>CM054057.1:519790808-520455808 GCA_028641055.1 Alopecurus myosuroides | reverse complement strand
ACTACTAGGTGTTCTAAGCATAGCATATACTTGGAAAATAATAATATCACCTATCATGCACTCTACTGAAAACACTAATGCATTTGAAAACAAAAATAGGACATGAGTATCACTTGCCTTGGTAGCAGCAACCAACACAAACACAACAATCACAGGAGTTGTATTGGTCTTCTCCAAAATCTAAACAAGCAATAACAATACAAACATAAACATACCAGTCAAACAAAACAAACATAAACATGTATGCATGCATGAATGCAAGATCTTGTTTTACACATGTTAGATGTAGTGTTGAGGTGTGTTTGGCATTATATGAGGTTTATTTAGTTGACACAAGGCTCTGGTTGAGTTTTATTTCAATGCATTAATTTAATTACTCCAATTTAGTAGTCCATTAATAGATCTTTGGATTAATTAAATTTTAAACACACTTTTAAGTTTCTGTAAAAATTGGTCATTGGTCTCTCTGGACAGAGGTTACTAATACCAAGGTGACCCAATTGGTTTCACTCAAAAATACATTTTAGAATTTGAATTATGGACAGAACATTGATTTGGCTAAATTTGAAATAGAAAGTGTGCGCACGATACAATTTTGGTTTTCTCTGGTTCCATGGTGTTCTACAAGTTCTAAGGAATCCATAGACTACAAAATTAACAAGATTGGGTTAGTAGAACTCAAATTATAAATTAATTGGTGTTTATGAGTGGTTTTGGCAATTTAAAAACTACTCCAAAATTTTATACAAAGACCACCTAATATTTTTTTATTTGGGTAGAGAATTTGATTAGCTTTGTATAGGTTCAAGTCTCACAATTTTTGGATGTCTATTTATTTTTCTATTGAATTTACAGTGAGACAGATGTTTCTGTTTTTGAAAATCAAATTAGACCATTTAAACAGGGGGGCTGACTGTGCGCTGGCGTGTATACTGACGGGGTGAGGCCACGCGGTTCAACCCGATTGGAGGGTACCGTTTCGCTAAGTGGAACTAACCGCGGCCACTAGATCTAGATCTAACGGCCAGGTTTAAAGCTCACCGAGGGAGGCAGCCAGAGAATGGCGAGACGGCGGCGGTTGCTCAGAGATTTCGATGGAGATGGGTTTCCGTGGTCTTCGAGCTCGATGAAGGGGTCGCAGAGGGGCAGCGAAGCACGGAGAGGGCGAGGGTCTTCACGACGAGCGCCCTCGCTTCCGGGAGCGACGAGGGGAGGAGGTCGGAGACAACGCGGCTCCAGTGACTCTCGGAGGAGGGTGGCAGCGACGATTCTGTGCGCGAAAGTTTCGTGAGAAAGCACGGTTATGTGCACCGGTGAGAGAAGATGGAGAAGGTGGAGATCCCGTACTCGGGGCGGTGCTCACCTGGCCGGAATCAGGGTAACGCGGCGGCGGCGCAGAGCAACTTCGGCGCGGAATTTCTCCAGCCCTACGGCGTGTTTTCGGATGCAGTTTTGGGCGAAAGGGAGAGGGGGACTGGGTTTTATCGGGGGGGGGGGGGGGGGCGCTCGGGAGTGGAAGAACGAGCGAGGGAGGTGGCGAACGTGGGAGTAAGCGCTCGGGTTCTGCCGGAGAAAACGGGAGGGAGGTTAGGCACAAACGTCACCGTGACGCATGCATGATATCACCTGGGCCCATACGGCAGTGAGAGAGAGAGAGAGGGGCGCAGCTGGTTTGTTTTGCGTGCACGCGGTGGATAGGCGGTTCGGCCCGTGGGCTGCTGCGCGAGGGAGAAATGGGGAGAGAGACCTGGGCTGGCCGGGTTTCCTCTCTTTTTTTTGTTCTGTTTTATTTTTCCTTTTTCTGTTTTCTTTTGTTAAACAAAGGAAACCCCAAACAAATAAGTGAATGAGTCAAAGTAATTTAGAAGGTTTTGTAGAATATTTAGATTGCAATGTTTTAAACTTTTAAAATGTTTTGGTGATTTTTGAAAATTCAAAATAAGCTTTATTATACGTAAATTGCATGGAGCCAATAAAGGGATTATTTATGGAGATGAATTCACATAGGGTTTTTGTTTAGTGATGTTTAAATTTTTAAATGTACTTTTGTGTGACTGTGTTATGATGATATGTATGCATGCTGGTTTATTCTTTTTGGAAAATTCTAGGATGTTACATAAAACCACTGCAAACACTATTTTCCTTTCGTTCGCTGCCATCATTGTTCTCTTTTCATTTACTGGAAACAAGCACCGTTTTCCACATTATACATCTCATCCTTTGTGTTAGCAAAACTGGTGAGATTGACAACCTCACTGTTTCGTTGGGGCAAAGTCTCTTGGTTGTGTTGTTTGCAGATTCCACGTTGCTGCTGAGCCTGGTAGTGCACCCTCCCAACATCAGCCGTCAACAACCTTCAAAAGTGATTTCTTTCTCCTACTGGTCGATTCAAACTTGGTTTCTTTCCTAGAGAAACTTGCTGTTGCACTCTTCATACCTTCCTCTTGGGGTCTCCCAACGAACGTGTGTCCACACGCATCAAGCACTGTTCTGGCGCTGTTTCAGGGAGGAAGAGGATTTCTGCAAGGGGAGTCTCTCACCTCAAATCTCCTTACTTTGTTTTAGTTTTGCTTGGTTTATTTTATTTTGTCTTGTTTGCTTCTTTATATCAAAAACATAAAAAAGTTAGTTCTTATTCTAGTTGTTATTTTTATCCTGTTTTTAATCTTGCTAAAATGAGTACTCTTGCGAACACTAAGTTGTGTGACATTACTAGCACAAACAACAATGATTTTATCAGTGGACCTATTGCTCCACCTGCTCCTACCGCTGATTTTTATGAAATTAAGCCTGCCCTGTTAAATCTTGTTATGAGAGAGCAATTTTCTGGTACTAGTTATCATGATGCTGCTACTCACATTAATAATTTTGTTGAACTTTCTGAGATGCAAAAATATAAGGATGTAGATGGAAATATTATTAAACTGAAATTGTTTCCTTTCTCTTTGAGAGGAAGAGATAAAGAATGGTTGATATCTTTGCCTAAAAATAGTATTGATTGTGGCGTAAATGTAAAGATGCTTTCATTGAAGTAGCATTATGAATTTTAAGAAACTTGATAATGAGCATGTTGCTAAAACCCGGGAAAGAATGAAATCTTTGGTAAATAATTGTCCCACTCACTGACTACTTGGATGATCATCCAAACCTTTTATGCAGGTCTGAAATTTTCTTCAAGAAACCTTATGGATTGAGCTGCTGGAGGAGCCTTTATGTCCATCAATTTGGGTGCGGCAACAAAGCTTCTTGATGATGTGATGATAAATTATTCTAAATGGCACACTGAGAGAGCTCCACCAGGTAAGAAGGTAAATTCTGTTGAAGAAACCTCTTCCTTTAGTGATAGGCTTGATGCTATCATGTCTATGCTTGTGAATGGTAAAACTTATGTTTATCCAAATAATGTTCCTTTAGCCTCTTTGGTTGCTCAAAAAGAGCATGTTTATGTGAACTTCATTAAAAACTATAATTTCAACAACAATGCTTATAGGAATTTTTGGTATCAACAACTATATGACATATTCTTCTAGTAATGGTAATGGTTATGCCAATTCTTATGCTAATTCCTACAACAACAATAGAAGTGTACCCTCTGATCCTGAAAACATGCTTAAGAACTTTATTAGTACACAAACTGCTTTTAATAAATCTGTTGAGGAAAAGTTTAGCAAAATTGATGTTCTTTCTTCTAAAGTTGATAGCCTTTCTCTTGATGTTCATCTTCTTGAAATAAAGGTTATGCATCATGATGTTAGAAAAAGCAAAACATTGAATGCCATTAAAGTTAGAATTGATGACAATGTTAGGATGTTAGGTGAATTGCATGCTAGGTGGCAAAGAGAAGATGAAACTGCTAGAAAGAATAATATAACTAGAGTTTGTACTATTACCACCACTAGTTTGGTATCTTTAAAACCGAGTAGCAGAAAAAACAGGTTGTTGTGGAGAAAACAAGGGCTACAACTAAGAGTTATGATGATTTCAGAGCTTCTCTCCCTCAAAATGACTGCAGTTATGCCGTTTTATGATTTTGACATCATTACTGGGGAGAATGTGTAGAAAAGCAAGATTTTCTTTATTGTCCGGTGAGCTTCATATCCGCTTATTCATATGTTAAAATTCTTGCATTACCATGATCAATTATCTTCCAATGAGAGTTAGTATTTTTTTAATATAGAAAATGAGTCCTAGCTTGCTCTTGTTCGATAATAATAAGATGTTGAATAGTCATGGAAGTTCCTGTTCCGCAGTACGGGCTTGTACGGGCTTGGTTTCTTCCTTTTTCTATAGGAAGTAAGTATTGAATTATGAACTTGGGTTGTATATTGCTAGAGATCTATAGAATGATAGCTATTTTCATCTATTGTTGTACTTGGTATATGTCTTTGTTGCTATCCAGGCTGAGTAACAGTGCATCTCTACTGCATGTTGTTAGAATATGCTTTTCAATAGTGTAATTTGTATCATGAAGGTCTGACATGTGGTTGTTGAGACGTTGAGCAGAGGATCTACCTACAGGTGGTATCTGAATGAGGACTTGCCTAAAATTAACTCTTACTTCTACTGTTTGGTGCATGCTATACGCACATGTTGTTTGCTCGCCGTGCCTCTTTGCTCCATGTTTTTGCATGTGTATTGGGTCCAGGATAGGAAATAACTCTTAACAAAGATTCAATGAATTTCTACCTGTCACTGAGAACTTTGCTGCATCCCACAATATAGCTGATCTTCCACACAAGACATATTCCGAGTTTAGAGAACTGAACGAGCGGGAAACATAGGTATACATGGGTATCTTACTCACCATTTAGTTTCTCTATAGATAATCCCTACCGTGTTAGTGATTTTACATGGGTCACAGACTGCCGCCGTCTGAGGAGCGAGGAGCTTCTTAGATGGGGCTCGCCGCGGGATGAGGCTGGACTGGTCCGAGGCGCGTCTACAGTGATGCATATACCAACCTCTTCGATATCGACCTGCAGTTAAGGTTCTACTTTGATTGTTGTTTTGATCACAATAATTTGAAATGCTCATTATGATCTTTTTTTTCCTGGATGCTCTCATTTTTAGATTTCACCATGTAAGATGGTTCCCATCCCTCATCATTACTATCTTCATCCCTTGGCCTCGGCATAGTCTTCAAGTTTGCATCTCCTCCCCGCTTCCCCTGAATCCCTTTTGAATATAGATGCTCCCCTCCCATCTTACCTATCTATACTTCTTATAAGACAAAACCCCACTAAGAAGCATTTATGATTTTTCTATCTCAACATGCAAGATATCCACATCACCCCGCTAATAATTATGATAGTACATATTTCATGCAATATTTTTCAACCATATAATTATCCATGTTACTAATATTTACTATTTATTTCTCAAAATATACAATAATTTCAGGCGAATTAAATTTAGTATATCGATTATGTGATCAATTGAATCTTGATAATGGAATATTTCATATATCTTATACCATTTCTTTTATAGAATATTTTTTGTAAAGAGATACTCGCTGCAACGCGCAGGGTATTCTTCTAGTAAATCTAACATTGGTGTCTTTTATTGTAACTATGTATTGAAGATGCCTAGCCTTTGTTGTGTGGTGGCTGCATATTCCCAACATTGACAACAAGAGTGATTTTTTATGGATTCATGGGAACTTTTTCACTAGAGTTGCCCTTGTTGCCTGGTTTCAGAATGTCAAGCTAAATCTTGGTAATAATCGGTTCTTTGTGGCTAATTCCTACCCATGTCTTGTTTTACTTTTGTGGCCATACAAAATCTTATGCACAATTTTTACGCAAAATATTTTGCCCAGTCTCAATAATTAGACCACATAAAGGAGTTGTGATGACACTTCTCCATTTCTTTTTGATGTTATTTGATCTTAGTATGTATTCATTTAAAAAAATCCACAGTATTCTGACAGTTTGTTGTTTCTAACAGGGAGTTGGATCGTGCCATGTCAATATCATTATTTTTATTTCGAGGTGTTTGTTCTAGAAGTCACACCTTTCCTTGCGACACTAATCTCTTCTGGTGTAGAATACTAATAGTAATTACATCTCCTTTCTATAAATCCTGATTGTAGGCCAAACTCCTGGATCACCAAAAGCCATCTCCTTTCTCAAATATACTGGTAATTTTGGCGATCCATTTTGACATACACTAGATGAAGAATGGTTAACAACAATGTTTATGAATGTTAATATATTGTAAATATAAGAAAGAAAAGTTGGCCATCTTCTATACAAAAAACAGAACTGGCATAATGTCTCCTATAGAAGAAGCAAACTTGAGTTATCTTCTACATGCTCTTACTATTCCATGGATATTAAACAAGGAATGTTACGAATTATTACTAAGTGGAAAGTTTTTTCTGTATTAGATGTATTTTTTTTACAACACTCCAGCTTTGCTATCAACAACATCATCGTTCTCTTATTTTTTTTCTATATATAGATAATCAGTCCGAGTATCGTCCACTTTTGTGTTGCCTAGTCATTTGTGTGTACTATCTTATTTAGGAGTTAAGTGCTCTATGCGAATAGCCCGTTGGCGATAATTTTTTTCCTTTGTTATCTCACATGGTGGTTGTAGGATCCAGTATAAGCTTAGAATACATTCAATTTTTTTTGCTGGAACACCTGGAATTGATATGTAAGCATAGAACCCAATCCATGGAGAGATTACTCAAGTTGCAGTATGCAACTCTAATGATCTTCAAGGGAAAGTAGCTCTCTAGCGAAGATTCTGATATAGTTTGTAGATGAGTATCTTTGCTGCAAATTTCTAACTCCACTCTCATCTAAAATACTTTCAACTATCTTGTGTAACATTTTATCATGAAATCGGTGTATTGCATCACTATTAAGATCTCAAACACCAGGCATCTTTCCTTGAAATTTTAAATTTCTCTGTGACTTGAGGCTTGATTCTTGTATTTCATTTAAAATGACCGAATTTTGTGTATGGTTGCATGTTTTAATCTCTGCCGAACCTGTATTTTTGGTATCTTGTTCATATACACTTAATATGGACTTTTTTCGACTAACTTTTTTACTGAATCAGCCGAACAACACTGAAGCAGTAACCTAATTCTGTAAAACAGAAGTTCAAAATCCTGATAATAACTTAAAGAGAAGGTTATATATTCCATCCAAAGTCAATAAGAGACACATGCAAATAGCACCCTCGTGAGGACACAAACCAAAGCTGTTGATCAATTGCCTTGGTGGGTGCCGACCTGCCGTCACAACATATGACTGGAAATGGTAGGTTCGTATTTTGAGAAAATGCATGAGGTACGGATCCTTAGTTATGAGGTTTTACCCACATAATTCATTTTAACTTTCCCATTTCACCATTGTGGCTGTCAACTATTCATGAACCCATGGCTTTCGGTTACTCAAAAACCAACAAGATATTTGGCACATGTGGTAACTGGAACTATACTTAGACAATTGATGGTACATACAAATTTTTTGTTTGACAACAGAGAGGTATAGCCATATAGATGTTCTGCGTCACAGTAGTGAGGATTTGTAGCAAGATTTTTCGTGTGATGACTATATTGGTATGGGATATATTCTCAAGTGTAAGTGTCAACAATCTAACATATAAGATTACTGATAATGTACTAAGATCGTATCAAAAGTCTTAGCATTAAGACTGCGACCGGTTCTGGAGGAAATAATTTCAGAGGAGCAAAGTGCTTTCGTTCCTGGACGGCTGATTACTGATAATGTGCTAACAGCTTACGAGTGTATCCACTACTTGCAACGGAAGAAAGGTTAGACTGCGGCTCGTACTATCAAACTTGATATGGCCAAAGCCTATGATAGGGTTGAATGGACATATCTGCGAGGAATAATGGAGAAATTGGGTTTCTATTCGCAATGGATCAATCTCATTATGAGATGCGTGGAGACGGTAAGTTTTTCTGTGAGAGTTAATGGGGTTTTCTCGGAGATTTTTAAACCTACACGTGGTATTCGTCAAGGGGACCCTATATCCCCGTACCTGTTTCTCCTTTGTGGGAAGGTTTTAGCAGTATGCTAAAGAATATTGGACCGGCTTATTTATCAAAAGGCATTCGGGTGGGTGTCCATGCCCCATGGATATCCAATCTTCTTTTCGCTGACGATTGCTTGATTTTCTCTCAGGCTTCCCCAGCTGGAGCTGCCAGGCTTAAATCTATTTTGGAGTTATATAGAAGGGGTTCGGGGCAGCTGGTAAATCACTCTAAATCAGCTATATTCTTCAGTAATAATGCAACGGGTCCTGTGAAATTGATGGTACACCAGGGCCTGGATATTCCTGGAGAGGCCCTGGGAGAGAAATACCTTGGTCTCCCAACGACATTGGGGAGATCGTCTGATTCTCAGTTTGAGCACATTATTGCCAAGGTTAAAAAGTTGCTTTTTGGTGGAATTCCGAGGATGTTGAGTAGTGCAGGCAGGGAAATATTCATTAAATCGGTGTGTCAAGCAATCCCTACCTATTCCATGAGCTGCTTTCGGCTGTCAAGGAATTTCTGTAAGAAACTTACATCTGTGGATGCAAGATTCTGGTGGGGTGGAGATGAGAAGAAGAGAAGTATGCACTGGAGAAAATGGGAACATATTGCTATCCCAAAATCAGAAGAGGGAATGGGATTCCGAGACTTCGAAGTGTTTAACCAAGCCATGCTTGCTAAGTAGGGTTGGAGGCTCATGACCAGACCTGATTCTTTATGTGCTCGCGTTCTTAAGGGAAGATACTTCCATGATAGGAGTTTTATGGAGGCTGGGGCTAAAAGGAATGCCTCTCACACATGGAGAGCGATCCGGCATGGGCGGGCAGCCCTCAACTTCGGACTGATTAAAAGGGTAGGCAGTGGTTCGTCAATACGCATATGGGAAGACCCGTGGATTGAAGAAAATACGGGCTCACGTCCACTTGTCAGATTACCTACGGCTACTGCCTCGAAGGTAGAGGATTTACTCGATGATGATGGTGACTGGGATATTGTGAAACTAAAGGAGAATTTTGTTACACCTGATGTCAGTGCGATTCAACGGATCATACGAGGGGATGAGGAGGATGTTTGGGCATGGAAGTTTGAGAAGCATGGAAACTTAACAGTCAAGTCAACATATCATCTACTGTGTGCACAGAGGAGGTCAATCGATCTACCCTCTGGTTCTACGAGTACTATGTCCCCTTTATGGAAGAAATTGTGGAAGATGCAAGTACCCCCTAAAGTCAGGAATTTTTGGTGGCGCGTGATCCATGGCTTTGTTCCACGTCGTCAAATTCTAATGGAAAGACATGTGGAAAGGTTGGAAAACTGTGTTGATTGTGGCGAAGTGGAATCTATCTTTCACTCTCTCTTCTCGTGTACCTGGGCGAAGTGTTTTTGGGAGGAAATACGAAGGGTGACACCTTTGAAAATCCCCCGCCTGCATCCGAGGTCCTGGGCCGCTGATATGCTGGATGGTGATGCTGTTCCAACCAAGAGTGCTGTTGTCATTTTATGTGGTTGTTGGTCTATCTGGTCGGAGAGAAACAATCGGCGCCATGGAAAACAACCTAGAGACCCAAAATCATCGGTGAGTTTGGCGGTGGATGTGACATGCGATTTGTCCACCTCTACTAAAATTCTCAAACCCCCATTCGTGCTGAAGAGGGAGTGGAAGCCACCGAAGGAAAACTTCATTAAAGTCAATGTGGATGCAGGCTACGATCAACACTCAAGGTCGGGCTCTTCAGGGGCTGTTATCCGCAACAAGGAGGGAGGTCTTGTCCGGGCTCAGGCAATATGGTAAGAACACGTGGCTAATGCCCGATCGGTGGAGGCGATTGCAATCCTGGGACGGTCTACGTTTTGTAGCCGATCTGGGGTATACACATGTTGAAGTAGAAAGCGATGCTCTGGAAGTTGTCAATCTGTGCAATTTGGAGTGCTTCGAGAGGGCTGACATCGGTGGCGTCTGTAGAGAAGTCGCTGATCTTGCCTTTAGCTTAGTTTCTTGCTCTATTTCCTTTGTGTCGTGGCAGATTAATGAGGCTGCACACTTATGTGCGAAACAAGCTAATTGCACTAGGCGTAGATGCCTCTGGGTTAATTTTATCCCCGCTTTCCTGCGTGATTGCCTGGGAAATTCCTTGTACCCTCCTTGAGTTATTAATTGAGTGTTTGATTTCAAAAAAAAAACAATCTAACATATAATTTTTTTGGAATTAGAAGGTAGTCATTGCTGAAATTTGAGGTGGGCCTTAGGCCCACTAGACAATTTCCATTTAATCCCTAAAGTCCATGCTGTCATAGAAAGTGGTGGGAGTTTAGTCCCACATTGCTTGTTGGAGAGTTCTGCACCACTTTATAAGGTGGGGCTCTTTCCCAACTAGTATGAGTTGGTGTGAAGGAAGACAAGGTGTTCCATACGCGCGCTGCACCTCCGCTGTCCGCCTCGCCACGACGCGGGTTGCGGTGATTAATTGTCGTGTGTTAATTGTCACATTAATTTCGGTAACAGCCGCAGTAAACGCCGCATTGATCTTGTGGTAACGGTCTGACCATTCTCCTACCCGATCGGGCCTATATATTGGAGGCTTGAGCGGACGCAAATACACACACCTTATACGCTCTGCCTCTTTGCGTCTATTGTCGTTCCACTCCGTGTTGCTGTCGCCGGTGGTCCCATCCCATCTACCGCGTATACAGGCCGACGGGAGAGTAGGCCTCCGAAACACCACCTCTCTAGATCCTCTATGGGAGAGGGGAGATTAGGTTTTTGGGGAGCGTGTCCTATGCGAACGTTTGCTTCCGTTCGTCTTCTTTGACTACTTCCGGATCACTATCGTCATCACCATGTCCACCGATGTTGAGCGACTTGCTGCCGAGATGGCTGCCAACGAGGCCGCCACCGCTGCTGCAGCTGCCTCCGCGGCCGCGTCTGCTGCGGCTACGGCCAACTGGCCAACTGAAGGGTATAATACGCTTATCCCTCTCCCGTTTATTTGTATATGCATGTGCAGAACTAGTAGTTTCCATAGATGTTTCTACCATTCATCTAGTACTCAAGAATATTATCAAATATCAGTCTGTTTACATCATGCGCATCATTTATACTTGGATTAATTTAATCGGTAAATTGCTTAAATACTCAACAGTCATTGCAGCAAAGAATCCCCCGAATTCGAGTTAAATAACCAGTACAAGAATACTAGGTCTTACAATTGATCAAGTTTTCTTATTTTCTTCTTGTTATAGCAGCATAATATTCTGTTCACACGTAATGATGCCAAACTTGGCCAAGAAATACTTCCATTGGTCATGAAAAGAAAGAATGTGTCTAATTCTCTGATAGAACATCTGAGAGCTCTAGAGAACATACACAAAAACCATTAAATTTGTGATTGTCATTTACATTTGCTTAGTTTGTAATCTTTTACCATGTTAGAATGATTGATTAACATGTTAGTCTATCTGGCCGGTAATTGAAAGATGGAACAACAATAATTTTCATCACCTCGAGGATGAATGCAAGATCAGGCAGGAATATGAGGAGGCTCCAGTTAGCTCACTTGAGGCATTCCTCGACGTTCTCTATACCTTTTGAAAGATGATCACCTCCTTTCTCCTGGAGAAATATGTCTTTCCTGTGATATGTACCGTTTAGATCTTGGACCATGTATGGTTATGAAAAATTGAGGACCTACCGGTGCTTGTCTTGTAAAATTGTAACCACGGAAAATTTGTGTTCTGATATTGTCTCAATTGTCACATGAAACTATATTACTATTCCTATAGAAGCAAACCCACAATTTAAAGCTTAGTTATTACCACTTAAGCCGCATTATGTTTCATATCTAATTATTTACATATGATTATTCAGGTTTAAGATTTTTCAAAATTTTCAGTGTCATGCATAAGTTTTGGTTTGAGTTTCTATATAACAATTTAATGCCTTATCTGTTGAGTTCAGTAGTTATTTGAACTAACTTTGACAGTCGCTAGATCTTATCGAAATTTGGGTCGCACCTGACCAGCTAGGAGACGCCCCAAAGGGCTCCCCAGCCTCTAGTGTAATCAAATTCCTCACTGGTTAGATGTCCCCGCTATTGGTAAACTCAAATATTTCACACTGAAAGCTTACACCAAAATACCCTGTTCCTGTTTCACGGTTGTTCTTCTTTCTTCAATAGTTCCGGAGCCGAAGAAAATTGAACTTTTTTCTCTGTTTGCCATTTTCCCTCATGCCTCATTGTATATCTATAAAATAATGTTGAGTCGCGCTGCACTCTTTACAGAAGCATCAATAAATATGAGGCTATCATCAACAAATAAAAGATGTGTGATCCATGGCGCTCGATTACATATAGGGATGCAGGCAGACGTCCGCTAGGGATCACATATTGTCGCACCCGGACTTCTAGGGGATACTCACAGTCCGTTAAACAGTAGATAAATGGCTTACGGGGCATACCGGCACCCGCATCTCAATATGAGCAGGCCAACACGTAAACGTGTGACAACCATTCTCTTACTATTCATCGTTTGCGCAAACCATCCCATAGAAATCCAGATACTTCCATTGACGTACTTCAAAACATACACACATGGTACGTCAACGGCATTGGAACAAGTGATATCACAACAGATCTCTAAGACACAAAAGATTGAAATAAGGTGCAAATAGCTCTCATTAGAGCAGAGATAGCAAATACAATCATTCAGAGGACACATGTCCCAACATATCATCATTACATCACAGCGGAAGCATTCAACAGGTCTGAGTACATACAAGATCCAAATAGGCCTAAGAGGCCGGAAACGAAAAGACGGAGCCCATCCACGAAGTCTCGGATCCTGCCCGGGTCCGCTATCTACTCGTCAGCAGTCTCGTCATACTCCACGTAGTAGCCACCATGGGGATCCTCGGAAACGTCGTCTGCGGAAACCACAGCCCCAAAGGGGTCAGTACATAAACATACTGGCAAGCAAGACTCACAGTTCATCAAAGTGTAACCCGTCAACACCAAGCACAGATGCTTTGGGTTCAACGGAAGGAAGGGGATGTAAAGGATGCTGCAACTGGCTGCTCTAAACAACTACAGAGTTTCTACCACTTCCGGCTAAACAGAAAGAAGATAAGATAGCGTATCGTAACCAACCTATCAACTAACCTCAAACAAACCCATCCTGGATCTCGCTCCTTATCCAAAGAAGCAATCCGAGGATAACTCACACAGTTGGATTAGTGAGGGTTCAGATTGTGTGTTATTAAGCATATCACTAGTCAGGTTGTTAATCATTAGGTTTAAGTTGTCCTGAGTACTTGTTAGCCAGTACTTTCACCAAGTAGTCCATAACCGCGGAAAACACGGCTTCTCGAGAAGATTTAACCCTGCAGGGATGCACCAATTTGGCCGTACACGTATGAATAACCCGCCAGATGGAATGCCTCCCACCAAGCGGGGCACTCAACACAACTCAACGCTTCTCCGCATCAAGCCCAAAGAACCCCGTGCAGTGAGCGCACGGCTAATCAAGCCCCACGAAGAAAAGGGGACCCTCATAGCACTCTAAGAACGTGTCTCCCTAAATGCCGACTACAAAAGTTTCCACCCTGGCCTGGGCTCGCAAAAACATGCATGCGGCAAATGGAACACCCGAACTAAATGAGGCGATTTGGACGAGATGCGAATCGAATCCAATTGAGGGGGGCGCCCATACACGCTTCCCACATGCGGTTAGTGCGCTCATCATGGATCAGTAGACAAGACCCTTTTCCTAATTAGGGTCGACACTAGCAGGCCTCAAAACCACGCAGGGCCTCCTGCGGGTGCCTTATCATCAAGTTATTATTTATTCATAACATTAGCATGATTCATTGATTAACCTCGAGCCCCAGAACATAATGAAATAGTAACAGAAAGTAACAGGTAACGGACTCGAGCAAAACAACCCTAAGCATGCTAGTAAGACACGGGCAACAAGCAAAGGGGTTATAGGTGTGGAGGTGAGGCAATATTAGGGTTAAGGGTAACATGTGATAGGTTCGTAACAGAAGCAACGATTCAAAAGGCTAGCAGAATAGACAACGGAAAGTATCGGTATCCAATGTTGAAAGGAACACAATGGTTCATGTGAGTGAATACTTGCCTGCAAACCCAGTAGCCTGGTACTGAGCTAACTCCTTAGAAGGGGTGTCGTAAGTATCGTCGGTCTCAACGTCGTCGTCCATTCGAGAAGAAGCAAACAAACAACGCAGAGAGATAAACAATCAATATCATGGCATAGTGCACAAACATGGGATGATGCATGACCATTTAATTGATGCATAGAAATAAACTAGTTGACATGGTAACATAACATGATTAAATGGACCCACATGCAATTTGAGTGGCACATGAAAAGCCCATGAATTATGGTTGTATTAATTGTTTTACAACTAAGCAACATGTGAAAGTGGATTAGCATTATGCATGGATGAGGAAAACAGAAAGAAAACAACAATAGAAGCAATTGGGAATAACGTTTACCAAGTTTGAAAATCTGTTTATTAAGTTAAGAAATTTTGGTTTCTTAAAGGTGTCACACAAGCATTGGTTGTTTTCATCAAGTTAAATTTTTCAAAATAGATAACAAGGTTCATATTTGATAAGAACACACAATTTTAGGTGGAATACATGTTTCACTTGTTGAAAAAGGATTTCAAATAAATTATTTATGAATCAAACAAGTTTAAGCAAGAATTAAATGAATTTAATTCAAACATGAGCTTATTTGAATTTTTATTTGTGCAAAACATTAGATGAAGTTCATATTTGAAAAGTTTATGCTCTTAGGGTTGGAAAACATATTTTATATGTCCCAAAGAAATTAATTTGACCAAGTTAGGAATTTAGCAATTTTAAATGAATTAAATAAGGTCTAAATTATTTAACCAATTTTAGTTATTCAAAACCTGAAACAAATTTTATATTTGAAAAGGTGGTTTAATTTTGCATGGAAAACATATTTCATTTGTTGAAATTGGATTTAAAATGAGCAAGTTATTATTTTGGCAATTTTAAATGCATTAAACAAGAAACAGTTGTTTTCAGCAATTTAAATTATTCAAAACAGCAAACAAAATTTATATTTGGAAAGTACATGAAAAGTTGATTGGAAAACATATTTAGTTTGTTGAATTTGGAATTTTTATGCCCAAGTTATGAATTTTGCAAAATTAAGTGATTTAAACAAGAATTCAAATGTTTCACCAATTTAAAATATTCAAAACAGTAAACAAATTTTTATTTGGTTAGAGCATTCAATTTGGCACAGAAAACATATTTAAAAAGTTGAATTTGGAGTTGGGATGATTTATTTAGGCAATTTACAAGTTTAAGATGCAATCTGCCATTTTTTATTACCTCTAGGGACTTAGAAAAATTAAACAGGGGCCTAGGAAGAAATTACAGGGACCTGTTGGTGATTTCTGTGAGGGTGCTGTGTCAAAACAATTAGAACCAAAAAGTTTGGTTAATTGGTGGGAGGGGGGACTCGAACCCGAGAGCTGGGGCTTGCGCGCAAGGGAACAGCACCAGTGCGGTGCTGTGCGGTTTGGTGATAGGAAGGGGAAGCGGGGAAGGTTATTGTGTTGCAGCGAGTTAACTGAATTTGTGCGTAACTGAAACCTGCAGGTTCGGTCGCTGAACGTCGACAGGGCGGAAAGGAAGGTTGGCCGGCGGCGATCTCCGAGGCGGTGGTGGGTGAGTTCGGCGGGTGAGGAGGTGGTGCGCAAGAGGGAGGAGGGGAGGGGAGCGAGAGGAGGGGAGGCTCACCTCGAGGGCATCGAAGGGGAGGAGGCGGTGCAGGCTCGGGGCAGAACAGGTGCAGCGGCCGGCGACTTGGAGCGGACGGCGGCGGCGGCCTGAGCCCTCCCGACCACCGCCGAGGGGTGGAGGAGGGAGAGGGTGGCCGGGGGGTTCCATTCCCGGCCCTAGCCTGGCCGGAGGGGAACCCTCCCGGCGGCGATCACCGGGGAAAAGGAGGGGATTTTCGGTTCAGTTTGTGGTACAGAGAAAAATACAGAGAGCAGAGAGGGAAGGGAGGAAGAAGGAAGAGAACGGCGGGGAAGAGGGAAGAAGGGAGAAGGAGAGGGCAAAGGGCAACCCTAGGGCATCGAGCTAGTTCTTATGGAGGGGGAGGAGGTGGTGAGGGCCGTTGCTTCTGCATCTCTGTGACGTGGATGCAATGGATGCTCGTCCGTACGAGGAAGACGATGGTGCCAAGGGGTATTTGGGCTGAGGGGGAGTTGGGCTGGTTTGGGGTGGGCCTGCTGTGCTCCTCTCTCCCTGTTAGCTTTCTATTTATTTTTGTTATGTTTTTTTTTGCAAGAATAGAATTAGGAAGAATTAGATAGGTTTTTGGGTGAGTAAAAATTTAGAAAAATTTGTGGGAGTTGATTAGGTCAACAGCAATCAATTGCCAACTTGGGTTTTTCAAAAAGTTCAAATTCTATTGTTGTTTTGTGAATGATTGAGTTTGTATGAATTTTGAAATATTGGGTGATTTATTTAAAAGAAATATTTCCAACTGTTTGAACCCTCAATTTTATTTGAAACAACTTAATTAGAATTGTTTGTAATTTTCATAAATTTCAATTGGTTGCTGCTTGCAATTGAATTTGAAATAACATTTGAATTAAGTTTGGATTAAGTGAATTTATTAAGAGCCATAATTTTTAATGGTTTGAACCTTATGGTTTAAGTGGAAACAAATGATTGATTTGTTTCGCAATTTTCATAACTTTCAAAAGGGTTGTTGTTTTGGAAATTAATTGAATTTGAAAGGGGTTTGGTATTAAATGAATTTTTGATGAAACAAAACAACAGTTTTGGAATCACAACTTTAATGGAAACAATTGATTGTTTTGATTTGAAATATCATTTGGAAATTGTAACATCACAAGTATGAAACAAAAGGTCTGAATTTTGGTTTGAAATTCAAATAGAAAACAAAGGAAAACAAAGGAAAACAGTTGGAAAACAAAGCAAAACAGAGGAAAACAAATGGAAAACAAGCAAAACAAATGCAATGAACATGATGTCATGATGCAAAACATAAAATAACAGAGAGCAAAACATTCTAATGGCTATTTTTCATACTTGGGATGTTACAAAACGCCCCCCCTTGAAGGAATCGCGCCCCGAGATTCCTACTGAGAAAAGAAAAGGTCCGGATACTTCTTGCGAAGATCCTCTTGAGCTGTGACACGTGAAACACATCGTGCACCTTGGATAGTTTTTCTGGAAGTTCAAGACGATAGGCATTCCTGTCAACTCTTCTGGAAAGACGTCAGGGAATTCGCAAACCACCGGAACTTTTTCAAGTAAAGGGAGAGGTTTTGTATGGAGGGTGTATAGCTGAATGGAACTTGATTCATTTGTAGAATAGACTATCTGGCCAGAAGGGTGTTACAGAGTTATTGATTAGACGCCGGTAGAAGAACTGAAATGGGAAGCAACAACAAGATTTCAACGGACGAAAAGGATGTTGAGAAGAACAGGATATCGAAGCAACAACGGGAAACACGAGAACAAAACACCTGAGGTACTATGGAAAACCCATCCGGGCTTCTGAAGGATCAATACCTACTGCTTAAGGAATAGAGGATCTGCTTCCGGGGCTTACACGCCTCCGTCCTCAATCATGAGTAGGCAACATGATAAATCATGTCACAACCACCTCCATTCCAATGGTCTAGTAGATATAACCATCCTAAAGAAACCAGGATACGTGAAAACCTAACTTGAAAGTTTAGATGAGAAGGGAAAACAACGTTGCACTTCCTTACCAGAAAAGGGAGGGTGGGTGGGGAAAGAAATAAAAGAACAGAATTACTACTCTCACGTTTCATTTTTTTTCTATATAGCTACAAAATAGTTTCTAGACTCAACTGCGACCAGTAAAAAGGGATCCTACAGGCAGACAGGCTCTGATACCATTTGTCGCACCCGGACTTCTAGGGGATACTCACAGTCCGTTAAACAGTAGATAAATGGCTTACGGGGCATACCGGCACCCGCATCTCAATATGAGCAGGCCAACACGTAAACGTGTGACAACCATTCTCTTACTATTCATCGTCTGCGCAAACCATCCCATAGAAATCCAGATACTTCCATTGACGTACTTCAAAACATACACACATGGTACGTCAACGGCATTGGAACAAGTGATATCACAACAGATCTCTAAGACACAAAAGATTGAAATAAGGTGCAAATAGCTCTCATTAGAGCAGAGATAGCAAATACAATCATTCAGAGGACACATGTCCCAACATATCATCATTACATCACAGCGGAAGCATTCAACAGGTCTGAGTACAGACAAGATCCAAATAGGCCTAAGAGGCCGAAAACGAAAAGACGGAGCCCATCCACGAAGTCTCGGATCCTGCCCGGGTCCGCTATCTACTCGTCAGCAGTCTCGTCATACTCCACGTAGTAGCCACCATGGGGATCCTCGGAAACGTCGTCTGCGGAAACCACAGCCCCAAAGGGGTCAGTACATAAACATACTGGCAAGCAAGACTCACAGTTCATCAAAGTGTAACCCGTCAACACCAAGCACAGATGCTTTGGGTTCAACGGAAGGAAGGGATGTAAAGGATGCTGCAACTGGCTGCTCTAAACAACTACAGAGTTTCTACCACTTCCGGCTAAACAGAAAGAAGATAAGATAGCGTATCGTAACCAACCTATCAACTAACCTCAAACAAACCCATCCTGGATCTCGCCCCTTATCCAAAGAAGCAATCCGAGGATAACTCACACAGTTGGATTAGTGAGGGTTCAGATTGTGTGTTATTAAGCATATCACTAGTCAGGTTGTTAATCATTAGGTTTAAGTTGTCCTGAGTACTTGTTAGCCAGTACTTTCACCAAGTAGTCCATAACCGCGGAAAACACGGCTTCTCGAGAAGATTTAACCCTGCAGGGATGCACCAATTTGGCCGTACACGTATGAATAACCCGCCAGATGGAATGCCTCCCACCAAGCGGGGCACTCAACACAACTCAACTCTTCTCCGCATCAAGCCCAAAGAACCCCGTGCAGTGAGCGCACGGCTAATCAAGCCCCACGAAGAAAAGGGGACCCTCATAGCACTCTAAGAACGTGTCTCCCTAAATGCCGACTACAAAAGTTTCCACCCTGGCCTGGGCTCGCAAAAACATGCATGCGGCAAATGGAACACCCGAACTAAATGAGGCGATTTGGACGAGATGCGAATCGAATCAAATTGAGGGGGGCGCCCATACACGCTTCCCACATACGGTTAGTGCGCTCATCATGGATCAGTAGACAAGACCCTTTTCCTAATTAGGGTCGACACTAGCAGGCCTCAAAACCACGTAGGGCCTCCTGCCGGTGCCTCATCATCAAGTTATTATTTATTCATAACATTAGCATGATTCATTGATTAACCTCGATCCCCAGAACATAATGAAATAGTAACAGAAAGTAACGGGTAACAGACTCGAGAAAAACAACCCTAAGCATGCTAGTAAGACACGGGCAACAAGCAAAGGGGTCATAGGTGTGGAGGTGAGGCAATATCAGGGTTAAGAGTAACATGTGATAGGTTCGTAACAGAAGCAACGATTCAAAAGGCTAGCAGAATAGACAACGGAAAGTATCGGTATCCAATGTTGAAAGGAACACAATGGTTCATGTGAGTGAATACTTGCCTGCAAACCCAGTAGCCTGGTACTGAGCTAACTCCTTAGAAGGGGTGTCGTAAGTATCGTCGGTCTCAACGTCGTCGTCCATTCGAGAAGAAGCAAACAAACAACGCAGAGAGATAAACAATCAATATCATGGCATAGTGCACAAACATGGGATGATGCATGAACATTTAATTGATGCATAGAAATAAACTAGTTGACATGGTAACATAACATGATTAAATGGACCCACATGCAATTTGAGTGGCACATGAAAAGCCCATGAATTATGGTTGTATTAATTGTTTTACAACTAAGCAACATGTGAAAGTGGATTAGCATGATGCATGGATGAGGAAAACAGAAAGAAAACAACAATAGAAGCAATTGGGAATAAGGTTTACCAAGTTTGAAAATTTGTTTATTAAGTTAAGAAATTTTGGTTTCTTAAAGGTGTCACACAATTATTGGTTGTTTTCATCAAGTTAAATTGTTCAAAATAGATAAACAGGTTCATATTTGATAAGAACACACAATTTTAGGTGGAATACATGTTTCACTTGTTGAAAAAGGATTTCAAATAAGTTATTTATGAATCAAACAAGTTTAAGCAAGAATTAAATGAATTTAATTCAAACATGAGCTTATTTGAATTTTTATTTGTGCAAAACATTAGATGAAGTTCATATTTGAAAATTTTATGCTTTTAGGGTTGGAAAACATATTTTATATGTCCCAAAGAAATTAATTTGACCAAGTTAGGAATTTAGCAATTTTAAATGAATTAAATAAGGTTTAAATTATTTAACCAATTTTAGTTATTCAAAACCTGAAACAAATTTTATATTTGAAAAGGTGGTTTAATTTTGCATGGAAAACATATTTCATTTGTTGAAATTGGATTTAAAATGAGCAAGTTATTATTTCGGCAATTTTAAATGCATTAAACAAGAAACAGTTGTTTTCAGCAATTTAAATTACTCAAAACAGCAAACAAAATTTATATTTGGAAAGTACATGAAAAGTTGATTGGAAAACATATTTAGTTTGTTGAATTTGGAATTTTTATGCCCAAGTTATGAATTTTGCAAAATTAAGTGATTTAAACAAGAATTCAAATGTTTCACCAATTTAAAATATTCAAAACAGTAAACAAATTTTATATTTGGTTAGAGCATTCAATTTGGCACAGAAAACATATTTAAAAAGTTGAATTTGGAGTTGGGATGATTTATTTAGGCAATTTACAAGTTTAAGATGCAATCTGCCATTTTTTATTACCTCTAGGGACTTAGAAAAATTAAACAGGGGCCTAGGAAGAAATTACAGGGACCTGTTGGTGATTTCTGTGAGGGTGATGTGTCAAAACAATTAGAACCAAAAAGTTTGGTTAATTGGTGGGAGGGGGGACTCGAACCCGAGAGCTAGGCTTGCGCGCAAGGGAACAGCAACAGTGCGGTGCTGTGCGGTTTGGTGATAGGAAGGGGAAGCGGGGAAGGTTATTGTGTTGCAGCGAGTTAACTGAATTTGTGCGTAACTGAAACCTGCAGGTTCGGTCGCTGATCGTCGACAGGGCGGAAAGGGAGGTTGGCCGGCGGCGATCTCCGAGGCGGTGGTGGGTGAGTGCGGCGGGTGAGGAGGTGGTGCGCAAGAGGGAGGAGGGGAGGGGAGCGAGAGGAGGGGAGGCTCACCTCGAGGGCATCGAAGGGGAGGAGGCGGTGCAGGCTCGGTGCAGAACAGGTGCAGCGGCCGGCGACTTGGAGCGGACGGCGGCGGCGGCCTGAGCCCTCCCAGCCACCGCCGAGGGTTGGAGGAGGGAGAGGGTGGCCGGGGGGTTCCATTCCCGGCCCTAGCCTGGCCGGAGGGGAACCCTCCCGGCGGCGATCACCGGGGAAAAAGGAGGGGATTTTCGGTTCAGTTTGTGGTACAGAGAAAAATACAGAGAGCAGAGAGGGAAGGGAGGAAGAAGGAAGAGAACGGCGGGGAAGAGGGAAGAAGGGAGAAGGAGAGGGCAGAGGGCAACCCTAGGGCATCGAGCTAGTTCTTATGGAGGGGGAGGAGGTGGTGAGGGCCGTTGCTTCTGCATCTCTGTGACGTGGATGCAATGGATGCTCGTCCGTACGAGGAAGACGATGGTGCGAAGGGGTATTTGGGCTGAGGGGGAGTTGGGCTGGTTTGCGGTGGGCCTGCTGTGCTCCTCTCTCCCTGTTAGATTTTTTATTTATTTTTGTTATGTTTTATTTTTTTTGCAGGAATAGAATTAGGAAGAATTAGATAGGTTTTTGGGTGAGTAAAAATTTAGAAAAATTTGTGGGAGTTGATTAGGTCAACAGCAATCAATTGCCAACTTGGGTTTTTCAAAAAGTTCAAATTCTATTGCTGTTTTGTGAATGATTGAGTTTGTATGAATTTTGAAATATTGGGTGATTTATTTAAAAGAAACATTTCCAACTGTTTGAACCCTCAATTTTATTTGAAACAACTTAATTAGAATTGTTTGTAATTTTCATAAATTTCAATTGGTTGCTGCTTGCAATTGAATTTGAAATAACATTTGAATTAAGTTTGGATTAAGTGAATTTATTAAGAGCCATAATTTTTAATGGTTTGAACCTTATGGTTTAAGTGGAAACAAAGGATTGATTTGTTTTGCAATTTTCATAACTTTCAAAAGGGTTGTTGTTTTGGAAATTAATTTAATTTGAAAGGGGTTTGGTATTAAATGAATTTTTGATGAAACAAAACAACAGTTTTGGAATCACGACTTTAATGGAAACAATTGATTGTTTTGATTTGAAATATCATTTGGAAATTGTAACATCACAAGTATGAAACAAAAGGTCTGAATTTTGGTTTGAAATTCAAATAGAAAACAAAGGAAAACAGTTGGAAAACAAAGCAAAACAGAGGAAAACAAATGGAAAACAAGCAAAACAAATGCAATGAACATGATGTCATGATGCAAAACATAAAATAACAGAGAGCAAAACATTCTAATGGCTATTTTTCATACTTGGGATGTTACACATATGGGCCTATATCAGTCGCTGTCAATAGTTTGGTTAGCTGATTAGGTGTGACTCTGATCAATTTTTACACTGCAAAACCACGATTCTGACGGACGCGGAACGTCCGCTACGTCCAGCGGCCCGGCGGCCTGCATGCCTAATTACATACTCTAATGCCACGATCAACAAAACCTCATGTATAGTTATTATGAAGGGCAGTCAAACCTTCCGCACACATCAAGAAGAGGTACAGAGAGACAACATCCCCCTGTGGAATGCCTCGGGTAGGAGAAAATTGTGGCACCATTCACTTTAACCGAGAACTTGAGAGAAGAAACACATTTCATAATTAACTTGACAATGTTCTCCGAGGAACCCAATTTCTGCATAATTGCCTCCTAAAAAGCCCATTCGACTCGATCATATCAAGTTTCACCGCACATACACCCTTCTTCGCCTTCTTTCTTCTTCTCATAGTATGAACACATCCAAATGCCACCAATGCCTTATCCGTAATCAGCCTACCCGGAACATAAGCGCTTTGCTCCTGGGTAATTGTCTCCTCCAAAACTGGCCTCAAGCCCAAGGAAATTGTGTTGGTGCAAATCTTGTACAACCCCATACAGAAAAGATAATTTCATGTCTTACAGGTTATACATATGGCGGTGCATTGGATCCAATTATGGGCGTTCCTTTTGCCTTCGGACCAGAGGGAGCTTATGCTGGATGGATGCAAGCGCCTCATTACGGTGGCACGGGATTTTTTCTCCCGACATACGTGGCAGCACATTAGTAGACTTTCGTAGTTTACTTTTTATTGCTCTGTTTCTGTGTACGGGAGGCCTGTCTCTCTGCCAGCAGATATCGTTTGTAAACTTTTAAAGACCACTCTAAAATTTTAATAATTAATAAAAGCTGCGTGCATCACTCGATGCAGAGGCTGGGGCTTCTCCCCCTTTTCAAAAAAAAAAATCAACGTGTATGTCTTAATCGATTAAGGATAGCGAACCTTTGGAATTAGCACAATCACTGGGTCACTAAGCTCATCCGGCAATCCCTCCCCCCCCCCCACCCATTAAGAAAATCTAGAACCGTCGGCACCAGCCCTGGTTTCACTAACTCCCAATGACGCTGAAAAAACCCCACGGTAAAGCCATCCACTCTGGGAGCTTTTTACGGGTGCATCTGGAACAATGCGTTTTTCACCTCTTCTTTAGTATACGGCTTGTCCAGCGACAATCTTATCTCATCAGTTACACGTTCCTGCACAAACTGCAACAAGGCAGCCATGTTCGGTGCCCCTTGGGATGTATATTCATACTTTTCCTTTGGGCTGTCTGAGCATGAAAATATGAGGAATTCCTATCTCCAGACTTCAACCATTGAACATGAGATCTCTGTTTAAGCCAAATCTTTCTTGATGAAGTACTTTATTGATTTTTTTTGATAGAATGAAGTACTTTATTGATGGTGTCCATTAGATCTCTTTCTTGCTTTGATGGGCCATGGACCCACCAATATCAGCCCGATCCTGCCCAGCTTCTTCCGGAGCTGCGATAGTTTATTTTTAAAATTTCTAATAGTTTTTCTGCCCCAACTGTCTAGTCGTCCACTCTGCATATTACGGAGAGTACTAAAAAACACCTGTAAGCCCTCCTTGAACACCTTTTTCCTGCCATAACCTTTGTACGGTTAGATCATATTCAACATGAGTTTGCGAAGCATTTTCATATTTGAAGCACCGGTTACTAGTATGGCTGCTCATCATATTTTTTCCGTTTCATCCGAACCAAAATTGCACAATAATCTAACTCTATCATGCTAATGTGATGTACTCTTGTTACTGAAAATTCAGGCTGCACCGCCGCATTACCTAAGGCCCGATAAAGGCAGGCTTTCACATTCGATGCATCTGGTTGCCTATTATCCCACATGTAAAGCAGACCTGACCACCCTAAATCAACTAGACTGGAATCCTCGATGCACTCCGAGAAAAGGTTTCATTGTAATCTCAAACGCATAGCCACAGATAGGACAACGCTTCAGCTAGCCTACGGAACAACGTCCAGCTCATGTATCTATTCTCCTTTTTTGGCTCTACTTAGAAACATGTCTATAATCTGAAAAGGGGTCCTTATTTTCTAGGGTTAAAAAGAAGCTTTTCTCTTAGTTTTCAAAAAAAATCATTTCAAACAAAAGCTGAATCTCGTTTTTCTGTGCACAAATTATTTGAGGATGGAGGGAGTAGTTAGTAAGCGGTAATACACTTATTTGATGACGGAGAGAGTATGATGCAGCCCAAACCATTCCACCAAACTTTCCATCGACACCCATTAGTCCTATAACAAGATCACGCGCAAAGGATATGCAAGAAAAGGTGAGCTCACTCCTATCTCTCTATGAGTTTGACGACTTGCTGAATGGTGTGTTACCTCATGGAAATACCCTATGTGTGCTAAGGTTTGATTCCCCAATGGAGCCCCAAGACGGTGCCCAAGGAGCTCGAGAAGATGCCTAAGATGGTGCCCAAGAAGCTCATGAAGATGGTCGAGAAGAGGGACCCGAAGAACAAGAAAAAAAAGGAGGAAGAAGGATAAGGTCAGGAAACCCGGCCTGCACCCCGGCTAGGCCGGCCTCCCTGCGCCCTCAGGTCGGACCCCTCACAGAGCCGCCTGGCCAGGCCGGCCTCCCTACAGAGCTGCCCGGCCTACAGCCCGGCCAAGCTGGCCTCCAGGCTGGCTTTCCTGCAACTGCGAAAATGGAGCGAATATTCCCCTGTAACCCCTCTACTTACCCCCTAGACTATAAATAGACCCCCTTGGCTTCAGATCTAGGTTAGATATGAATTGAGATTTGAGTTTTGCTCCCCTATGTTCCTCTTTGGAGGCTACTTCCGGTGTGTATCCAGAACTGTATCAAGGCTACTCCAATCTACGTGATTTGGATCATATCAAGATTTCCTTGAGTGTGCTAGTGTCTTTCTCCTTGGGATTCAACTAAACACTTCCCAATCTTTCTCAACTAATTCTTGAGATTCTATTGGCTCAGCGGACCCGTCGTGAAGGTGAAGCGGTTTCAATTAGAGTAAGTTCAACTTGATCTGAGAGCTCCGTAGGCTACATCCGGGGTTTGTTGACAGGTTCTTTGATCGGTAGGGTTTTCTAGTTATCGGTTAACCTTGTTTCGCCCTGAATTCCTCTCGTGCTCTTCCTCGTGTTCTTCCTGTTCTTGGTCAATTCGTGAAGATTGGGTCAACCAAGAGGTTTACCCCTCATGATCTGGTATCAAGAGCTAGGTCACCACGAATTTGACCTTCCCATACCCCTCTTTTCCACCAATTTTTTTCTCTTCCATCCCAAAATTCGAAAAATTCCACCATAAATAGCCTCTAAAGGTACTTTGGCCTATCTGTCGATTTGTTGAGTTTTTAGTGGATTTGATCTGTGAATTTGTTGCTTAAGACCATTTCCCACCTTTCTATTCGGACACTTCTCCAAATTTGTCCATGATGTTTTCTGAAATTTGAAGGAATTTCGAAACTGGCAAAAATCACAGAAAATTTCTGCAGTTTCGATTCTTGGACAGATTTTGTAACTTATTTTTCTTTGCCGTTCTTGGTCCGATTTGAGTGATTCAAATTTCGCCGCGAAGCCCTCGACAATATCTGCAACACCACATCAACGGATCGACACGACATCGATAACCACCAGCCGCAAGTCCGCAATCATCAATCAACTAGGTATAACTTGATTCCTGCTTGAACTCACCCCTCATTTACGTACCTTGCCCATTCGGACTAGATTTTTCATATTGCTTGACATTGCACTAGTGGAACCGAGAGCGCGTAGTTTAGAGTAAGCTTGGCATTTTGGAAAAATAAAAAAGGAGAAAAAGGAGAAAAGATAAAAAAAACATCGATACCAAGTGCTATCCATTGTAGGAACGACTAGCTTCGCGAGCAAACTAGAAAGAGTGACCGGTTTCCCATTGGTACAAGTCTAGTTTCCATTTCAAAATTTGCAATTTGAGCTAGTGTCCTCTTTGTGTTGGTGTATAATTGAGCATAGTCTTTGTTGGGAATATTTCGTGTCGGTTTGTCTATTGGCCGCACTAACACAATTACTCATTTGTGTGTGTGCTCCTTTGTTTCCTCAACTCATGGATTTCGGTTCTTCCATAACTTTTCATCGTGGTTCATTTCTACCTTTAACAACAAACTTTTTGTTGGATTTGGTCGATTTTCCTCGCCGCTTTCCTAACCCATTTGATCTCCTCATAAAGTGTGTGTGTTGTTGGTTGTCCTTCGGGTCTCTTTTGTCAAGTCTTACGCTCTCATTACAAACCCTTCGCCTTCGACAAGACACTTGACCCATACTATAAAAAATGTAAGCGTTGGTAAGTGCTAACCACATTTGATACCTCACTTGCTTCTTTCAGATGGCTAGGGAACGTGACTTCACAAGTTCGAGCTCGGATGATGATGGAACCCCTTCTACTTCGACAACACCCACAACTTTGTCACCTATCATGAGCATGTGCAATTCCGTGCCGTTGTAGGTGATGGCTTGGAGCGCTATGAGCATCGCCTACGAGAACAAGATGCAAAATTCAATGATCAGTTGGCACACATCAACGTCAACTTAGAAAATCTTGCTAAACGCCCTCGATCATCTTCATCTTTACACCGAACAAGGAGCTCCTCAACGTCAAGCCAACCACGTGAACAACCTCGTGCTCCTCACCGAGCTCACTGCCGTGATTGTCATAGCCACATGGAAGATGGTGGACTTCACCACCAAGAGCATGAACCCGCACCTTCTCCACAACATCACCACCACAATTTCTATGATGACACCTCGCCACCTTCAGCACCTCCTCAACATCAACACAGACGTGATGACCCTCTTCAATACCACCCTTGACGCCCGGACCTTCGTCAAAATCTACCAATACCTTCTCCAAATGCCGCAAATGACTATGGTCACAATGAATTCGTGGAAGGTGCTCGCTCACATCGAAGGCCTCCAAGGCATAATGCGTGTGATGTATACGCATGCTTCTATTCTTGTAGACAGTGTTGGGCCTCCAAGTGCAGAGGTTTGTAGAACAGCAACAAGTTTCCCTTAAGTGCATCACCCAAGGTTTATCGAACTCAGGGAGTGATGTCTACGCACGCTTCTATTCTTGTAGACAGTGTTGGGCCTCCAAGTGCAGAGGTTTGTAGAACAGCAGCAAGTTTCCCTTAAGTGGATCACCCAAGGTTTATCGAACTCAGGGAGGTAGAGGTCAAAGTTATCCCTCTCAAGCAACCCTGCAATTAAGATACAAGAAGTCTCTTGTGTCCCCAACACACCCAATATACTTGTTAGGTATATAGGTGCACTAGTTCGGCGAATAGATAGTGAAATGCGAGTAATATGGATGGTTATAAGTAATAATAGCAATCTGTAATAAATATGGCAGCAAGCAAACATGTAGCGGAACAGGCGGAAAACGGTGTTTCAATTCTTGGAAACAAGGCCTAGGGATCCTACTTTCACTAGTGGACACTCTCAACAATGATCACATAATTGAATAACTAAATATCTTCTCTTCACTATGCTACTCTTAACCCTCTCCGGTTGGATAACAAACACTAATCATTGCGTAGGGCTGCAAAAATCATTCCTTAAAGTAAGCATTCCTATGTCTAGTTAACCCCACGCTGTCACTATGAGCGCCCTAGATGGTACTAGACAAACACCACAATTCATAGAGGAGAAACACACGATGTGGACACTGTCACCTTCACACCGCGGGACAAGGTGACTCCAAAGTTCATATTAATAAAACACTTGAGTAGCACAAGATGAAGAATAACATTTACTTATTCAACTAGATTACAAAGGTCACGATCACATATAGATCACACCATGTGAGAGAGAGATGAACCACATAGCTACCTGGTAGAGCCCTCAGCCTCGGGGGAGAACTACTCCCTCCTCATCATAGGAGACAGCAACGGCGATGGAGATGGCGGTGGAGTCGATGGAGATGGCTTCCGGGGGCACTTCCCCAACCCGGCAGGGTGCCAGAACAGAGATCTGTCCCCTGAAACTTGTCGGCAGCGGCGGCGGAGCTACGGATGTATTTTGTGGAAAAGGTCGATTCTCTTAGGGTTTTCCCTAGGGGTAGTATAAATAAGCGAAAAGGGCGATGCGGGGGGTGGCCAGGGGGCCCAAACCACGAGGCTGTTGTACCTTGATTGGCTGGACGAGAGAGGGTCCTCCTTCTTCATAATTTGATGCCCTTTCCTTCATGACCGGAGTGGCCGTATGAGGTTGGCTGGGCTGGTTTGAGGAGGAAGGTCAACATCCTCCAAAGGGGCGGAATGATCTCCTACCCCACCTGCCACTTGTGTCCATGGCAGTAGTAGGGGAAGGTCTTGGCCCCCTAAGACCAACAGCTTTGTGCTTTTTCTAGCCTTTTCCCTTCAAAGGGACAGGGAAAGGCTAAAAAGAAGAAAAGACGAGAGTAAAAATCCGAGAAACGAACTTTGAGTACAAAAGAAGAAAGTATGCAAAGAAAAGTCTGTATTTTACCTGGAGGTGGCAACAGGAACACCGTCAAGTTCAATAACGTCGGTGGGTGCAGGAACCTTCTTGCGTTTGCGCCCACCGGCCGCTAAAAAGCGGGCTTTTAGTCCTGCCTCTTCCGTCACAGAGACGAGATGATCTTCTGTGGGAGTCTCAAGTTGCCAAAAAACAACTCGGATAAGTTATCAAGTAAAACATCCGTGAAAAGGCATAGTATAAAAAACTTTCCCAAAAGTATACCTTTGGAGGAGGATTTTCCGTGTTGAACATCAGAAGGCTTTCTTCATATTGTTCGCGGGTAGCCACCAAATGATTCACGCACTTCCTAAACTCTTTCTGGGACAAAGCTGTCTTAGTTACCCTCATTGTGGCATCCGGCCACATGTACTCTCAAGAAGCCAGCCGCCATGAAAAGCGAGGGGTTGAATCCTCCTTCTGAGCCAGCAAAGGACTCTGTCCATGCCGGTCAAGGGAGGAGATGAAGCGATGAGTTTTGCTATCCGCCTTTTGATCTACAGCAGGTCTGGAGGATGAACGTGGACTACGTTCAAAGCTCAGTTATCTCTTTGAGTGGCAGCGGAATTCTCGAAAGGCGGAATGCCCGTCTCCTTTCCTGGAAATGGAACATCCGGATGATAGAAGAAAGAACCCGTCCAGAATTTGACGGATTCAGATGTTTTTATTTTCGGGAACCATATTTCCCTAAACCTACGAAGGTTAAAGGATATGGTTCCGCAGGTGGGAGAACACCGTCAGAGGTGTTTCGCTTCACATTGAAGCAGTATTAGAAAAAGTCGAGCCTGGGTTCTATTCCTAAATACCCTTCAAAAAGAGCCTGAAACCCGGCGATATGGAGAATGGAATTGGAAGGAATATTATGGGGTTGAATGGTTTAGAACTTGCAGAGAGAAGGCAGAAGGTGGGAATCCCATGCCTCTCAGAACATGGGAGGCAAGGACAACCTCTTTCTCTATCCATCGGCGATGGCTCCATGTCGTCCTCGCCGATCCGCCATTTATCTTTGGCGAGAAATCCGTCATTTTCCAAACCCCTCATCAGAGCCGGTGCAGTGTTGCACTGAATCCAATTGCCGGAGTCCTCGCTTTCTTCTTCCTCGCCTCCGGTGGCAGCGACGACCACCGTGGGTTCGCCAGCTTGGGCAGAAGATTCCCCGTCTCCGGATTTTGAGACAGGAGGAGGAGGAGGAGGAACGAGGACGGCGGTGGCATGGTTCCGGTCGTGGAGCTCGGATCTCCGCTGGCCGACGCACTCGCGGGAGTCTGCAGCGCTCCCGTGGAGGTGCTAGGAGGAAACAACGGAGCAAAGGGAGAAAGAGTCTCTGCCGTGGGCTCGGGGTCGATGGTAGATTCAGCCACGTGTGAAGGGCTCCTAATGCCATTTCTCGGCGGTGCAGCCGTGGAAAAGAATTTAGGCCGCCGATCATGGGTTTCCAGTATTTTTTTGCTCGGTCTCTCTCAAAATTGCCGGTGCGCTTGTGCTATGGAGTGCTCGAGGGAGAAGTTAGGAAGAAGAAGGACCAGAGGGCTCGAGGCAGGCTATTTATAGCCGTTTTCACCGAGATTCGTCCCAACGCCTATTTGAGCCGTTGCATGATTGACGTGTGTCACGCCAAAAACCCGGGATACGAGGAGACGTGGTGATAATGTCTCCTCGTTTCTCGCGCAAAATCTGTCAGAGATACGGTTCCCGTCTTTTGACTGAAACCAAACATCAATGACGTAAGCATGATTTTATCGCTCATGTCATACTTACCTTCTCTGCGAAGACTCGTGGAAGAGATGGCGGATTCCGGAAATCCGAGTTTGGCATTAGAAAGTTTCAATGAAAGAGATTCAAGACGAAAACGCCAACTTTTCGGAGATGAATACAAATCAACAAAAGATGGCAAGATGAAATCTTAATTCTCCTTGGGGGCTACTGTCGATATATGCCAACTAGGGCTACGTCCGGCATTGGCCAAAGGCAGGCTTACCAGCGTGGCCCGCAGGTAATGGAGTGAGTTCCATTGTGCCGGCCCAGTACGCTGACGCGCAGGAGTCCAGATTCTAGAAGAACCCGGACTACGGCCCGCTACGTGGTTCGGCTTGGAGAAGAAGCCAGATGCCTTACTTTCCAAGTATAAAATTACTTTCTGTAGTGTTCTAGGTTTCCTTTCCTGTAAGCCCTAGTCCGTCTATCTATATAAATCCGGACGGGAGAAAGAGAACAACAAGACAATGGATAGAGGCCAACTCGCCGGGAATTTCACCCTCGCCGAGTTAGCGAAACCATACTCACAATTGTACTCTGTATACTTCAGGCTTTAACCCTGATTTAGTGAGATTGCAGGAGTAGGAACACCGCTAAGTTGGGACGTACCGAACCTGGGTAAATCATGTCCTCATTTTCAGTACTTCTACGCTTCGACCCATGGTTCTACTAGTAGGCTTATGGCACCTTCGTCCATGATCGTAACTAAGAAGACTCCACATATTCCAATGCCATAGAAAGAATATAAAATTATCATGATTGAGACTATGTCTATCAAAGTTGAGGTAACATAATAATTTAGTGAAATGCAAAGTTTTGTTTGATGTAAAATTGTTTTGGTAACAAGACTTGATCAACCTTGTTAAAAAAAGTCATTTTGAATGAAGGAAACAATATTTTCACTATGTTTTCATCATGTTTACTTTTTTTTACTCATGTTTTCACCATCCCCAATTATGTTTTCACTACGTTTCCTATGTTTCCGCTGGTTATTTGCATATTAGAGTGTCTTAGAACTTCTGTAGATTTGGTTTTGAATTTGTTTTCCATCGTTCCATAATCGTTTTCCCAGATTATAATCATTTATCAAATTCTGGAAATTTCCCGAAAATAAAGTTTCTCGAAAAATTCTGGAAAACTTATATTAAATGTTTACGCTGAAAATGGGGCAGAGAGGCACCTGGGGAAACCCAGGGGGACCCACCATGCCACCACACCATGTGGTGCGCGGCCTCATGCCAGGTCGCGCCAGGGCATGGTGTGGGGCCCCCTGGTCCTCCACTTGCTCCTCCACCTACCACTACACTCTCTCTCCTGACCAAACACACCACCCGTTCTCAAACTCGTGTTCTTGCTGTTCTTGTCGCGATTTTCGATATCCTTGCTCAGCCAATCTTTGCTGCTGAGATTTGGGGAACTTGTTCTCCGGTATGTGACTCCTCCGATTATCCAAGTAGAATTTTGTTTAGTGGAGTATTTCTTGAGTATGTTGGTACTATAGGTGACAGGTTATGTGAGCTTGCATGCTTGTTCTATGTGTAGATAAATTAGTTTTGATGCATGTATAGTCCTCTTACAAGTCTCTATAGTAGTTTCTTTCATATAGTAACTCCGAAATCATTTTTGTGAGGTGTCTTCAAAAATTCAGAAATGGAGGAGAATATACACCAACTTGACCGGCATGAATTGGAGGTGCATGAAGTCATGAGAGTCCACCATGAAGACGGTCTATTCCCCTCCATCTATCAATTATATGAATTCATGAATGATGCATGGATTCTGCAGGATTTCCAAACTTTAATCTCTAATGAAGGGTTGGAATATTTTGTTGATAGTGAACCTAGCCAATATGCAAAACTAACTATGTCTGTGGTGCGGGATTTTAGTTTCAGTTGGTCCTTGCCAAACCCCATGGTTCACTATAAAATTTACAATAAAATTGTCAACTTGCCCTTTGATGATTCTTGCGCATCCATTAAGGTGCCATAGTGGGGATCGCGTGAGAAGATAAAAGGGCAGCCTAAGCCACTGATGGACCTATATAAAGAAATATGCCAAGGGAGGCGCTTCTCAGATGAGAGTGGTAAAATTCGAAATATTCAACTCCCATCTATTTGATATTTTTTCTATTTCAATTCCAAGTGTGTTCTTGCTAGGAAGACTGCAAATAAATTATCTTCTTATGATTTAGCTTTCATCTCAGGTCCCTTGAGACGAGACATGACCTATAATTTTGGTGCTTTAATAGCTTTCCATCTTGCTGCTAACCACGAGAAAGGGGGGATTTGTGGAGGTCTCATTTCCTCTGGTTTATTAGCTTTGCATGGTGTGGTACCGCACCGTTTAGAAATTCAGTTTCCCATAGAGAGGATTGATACTAATTCCATGATAAAACACAAATTTGTTTCTAATTGGGCTGACTTGAATAACCTATCTTATGAAATGACCTATTTTCAAGAAATTAGGGTGGAGAGTAGTTAATTCTGATCAATTAATCAACTTGTATATGTCTCTTTTGTTTAACCTTGATGTTAGGGAAGGATGGTCATTCCTTGAGAATGAATTTGATGCATACATAGAGGAGCACTTCCAGCATGTAGAGTTTCAGTTTGTTATTCAAAAATCTAATAAGATTTTGCTTTGTTTGCTTGCTTTCTTCTGTTCTTGTTTTAAATTCGAAAACCCAAAAATATTTGTTGTTCTTCTTCAATTTTTTAAAGTTTGCTGCAGAGTTCAACAATCTTCTGTGACTCCACTGGAGCTTGGTTATCATTTCATATCATTCAAGCCACACAAGTGAAAAGCAATTATGACGATTTATGACAATTCAAGTTGTGGTGAGAAGGCTGGTATGAACTCTATTTGTTTTTATTTTTGTACATATAATCATCCATGTGGACATGCTTAGTTTTTTCGTGTAAGGTGTATGTTATTTAATTGATGCTTAGTATTTCGTGCTCTTTTACGACCAGTTCCAACTTACGAATAATAGATAGCATGTCGTATAAATGTTTGCTTGAATTGTTCTATTCATAAAAGGGTATACCATTGTGGTATCCTCCTCTAAATGTTTCAATTGAATTGACTTGGCACATGCTCACACATGCATATGACTGAAAACAAAAATTCAATTAAGCCTTGATGATTTATTTTGCCTCAGAGTTCTTGTATCACTTTTATGCCCCCGTTAATTTTGTTCTATCGCAAGCATGATTATGACGGTTACTGCTCTCTTGATTGTCACTTCCCAGTCTATTTCTAGCCTTCACTTGTACTGAACGGGAATGTTGCTCGTGCTTCCAAATCCCTGAAAACCAAGTCATTCCAAAGAGTCCACTATAAATTCCTATGCACGGTATTTCAAGTCATTCCAAGTAAAATTTCATGTGCTACCTTTAAAACCTTCAAAATACTTCTCATTTTGTGACACTGTTTAAGCTCATGAGGAAGTAGTAGCTGGGTTTGGTATCTTCCATACTAAATTAAGTACCCCCCTGACTTGCATGCTTCATTTTCTTGTCACTAATTTTACAAAGAGCTGGTTAGTACACTATGACATCCAAAAAGTAAAGAAAGTAAAATAGGCACTCCTCCATGGTATGTGATTGTTGGCAGGCACCATAGGATTCGGTTAGCCATGGTTTGTGATAAGAAAAGTTTCGGAGGAGTGTCAAGCTATATATAAAAGTCCATACTATAAATGCCTAATATCAACAATTCAGAAGCACTCTAAACTTGCTTAGTATGGATGATAACAAGAACTCTATTACCATTTGTTGACATAAACAACCACCTCCCAAAATTATTTTACTTCTGTTTTAAAAAATAAAAAGCTCTAGCGCATGTTAATCCCTGCTTCCCTCTGTGAAGGGCCAATATTTTACTTTATTGTTGAGTAACCATCTTTTCTTTGAGAACCTTCTCGAGAGCATTACTGTCATTTTTAGTGTAATGTGCTTGTCCTATAACACGGTTAATTGTGGTATAACTTTAATGCTTTTATCTTTGATATCTCTACTTCTAGTCTTCACTTGAACTTCAGAGGTGTATGATACGTCATAAACATATCCCTAATTTCTGGTGCTCCATGATCATATTATGCCAATTACTACATGTTTTCTCCCTTCTTTATGTCATTTTTATCGATTTTCCGGACTAACCTATTAACAAGATGCCATAGAGCCAGTTCCCTGTTTTCTGCTGTTTTTTAGTTTCGGAAAAGTTGTTCTGGAAATATTCTCGGAATTGGAAAATTTGAAGCCTAGAAGTCCTATTTTCCCCGGAAGCATCCAGAAGACCGAAGAGGAGCCGGAGAGGGGCAGCAGGGGGGCCACACCATATATAGGGTGGCGCGGCCCCCTGGCCGCGCCAGCTATGGGTGTGGGCCCCCCGGCCTCCACCACCTTCGCCCTTTAGCCTATTTAAGCCCCCATATGGAAAACCATAAACACCTGATCGAAATCTACGAAAAAGTTCCGCAGCCGTCGTCACCGTCAACCCCAGATCAGGGGGGTTCTAAAGCTGTTTCCGGCACCCTTCCGGACAGAAGATCATCACCGGAGGCCTCTTCATCAACATGCCTGCCTCCGTAGTGATGCGTGAGTAGTTCATCCTTGGACTACGGATTCGTAGCTATAGCTAGATGGTTGTCTTATCCTCATATTCCTCCATGTTTAGATCTCGTGATCTGCCTATCATGATCGGGATTGATCATATGTAATTCTCTGTGCTGTGTCTGCTGGGATCCGATGAATATTGACCTTATGCCAAGTTGATTATAGTCTTTATTTGCATATGTTATTTGTGATGTTGCATGCTCTCTGTTTCTAGTGGTTATTCTGGCCAAGTAGTTTCTAGTGACTCCAAGAGGGAGTATTTGTGCTTGATAGTGGGTTCATGCCTCCTTGTTGCTTTGCTCGAGTGACAGAAACGTGAAGGGGGAGGATGTGCTGTTGCCATTAGGGAGAAAACAGCGGTGAGAGTGCTCACGTACATAATCATTGCTTACATTACACACTTTGTTTAATGCAATTATCTATTGGTTGCAACTTAATACCTGAGGGGGTTTGGATGATAACCTGAGGGTGGATTATTAGTCATAGATGCAGATGGATGTCGGTCTATGTATCTTGTTGTAATGCCCGCACTAACTAGCATAGTAATCTTCATGTCATATTGTGCACTACGGTGCAACCTTTATTTGTCAATTGCCCAACTGTAATTTGTTCACCCAGCATGCTATGTTTTATTGAGAGACACCACTAGTGAAACTACGAACCCCGGTCCATTTTTCCACACTGTTAAACAAACCATAACAATTTCCTGCTTTCTTTATTTTCTGCAAGCATACACTGTCTTTCTTCCACACTATACGTCTAATATTTGTTTTCAGCAAGACCGGTGAGATTGACAACCTCACTGTACCATTGGGGCAAAGTATTTTGGTTGTGCTGTGTGGAGGTTCCACGTTGTTGCTGACACCGGTGAAGCCGCTGGCACCACCGTCAGTGGCATCAACCTTCCGAATATTCTCTTTTTCCTACTGGATTGATAACCCTGGTTCTTAACTAAGGGGAACACTCCTACCGACGTGCTCATCACACCTTCCTCTTGGGGTTCCCAACAACGCATAGAAAGGATTTAACTCCGCCAGCAACAAGGATTTTTCTGGCGCTGTTGCCGGGGAGAAGGAAGTCTTCTGGCAAGGGGAGTCTCTCACTCTCAATCTCTTTATTTTGTTTATTGTCTTGTTTTTATATTTGTCTTGTTTTTATTTCTCTATATCAAAAAAACAAAAAAAAAGTTTATTTCTCTATATTGAAAACACAAAAAAAATTAGTTTACTTCACAGTGTTATTTATTTGCTTGCTTTTATTCTTCTAAAATGAGTTCCTCTGAGAATACTAAGTTGTGTGACTTCACTAGCACAAACAACAATGATTTTATTTGCACACCTATTTCTCCACCTGCTCCTACTGCTGCTTTCTATGAGATTAAACCTGCTTTATTAAATCTTGTGATGAAAGAACAATTTTCTGGTATTAGTACTGATGATGCTGCTGCCGACCTTAATAATTTTGTTGAACTATGTGAGATGCAAAAATATAAGGATGTGGATGAGATATTATTAAACTGAAATTATTTCCTTTCTCTTTGATAAGAATGGTTGCTATCTTTTCCTAGAAATAGTATTGATTCATCGACTAAGTGTAAATATGCTTTCATTGGGAAATATTATCCTCCTGCTAAGATTATATCCCTGAGAAGTGACATAATGAATTTTAAACAATTTGATAATGAACATGTTGCTAAATCTTGGGAAAGAATGAAAACTATGGTGAAGAATTGTCCCACTCATGGACTGAGTACTTGGATGATTATACAAACCTTCTATACAGGACTGAATTTATCCTCAAGGAACCTATTGGATTCATCTGCTGGAGGTACCTTTATGTCCATCACTTTGGGCAATGCAACAACACTTCTTGATGATATGATGATAAATTATTCAGAGTGGCACACTGAGAGAGCTCCACAAGGTAAGAAGGTAAATTCTGTTGAGGAAACCTCCTCTTTAAGTGAAAGGCTTGATGCTATTATGTCTATGCTTGTTAATGGTAAACCTCAAGTTGATCCAAATAATGTTCCTTTAGCCTCTTTGGTTTCTCAAGAAGAGCATGTTGATGTAAACTTTATTAGAAATAATAAGTTTAACAACAATGCTTGTAGAAATAATTTTGGTGGAAACAATTATAAGACCTATCCTCTTAATAATGGTTATGGTAATTCTTATGGAAACTCCTACAATAATAATAAAATCTCTACCTCTGATCTTGAAAACATGCTTAGAGAATTTATTATCACACAAACTGCTTTTAATAAATCTGTCGAGGAAAAGCTTGGTAAAATAGATGTTCTTGCCTCTAAAGTAGATAGCCTTGCTATTGATGTTGATTTTCTAAAACCGAAAGTCTTGTCACAAGATGTTAAAAAAAATAAAACTTTGATGGCCATCCAAGTTCAAATAGACAATAATGTTAGATTGATGGCTGAATTACGTGCTAGGTGGGAAAGAGAAGATGAACTAGCTAAAAAGAATAATATTGCTAAAGTTTGCACTATCACAACCACTAGTAAAACTGAAGTTCCAAGTGCTAGTAAACCTCCTACTATCAATGGTAAATTTGTTGGTGTTAATAAAGTCCCTACTCCTTTGGTGAAACGTGCTAAATTGCCTCAAACTGCTGAAATTGCTTCTGATAAAAGTGCTGAAAATTTTAGAAATGTGGGAGATAATGGTTCCAGTACTTTTGATGATAATAATATTGATTTTGATGATTGCAACATCTCTGAAGTTATTATGTTTCTACAAAATCTTGCTATAAGTCCCAATGCTAGTGCCATGAATATGGCCTTTACTAAACATATTACCAATACTTTCATGAAAGTTAGGGAAGAAAAGTTGAAACTTGAGACATCTATCCCTAGAAAATTAGATGATGGTTGGGAGCCTATCATTAAGATAAAAGTAAATGATTTTGATTGCAATGCTTTGTGTGATCTTGGTTCTAGTATCTCTGTTATGCCTCAAAAGCTCTATGATATGCTCGATTTGCCACCGCTGGAACACTCTTATTTGGATGCTCATCTTGCTGATAATGCTAAGAAAAAACCTCTTGGTAGAATTGATGATATTCTTATTATGGTTAATAATAACCTTGCCCCTGTTGATTTTTGTTGTTATGAACATTGAATGCAATGCTTCTTGTCCTATTGTTTTGGGAAGACCTTTTCTTAGAACTATTGGTGCTATTATTGATATGAAAGAGGGAAGTATTAAATATCAACTTCCCCTCAAGAAAGGTTTGGAACACTTTCCTAGAAAGAAGATGAAGCTACCCTTTGACTCTATTATTAGAGAAAAATATGATGTTGATGCTTCTTCACTTGAAAATACTTGAGTTGATTTTTCTATGCCTAGCTGAAAGGCTTTAAAGAAAAGCGCTACCGGGAGACAACCCGTTTTATTTATCTGTTTTCTTTCAGTTTTCCTTTGTTTTCTTTGGTGTCTTGCACCTGGACGTTTCCTATTTCCTTATAAAACCCGCTGTATCTTTTCTTTTGAGTTTTTGTTGAGCCAAGTAAAACCACTAGTGGAAAGTTGAGCCTATATTTCGGATTTCTGCGCAGGAAACAGATTTCTGCAGTCCACTGTAAATTCCATTAAAAATCACAGGAAATTCAAAATGACCTGATAATTTTTTTTCTTAATCCTGAGTTATATACGCAACTTTTTCTAGAAGAACACTTTTTTATTTGAGGAACACAATATTTTTGAAAAAATAGATCTTTACCTGTTGTCCTGTTTTTTGACAGATTTCTGCCATTTATCGCATTTGCATCTTAATCTCTTTCTTTTGGTGTTCTTTTGAGAAGAAGAGTTTTGAAAGAAGTTGTGACAGTAGCTAATGTGTTTTTGAGTGTTATACTTGTGTTGAAACTGAACAATGTGGATTTATTATTTCAATTGCACGAACGTTGCTAATGAAGATTGTGAGAATTTTGATGTGAAGGAAGTTTTCAAGGGTCAAGAGAAGAGGATGATATGATATGATCAAGAAGAGTGAAAATCCTAAGCTTGGGGATGCCCCGGTGGTACATCCAAGCAAATTCCAAGAAGACTCAAGCATCTAAGCTTGGGGATGCCCAAGGCATCCCCTTCTTCATCAACAAATTATCAGGACACTTCTAGTGAAACTCTATTTTTATTCGGTCGCATCTTATGTGCTTTACTTGGAGCGTCTTTAATTATTATTTTCAGTCTGCTTTTGATTTTGCTTTCAGCTTGTTTTTACTTTCATAATAATCTTGGTTGGACCCCAACATTCTTTTATTGGAGAGTGACACGCTCCGCTTTTTCTCGAGAATACGTTGTATTCTTAGTCTCTGTTTTACTGCTGCATTTATTCAGCTCCTGTTTTGCATGCATCTCTGGTTAGAGCTATTAGTTTTAGTAGTATTATTTGAGTAATCTCATGTTTTCTTTCTGTATCATAAAGAGTATTTTTGTTAAATCATGTTTTGAATGGTTCTTGTTGGGAGAAACAAAAAACTGTTGCTTGAAGTAGAATTTTAACAGTACTAGTAGAAGCTTGTATAGACTGTGGCTAGGACTTTTTCATGCCATGCTAAATGTTATTTTAGTTTTAAAGCCTTGTGGTTATTGAGTAGCGTGATTATCCTCAAATAGCTGAGAGTGTCTAATACGTATTGAAAGATTCATGAGTTGTTCTTGTCATAATAAAACATCAATATATGGTATTCTCTTTCGAATGTTTTATTTGGTTGACTTGGCGCATGCTCACACCATGTTTATGACTACAAACCAGTCACGAATAGCCTCCATGACCACTTAGTTTTTGAACTTGTGATACTGCTTATGTTTTAATTAATGATGCTTATGTCGCTATGCATGATTATGGCTCTTATGCTCTCTTGATTTGTCGCTCCCAGTCTTTTGCTAGCCTCCACCTGTACTGAGTATGAGCTCTACTCGTGCATCCAAACTCCATTAAGCCAAAGTTTTTCCCATTGAGTTCACCATACCTACCTACATGTGGTATTTAACTGCCATTCCAAAGTAAATTGCTCATGTGTTACCTTTAAAACCTTCAAAACTACTCCTGCTTTATGTTCCCGTTTTTTCTCATGAGGACATAAATAGAGAATATTTATCGCACTTGTTGATTGGATTTCACACCCTGGACTAGTGGATTCATCCTCTTATCCAAATGATAGAAGAGCTGGCAGCGGGGTGCCCATCCCGAAATTAATGCATACAAATTCTCTTCACTATTTTTGCCCCTGATTTATCAGTCAAAGCATAATTGTGTAAAGAAAAGAGAAAGAGGGATGACCTTCTATACCAGTTGTGTCCTTCACCATGGGAGCCGCTCTTGTGAATCCAGTTGGCTTGTGACGTACTGTATTTTCTGTTTACCATTCGTTGACATTAGCATACATCTCCCAAAATATAGACATTCCTCCACAAATGTCAAACTTTTAATACCTCTGTCTAATAAAATAATAGCTCTAGCACATGAGTGATCCCTGCTTCCCTCTAGGAAGGGACTTTCTTTTACATTTTTGTTGAGTCTTCATCTTCTAACTTTATGCACAGTTGAGAGAGCATTTTTGCCATTCTGAGTTTTATGTGCATTTGTCCCATAAGCATCAATAATTACTTCATGGTGTGATATCATTTGTTCTAGTCTTCCTCTTGAACCTTGAAGGTTTCCTGGCATTTATGTTTTGCGCCACTCTTAAGGACAATCGAAATATCACTTTGACATGCTTTCTCTATACCTGAAACAAAAAAATTTACCTTTCTTTGAATTATTATTCATGATCCTTTATTTGAGTTATTTTTCGTGATGCAAAGTAATTGATATGCCTTATTATTAAAGTTTTATTTATCATGCGTGTGTTTAAAGTCTTACGATCTTAGCGTGCATATGCTTTTACATTATATTGATCAAGTTTGTGTTAGTAGCATGTCACTTCAGAAACTATTGTTTTATCGTTTACCAACTCGAGGACAATTAGGAACTAAGCTTGGGGCTGGTTGATAAGTCATAAACGTATCCCTAATTTCTGATGATCCATGATCATATTATGCCAATTTCTACATGTTTTCTCCCTTCTTTATGTCATTTTTATCGATTTTCCGGACTAACCTATTAACAAGATGCCAGAGAGCCAGTTCCCTGTTTTATGATGTTTTTTAGTTTTAGAAAAGTTGTTCTGGAAATATTCTCGGAATTGGAAAATATGAAGCCCGGAAATCCTATTTCCCTAGAAGCATCCAGAAGACCGAAGAGGAGTCGGAGAGGGGCAGCAGGGGGCCACACCATAGGGTGGCGCGGCCCCCTGGCCGCGCCAGCTATGGGTGTGGGCCCCCCGGCCTCCACAGCCTTCGCCCTTTCGCCTATTTAAGCCCCCCGGATGGAAAATTCTAAACACATGATCAAAATCCCCGAAAAAGTTCCGCAGCCGCCGTCACCGTCAACCCCAGATCAGGGGGGTTCTGAAGCTGTTTCCGGCACCCTGTCGGAGAGGATATCATCACCGAAGGCCTCTTCATCACCATGCCTGCCTCAGGAATGATTTGTGAGTAGTTCATCCTTGGACTACGGGTTCGTAGCTGTAGCTAGATGGTTGTCTTCTCCTCATATGCCTTCATGTTTAGATCTCATGAGCTGCCTATCATGATCGAGATTGATCTTATGTAATTCTCTGTGCTGTGTTTGCTGGGATCCGATGAATATTGACCTAATGCCAAGTTGATTATAGTCTTTATTTGCATATGTTATTTGTGATCTTGCATGCTCTCCGTTGCTATTGGTTATTCTGGCCAGGTGGTTGCTAGTGACTCCAAGAGGGAGTATTTATGCTCGATAGTGGGTTTATGCCTCCTTGTTGCCTTGCTCGAGTGACAGAAACGAGAAGGGGGAGGATGTGCTGTTGCCATTAGGGAGAAAACAGCGATGAGAGTGCCCGCGTGCATAATCATTGCTTACATTACACACTTTGTTTAATGTAATTATCTGTTGCTTGCAACTTAATACCTGAGGGGGTTCGGATGATAACCTGAGTGTGGATTATTAGTCATAGATGCAGATGGATGTCGGTCTATGTATCTTGTTGTAATGCCCGCACTAAATAGCAGAGTAATCTTCATGTCATATTGTGCACTACGGTGCAACATTTATTTGTCAATTTCCTAGCTGTAATTTGTTCATCCAGCATGCTATCTTTTATGGAGAGACACCACTAGTGAAACTACGAACCCCGGTCCATTTTTCCACATTGTTAAACAAACTACAACAATTTCTTGCTTTCTTTATTTTCTGCAAGCATACACTATTTTTCCACACTATACGTCTAATCTTTGTTTTCAGTAAGACCGTGAGATTCATAAACTCACTGTACCGTTGGGCCAAAGTATTTTGGTTGTGTTGTGTGAAGGTTCCACGTTTTTGCTGACACCGGTGAAGTGCCAGCACCACCGTCAGTGGCATCAACCTTTCGAAGATTCTCTTTCTCCTACTGGATTGATAACCCTGGTTCCTAACTAAGGGGAAAACTCCTACCGTTGTGCTCATCACACCTTCCTCTTGGGGTTCCCAACAACGCAGAGAAAGGATTTAACTCTGCTCGCAACAGCGCCCTGGAATTTATGTTTTGCTCCACAAATAAGGGCAAGCGAGATACCACTTTATCATATCTTATTATGAACATTGCAATCCTAAAAATAGATATACTTCATGTTACTTATTATTACTGTGTTGGTATCTCTTCATGGTTTGCATAACTATTAGGTGGCTTTATTTGCATACTTCTTATTATGAATTTCCTAAGTGCTTGGTCATATAGTAAGAATATATACATCACATGAAGTAAATGTGTTTATAAAAGTTCTTTTATCGCACTTAATTTTTAACTGAATTACCTGAGGAGAAGAAATAAGCTAAGCTTGGGAGAGTTGATACGTCCAAACTATATCTATTTCTCGAACACTTTTGCTGTTTTTTTCCCTCTATACTTGTCTGTTTTGAATACAACTAACACGGACTAACGCTATTTTAAGCAGAATTGCCCAGGTGTCTTGTTTTTGTGCAGAAATTCAACTTTCAAGAAAATGCCTGGAAAATATCGCAAAGTCCCTATTTGACCCGAAGACTCACGGAGCCAGAAGACAAGACGGAGACGGGCCACGAGGGTCCCACGCCACATGGCGGCGCGGGCACCCCAGAGGCCACGCCATGGCATGGTGTCGCCGTGTCAGACCCCGGACCTAGAGATATACATAATATTATGTGCTCCTAATGATGGACCCACAAGGGCTTCAGGGTTACCAGCCCCGGCCGCAACAAACAACGACAGGCAGACCAGATTCATTGGCAAGCAGGTCGGATCACCACGGTATACTACTCCTTGTATCCATGCTAGTAATAACCACCTATGCATAACCAAGCGTCCACGAGTCGGATGAAACTGAAGGAACGGGACCAAAGTTATACAGATCTGCTATGTGTCCAGAAAGTGCAACAACAATCGAGGGTTACTGGGGTTACCTCGCCCCAGGCCGAATCACATCGGCAGGCGGGCTCGGACATGGATCATCGGCTCCACAACCCCTCGACTGCGACAACTATGCATGCATAGCCAAAACTGTATAACAACGAGCTCGAAACCAACAACCAACCAAAGCATCACTGTAGACATGGAAATTGTATTAAACAAGTCATACTAGAGTATAGCATTACACGTAGAGGTTACACGACCAACATAGGTCAAGTAACCCAACATTACAACAAGCAGCGAAAGCAAATATGTTGCTATACAACAAGACTGCAAAAGGACTAAGAGTCTGAACATAAGCAACATAGTCAAACCCATACTACAGATACCAGGCTACCACCTAGGAACCCCTAACTACTCATTGACGTCGAGGTAGAACCCTTCTTCAGCTGCACCACCGAAGTCTGAAACAAAACAACAAAGAGGCAAGGTTGAGTACAAACGGTACTCAGCAAGACTTAACTTCAAATTTCTTTGCGTAAAGCCATCTTTTTTTTTCCGAAGTCGAGGAAGAAGAAGCAAGTGTATTAGAGCATTTCTAAAATAGAGGAGGAATCTACTGAACTACTAAGATCATCATATTCTTTTGTTCCACCAATACTTTCTCATTCCCATAGTATCTCATGCTACAAGAATCACCCCTCTCGACGTAGTCGAGGAGGCATCCTTCATTTATTGTCAACAAGTTATAGTCATTCTGTTAGAGTTGTCTATGATCACATAATCCATTGCCAAGTCGTCCGTAACCGTGGACACGGCTTCTCGAGGAGATTTATCCCTGCAGGGGGTACACTTTACCCACACGTATCAACCGACTCTTAACACCACGCGGTAACGCTCCTCTCTAAGAGAGCAACAGAGTGTGATCGACCACGGCCTTTACCTTGCTTAGCCCTATCCATGAGTCAACCCAAACAGGTCCACCCCGTCATCAGGGAGTTGGCCACCTCCTGACGGCACCTGTTCTGTGAGTCGGGACAAGATCTGTGTATGTCCATCACTGGTCCCGGTCATGCCCTAGGTTTCTCCAAAACATTTTATGAGACACCCGCAAATGGAAACTTCAATCTACGTGACCCATCGAAGTGACTAGACAAGTTACTTAGCCGAGCGTGGTCTATTAGGCCCTGCGTGTGGTTGCACGCCCAGTCTTGGCTTCGAAGGCGAGAACTCACACCTAGGGGCTTGAACGAGACAAAAACCACAACCCACAGTGGCGTCAACATCCATGCCATGTTAGTCATGTTATCCAATTCACATCAAAACATAAACACCTTTCATACTAGATTCACGCATTGACAGCATTCATCAACCGAATGAAGCAGATCGTAAGACTAAGCATGTCTAAGCATAGAACACACAAGGCTCTACGTTACTCAAACAACCTTAGTCATACTAGGAGGGTAGGTAGGTATGAAGGTGACATATAGGGGGATCATGCAGTGGATAGGATACTCTAAAAGGCTCAAAACTTAGTTGAATCGCATGCATGAGTAAGAGGTTGAAAGGACTCAAAACATGGGTGGAGCCATGAGGTTGTGCTTGCCTTGCTCGTCAAAGGTGGAACCAGAGTTGTCGTAGAAGGCTGGATCAACCTCCGGGTCTCGGTCTACCGATAGCGAGCAACACTGGAAATAAGGAAACAATCAATACATGGTAACCGTGTAATGCACAATATGTATGCATGCACAAAACAATGCAAGGAATTTAAGCCTTAGAAGGTAAAACAGAAAGCTAGGGTTTTACGGCGAAAACGATGATCACCGGAGGGGAAAAAACCCTACTTTAGGGGTGTGTCCAAGATTAGTTTCTCAAATGACTTGGAGAACCCCATATCTTGGTTGCATTTGTTTTCCTGATCAAAATGGTATATTACACTTAATTTTCTAATTTTAATGAATTAAAACTTTATTTTCATTATTTTAATGGATTTAATTCAAAATCCAAATATGTCCTCATTTTGAACTTTGTCAAACATGTATGAAAATGACATAAACAGATAGCTTACATTTTTCTGAATATTTTGCATATTTTCCATATTATTTGGAGTTATGAATTAAAAGTTATTTAATTTACAAGTTTATTTATTTTCTGTAATTCTATTCACTGTGGGCCCCACACTTCAGTTTAAATTTTAAATAAAACAATACCCTGAAAACCCAGGGGCCGACACGTGGACAGGTGAAGTCATGGTGACGTCACTCTGACGTCACACGGTGGCCGGCCGGAGGCAGTTGTGGATGCTGGTGACGTTTCCGGCGACCCCCGGACGTGTGGGCGGGTGCGTTCGAACCGCCTCGTCGTGCTGAACCTAAAGAGGGCGGCGCCACCCGCGGGAGGTCGTCGACAGCGAGCCGCTGTGAAGAAATTGTGGCGAGGCGACTCGGGCTCCGGCGGGGATATCGAATCCGGGCACGAGGAAGGGAACTGAGGGGATAGGGAGGACGGCGAGCTCACCAGGAGAACATTGGGACATACGGCATGGTCGGGGGAGCACGGAAGCGACAGCGTGGTGAAGAATCGGCCGGCGGCCGGAGAGGAAGATGACGGCGCGATTGGCGGCCTCTAAGCCATCCCGGCGGCTCCGCTCGCTCGTGGAGGAAGAGGGAGTCGCCGCGGTCCTATGGGTCTGCTCGGTGAGGTCGGGGAGGCGGTGGAACGGCAGCAGCGATGGATCTCCAGTGAGGCTAGGGTTCGGTCGCGCAGAGAGAGGAACAAAGAGAGGAGGAGGCGACTGGGCGGGTTTTGTGAGGTCTACTCGATGCAGATGGCTCCTGGAGGGTCCTCACCCTCTCCACGTCGCGGAATAAGGAGGTGGCGCGGCCACCTCGTCGTCTTGCTCGTCCTTCTGGCCAAACGTGAGGAAGAAAGGGAAAATAAAACATTTTCCTGGAAAACCCCCTGCGAGTTTTGAAAATTACCGAGAGGTCCTCCTAGGGCTAAAAACAGACAGAAATTGATGTTTTGGGGGCCTTTTTACAAACCAAAAATTACACCAAAATAACCATTGGAAAGCTCTTCAAAAATGTGACATTTACATCATTTGTTTGGTTCATTTTGAAGAACTTTTTAGAACAAGTTTGTGGAAAGCTAGATTAAGTGATTTTTACTAATTCACTGATTATTTTTCATATGCAAATTTTTGGTCCACTTTCTCTTGCATGTATGCCATGTACACAACACCTCACTTTATATACACAAAAGTAGGGATGTTACAAGTCTACCCCCCTTAAAATAATCTCGTCCCGAGATTCCTAGGTTTTAGAAAAGAAGTCGAGGTACTTAGATCGCAAACGATCCTCTCGTTCCCAGGTTGCTTCGTTCTTGGAATGATGTGACCATTGAACTCTGAGGAACTTGATGGTTTGGCTGCGAGTTCTTTGTTCGGGCTCATCAAGAATACAGACAGGAACCTCTTTGTAAGAGAGATCATCCTTGAGCTTCATTATCTCGTGGTCCACACCACAGACATGATCTTTAAAGCAACGTTTGAGTTGGGAGACATGGAATACATCATGAAAATCCGGATATCCTGGAGGCAACTGTAACTGATATGAAACTTGATATCATTTTCCAATGACGAGGAAAGCACCAATGTAACGAGGAGTCAGTTTACCTTTGATTCCGAAACGTTTTCCACCTTTCAAAGGTGTGACTTGAAGGTAAGCTTTCTCGCAAATTTCGTAATGAACATCTTGGTGATGACGATCATAATAACTCTTCTGAAGAGATTGAGCTCTTTTCAGTCGTTCACAGATGATACGAATGATTTCTTTCGCTTCCTTAATTGTATCAGGACTAAAGAATGATCTTTCACCGGTTTCAGACCAATTTAGCGGAGTTCGGCATTTACGGCCATACAGAAGTTTAAAAGGAGCCTTGCCCAAGCTAGATTGATAACTATTGTTATAGGTGAACTCGGCAAATGGAAGAAACTTCTCCCAATCCTTACCAAATGACATAACACAAGATCGGAGCATGTCCTCAAGAATTTGGTTCAATCTCTCAGTTTGGCCACCGGTTTGTGGATGGAAAGCAGTGCTGAAAGATAGACGGGTTCCCATAGCTTGCTGGAAACTTTCCCAGAACTTGGAGGTATACAAACTTCCACGACCAGAGATGATCCTCTTTGGAACACCATGAAGACTGACTATTCGGGAAACATACAGATCCGCCAATTGAATAGCGGTAATATCTTCTCGGATAGGAAGGAAATGAGCAACCTTGGTAGACGGTCAACCACTACCCAGATGGCAGCATGGCTTTTGTTTGTTTTGGGAAGACCGGTGATGAAATCCATACACACTTCATCCCACTTCCGTTCAGGATTAGGTAAGGGTTGAAGAACACCACCGGTTCTTTGATGTTCTGCTCTCACACGACATCAGACATTACATTCAGCGACGTAATGAGCGATTTCTCGCTTCATCCGGATCCACCAGAATTTCGGACGAAGATCTTGGTACATTTTGGTACTACCTGGATGGATAGAAAGAGGTGTGTCATGAGCCTCTTGGAGTATTAGCTTTCTCACATTTCGGTTCTTGGGCACAACCAAAGTTTTTCGAAGTAAACAATGCCTTGATCATCAACAAAGAGACACTTAGCAACACAACTAGCAATGTTCTTCTTGATCTTGGCAATACCTAGGTTGTTCTTTTGAGCATCTTTTATTTGATCTTCAAGAGAAGGCTTTATTTCCAGATTAGCCGGATATCCGGAAGGAACAACTTCAAGGTTGAGTTTGGAAAACTCCTCATGAATAGAAGGTTGGGCTTGTTGTATCATCAAGTTGTTACAATAAGACTTCCGACTTAGCGCGTCGGCGAAGACATTTGCTTTGCCGGATTAATAGTTGAGACCCAAGTCAAAGTCCTTGATTATCTCCAGCCATCTTCTCTGTCTGAGATTCAGATCCAGTTGGGTAAACAGATATTTCAGACTCTGATGATCTGAGTATAACTCACAACGGTTACCAAGAAGATAATGACGCCATTGCTTAAGAGCGTGGACCACGGGTGCTAGCTCGAGATCATGAGTTGGGTAGTTGCGCTCATGTGGTTTCAGTTGACGAGAACCATACGCCACGACATGACCTTCTTGCATTAACACACAATCGAGTCCTTGTTGAGAGGCATCACATAAGATGGCAAAGTCCTTGCTCGTATCAGGAAGAACAAGCACAGGAGCGGTAGTCAGTTTGGTTTTCAGAGTTTGGAAACTTTCCTTTGCCTTTTCTGACCACTCATACTTTTTGCCTTTCTTAAGAAGTTCAGTCATAGGTTTGGCAATTTTGGAGAAGTTCTCGATGAAACGACGGTAGTAACCTGCCATCCCGAGAAAACTCCGAACATCCTTCACTGACTTAGGTGTTTCCCAATCCAGAATGGTTTGAACCTTGTCTAGAATGACGGAAACACCTTCAGCAGACACTACGTGTACGAGATAGACGAGCTCTTCTAACCAGAACTCACACTTGGAGAAGTTGGCATACAACTTGTGCTCACGGAGTTTGGACAACACCAAACGCAGGTGTTCGGAATGTTCATCTTTGGTTTTGGAATAGACCAGGATATCGTCGATATAGACCACGACGAACTTATCGAGATACTCCATGAATACCGAGTTCATAAGCCTCATGAAAGTAGCTGGAGCATTGGTGAGACCGAAAGACATGACGGTGTACTCGTAAAGACCATAACGAGTAGTGAACGTCGTTTTGGGAATGTCCTCCGTTCTGATCTTTATTTGATGGTATCCTGACCGCAGGTCCATCTTGGAAAAGACAGTTGCACCAGCTAACTGATCAAACAGATCATTGATTCTTGGAAGAGGGTATTTGTTTTTGATGGTCACTGCATTCCGCGGCTGATAATCAACAACCAGACATGGAACATTGGTATCCCTCTTCTTGACAAAGATAGTGGGACAACCCCAAGAAGATGTGCTAGGTTGGATGAAACCTTTTTCTTCTAACTCGTCTATTTGGCGCTTCAATTCAACCAACTCTGCTAGGGCCATACGATAAGGTCTTTTAGATATAGGAGCGGTACCAGGGACTAACTCAATGACAAATTCCACACTTAGATCAGGTGGCATGCCAGGTAACTCTTCAGAAAACACATCTGGGAAATCACTGACTACATGTAACTCATGAATTTCAGGGGGATAATCACCTTGCATGAAGTATAGCTATAGTTCAGGAGAAAGTTGTGTGCGTGCTGATGGCAGAATAGTGTACTCCGACCAATAGTCGATAATGGAACCACAAGGATGTTTCAAGGTGAGGCATTTCGTTGCACAATCCAGTATAGTTCCATATTTGGCAAGCCAATCCATGCCCAGTATGACATCAAGATCAGTGGACTTTAGGGCAATGAAGGTTGCGGGGAATTGTAAGGATCCCACATCAACCATGAGCTCTAGCGTAACCATGGTGGTTTGTCAGTTGCAACCAGGGGAGTTTGCCATCAACGGTTTTGAAAACTGCTCAAAAGGTATCCCATGCATTTTAGAAAACCCTTCTGATATGAATGTATGCGATCCTCTAGAATCAAATAAGGCTAAATCCGAAATTGAGTTGACACGAATCGTACCCAGTAAGACGCTTGGATATTCCTGAGCATCCTCAGTAGTCACGTGGTCAAGACGACCACGTCCAGCACTAGCGGGCTTCACCACTTTCTTGGGAGGAGGAGCTGCACATCCAGCACGATTCTGAGGGAACTCCGTCGATAAGTGACCAGGCTGGCCACACCGGTAGAAGACATTGCTAGGGGGAGCGGCAACTGGAGGACGATAACCTTGTCCACCACCATAGGTTGATGTAGCAGGTGGTGCAGGCGGACGAGCAGCATATCCATATGGCCTTGGTTGAAACAGAGCCCTGGGCACAAAGCTGTACGGAATGAACACATGCATGACGCTTCCTCTTAAGACCAGAAGGTGATGCACGGGAATCTCCAACACTCTTTTTCATAGCGGTCTACATCTCCTTTTTGCCACGCTCAAGAGTTATGGCCTGGTTGTACAGTGCCTGGAAGTTCTGGAACTTGCAGGGCAACAACTCATAACAAACAGTTGGGTTCAGGCCCTTGCGGAACAGATCCTGCTTGTCCTCGTCATTAGTGACATCCCGAGGAGCATAGCGAGCCAGACGGTTGAAAGCACGACCATAGGCCTCAATGCCCATATTGCCCTTAGTAAGATCAAGGAATTCCTTCCTTTTACCATCCATAACTGCCTTTGGAATGTAAACCTCACGGAAAGCAGTACGGAACTCTGCCAAGTGACCTCATGATCTGGCGCCTGCAACGCCAAAAAGCCTTCCCACCAAGCACCAGCAGCACCCTCTAGCTTGTAGGTGGCGAAGTTCACGCGGTCACGGTCCTGGACACGAAGAGCCAGAAACTTGCGCTCCATTGTGCGAGGACAATCATCAACATCGAGAGGCTTAGTAGATTCAGGAAAGTATGGGGGCTGAGCTTTGAGGAAATCCACAAGTGTAACACCGGCAGCGCGGTGTTCAGTGTCTTGGGCCACACGCTCTAGAAGATGTTCATTCCTCAGACGATTGTTCTCAATGCTCTGTAGCACCTGCGCCATTGAGGGTGGCGGCGGAGGTGTTGGCTCAGGAGGAGGGTTGTTACGGACACGAGTACCACCCGACATCCTGAGTAAAAGGAAGAAGAATCATGAACAATACATCCGTGGAAAACGATACAATGGAACGACATGTGATAGTTTCAACGGAATCAAGATACATGCCGAAATGTAGTAGAACAAGACAAATGAACATGAGGTGTATCATTTCATCAACATGGAGATAACAACATACAACTGTTTAGTGAAACCAGTCGAAGTACAAACCATACGTAGTGGCGGTACAAGCATGCAAGCTTAAGTACATACAACACTGAAGGAAGTACGATAGATACACATCACCGAAGTTCTTCTCCTATACATTATTTTTCTACAACTTCGGATTTCGAGTACATGAAAGCAACTATTACTCTAGCTGGGACCGATAACAGTCTCAGTATCCTCCGAAGTCGAAAGGAAGTGGAACCGGAGCACCATAGTAGCGTCGAACAGACTCATCCTGCGGACCATGGAGAGACTATGGTACACCACGCACCATCCTAGCACTACTAGGGAAAAGCTTACCCCAGGCGAACATAAAAGGACTACCACAGGCGCATTTCGGTTCGCCTGGGACCATATCGCCAGCGGTAATGGCTTACTCCAGGCGAATATTGAAATGCGCCTGTGGTAAGTTGGCATACCCCAGGCGAATTGGCCTTGTGCGCCTGGGGTAATACTTTTACCTGTGGCGAACAAGAGATGCGCCTGGGGTACTGTATTCTGTTCGCGTGGGGTATGGTTTTGCTGTATCAAAATATAAAAGAAATCAAAATAACAGAATTACAGGAAAATGACAGAAATAAGTCTCAAAATGACAGAAATATACCATAGTCTCAAAATGACAGAATTAAGTTTTATAACAGAAATATTTTCGATCATCAACACATAGTCTCGATCATCACCACATAGTTCAACAAAATTACATAGTCTCGAAAAGAACCATACTACTAATTAATAAATCCAGGAGTTAGCTAGTGAGATGAAAATGATTATTTGTTCTAATTTGGGCTGATGTAGTGGATGACCATCATCATGTCCAAGTTGGGGATGTCAGTATCCCTCATGGTGATCAGAATAGCTCGGCCAGCCTCCATACCAACTCTTGCGGAATGGAACTGCCTCCATGCTTGAGAGTTGAGGATGACGCGACCATCAGCATTATCCCTGGTGATCGGAACTGTGGTGACATCTCCTGATTCTCCACGGTGTACTCCAATGGTACCTTTATGCTCCATGCCAGCACTGTCCGCTAACGCCATAGGTATTTTCTAGAACACACAATTCCAAGAAAGAATAAAAGCACAATGTCACATACCGGCCACATTATAACATAAGCAACTATAGGAATAAGAAAATGTTAAAAAACATACCATGAGATGTCCATTGGAGATGTTAGTGTTGGTGATGCGATGCACGAAAGGGGACCCGATGTAGCTATCTATCTGGGCAAGTCTCTGAAGGACACGGTCCTTCTCAAGCTCGCTAAGATTCGCTCTTTGAGCAACCACCACATGTTTCCATGGGTCCTCCTCGTCCATATCATCCTCAGTGTCCATATCATCCTCAGTGTTCCCAATTTCCTCCTCACTACGGCCATCCTCGCGCGCAATCCCGCCCATATAAAGAATTTTGATACGAGGTTGCGGTCCTTCCATAGAGAAGTGAATGTAATCACCTCCGCTTAAATTGTACTTGGCGATGATAGCCTGCAATTGTTCCCCGTAGAAGTAGGTCTTCTTTCTTTCTTCACTCGAAGAATGTAAGTGGTCCCGTGAACATTGAAATCCACGTTATTGCCAACTAACTCGTTGAACTCTTCACGAATATTGCATGGTAGAATCTAAAAAAGAAATATAAAGAATCTTTTGTTAAGAAACACAAGTCTCAAGCTAGATAGTAAAACGAAAGAACAAGTTAACATAAAAAGAATTGTTAATTACCAACGAATCAACGTCACCGTCGTGGAGCTGAAGCATAAAAGAAGTCCCGGTGAATCGTCCTTGGGCACATCGGGACCGACATACTTCGCAAGCCATGTTCTATTAAATTAAGAAAGTACACATAGAGGTTAGAGGAGCATAGCTATCACAAAACAAAGACAAATGGCAGCACCTACCTATCACAAAACAAATGCACAAAAGCTATCTACTTTACTGGAATATCCAAAAACAATGATGTGTGTGGTACCACCAGATTACTGTGTTCTAATTGCATGCTGGGGTTTGAACGCAGATAGAAAAAAGGATAAATGAGATGGGGACAAAAGTGATGGGTGCTTAGCCAAATAAAAAACTCCAGAACATGCTATCGATCCGAACGCTCGTTGCTATGGATTTCCTCTGTTTTCTCGTTCCTAAGTTTTGCGTTTACGTTCCTAAATTGGGGACATAGATCCGATAAGAGCACTGAATCATGGAGCTCAAAGAAAGCAAACATTCCTCTGGATCCACGACGACGGGAGCACAGCGGCCACCAGGAGCAGGCGCACATCCTCTGGATCCACAACGACGACGGGAGGGCCGGAGTGGGCTGGGATGGAGGGGGGATGGGAGGGAGGGGGATGGGAGGGAGAGGGGCTGACCTGGATCAACAACGACGACGACGACGGAGTGGGCGACGACCTGCTCTGCTCCTCCTCGACACTGGCGACAGCGGCGGCGTGTGGGTGCGTGTGGGTGCGGGTGCGGGTGCGGGTGAGATCTGGTCAATTAGAATACTAAAGCATTGAGCTAAGCACATTGGCACCGGTTTGTGATACAAACCGGTTCTAAAAGGATCTGTCCACTGGGCCCCCCACCCTGCCGCAAATGGCCTCAAGGCCTTTAGGACCGGTTTGTGATACAAACCGTTTCTAAAGGATCTGTCCCCAGGGCCCCCCCTCCGCGCAGCAAATGGCCGCAAGGCCTTTAGCACCGGTTTGTGATACAAACGATGATCACCGGAGGACGAAAAACCCTACTTTAGGGGTGTGTACAAGATTAGTTGCTCAAATGACTTGGAGAACCCCATAGCTAGGTTGCATTTGTTTTCCTGGTCAAAATGGTATATTACACTTAATTTTCTAATTTATTGAATTAAAACTTTATTTCCATTATTTTAATGGATTTAATTCAAACTCCAAATATGGCCTCATTTTGAACTTTGTTAAAAATGTATTAAAATGACATAAACAAATAGCTTACATTTTTTTGAACATTTTGCACATTTTTCCATAATTTTTGGAGTTATAAATTAAAAGTTATTTAATTTGCAAGATTTATTTATTTTCTGTAATTCTATTCACTGTGGGCCCCACACATCGGTTTAAATTTTAAATAAAACGAAACCCTGAAAACCCAGGGGCCAACACGTGGACAGGTGACGTCTTTGTGACATCACCCTGACGTCACACGGTGGCCGGCCGGAGGTAGTTGTGGACGCCGGCGACGTTTCCGGCGACCCCTGGACGCGTGGGCGGGTGAGTTCGAACCGCCTCGTCGTGCTGAAACTAAAGAGGGCGGCGCCACCCGCGGGAGGTCGTCTACGGCGAGCCGCCATGAAGAAACTGCGGCGAGGCGGCTCGGGCTCCGGCGGGGATATCGAATCCGGGCACGAGGAAGGGAACAGGGAGGATAAGGAGGACGGGGAGCTCACCTGGAGCACGTTGGGACATATGTCATGGTCAAAGGAGCACAGACGCGATGACACGGTGAAGAATCGGCCGGCGTTCGGAGAGGAAGATGATGGCGCGATTGGCGGCCTCTAAGCCATCCCGTCGGCCACAGTCACTCGTGGAGGAAGAGGGAGTCGCCTCGGTCCTATGGGTCTGCTCGGTGAGGTCGGGGAGGCGGTGGAATGGCGGAAACGACGGATCTCCGGTGAGGCTAGGGTTCGGTCACGCAGAGAGAGGAACATGGAGAGGAGGAGGAGACTAGGGGTCCTGCAAGGTCTACTCAATGCAGACGGCTCCTAGGAGGGTCCTCACCATTTCCATGTCGCGGAAGCAGGAGGTGGTGTGGCCACCTCGTCGTCTTCCTCGTCCTTCTGGCCGGACGCGAGGAAGAAAGGGAAAATAAAACATTTTCCTGGAAAACCCCCTGCGAGTTTTGAAAATTACCGAGAGATTCTCCTTGGGCTGAAAACAGAAAAAAATTGATGTTTTGGGGGCCTTTTTGGAAACAAAAAATTACACCAAAACAACCATTGGAAAGCTCTTAAAAATGTGACAGTTCCATCATTTGTTTGGTTCATTTTTATGAACTTTTTAGAACAAGTTTGTGGAAGGCTAGATTAAGTGATTTTTACTAATTCACTGCTTATTTTTCATATGCAAATTTTTAGTCCACTTTCTCATGCATGTATGCCATGTACACAACACCTCACTTTATATACACAAAAGTAGGGATGTTATAGGACTCCCCGGCCACCCCCTCGTGACCCCCTTTCGACTACTTAAGCCTCTTGACCTAAAAACACCGGGGGACAGACAGTTTTTTGATGAAAAGTTCCGTAGCTCCGCCGCCACTAAAAACCCCAATTCGGGGATCGAAAACTCCATTCTGGCACCCTACCAGGAAGGGGAATTTGAGGACATCATCGCCATCATCATCACTGCGCCTCTCCATCAACCATCCATGATTCCCCCATCCATTTGTGAGTAATCCCCGCTGTAGGCTGAAGGGGATGATAGGGATTGGATGAGATTATTCTTGTAATAGATGCCAAGATTGTTAGGACATGGTGTCTAGTATACGTTATTAGTGCTTTTGACATTGTTGAAACTTGTTATGCTTAATGCTCGACACTAGGGCCTGCGTGTCATGTTTTCAGACCTTAACATGTTATTGATTCATCAGGATAATTATTGTTTTTGTATCTTACCTGCAAGCTATATACACATATCGTTATCTGGAACCCGAGGCCCCAAAGTGACAACAATTGGGATAATCGGAGGGGATGGCTGTGATGTGAGGATTGTCACACCCTAGTTTTTGGATTCTTGTACTGTGCTCAAGAAGACAAAAATTAGGGCCAACAATTTTTTTTTCGAACAACATGATTGTTTGAACTACCATGTGTTTATGATGTTGATCCTTTTTGCAATGCAAGTTTTGTTTCTTAATGAAACCAATATCAAATTTTTCTGAAAACTCTTTTATAACATTTTCCCTGTTGTTTTCTCTGTTGATTACGTGAGTGAATTTTATTCCAACACTTGGATCATTCTTGGTTGAATCTTAACATAAACTTTAACATTGTTGGATCCAAGAAAACAAAATTTCGAAATGATTTATGAAGGTTTTTCTTCTAAGTTTTCTATAGAAACTATTCCCTGAAAATATAGCCAAGTACATGTTTTCTACCTTTGTCTTCACTAGGCTATAAAATGTTATTTTATGTTTTCTTGACTTTTATTTGTTCTTTGAGATATGGACTACAAATCCATAAGCTTGGTTTTATTTTTGGATTAATAAAAATGATCTTTTGCTTGTTGTCTTTGTGGTATAAAAATAAGGCAGAAAAATGCATTTTTGGAAAACAGAGAAAAACAGAAAGTACACCTTTCCCCACATTGTTTTCATGGCCTTAAACTATTTCAAATTTATTTCCAAAAGTTGTTTCTGAAAGTTTAAAACATGGTTAACAAGTTCCCACTTTGAAAACAAAAATTGGATTTTATTTGACCCTTGAAAACAGTGTGAACTTTCTGATGTTTTTAACAGATTTCAAAACTTACAAAAATTCTCTATGTCCTTAATCTGAATTTTCTGAATTTTTCATAAACAGTTGCTGTTACACTTTTTGACAGTTGTTTTCACTTCTTTTTGGTTCAAAACTTGGAATGCCACCTTGTCCCTTGTGTTGACCATTGCTTGGACTCCACATTGGATCCCTTAGAATGCTTCTAGAAGGCTTGGTGTGCAAGGAAGTCGTGGGTAGTGAGGGCAGGACAGGGCATGGGCACACAATGCCAATGGCTATTGTGGCCATCCCTCGCCTCTTCCTCCTCCCGAAGGGCCATTGACGATGTCCTTGACCCCCTGGCGCTCACCCATTCCCTGGTGCCTCGTGGGCATGCCCTAGAACGCGCTCCCGAGCGCATTTGTGCAAACCCGAGAGTGCCCCCGTGCCATCTATCCCATCCCCGTGACTAAAAGCCCCCACCACCGCGTCCCTCTCCCCAGGGTGCTCCCACACCCTCGCCTCCCACCGAAAGAAACGGACCCGAGCTCTCCTGTGAGCTCCGCGAGCCTAAGAACCATCGCGGCCACCGAGCTCGAGCTCGAGGTGGTACGACTTCCCCGTGCGGTTTCACCTCCTCCCGCCCCCTCTATCGAGTTCACCATAGTCCCTCGAGTGCCCCTGACATCCCCTGGGTTCCGTCGCTTGCAGGACGGGCCTCGCTGCCGATCTCGTCATCGCGGCCGCATCGACGCCCTCCGTCGTTGCACGCCACTACCGACGCGAAACTCAACACCCCGCGACCGTCCTGTGTACCTACATCGCCCCTAACACCGCGCCACCCCTCCACGAGCCCCCACGGTGAGCCACCGTGCTTTTCCATCGCCGGCCGCATCGAGCAAGAGAGAGGAGAGAGAGGATAGGAGGACGACAACGCGGCGCCGTTCGATCTTTGATCAACGGGCGCCGTTAAACAGCCGTTTCCCACGCTGGCCGCGCACGCGCAGCGCGCTGGGCTGCGTTCACCGCTTAGTGGGCCGCGTCGTAGTAAAGCCAGCCCGCCTGTGCTTTTTCTTTTTCTTTTTAAATTTGTGCAGAGACTGCTTGATTGATTTTTCCTTGTTAAAAATAGCTTTCTTGCAAAATAAAATCAACAAAAATTCATAGCACTAGATGTATGTTTTCCTAACCATGTCCACTTGGTAGATCCAAGTTTGCACCTATATTTTTACCACAAGACCTGTTTTTTTGCCACAGAGTGTCTGTAAGCATGTTCTTGGCATAACGTTTTTGTACCTGTTTCCTTTTTGGGAAAATAAATTTTTTTTGAGTAACCTATGAATAGATATATCCATAGAACTTGGCCTCACATAAAGGTGAGTTACCAAATGGAAATGCCATCCATTTTGGTAAAAGGCTAGTAGGCTTTTCTAGGATTTTTAGAATGAATTTAAAAATTATATTTCAGGTGAATCCAATTTGATGAGTTTGCTTATGACTATATCTATCTTATCCTAGCTTGGATTAATTTTTGGAGCCCAAGATTAATTTTGGTGAGCAAAACTAGAAACATCACTTTTCTATTTTCTTACTTATGTGTGTGTTTGATTGAATTGAAATGTTTGATTGAGTGGATCTTTGTTCCTAGCATGTATAGATGTGTTGAACCTTGTTATTAGGTTGGTTTCTTGCTTTATGTCTACCATGCAAAATGTGTGCATGTATGGAAAGTCAAATAAAAGTAGGAATAGCTTTTGTTATTTTCTAGTTTTATTATTTGATTATTGGGTGCACCAACTCTTTGTATGTTTGTTTTTACCTAAGTTGTGCTATGCTTGAGTTGAGTCCAGTACAATTCAGGTACTATTATCTTGATGCTTTTATCTCTGTTAGCTTGCACCTTATTTTATAGCAAAGCATGTGTAGCATTTGTTGTTTATTTTCAGTAGTGTTGTTTTCACTAGTATAAATAGCTTTGTATTGATTGCTTGGTTAGATTAATTTTGTCATGTGTGACCAGAGGCTTTGTTACCTCGTCTTGCCTTGGTATCAGTGGGCCCATAACCCACTGGTCCCATTGCATCTTGGTTGAGGATGCAAATCCCCTACCATGCACTTGCGTGAAAATAGCATGTATTTCTATTTGTGAGTTTACTATTTTCCACCAAGGAAAATAGATTGTTTTTTTCACTTATGTAAGTGAAGAGTTTAGTATTTTATTTGTGAATATTAGTATGTTTAGTGGTGGTTCATTTGTTAACATAATATTCCCTTAGGGGTATCATGTTAAGAAGTGCTTCACTATAGTTTGCTTAAATTGAATTGTTTGCTAATAGAATGTTTCCTTGTGATTGATAAATTATTGGTGAATGATTTTCATTGAGTGTTTGGATTTTTGAAAGTGTTTATATAAGCTTGTATTAAGTGCATAGCTATTGGTTGTGTAGCTTATACCTTGTTTGCTTACTAGTTAATGGATTAGAAAAGCATGTATTGCTAGAATGGGTTGATGTTTGCTTAGTAGATGTTTTCATAGAATTGTTTAAGTGTTTATGCTTACTAGCATGTGTAAGGTGTATGTTCTGTTAGTAGGTACTTACATTCATGAGTTTCTTGTTTAGTATCATGCATCCTTGTAGTGATGTTTGCTTCTCTCGTGATGAACTAGTGTCACCACTAGGTATTATGAGTTGCTCTAGTATTATTGTCTTTTATTTTATAAGTGTATGATCATTCTAGCATGTTTAGGAGTATATTACTTCTGTTATTATGACCTGACTTGTGGATTTTCTTGTTTCTATTAGTTGTAGAATACAATTATTTCTTATATCATGCTTGTGTAGAATTCTCATACTAGTATGTTATTAGCGCACTCATGTTTTTATGCTATTTGTTAGGAGCATTATATTTTGTGATGATTGTGTTTTAGATTAGGATTTATGACTTGTTACCATTGATAGAGATACTGGTTTGTTTGTTTATTTTCTTGATTGATGGATTCCTTAACTTTGAGTAGACATAAGCATATTCTATAAGTAGCCTATTCATCTGTGGTGTGTTTGCTTGCTGTTTGGAAATTGTCTGAGTGATTGCCTTAGCATGAGTATTGTACTTATGTTATTTTTTGTGCTAGTGTTGTTGTTGTGCTTAGAAGTTCCTTGTTATCTAGGCATTAGTTTAGTAGTGATCTTGTTTGGTGATGATTGCTTGTGTGTTGCTAATACCCACTGCCATGGGTATTGCTTTGTTTGATTGTTATTATCTTAGTAGTCTCACCTTTTGTGCCCACGAGCTAGATTTTTTAGCTTCTTGAATATCTTATTATGATAGTGGTACACCCACTCCATATATGGTATAGAAGATGTGGGATATGGTTTTTCAACCATATGTTTGTTTGGCGATAGTTTTGTATCATGAGAGTTTGTGAGATAGCTTCCTCGATAACTTTTGAGTAATTGCGCTAGTATAAGTTTGCTTGATATATGTGTTGTGTTGTTTAGTTGTTTGTCCCTTAGTTTCGAGTGTGTGTCTTTTTCTTTTACGACGCTAGCAAACGAAGAGGAAGAAGAAGCAGTTGTGGAGCTGTGCGTCAAGTTCAAGCTACTTCAAGGCCAGGGACACTAAGAGTTTTAAGGCAAGCCATCCCGATGCTTGCTGTTACAATACACTTATCATTATCTATCATGCATGTTTTACTTCTCAAAGTTTTACAAAAACTTTGATTTCCAAAAACTATTTTTGAGTGACTACTATTATTATATTATATTACTATGCCAGTAGTTGATACTTGGTGTTACCAAGCCCATAGCCACCATATGGTATTTATTACAATCACAAGTATTAGTCCCTAAGTGGACACCTTAAAAATTTGTTTTGCAAAACAAAGGCTTTATGGAAAACCCGTGGAAAGGCGAAGCCTTATCCACCGGAGGAATGTGGAAGTGGTCATTTTTGGGAAAAACGTGTTTTCAAAAAATGACACATAACCTAGTCTTCGCCGGACAACCTTTACCGTACTGCCACTTTACCCCAACATGGGCACGGGGGTTAACTTGAAGTTTGTTCTTGTTAGTGTGTGTTCTATCTCAATTTTCTATAAGGGCGTGACTTCCCTCGAACCGAAATGCCGCCATTCATGAATTCAAATAGGCATATAAAGTGTGGAATTAATTTTTCCTCTGGATGCGACAGTTGGGTCTCCTGCCGTGGCGATGTGTGACATGGTGCCGGGGAGAACAAACCCAATTGAAGAGATAGTCATATACTAGCTTGAGCATAGTGGATGGTTAGGATAAGTTATCTGATGTTTACATACTGTTGTTACAGTCCGTGGTTGTTCACGGCGGATGTACTGGATCTGGTGGATTGTGTACACCTCTGCAGAGTAAAACTATTCGGAATAGCCGCGTCCTCGGATATGGACAGTTGAATGGCCATGTAGCTAGCATTGTGTCAATGTTTTCAAAAAGGAGTTGGACTTATGAAGTACCGAAAGGAGGAAATCTTGTACCGTGGAGGTACCGTTGATGAAAAGCCAGAAGTATTTTACAAGCAGATTTGCAAAGAAAATCTTTCTTTTCTAAACAAAAACTGGAAGTTGATTCCAAGAAGTTTTGCAAAGATAAAACTTTATTTTAACAAAGTTTTACAAAACCTCTTGTACATGTGATATCTACAAGAGAAAGAAAACTATATTATTATTTTTTAAGTATCTTCTTCAACGAAGATACAAAGATTTTCAAAATCAACTATGATATGTATTACATATATCATTGATAGTGAACCCTATGTATAACCTACCTATTCCACTATATAAGTATACTTGCATTTTGGTAAGCTACATGATGGGTGTCTTGTTGAGTACATTAAAATGTACTCATATTGGTTTCATCCCTGGTATTTACTTGCCAGACATCGAGAAGGAATCTCAGGAGGAGATCTACGAGGAGGAGTATTGCGCTGATGGACTTGCGAACTAGGATCGTCTCCCGGTTAGCAGCCTGTAGGTTAAGGCGTGACTTGGGCTCTAATACGTTTGTGTGTGTTTAGTCTTCCGCTGTGTGTGTTGTGTGTTTGCCCTGCGTGGCAGTTGTGTGAACTTGGTCATGTGACCATGCCTCTTTTGTAAGTGTTTGTGTAATCGTCTAATGGATATTGCATCTGTGTACCAACTTGATATGTTGTTCATGACTAGTGTGATCTGGGATCGTGAATATATGCAAATCGGAGGTGTCCTTGAACAGTGGTTCTGGGGGACCTTACAAGGATCACATGTGTTCATGGAGTGTTAATGCTTTGATCCGACGCTTTATTAAAAGGAGCACCTTAATTACCAGTAGTTTCCCTTGAGGCCCCGCTGCAAACGCGCTGGTAGGACAGAAGATGGTGTGCAAGTTTCTCATTGCGAGCACGTACGACTAATTACTGAACACATGCCTATGGTTACTTGGTACTTAGATATTTTATCATTATTTACCCGCAATTGCCCATGTCTTGATTATTATAGGAATTATCTTATCCACGCAACGCCCGTTCATCCGTCCCTATGCTTACAGTATTTTAATCCTGCTGTCTACTACAATTACTGTTGATGTCTTTATTTCATTCCTGCTATTATTTCACTACTGCTACTACTATAAAATTGCTACAACTAATAAACTGTTGCGAGCAAGTCTACTTTCAGGTGCAGCTGAATTGACAACTCAGTTGTTAAGGCTTATAAATATTCTTTGGCTCCCCTTGTGTCAATTCAATAAATTTGGGTTTTACTTTCCTCGAAGACTGTTGCGATCCCCTAGACTTGTGGGTCATCAGTGTATATATGCGTTTGTAATTATATTATCTCACGAATGTGTTAGGATAGAGCAACATGTTCTCGATAGGGGTGGGGAAATTTTTGAGTCTGTCCCCATCTTTAGTAAACGTCATACACCCAGTCGTTGACGGTAACGTCCCTGGACCAGAACTATACATATCTAGCACCTCCGCTAGCATCTGCATAATATCCTTTCTAGGACACCGACGTCTGATTGTCTCTTGAGGCTACAAAGCACTCACGGCGGGAACTGGAAGAGGGTGATTGACATGCCTTTTTCCTTGCGACAAAGCAAGTTCAAGGAGCTACCAAACTAATTTTACCCGCATCAAAAATCCAATTGAAGCTCTAAGGCAATCCCAACTATTACGGTCACATCCAAAGTGGTTCAAAATGCAGAGGGATAACCACTTTTCAACAACATGGCATGCCCTACCGTGGCTACAACGTACCATATATATATCATCATCATCATATCTCTTACTTACCTGGTGATCACCATACAAAATTACACTTTGTTTATGCCTAATGGAAAGCATGAAATATCTGGCCCTTGGACATGATTGTAGAAAGGTACTAAGTCGAGGGGGTTCCATAATACCCCCCACTAGTGGTTAGCGTGTCTGGTCTTGGATTAAGATAGAAATAACGCGAGTCCTAGGTGGCTCAAGTGAAACAAATCAATCATGCATGGCCTCCCACATTTGCCAATTTCATAACAAATATCTCAAAAACATATCATACATGAATCAAATTTATATTACAACTACCCATACTGGGGTTTAGAGGTTGGAGGGTTGCACACTAGTGATATCGATGGCTAGTTAGGAGACACGGTTTACCCAGGTTTTGGGCCCTCGTAGAGGTAAAACCGTTACTCCTTCTTGTCTGGATTATATTGATGAGGATTACAATGAGTGTGACAATGGCTGCGGCGGGGAGATTGGATCTCGCGCAGCTCAAAGGCTATGGTGGGTGGAATAAGCGATGTCCTACCCGGGAGTTCTGCTAGCCTTTATATACGAGGTTGGGTCTTGAATTCGTACCTGGGTAGGTTACAAGTTGTGGATGTTAGAGTTGTATTTGATCTAGTTGTACGTGTATAGGTATTTGTCCGTGTTGTACTTGTATGTAACCTGATGCAATATATAAAGTGAAGAGGTGCGGTCATTGAACCCACCGAAACCCCTAAACCTAGTACTCAAACTTGGTATCACAGCCCTTTGCTCTAGCCGCCGTCGCTTCAAACTCAAGGAGTCGCTGTGATGACCTGGTACGCGCTTCAAACCTCCGCAGCTGGAGGCTCGATGCTCGCCTCTGCCGCATCCGTTCCCGCCGGCGTCGTAGGCGCGCCCACGATCCCCGTTCACTTGGACAACATCAACTTCTCCCTATGGAGAGGGCTCGCGCTGCAAAACCTATCAGGCGCAAGCCTCCACATCTACCTCGACGGGTCTCAGACCGTGCCAGAGAAGACGATAATGGAAGGAACCAGCGAGAAGGCCGTGACGATCCCTAATCCAACCTATCATCGCTGGTGGATCCAAGACCAACGGTTCCTTGGCCTCCTCCTTGGAGCAATGGAACCAGATATCGCAGCTCAGCTGATCAGCTGCAAGACCGCGGCGGAAGTATGGCCGCCGTTCACTCCATATTCGGCGCGCAAAACCGCGCGAACGTGAGACACTTCCGTTGACAGCTCCAATCGCTGCGGAAAGTCGATCTGCCTGCAGCAGTTTACATGCAAAAGATGAAGGCGTTGAGCGATGCCATGGCAGCCGCCCATCTCCGACGATGAGCTCGTGGATTACATCATCACTGGGCTCGAGTCGGCTTTCAACTCGATCGCCACCTCCCTTACCATAGCCAAAAAATTGGTCTCCTACACCGACTTCTATGCGCATATCTTGTCGTTCGAGGCGCTGCAGGCCCGACAAAACCATGCCGAGGGCTGGGTTTCCTCGGCCAGTGCTGCATCACATCCTGTCCCCAACGCTAATGCTACCAGACCTACCCAACGCGGGGGCGCACCCTACCATGATGGAAATCAAGGCAGAGGCACACCCTACTGATACGTCATAAACGTATCCTTAATTTTTGATGTTCCATGTTGTTTTCTTGCCATAGGCTACATGTTTTCATACACTTTATGTCATTTTTATCGATTTCGCGGGACTAACCTATTGACAAGATGCCACAGAGCTAGTTCCTGTTTTCTGCTGTTTTTAATTTCAGAAAAATTGTTCTAGAAATATTCTCGGAATTGGAAAATTTGAAGCCTGCAAGTCTTAGAATTCCAAAAGGTTTCACGGAGTCCAGAAGAGGCCCGGAGGGGGGCCACACCATAGGGCGGCGCGCCCCCTGGCCCCGCCTGGGGGTGGTGTGGGCCCCTCGGGCGCCCACCGCCATCGCCCTTCCGCCCATATATTTTGCCCGATGCGTGAACCCTAAATATATACCACTTTTCCATGAAAAACACCCGAGGCCACCGTCATGGTCAACCCGAGATCGAGAGGGCTCTGGAGTTCTCCCCGGCACCCTGTCGGGAGGGAAAATCATCACCGGAGGGCTCTACACCACCATGCCCGCCTCCGGAGTGATGCGTGAGTAGTTCATACTTGGACTATGGGTCCATAGCAATGGCTAGATGGTTGTCCTCTGCGCTTTATGCCTCATGTTTAAATCTCGTGAGATGCCTCACATGATCGAGATCATCTTATTGTAATGTGATGCTTGCAGAGTTGATGAAGTTGTTGGAAACACCAAGAGGAGGGTGTGATGAGCAAGCGACAAGAATTTCCCTCAGTTAAGAACCAAGCTTTTCAATCCAGTAGGAGGAAGAGGATCTCAGGAAGGTTGATGCCACTAACGATGGTGCTGGCGCTTCACCGGTGTCAGCAACAATGTGGAACCTGCACACAACATAACCAAAATACTTTGTCCCAACGGTACAGTGAGTTTGTCAATCTCACCGGTCTTGCTGAACACAAAGATTAGACGTATAGTGTGGAAAATGATGTATGCTTGCAGTAAGTAAAGAAAGCAGGAAATAGTTGTGGTTTGTTTAACAGTGTGGAAAAATGGACCGGGGTTCATAGGTTCACTAGTGGTGTCTCTCCATAAAAGATAGCATGCTGGGTGAACAAATTACACCTGGCAATTGACAAATAGAGGTTGCACCACTACTAGAGATTTGCTTGTAGCAGCATATCCTACCACAGGCGAACATGAAAGTAGACGCGCCTGGGCTACTTAGCGCAGTCGAACAGCGGAGCGATGCGCCTGCGGTAAGTCCCTTACCCCAGGCGAACCAACTAAGGAAGCGACTGGGGTAAAGTGTGGCAGGGCCACCCAACACCACACCCTGGCACTCTTCGTTTACCCCAAGCGAATAGATCAGATGTTCGCCTCTGGTATAACACATACCCCAGGCGAAAGCCGAACCTCTGCGCCTGGGGTAAGCCCTTGATGTTGCTGCAAAAAAATGAGAAAACCTTTAGGACCGGTTTGTGATACAAACCGGTTCTATAGGACCTGTCCCCTGGGCCCCTCTCTGCACAGTAAATGGCCGCAAGGCCTTTAGGACCGGTTTGTATCACAAACCGGTGCTAAAGGCCTTGCGGCCATTTGCTGCGCAGAGGGGGGGCCCAGGGGACAGATCCTTTAGAACTGGTTTGTATCACAAACCGGTCCTAAAGGCCTTGAGGCCATTTGCGGCAGGGTGGGGGGCCCAGTGGACAGATCCTTTTAGAACCGGTTTGTATCACAAACCGGTGCCAATGTGCTTAGCTCAATGCTTTAGTATTCTAAGTGACCAGATCTCACCCGCACCCGCACCCACATGCACCCACACGCCGTCGCCGTCGCCAGTGTCGAGGAGGAGCAGAGCAGGTCGTCGCCCACTCCGTCGTTGTCGTCGTTGTTGATCCAGGTCAGCCCCTCTCCCTCCCATCCCCTCTCCGTCCCATCCCCCCTCCATCCCAGCCCACTCCGGCCCTCCCGTCGTCGTTGTGGATCCAGAGGATGCGCGCCTGCTCCTGGTGGCCGCGGTGCTCCCGTCGTCGTGGATCCAGAGGAATTTTTGCTTTCTTTGAGCTCCAGGATTCAGTGCTCTTATCGGATCTTTGTAGTGCATTATATCTCCAACATTTAATTTTCAATAATGCGTATTTCCATGACAAATCAATGGTCTATGTCCCCAATTTAGGAACGTAAACGCAAAACTTAGGAATGAGAAAACAGAGGAAATCCATAGCAACGAGCGTTCGGATCGATAGCATGTTCTGGAGTTTTTTATTTGGCTAAGCACCCATCACTTTTGTCCCCATCTCATTTATCCTTTTTTCTATCTGCATTCAAACCCCAGCATGCAATTAGAACACAGTAATCTGGTGGTACCACACACAGCATTGTTTTTGGATATTCCAGTAAAGTAGATAGCTTTTGTGCATTTGTTTTGTGATAGGTAGGTGCTGCCATTTGTCTTTGTTTTGTGATAGCTATGCTCCTCTAACCTCTATGTGTACTTTCTTAATTTAATAGAACATGGCTTGCGAAGTATGTCGGTCCCGATGTGCCCAAGGACGATTCACCGGGACTTCTTTTATGCTTCAGCTCCACGACGGTGACGTTGATTCGTTGGTAATTAACAATTCTTTTTATGTTAACTTGTTCTTTCGTTTTACTATCTAGCTTGAGACTTGTGTTTCTTCACAAAAGATTCTTTATATTTCTTTTTAAGATTCTACCATGCAATATTCGCGAAGAGTTCAACGAATTAGTTGGCAATAACGTGGATTTCAATGTTCACGGGACCACTTACATTCTTCGAGTGAAGAAAGAAAGAAAGAAGACCTACTTCTGCGGGGAAAAATTGCAGGCTATCATCGCCAAGTACAATTTAAGCGGAGGTGATTACATTCACTTCTCTATGGAAGGACCGCAACCTCGTATCAGAATTCTGTATATGGGCGGGATTGCGAGCGAGGCTGGCGGGAGTGAGGAGGAAATTGGGAACACTGAGGATGATATGGACAATAAGGATGATATGGACGAGGAGGACCCATGGAAACATGTGGTGGTTGCTCAAAGAGCGAATCTTAGCGAGCTTGAGAAGGACCGTGTCCTTCAGAGACTTGCCCAGATAGATAGCTACATCGGGTCCCCTTTCGTGCATCGCATCACCAACACTAACATCTCCAATGGACATCTCATGGTATATTTTTTAACATTTTCTTATTCCTATAGTTGCTTATGTTATATTGTGGCCGGTATGTGACATTGTGCTTTTATTCTTTCTTGGAATTGTGTGTTCTAGAAAATACCTATGGCGGTAGCAGACAGTGCTGGCATGGAGCATAAAGGTACCATTGGAGTACGCCGTGGAGAATCAGGAGATGTCACCACAGTTCCGATCATCAGGGATAATGCTGATGGTCGCGTCATCCTCAACTCTCAAGCATGGAGGCAGTTCCATTCCGCAAGAGTTGGTATGGAGGCTGGCCGAGCTATTCTGATCACCATGAGGGATACTGACATCCCCAACTTGGACATGATGATGGTCATCCACTACATCAGCCCAAATTAGAACAAATAATCATTTTCATCTGACTAGCTAACTCCTGGATTTATTAATTAGTAGTATGGTTCTTTTCGAGACTATGTAATTTTGTTGAACTATGTGGTGATGATCGAGACTATGTGTTGATGATCGAAAATATTTCTGTTATAAAACTTAATTCTGTCATTTTGAGACTATGGTATATTTCTGTCATTTTGAGACTTATTTCTGTCATTTTCCTGTAATTCTGTTATTTTGATTTCTTTTATATTTTGATACAGCAAAACCATACCCCAGGCGAACAGAATACGGTACCCCAGGCGCATCTGTACCCCAGGTGCACAATGCTTGTTCGCCACAGGTAAAAGTATTACCCCAGGCGCACAAGGCCTATTCGCCTGGGGTATGCCAACTTACCACAGGCGCATTTCGCTATTCGCCTGGAGAAGCCATTACCACTCGCGATATGGTCCCAGGCGAACCAAAATGCGCCTGTGGTAGTCCTTTTCTGTTCGCCTGGGGTAAGCTTTTCCCTAGTAGTCACCATAGTGCACATATATGACATGAAGACTGTTATGATACTTAGTGCGGGCATTACAACAATATACATAGACCGAAATCCAGCTGCATGTATGACTAATAATCCACCCTCAGGCTATCATCCGAACCCCTTTAAGTATTAAGTTGCAATCAACATGGAGAATTACATAAGATCAATCTTCATCATAATAGGCAGCTCACGAGATCTAAACATGGAGGCATATGAGGAGAAGACAACCATCTAACTACATCTACGAACCCGTAGACCAAGGATGAACTACTCACGCATCACTCCGGAGGTAGGCATCGTGCTTGAGAGGTATCCGGTGATGATCTCCTCTCCAGCAGGGTGTCGGAAACAGCTTTAGAACCCCCTGATCTAGGGTTGACAGTGACAGCGGCTGCGGAACTTTTCGGGGATTTTTGATCAGGTGCTTAAGGTTTCCATCCGAGGGATTAAATAGGCGAAAGGGCAAAGGCGGTGGAGCTCCAGGGGCCCCACACCTATAGGTGGCGCGGCCCCCCTGTTGCCCGTCTTCAACTCCTCTTCGGTGTTCTGGATGCTTCCGGGGAAAATAGGAACTTCGGGCTTTGTGGGGTCCAATTCCGAGAATGTTTCCAGAACAACTTTTCTGAAACCAAAAACAACAGAAAACAGGGTACTGGCACTTGGCATCTTGTTAATAGGTTAGTCCCAAAAAACGTATAAAAATGCTATAAATAAGGGAGAAAACAAGTAGCAATTGACATAATATGATCATGGAGCATCAGAAATTATAGATACGTTGGAGACGTATCAAGCATGCCCAAGCTTAGTTCCTACTCGTCCTCGAGTAGGTAAACGATAAAACAATAATTTCTAAGGTGACATGCTACTAACATAAACTTGATCAATCTAATGTAAAAGCATATGCACGCTGAGGTCATAGAACTTCAAACACAAACATGATAAATAAAACTTCAATAATAAAGCATAGCAATTACTTTGCATCACGAAGACTATCTTCAATAAAGGATCATGAATAATAATGAAAAGAAAGGTAGATGTTTGTTTCAGGTATAGAGAAAGCATGACAAAGTGATATTTCGCTAGTCCTTAAGAGTGGGGCAAAACATAAATGCCAGGACACCTTCAAAGTTCATGAGGAAAACTAGAACAAATAATTTAAGAACAAATAATTTAAGAACAAATAATATCACATTATGAAGTAATTATTGATGTTTATGGGACAAATGAACATAGAACTTTGGGAGATGTATGCTAATGTCAACGAATGGTACACAGAAAATACAGTACGTCACAAGCCAACTAGATTCACAAGAACGGCTCCCATGGTGAAGGACGCAACTGGTGTAGAAGGTCATCCATCTTTCTCTTTTGTTTACGCAATTATGCTTTGACTGATAAATCAGGGGGAAAAATAGTGAAGAGAATTTGTTTGTATTAATTTGGGGCTGGGCACCCCGCTGCCAGCTCTTCTATCATTTGTATAAGCGGATGAAGCCACTAGTCGAGGGTGTGAAATCCAATCAACAAGTGAGATAAAGATTCTCTATTTATGTCCACATGAGCAAAAACAGGAACATAAAGCAGGAGTAATTTTGAAGGTTTTAAAGGTAACACATGAGCAATTTACTTGGAGTGGGAGTTAAATACCACATGTAGGTAGGTATGGTGGAAACCAATGGGAAAAACTTTGGTTTAAGGGAGTTTGGATGCACGAGTAGAGCTCATACTCAGTACAGGTGGAGGCTAGCAAAAGACTGGTAGCGACAAATCAAGAGAGCATAAGAGCCATAATCATGCATAGCGACATAAGCATCATTAATTAAAACATAAGCAGTATCACAAGTTAAAAAACTAAGTGGTCATGGAGACTATTCGTGACTGGTTTGTAGTCATAAACATGGTGTGAGCATGCGCCAAGTCAACCAAATAAAACATTCGAAAGAGAATACCATATATTGATGCTTTACTATGACAAGAATAACTCATGAATCTTTCAAGACATATTAAACACTCACAGCTATTTGAGGATAATCATGCTACTCAATAACCACAAGGATTTAAACTAAAAATAACATTTAGCATGACACGAAAAAGTTCTAGCCACAGTCTATACAAGCTTCTACTAGCACTGTTATAAATTCTACTTCAAGCAGCAGTTTTCTTTCTCCCAACAAGCACCATACAAAACATGCTTTAACAAAATATACTCTTTATGATACATCAAGAAAACATGAGAGTAATCACATAACACTACAACAACTAACAACTCTAATAATAGATGCATGCAAAACAGGAGCTAAATAAATGAAGCAGCTAGACAGAGATTAAGAATACAAAGTATTCTCATGAAAAAGCGGAGCGTGTCACTCTCCAATAAAAGAATGCTGGGGTCCAACCAAGATTATTGAAAAATTAAAAACAAACAGAAAGCAAAAACAAAAACAAACTGAATACAAAAATAAAAGACGCTCCAAGTAAAGCACATAAGATGTGACCGAATAAAAATATAGTTTCACTAGAAGTGACCTGATAATTTGTTGATGACGAAGGGCGTCCCTTGGGCATCCCCAAGATTAGAAGTTTGAGTCTTCTTGGAATTTGCTGGTATGTACCACCTGTGCATCCCCAAGCTGAGGCTTTTCACTATTCGTGATCACATCATATCATCCTCTTCTCTTGACCCTTCAAAACTTCCTTCACACCAAAATTCTCACAATCTTCATTAGCAACGTTAGTGCAATTGAAATAATAAATCCACATGGTTCAGTTTCAACACAATTCTAACACTCAAAAACACATTAGCTACTATCACAACTTCTTTTAAAACTCTTTTTATAAAAAGAACACCAAAACAAAGAGATTAAGATGCAAATGGAATAAATGGCAGAAATCTGTCAAAACAGAACAGCAGGTAAAGATCGATTTTTTTCAAAAATCTTCAAATAAAAAAGTTGTCAACTAAGAAAAGTTGCGTATGTAACTCAGGATTAATCAGAAAAAAACTCAGGTCATTTTGAATTTTCTGAGATTGTTTACGGAATTAGCAGTGGACAGGAGAAATCTGTTTCCAGCGCAGAAATCCGAAATATAGCCTCAACTTTCCACTAGAGGCTTTACTTGCCTCAACAAAAACACAAAAGAAAAGATACATAGGGGTTGCTAAGGAAATAGAAAACACCCAGGTGCAAAGCACACCAAAGAAAACAAAAGAAAAAGGGTTGAAAACAGCGAAATAAAATGGGTTGTCTCCCGGTAGCGCTTTTGTTTTACGCCTTTCAGCTAGGCATAAAAGGTAACTCAAGTATTTTCAAGTGAAGAAGCTTCAACATCATATCTTTCTATAATGATAGAGTCAAAAGGTAGCTTCATCTTCTTTCTAGTAAAGTGTTCCAAACCTTTCTTGAGGGGGAATTGATATTTAATACTCCCCTCTTTCATATCAATAATAGCACCAACAGTTCTAAGAAAAGGTCTTCCCAAAACAACAGAAAAAGAAGAATTGCATTCAATGCTCATAAAAAAAAATCAACAGGGGAAAGGTTATTGTTAACCATAATAAGAACATCATCAATTCTACCAAGAGGTTTCTTCTTAGCATTATCAGCAAGATGAACATCCAAATAACAGTGTTCCAACGGTGGTAAATCAAGCATATCATAAAGCTTTGGAGACATAACAGAGATACTAGCACCAAGATCACACAAAGAATTGCAATAAAAATCATCTACTTTATCTTAATGGTAGGCTCCCAACCATAATCTAATTTCCTAGGGATAAATGTCTCAAGTTTCAACTTTTCTTCCCTAACTTTCATGAGAGCATTGGTAATATGTTTAGTAAAGGCCATATTCATGGCACTAGCATTGGGACTTCTAGCAAGCTTTTGAATAAACATAATAACTTCAGAGATATTTCAATCATAAAAATCAAAATTATTATCATCAAAAGTAATGGGACCATTATCTCCCATACCTCTAAAAATTTCATCACTTTTATCAGGAGCAATTTCAGCAGTTTGAGGAAATTTAGCACGTTTCACCAAAGGAGTAGGGACCTTATTAACACTAATTACTTTACCATTGATAGTAGGAGGTTTAGTAGCACTTGGAGCTTCAGTTTTACTAGTGGTTGTAATAGTGCAAACTCTAGCAATATTATTCTTTTTAGCCAATTCATCTTCTCTTTCCCACCTAGCACGTAATTCAGCCATCAACCTAACATTGTCATCAATTAGAACTTGAATGGAATTCAAAGTTTTACTTTGTTTAACATCTTTTGGCAAAACCTTTAGTTGTAGAGAATCAAAATCAATAGCAAGGCTATCTACTTTAGAGGCAAGAACATCTATTTTACCAAGCTTTTCCTCAACAGATTTATTAAAAGCAGTTTGTGTGCTAATAAATTCTCTAAGCATGTTTTGAAGATCAGAGGTAGAGATTTTATTGATATTGTAGGAGTTTCCATAAGACATAATAGCATCAAGCATAGAGATAATAGCATCAAGCCTTTCACTTAAAGAGGAGGTTTTCTCAACAGAATTGGCCTTCTTACCTTGTGTAGCTCTCTCAGTGTGCCACTCTAAATAATTTATCATCATATCATCAATAAGCTTTGTTGCATTGCCCAAGGTGACGTACATAAAGGTACCTCCAGCAGCTGAATCCAATAGGTTCCTTGAGGAGAAATTCAGTCCTACATAAAAGGTTTGTATAATCATCCAAGTAGTCAGTCCATGAGTGGGGCAATTCTTCACCATAGTTTTCATTCTTTCCCAAGCTTTAGCAACATGTTCATTATCAAATTGTTTAAAATTCGTTATGTCACCTCTCAGGGATATAATCTTAGCAGGAGGATAATATTTTCCAATGAAAGCATATTTACACTTAGTCCATGAATCAATACTATTTCTAGGCAAAGATAGCAACCATTCTTTATCTCTTCCTCTCAAAGAGAAAGGAAATAATTTCAATTTAATAATATCTCCATCCACATATTTATATTTTTGCATCTCACATAGTTCAAAAAAATTATTAAGGTGGGCAGCAGCATCATCAGTACTAATACCAGAAAATTTCTCTTTCATAACAAGATTTAATAAGGCAGGTTTAATATCATAGAAAGCAGAAGTAGGAGAAGGTGGAGCAATATGTGTACAAATAAAATCATTGTTGTTTGTGCTAGTGAACTCACACAACTTAGTATTCTCAGAGGAACTCATTTTAGCAGAATAAAAGAAAACAAATAACAGCTATGAAGTAAACTATTTTTTTGTGTTTTCAATATATAGAATAAAAACAAGACAAAAATAAAAACAAGATAATAAACAAAATAAAGAGGTTGAGAGTGAGAGACTCCCCTTGCCAGAAGACTTCTTCCTCCCCGGCAACGGCGCCAAAAATTCCTTGATGCTTGCAGAGTTGATGAAGTTGTTGGAAACCCCAAGAGGACGGTGTGATGAGAAAGAGGCAATAATTTCCCTCAGTTAAGAACCAAGGTTATCACACTGTTAAACAAACCACAACTATTTCCTGCTTTCTTTACTTACTGCAAGCATAAACTGTTTTCCACAATATATGTCCAATCTTTGTTTTCAGCAAGACCAGTGAGATTGTCAACCTCACTGTACCGTTGGGGCAAAGTATTTTGGTTGTGTTGTGTGCAGGTTCCACGTTGTTGCTGACACCGGTGAAGAGCCAGCACCACCGTCAGTGGCATCAACCTTCCGAAAGTCCTATTTCTCCTACTATATTGATAACACTTGTTCTTAACTAAGGGGAAAACTCCTACCGTTGTGCTCATCACATCCTCCTCTTGGAGTTCCCAACAAAGCGCATAGAGGATTTTTCTCGCACCGTTGTCGGGGAGGAAGAAGTCTTCTGGCAAGGGTATTCTATCACTCTCAACCTCTTTATTTCGTTTATTGTCTTGTTTTTCTTCTCTATATTGTAAACACAAAAAAATAGTTTACTTTATAGTTGTTATTTATTTGCTTTCTTTTATGTCTAGTTTTGTTCCTGTCATTATGTCACCAGAAGAAACAAACTTTACTTTCAAACAAGGGAATGATGAGAACTTCAAAGAAGCTTGGTCTAGAGCTTTTGATTCCTATTGCAAAGTTGAACCTAAAGTGACTCTAAATCTGTTTCTTTGTAGCTTTTAATTTGGTCTTGTTCTTTGTTATAGATATGCTTTGGATACTGTGGTAGGAGGTGATTTCCTTAATTGTGATAAAGATCAAGCTTTCAATGCTATAAGAAAATTAAATTTTTTTTTTGACACCATTACTGTGGGGGAAACCCCCACAGCCCCCCATTTATTAAATAAATAAAAAGTTATTTACAAATGTACAATATGTACAAGAAGATTATGGGAGTGAATTAATCCATGATGTCAAAAAAACAGAGTCTGCACTCTTCACCCTGTACTTAAGCAGAGTGACTTCCTGTGTAAACAGGGCCTTCCAACCTCTGAAAGTTGGCTTGATGTTCTTGAAGATCCATCCATTCCTTTGCTTCCAGATGCACCAGCAAGCCAGGATCACAATCTCCACAAAACAAGAACCAGCAAAATGCTTTCTGGCATACATGATAGCATAAGATGGTGTGCCAGGTATCCAAGGAATCTGCAAGTATTTCCAAATCCTTGTACTGAATGTACAATTGAAAAATAAGTGTCTCCAATCCTCAAGAACATGGTCAGGGCACAGGACACAATCAGATGATGAATTAATGGTCCAATGTCGTCGAAATAACATGTCCCTGGTATTAATTCTATCATGCAGGATAAGCCAAGCAAAAAATCTATGCTTAGATTGACACTTGCTCCTCCAAATTGCAAAAGAAATTGGATCATCAGGGACATCAGAAAAATGGTGTTTATAAAATGAGCTAGGACGTAATCTGCCACTAGAATGTGGGCTCTTCCATTGATCAGTAATATCAAGTTGCAATGTAAAATGACCAATCATGCCTTTCAATAACCTAAGCTCTTCATTTGCTTGAACTGACAGGGGTAAAGCAAAGTTCTGGAGACAATCTGTGCCAAGCAGGAAATCATTTACAGACTGAAATTTGTCTTTGGCAAAAGAAAAAAGTCTTGGGAAGGTTATCTTAAGAGGTTGAGGCTGCCATTTGTCTTCCCAAAACAATATTGTGAAACCATTGCCCACACAGCATGTAGTGTAGTTCCTGTAACTCCCAGATAATGCCAATATATTTTTCCACCAAAAAGAACCAGACTCAACCACAGCATGAGGAACAGCCTTATAATAGTAAGCATCAGTAACAAGTTGCACCCAAGGCAAGGCTTCCTGATTATAAAGTTTATCAAGATGTTTTAATAAAAGGGCAGAGTTCTGGATTTTCAAGTTAATTACTCCCAGCCCTCCCTTTTTCTTTGGTTTGCACACCATATGCCAAGCTGCAAGTGATTGAGCTTTTTCCTTTCCTCTTTTACTCCACAAGCAATGCCTTCTTGCTCTGTCAATAACCTCAATGACACCAGTAGGAATAACAAGAGAAAGCATATAATAGGTTGGCAAGGATGATAACACAGAATTCACTAGCACCAGTCTATCTCCATATGACAAAAAAGAGGAGGTGGCAGAAAGTCTCCTTTCAACTCTATCAATCAAAGGAGAGAAATCCTTGATAGTGGGTTTAGTGGTACCCATAGGCAAGCCTAGATAAGTGAAAGGCATAGACCCAGTTTTGCATTGGAAAAGTTCAGCCAGAGCATTAGCTTCCTCAGCAGTTAAGTTGATAGGAATTATAGATGATTTATGAAAATTGATTTTCAGGCCTGTAAAAGCAGCATAAGTGTTGAGAATATCCTTGAAAACATCCAGGTCTTTGGCACATGCTGGAAGCACCACAATAGTATCATCAGCATACTGAATTATAGGAAAATCTTTACGGACTGGGATAGGAGAGGAAAGTAGACCATCAGAGTACGCTTTGTTTACTAAACTCTGTAATAAATCAGCTCCTTCAACAAAAAGAAGTGGAGACAAAGGATCTCCCTGTCTAACTCCTCTTTTGCAATGAAATTTCTTCCCAGGTATTCCATTGAGTAGAACAGAAGAAAAACCTGATGCTAAAATTTCTCTTACCCAATTGAGGAATAAATCTGGAAACCCCTTAAATTTTAGGACTTGTATAATGGCATCATGGTCCAAAGTGTCAAAGGCTTTTTCAAAGTCAATCTTGAGAACCACAATTTTTCTTTTGGACTGTTGACACTGATGCAGAAACTCAAAAGACCAAGCAAGGCAATCCTGGATGGTTCTTCCCTTAATAAAACCATATTGGTTATCATGAATTGTATCACAAATCACATTTTGCAACCTATTAGCAATAAGCTTGGTGACAAATTTGAGACAAGTATTAGTCAAGGAGATAGGTCTGAAATCATTGACAGTTTCAGGAGAGTTTGATTTTGGGATAAGAGTGATATATGAGTCATTAATACTTTGTAAAGATAAATTCCCTGAATGGAAATCATGGCAGAGCTTTGTGAAATCTTCCTTTAACACCTCCCAGCATTTTTTAACAAAGAGTCCATTGAAACCATCAGGGCCTGGTGCTCTATCAGTCTTAAGGGATTTCATAACTGAAGTAATCTCTTCTGTAGTAAAAGGCTCAACCAAGCATTGTAAACTAACAGTTGGATGTATGATATTGGAGAGATCTAAAAGTTGTGAAGTGATAGAGGAGACTCCCATTCTGTTCTTGAAACAAGTCCAAAAAGCAGCTGCCTTGTGATGATGATCTATTAAAGATACACCTTCCTCGTTTTTAATTTCAGCTATAGTGTTAAATCTAAAACGCTCTGTAGCTTTAGCATGGAAAAATTTAGTATTTTCACCACCAAGTTGCACCCAACGGATAGTGCATCTATTCTTCCAATATGCAGACTGAGATAACAGCAACTTTTGCAAGTGAGCTTTAACAATGTTTCTGAAATTGAATTCAGGTCTACTGAGGTTTCTCTCCTCCTCCAGAGTATCCAAGATTAAAATCACCTTATTGCATTTAGCAATTAATAGCTTCAAGTTTGAAAGATTTCTACCCCATCTCTTGAGCTCATGTCTGATGTTTTTTAATTTAGCAGTAATAGTGGCCGCTATGTTATTCTTCCTAACAGGCCACTTCCAGACTCTAGCAATAAGATCCATAAAACCAGGTTGATGTATCCAGTGATTTTCAAATCGAAAAATCTGAGCTTTAGGAATGTTGGTGGATATGGAAATAACACATGGCACATGATCAGATGTTGACTTAGCCAAGGGCATAACCAAAGTGTTAGGAAAGTTCAAAGTCCACCAAGTGCTAGTAAAGAACCAATCAAGTTGCTCAAGCAGAGGTTGATCTTGCATATTAGACCAAGTAAAGGATCTACCTTTTAAAGGCAATTCAATCAGGCCTAGATGACTAATAATTTCATTGAAAATGAATATATCATTCATATCAGCTCCAGGTTTGTTCCTGTTCTCCACTGATCTAATAAAATTAAAATCTCCCACTATCAACCAATTTTCATAAGTAGGAATTGATAAATCAAAAAGCCATTGAACAAAGAAGTCCCTGTCAGGGCCACTACAGGGACCATAAACAGTAACCAAAGTCCATGTAGAGAGATTATGTTTTGAGGTAAAATTAATCTGAATGGCAGACTTGAAACAATCAATCAATTCTCCATCAAAAATGGAACTATTCCATAGAACAATAATTCCACCAGAAGCTCCCACAGAAGGAGAGAAGACAAATTTGTCAAACCTTTTTGGACAAAAGGATCTAATAAAACTGTGATCAAAACTTTCACACTTAGTTTCTTGCAGGCAGATAACTGCACATTGGCTCTCTTCAATTTTGTTATAAACCAGAATTCTCTTATTTTTATCATTTAAGCCTCTGATATTCCAATCCATCACTCTCCAATCCAATAAAAATTGTGGTGTATTATCCATTGACAAAGATAATAAAAGGAACAGAATAGCTAGACCAGCCAGCTACCAAACGAACACCATTCATCAAAGCAGAGTAACAATAATAGGGGCCAATCAGGTTCAGAGATAAACACTTGGGAAATAGATCCATTACATAACTATAATTCCAGGAGGTGATAAGATAAAACATTAGAAATCCAGACCAAAAGACAATACATAAAATTTTGTCTAACATTAATTTCCTTGGTCTTTTGGAGAATCAGGATCAGCATCAAGCTTGTCCTTAGTGAGCTCTTCCTCTGCAATCTCAAGAGCTCTCCCCACCTGCTGGAGAGTCACAATAGGAGTGTGGGGAGTGACAGAACTACTGTCAGCTTGAGGTCTAGCAGACCTTGGCTTCTTCCTGGGCTGTGGGTTATCCTGCATGGCCACCAACCTGAAGCCATTACTAAGTGCAGCCTGTCGAGTACTACGCCTGACAGAAGATTCCACAGATGGGGTGCTTAATTTGCACCTCCTTCTTTTCCTTGCGGTGACAGCAGAAGCAGTTGGAGTGGAGGAATCAATTTCCTCAATAGTAGCAGAGGGCAGTGGTCCAGATGTACTAGAGGAATCCTCCAGGTATAGATTTCTGTCAGTCCTCTGTGCCTTGAAGAATCTTCTCTTGGCATTGAACTGAAAAATTTTCCCCTTAAAAGGAACAGAAGCATCTGATATCATAGTGAATGGGCTAGGGGAGAGCCCACTGGGCCTGGTAGAAGACAAGCACAAAAAGGGAACCAGTTTGGACAACAGCTTATCCCACTGCATCGAAGGGGGCAAGGTAGGCCCATACAAGTGGGCATTTGACTGAACCCATGGCCAGGCAAAGAGACCAGGGGCATTGGGTGCAGCAGTGGCAGTGTGAACCTGCAGCATGTTGACCATCAAAACATTCTGATTGACAGAATTGTCAGAATCAGAGCTCATTGTAGAGTTGGACTCATGCTGGGGTAGGAGGTGGTCCCAGCCTCCAACTTGCCAAGCAGGGGCTTGGTCCTCCATAACATCATCTTGTGGCTGCTGCTCTGGAAAAGCTTGCCAAGCAGCAGGTGGATGATCATTCCATCCAAGTTCTGGAAACTGTGGCAACCCAAAATTGCCATGGTCCTCATGCATGTGTCCAGGCATAGGATGGGGATTCCCATCCAAAGGCATCTGATCCTCATCAGGAGGCATCACTTCATTAAATTCAGCAGATAAAATATAACAGGGTGCAGTCCATGACTCCCTGGCAGCGCCCAAAGAACTGAAATTTCCAAAGACAATGTCTCTTGGAACGAGCTGTGGTGAGATGAAGGTGACATAAACAAGGGTCCTGTCCAGGACACCGTCGAGGTGATGCCAATGATGAAATCTTCCAAAAGGAGCAACTGCATTGGCAAGATCCCTCTCATTGCGGAAGTCATAAGGTACTCCCAACAGCATAATCCATCCGGTACGAGTACCAAAAGCAGATCTGTGCAATTGCGTGCGGTTGTCATGGTCAACAAACCGCACAAAGATGTTCTCCTGCAACTCATACGGTCCATTCTGAACCAAGGCAGTACGCGCAGCAGCGCTATGCATCTTAAAAAGTCCAGTACCAAAAAGACATGGCTGTGTATCCTCTACAACTCTCTGAAGAGTTTGCTCGATGTAGTTACGAACCTGAAGCCTCCAGAACTGCTCTTCCTCTGGCAACTGCTCTGGTTCGATAATGGCGACGCAGAAAGCTTCATGAGTTCTGGAAGGGGGAACAGCAGGCGTGTAGAAGGAACGGGGCAGCCGTGTAGGCCCGCCGTCGACGACCTGGAATCCCTGAGGAACCCACCTCCCCGGATTGAGCTCGAAGTTCGCCATTGGGGTTTTCGTGGAGTTTTCGCCGAGAACAGAGGTGGGGGTTAACCGACAGGTGGTGGAGGCTATGTCAGGGAGTGGAGGAGTGGAATGCGTAACGGCCACGGGCGACGTTTGAGTACTCCCAGACGGACACGAAGACAACTTATTTTTTGGAACCCAAACTTGGGCTTTGCTGCTTAAACAATTCTTTTCAACATGTCCATAATGAAAGCATTTACGACATCTGATATTACTGTGACAATTAGATTTGTCGTGCTGCATGGATAAACATCTAGCACATTTCCAGAACCGGAAAGCCATGTCATCAATAACAGAAGCCAGCCCTATTTGACCAGTGTCTTCCACAACCTCAGGTTCTGATGAAACGGAGGAAATTGGAGTAGATGAATCCAAAGAAGTAAAAGAACCAAAAGTGATACTCGGAGGATTAGACGATTCAGAATATCCCTTGCAAGCATCATAGCTAAGAGATTCCGAGAAAACCAGCTTCTTGCTAATAGAACTTTTGGTCTTGATAATAGATCGAGGCATTGGCAACTTTAGTGCATCCAAACCAAGTTGAATTTTCTTCTTGCTCGGACTAACAAGAGTCCATTCCTTATTACATTCCTCTTGCCAATATTTGAATTCACTTAACCAATGAGGTCCTCCTCTACCCCAGAGATTAAACACACACTTGAATTTATCACAAGAAAATGTCTTAAGCTTGTAAATATGAAAACCAACCAGCTTATTGGAGACATTGAAAGAATAAGTTCTATCATTAAGATGAGAAACTTTTAGGCTGCCACAAAAACCTCCAATAACAGCCTCTAGGGCGATAGCAACTGAATCATTATTAAGACGGAAGCAAGAACGTGCAAAAGATACCACCATAATAAAGTGCCCCGTATAATAAGTTGGATGAACCGTTGATGAAAATAGACGATCAACCTCTTTAGCAAATTTAAATCCGTGGGAAAAATCCAGTCCCATAGAGATTGAATCAAAAACCGCCGAAGCACAATTTTGTGAGGTGGATATTTCGTCAGAGTCATTATCCGCAATAATAGTGTCTGGAGTAATCGAAACCCCAGGTGTGGTTGACTCCTTGACTAGATCCAAAGACTTAGGGATCCCGACAGGTACCTGAGTAGTAGGAGAAACCATGCATACGCCAACTAGGGCACAGTGGGTTGGAAATCGTACCTTAAACCCCAGATCAATATTTTCATCAATAATCACGTGTCTCCCAACCAAAGCTTTGCCCTTAGCATCCTTAAGGCAGATCCAGTCACGGTAAGGTTTTTTGATCCAGAGATGGAGTGATCCATCATAAGACTTGACACGTCCCCGATACAGATCTTTGGAGGTAGAATATGTTACCTTCCAGATCCATGCAGGAGGTCGTGGGGGAGCCATCCGAGAGGAGGACGGCGGAGGAGTGAAGTAGCAGGCTGGAGAAGGGAAGTGGACGCCGGGAATAGGAGATCGCCGGCGGCTAGGTCAGGGGGGTGGAGTCGCCTGAGTCGCCCCTATAAGAAAATTAATTGCAACCTACATCTTACCTAGTAGTTCTGATAAAGCCTTCAGAGATATTTATACTAGATTAAATACTCTTGAGTCACATATTTCTATCTTAAAAGAGAGATATAGCCAAATTCGTGAACATCTTGATCATGTTCCAATAAATTTTGAGTCAAAAAATATGATCCCTTTGGTTAAAGTTGTTATAAATGGTGAAACTTTTCATGCTCGTTGTGATATCATGTCTGAATCTTCTCTTATGCCTAAGGAAATTTATGAATCTTTGAACCTTTGGGGGCTAGCTGATGGAGGAGAAGAAATTCCTCTCATTAATAACACCACTATATTTCCCATTGGGATAGCTGAGGGAGTGTTTACGAAACTCCTAGGAAAAACAGTCTCCACTGATTATCTTGTTATTGAACATGCAGAAGGAGGACAAATTACCCTTGGAAGATCTCTGCTGAAGCTCTTAGGAGCAACTATTGATATGGGAAAAGGTAACATGACTTTCACTCCCAAATCATGCTTGGACCATAAGTTCCCTAAAAATAATAAGGGTAAGAAAGGTAAACGTAAGCCCCGTAACAATGTTGATGCTTGTTCACTTGAAAATACATGAGTTGCCCTTTTATGCCTAGCTGAAAGGCGTTAAAGAAAAGCGCTACCGGGAGACAACCCGTTTTATTTCGCTGTTTTCAACCCGTTTTATTTAGGTTTATTTGGTGTACTTTGCACCTGGGTGTTTTCTAATTCCTTCGCAACCCTGATGTATCTTTCCTTTTGAGTTTTTGCTGAGCCAAGTAAAGCCTCTAGTGGAAAGTTGAGCCTATATTTCGGATTTCTGCGCAGGAAACAGATTTCTGCTATCCACTGTTAATTCCGTTAAAAATCATAGAAAATTCAAAATGACCTGATATTTTTTGTGCTTAATCCTGAGTTATATGAACAAATGTTCTTAGAATACCACTTTTTGATTTGAGCAAGATAAGATTTTTGAAAAATCGATCTTTACATGCTGTACTGTTTTGACAGATTTCTGCAATTTATCGCATTTGCATCTTAATCTCTTTATTTTGGTATTCTTTTGAGAAAAAGAGTTTTTAAAGAAGTTGTTACAGTAGCTAATGTGTTTTTGAGTGTTAGACTTGTGTTGAAACTGAACCATGTGAATTTATTATTTCAATTGCACTAACGTTGCTAATGAAGATTGTGAGAATTTTGATGTGGAGAAAGTTTGAAGGGTCAAGAGAAGAGGATGATATGGTGTGATCAAGATGAGTGAAAAGACTAAGCTTGGGGATGATCTGGGGGTACATCCAAGAAAATTCCAAGAATACTCAAGCGTCTAAGCTTGGGGATGCCCAAGGCATCCCCTTCTTCATCAACAAATTATCTAGTCACTTCTAGTGAAACTATATTTTTATTCGGTCGCTTCTTATGTGCTTTACTTGGAGCGTCTTTTATTTTTGTTTCCATTTTTTTTGTTTTTTATTTCAGTTTTTTTTTTACTTTTTCAATAAGCTTGGTTGGACCCCAGCATTCTTTTATTGGAGTGACACCACTTTTTCATGAGAATACGTTGTATTCTTAATCTCTATCTAGCTGCTGCATTTATTTAGCTCCTGTTTTGCATGCATCTCTTATTAGATTTGTTAGTTTTAGTAGTGTTATGTGAGTACTCTCATGCTTGCTTGCTTTATTATAAATAGTAATTTTGTTAAAGCATGTTTTGTATGGTGCTTGTTGAGAGAAAGAAAACTGCTCCTTGAAGTAGAATTTATAACAGTACTAGTTGAAGCTTGTATAGACTGGGTCTAGAACTTTTTCATGCCATGCTAAATGTTATTTTATTTTTAAAGCCCTGTGGTTATTGAGTAGCATGATTAGACTCAAATAGATGAGAGTGTGTAATATGCATTGAAAGATTAATGAGTTGTTCTTTTCATCGTAAAGCATCAATATATGGTGTTCTCTTTCGAATGTTTTATTTGGTTGACTTGGCGCATGCTCACACCATGTTTATGACTACAAACCAGTCACAAATAGCCTCCATGACCACTTAGTTTTTGAACTTGTGATATTGCTTATGTTTTAATTAATGATGCTTATGTCGCTATGCATGATTATGCCTCTTATGCTCTCTTGACTTGTCGCTCCTAGTATTTTGCTAGCCTCCACCTGTACTGAGTATGAGCTCTACTCGTGCATCCAAACTCCCTTAAACCAAAAAAAAAATCACATTGTGTACACCATACCTACCTACATGTGGTATTTAACTACCATTCAAAAGTAAATAGCTCATGTGTTACCTTTAAAACCTTCAAAATTACTCCTGTTTTATGTTCCTGTTTTTGGTCATGAGGACGTAAATAGAGAATATTTATCTCACTTGTTGATTGGATTTCACACCCTGGACTAGTGGCTTCATCCGCTTATCCAAATGGTAGAAGAGCTGGTAGTGGGGTGCCCAGCCCTAAATTAATGCAAACAAATTCTCTTCACTATTTTTGCCCCTAATTTATCAGTCAAAGCATAATTGAGTAAACGAAAGAGAAAGAGGGATGACCTTCTACACCAGTTGTGTCCTTCACCATGGGAGCCGCTCTTGTGAATCTAGTTGGCTTGTGACGTACTGTATTTTCTGTGTACCATTCGTTGACATTAGCATACATCTCCCAAAATATAGACACTCCTCCACGGTATGTGATTGTTGGCAGGCACCCGAGGATTCGGTTAGCCATGGTTTATGAAAGATGGATGGGAGGAGTGTCAAACTTTTAATACCTCTTTTTAATAAAATAAAAGCTCTAGCACATGAGTGATCCCTGCTTCCCTCTGCGAATGGCCTTTCTCTTACTTTTATGTTGAGTCTCCATCTTCTAACTTTATGCACAGTTGAGAGAGTATTTTTGCCATTCTGAGTTCTATGTGCATTTGTCCCATAAGCATCAATAATTACTTCATGATGTGATATTATTTGTTCTTAAATTATTTGTTCTAGTCTTCCTCATGAACTTTGAAGGTCTCCTGGCATTTATGTTTTGCCCCACTCTTAAGGACTATCGAAATATCACTTTGCCATGCTTTCTCTATACCTGAAACAAATGTTTACCTTTCTTTGCATTATTATTCATGATCCTTTATTTGAGTTGATCTTCGTGATGCAAAGTAATTGCTATGCTTTATTATTAAAGTTTTATTTATCATGGATGTGTTTAAAGTTTTATGATCTCAGCGTGCATATGATTTTACATTAGATTGATCAAGTTTATGTTAGTAGCATGTCACCTCAGAAATTATTGTGTTTTATCATTTACCTACTCGAGGACGAGTAGGAACTAAGCTTGGGGATGCTTGATAGGTCTCCAACGTATCTATAATTTCTGATGCTCCATGATCATATTTTGCCAATTGCTACTTGTTTTCTCCCTTATTTATAGAATTTTTATACGTTTTCCGAGACTAACCTATTAACAACATGCCAAGTGCGAGTTCCCTGTTTTCTGCTGTTTTTGGTTTCAGAAAAGTTGTTCTACAAACATTCTCGGAATTGGACCCCACAAAGCATCCAGAACACCGAAGAGGAGTCGAAGAGGGGCAACCGGGGGCACACCATAGGGTGGCGCGGGCCCCCTGGACGTGCCACCTATGGGTGTGGGGCCCCTGGAGCTCCAACGTCTTTGCCCTTTCGCCTATTTAAGCCCCCCCGGATGGAAAACCCTAAACACCTGATCAAAAATCCCCAAAAAGTTCCGCAGCCGCCGTCACCGTCAACCCTAGATCAGGGGGCGTTCTGAAGCTGTTTCCGGCACCCTGCCAGAGAGGAGATCATCACCGGAGGCTTCTACATCACCATGCCTTCCTCCGGAGTGATGTGTGAGTAGTTCATCCTTGAACTACGGGTTCGTAGTTGTAGTTAGATGGTTGTCTTCTCCTCATATGCCTCCATGTTTAGATCTCGTGAGCTGCCTATCATGATCGAGATTGATCTTATGTACCTCTTTGTGCTGTGCTTGCTAGGATCCGATGAATATTGACCTTATGCCAAGTTGATTATAGTCTTTATTTGCATATGCTATTTGTGATCTTGCATGCTTTCCATTGCTAGTGGTTACTCTGGCCAAGTAGTTGCTAGTGACTCCAAGAGGGAGTATTTATGCTCGATAGTGGGTTCATCCCTCCTCACCGCCTTGCTCGAGTGACAGAAACGTGAAGGGCAGGATGTGTTGTTGCCATTAGGGAGAAAACAGCGGTGAGACTGCCCGTGTGCATAATCATTGCTTACATTACACACTTTGTTTAATGCAATTATCTATTTCTTGCAAATTAATACCTAAGGGGTTCGGATGATAACCTGAGGGTGGATTATTAGTCATAGATGCAAATGGATGTCGGCCTATGTATCTTGTTGTAATGCCCGCACTAAATATCATACTAATCTTCATGTCATATTGTGCACTACAGTGCAACCTCTATTTTTCAATTGCCCAGCTGTAATTTGTTCACCCAGCATGCTATCTTTAATGGAGAGACACCACTAGTGAACCTATGAACCCCGGTCCATTTTCCACACTGTTAAACAAACCACAACTATTTCCTGCTTTCTTTACTTACTGCAAGCATACACTGTTTTCCACACTATATGTCTAATCTTTGTTTTCAGCAAGACCGGTGAGATTGACAACCTCACTGTACCGTTGGGGCAAAGTATTTTGGTTGTGTTGTGTGCAGGTTCCACGTTGTTGCTGACACCGGTGAAGCGCCAGCACCACCGTCAGTGGCATCAACCTTCCGAAGGTCATCTTTCTTCTACTGGATTGATAACCCTGGTTCTTAACTAAGGGGAAAACTCCTACCGCTGTGCTCATCATACCCTCCTCTTTGGGTTCCCAGCAAAGCGCATCACGCGCCCCCTGGCCGCGCCTGGGGGTGGTGTGGGCCCATCGGGCGCCCACCGTCGTCGCCCTTTGGCCCATATATTCTCCCCGATCGCGTGAACCCTAGATATATACCACTTTTCCATGAAAAAACCAAGGCCGACGTCATCATCAACCCGAGATCGAGAGGGTTCTGAGTTCTCCCCGGCACCTTGCCGAGAGTGAAAATTATCACCGGAGGGATCTGCACCACCATGCCCGCCTTCGGAGTGATGCGTGAGTAGTTCATCTTTGACTATGGGTCCATAGCAGTGGCTAGATTGTTGTCTTATCCTCTTTATGCCTCATGTTTATATCTCGTGGGGCTGCCTCACATGATCGAGATCATCTTATTGTAATGCTACATGTTGTGTTTGCTGGGATCCGATGATTATTGAATGTTATGTCTCTTGATTATCAATCTATCATGCTGTCTTCATGTGTAAGTTATTTATGATCTTGCATGCTCTCCGTTGTTAGTAGATTCTCTGGCCAAGTAGATACTAGTGACTCCTAGTGGGAGTATTTATGATCGATAGTGGGTTCATGCCTCCTTTGCATCTGTGCTCGAGTGACAGAAACGTGACAGATGGAGGATGTGTTGTTGCCATTAGGGATAAAACAACGATGTTTACTTTGTGTATATTGTTTACATTACACACTTTGGTTACTGTGATAATATGTTGTTTGCAACTTAATGCCCAACGTTTGTTCGGATGATATTCGGAAGGTGGATTATTAGTCATGGATGCAGTTGGATGACGATCTATGTATCTTTTTGTAATGCCCGCATGAATCTCCCAGTAATCATCATGTCATGCATGTTTCATTATCAATCAATTGCCCAGCTGTAATTTGTTCACCACGCATGTTAACTATTTTTTATGGAGAGACACCTCTAGTGAATTGTGGACCCCGGTCCATTTTCTCATACTGATAATACAACCACTGGTACTGTTGTTTTCAAATTGTTCTCATATTGTTTTCCACACCATATGTTTAACCTCTTTTTGTTCAGAAAAACCGGTGAGATTGACAACCTCACTGCTTTGTTGGGGCAAAGTGAATCGATTGTGTTGTGTAGGTTCCACGTTGCTGCTGAACCGGTAGTGCGCCCTGCCATCTCAACTGCATCAACTTTCTGAAGTTACTTCTTTCTCCTACTGGTCGATTCAACCTTGGTTTATTTTATGAGGGAAACTTGGTGCTGTGCTCATCAAACCTTCCTCTTGGGGTATCCCAACGAGTGAAAGACCTGCACCATCACCTACCAGGGTGAAAATCGTCCCAGTGGGAAGCAGGGACAAGGCCGTCCCGGTCGCGGGTATGGCAATGCTGGCAGATATGGCAATACCGACAGCTACGGCAACAACTGCAATGACGACGGCAGCTACGGCAACACCCACAATGACGGCAGCAATGGACGCAATGGTGTCAATGGCGATGGTGGAAACCGCAATGGTGGAGGCAATGGAAGCAATGGTGGTGGCGGTTGATACGTCATAAACGTATCCTTAATTTCTGATGTTCCATGTTGTTTTCATGTTGTTTCCAACATGTTTGTTATACACTTTATGTCTTTTTTATCGATTTTCCGGACTAACCTATTGACAAGATGCCACAGAGCTAGTTCCTTGTTTTCTGCTATTTTTAGTTTCAGAAAAGTAGTTCTGGAAATATTCTCGGAATTGGAAAATTCGAAGTCCGGAGGTCCTAGAATTCCCGAAGGTTCCACGGAGTCCCGAAGAGGCCCAGAGGGGGGCCACAACATAGGGCGGCGCGCCCCCTGGCCGGCCATGGGGTGGTGTGGGCCCCCCAGGCCTCCACCTCCTTTGCCCTTTCGCCTATTTATACCCCCCGATCCGTCAACCCTAAAAATATACCACTTCGTCCCAAGAAACACCCGACTCCGCCGTCATCGTCATCCTGAGATCGGGAGGGTTCTCGAGCTCTCCCCGGCAACCTGCCGGTAGGGGAATTCATCACCGGAGGGGTTTAGACCACCATGCGCTCCTCCGAAGTGATGTGTGAGTAGTTCATCCCTGTACTACGGGTCGATAGCAGTAGCTAGATGGTTGTATTCTCCACTTTTACCTGATGTTTAGATCTCGTGAGCTTCCCTACATGATCGAGATCATCTTTATGTAATGCTACATGTTGTGTTTGCTGGATCGGATGAATGTTGAATGCTATGTCTTCTGATTATCAATCTATCATGTTATCTTCATGCATTTCTTATTTATGATCTTGCATTCTCTCCGTTATTAGTAGATGCTCTAGCCAAGTAGATGCTAGTAACTCCAAGAGGGAGTATTTATGCTCGATAATCGGTTCATGCATCCTTTGCATCTGTGCTCGAGTGACAGAAACGTGTCGGATGGAGGATGTGTTGTTGCCATTAGGGAGAAAACAACGATGTTTACTTAGTTTACATTGTTTACATTACACACTTGGCTTACTGCGATAATCTATTGCTTGCAACTTAATACCCAACGTTTGTTCGGATGATATTTGGAGGGTGGATTATTAGTCATAGTTGCAGTTGGATGACGCTCTATGTATTTTGTTGAAATGCCCGCATGAATCACATAGTAATCTTTATGTCTTGCATATGCACTACGGTGCAACCTTCATTTCTGTCAATTGCCTAGGTGTAATTTGTTCACCACACATGTTATTTATCTTTCACGGAGAGACACCACTAGTGAACTGTGGACCCCGGTCCATTTTCTCATACTGATAATACACACACTGTTTCCACTACTTTCATACTTCTTTCACACTGCTGCTACTGTTTTCATATTGTTTTCCACACCATACATTTAACCTCTTTGTTATCAGCAAAACCGGTGAGATTGACAACCTCACTGCTTTGTTGGGGGCAAAGTGAATTGTTTGTGTTGTGTAGGTTCCACGTTGCTTCTGAACCGGTAGTGCGCCCTGTCATCTCAGCTTCTTAAAACTTCTGAAGCTACTCCTTCCTCCTACTGGTCGATTCAACCTTGTTTTCTTTCTGAGGGAAACCTTGTTGCTGCACTCTTCATACCTTCCTATTGGGGTCTCCCAACGAACGTGTGTTCACACTCATCAAGCATATTTTCTGGCGCCGTTGCCAGGGAGGAAGATAAATTCTGCAAGGGGAGTCTCTCACTTCCTATCTCTTTACTTTGTCTTTGTTTTTTTTAGTTTATTTTATTCTGTCTTGTTTGCTTCTCTTTATCAAAACCACAAAGAAAAAATTAGTTCTTATACTAGTTGTAGTTTTATTCCTGTTTTTAGTCCTGTTAAAATGACTACTCCTGAGAACACTAAGTTGTGTGACTTTACTAGCACCAAAAACAATGATTTCATTACCACACCTATTGCTCCTACTGCTGATTTTTATGAGATAAAGACTGTCGTGTTAAACCTTGTTATGAGAGAGAAATTTTCTGGTGTTAGTACTGATGATGACGCTGCCCGTCTTAATAATTTTTGTTGAACTATGTGAGATGCAAAAATATAAATATGTAGATGGAGATATTATTAAACTGAAATTGTTTCCTTTCTCTTTGAGAGGAAAAGCTAAAGAATCGTTGCTATCTTTGCCTAGAAATAGTATTGATTCTTCGACTAAGTGTAAAGATGCTTTCATTGGAAAATATTATCCTCGCGATAAGATTATATCTTTAAGAAGTAGCATTATGAATTTTAAGCAACTTGATAATGAGCATGTTGCTAAATCTTGGGAAATAATGAAATATTTAGTAAAGAATTGTCCCACTCATTGACTGACCACTTGGATGATCATCCAAACCTTTTATGCAGGTCTGAATTTTCTTCAAGAAACCTTCTGGATTCAGCTGCAAGATGTACCTTTATGTCCATTACCTTGGTGTCAGCAACAAAGCTTCTTGATGATATGATCTTAAATTATTCTAAATGGCACACTGAGAGAGCTACAACTACTAAGAAGGTAAATTTTGTTGAAGAAACCTCCTCTTTGAGTGATAGACTTGATGTTATTATGTCTATGCTTGTGAATGGCCATGGTCCTATTGATCCACATAATGGTCCTTTAGCCTCTTTGGTTGCTCAAGAAGATCATGTTGATGTGAACTTCATTAAAAATAATAATTTCAGCACCAATGCTTATAGGAATAATTTCGGTAGCAATTATAGGCCATATCCTCCCAATAATAGTAATGCTTATGGTAATTCTTATGGTAATTCCTACAAGAACAATAAAATTGTACCCTCTGATCTTGACAACATGCTCAAGAATTTTATTAGTACACAAACTTCTTTCAATAAATCTGTTGAGGAAAAAATTGGCAAAATTGATGTTCTTGCTTCTAAAGTTGATAGCCTTGCTCTTGATGTTGATTTTCTGAAACTAAAGGTTATGCCTCATGATGTTAAAGAAAGTAAAACTTTGAATGCTATCCGAATTCGAATTGATGATAATGTTAGGATGTTAGCTGAATTTCATGCTAGATGGGAAAGAGAAGATAAATAGCTAGAAAGAATAATATAGCTAATGTTTGCACCATTACCACCACTAGTAAAACTGAAGCCTCTCATGCTAGAAAACCTTATACTATCAATGGTAAAGTAATTGGTGTTGGAAATACTCCCACTTCTACTATTAAAAATGCAAAACTGGCTGAAACTGCTAAAAATGCTCCTTATAATAGTGCTGAAATTTTTAGAAACATGGGAGACAATGGTCCCATTATCTTTGATAAAAACTATCTTGATTTTGATGATTTCAACATAACTGTAGTGATTAAGTTCTTACAAAAGCTTGCTAGTTGTCCTAATGCTAGTGCTATGAATATGGCTTTCACAAAAAATATTACAAATGCTCTCATGCAAATTAGAGAGGATGAATTAAGATGTGAAGCCTCTATCCCTAGGAAGCTAGATGATAGTTGGGAACCGATTATTACAATGAAAGTGAATTATTTTTATTGCAATGCTCTATGTGATCTTGGTGCTAGTATCTCTCTTATGCCCAAGAAACTTTATGGTATTCTTGATTTACCACCATTGGAACCCTGCTATTCTGATGTTCATCTTATTGATAATGTTAGAAAGAAAACCTTTGGGTAGAGTTGATGATGTTCTTATCATGGTTAATAATAATCTTTTCCCTGTTGATTTTGTTGTCTTGAATATTGAATGCAATTCTTCTTGTCCAATTGTTTTTGGGAAGCCTTTTCGTAGAACTGTTGGTGTTGTTATTGATATGAAAGAGGGGAATATTAAATTTCAGTTCCCACTCAAGAAAGGTATGAAACACTTTCAAGTTTCCTTTTGATTCCACTATTCGAACATATTACAATTTGGATGCTTCTCTACATGAAAATACTTGATTCCACTTTTCTGGGCCTAGCTAAAAGGAGTTAAAGAAAATCACTTCTTGGGAGATAACCCATGGTTTAATTTTAGCTTTGTTTTCTCTGTTTTCTTTGATTCAAGGGGTCGTATACTTCTGTAGCAACTCCTTTCTATCTTTATTTTCATGTTTTAGTTTTGCCGAGTAAAGTTTCTGATAAGAATTGGAGTTGGTTTTTGGATTTCTGCGCAGGAAACAGATTTCTGCTGTCCACCGTAAAAAATCGTATAATTCACTGGAAAATCGAATGACCTGACATTTTTTGTGCTTATTCCTCAGCTAATTATGCAACTTTTTTGTTCTTTAAATTTTTCGATCTGAGCAAGATAAGTGCCCCGAATTTTCTTTGTCTTTATAGACTGTTCTGGTTTTGACAGATTCTGCCATTTTTCTTGCATTTGCTCTTTTACGATGTCAAGCGAATTTCTTTGCTTCATGAAATATCAGTGGCTGTAGATAATGTTTAAAAGTATCAATAGCACTTATTCCCATACAGAACCCATGGATATTTTATTGTTTCACTAACCCTCTAATGCGAATTACTCTTTGAGTGTGGTGTGAAGAAGTTTTCAAGGGTCAAGAGAAGAGAGTGTTATATGTGATCAAGAAGAGTGCAAGGTCAAAGCTTGGGGATGCCCCCGTGGTTCGTCCAAGAAAATTCTAAGAAGACTCAAGCATCTAAGCTTGGGGATGCCCAAGGCATCCCCTTCTTCATCAACAATCTATCAGGTCACTTCTAGTGAAACTATATTTTTATTCGGTCACATCGTATGAAGTTTACTTGGAGCATCTGTTTGTTTTCCTTGGTTTTATTTTGTTTTCTTTGCTGCAATAATATAGTTGGACCCTAGCATTCCTTGTTTGGGCGAGAGACACTCTCCGCTTTTTCGTTTGAATACTCGTTATGCTCGTATTCTTAGTTTTTCTTCTAGTTGCTGCAAAATTCATGTTTAGCTCTTGTTTTCATTGCATCTCTTGTTCAGAGCAGTTAGTTTTAGTAGTGTTGTGTGTGTACTCTCATGTTTGATTTTTTATCATTTAGAGAGTTTTTGTTAAAACATATTTTGTATGGTGCTTGTTGGGAAAAGAAACGGCTGCTTGTAGTAAAATTTATAGCGGTGCAAGTAGAAGCTTGTATAGACTGTGGCTAGCCTTTTTCATATCAGGCTAGATGTTATTTTAATCCTAAATCCTAGTTGTTATTTATCATCTTGATTAGTCTCAAATAGCTGAGAGTGTTTAATGTGCCATTGAAAGAATCATGAGTTGTTCTTGTCATATGGAAGCATAAATTTGTGGTGTTCTCCTTTGAATGTTTTATTTGGTTGACTTGGCGCATGCTCACACCATGTTTATGACTATGAACCAGTCACTTATAGCCTCTATTATCATTTACTTTTTGAACTTGTGGTACCAGTTATGTTTTGATTAATGATGTTTATGTCACTATGCATGATTATAGCTCTTATGCTCTCTTGATTTGTCGCTCCCAGTCTTTTGCTAGCCTCCACCTGTACTGAGTATGACCTCAACTCGTGCATACAACTCCCAAAAACCAAAGTTTGCCAAATGTGTCCACCATACCTACCTACATGTGGTATTTAACCGTCACTCCAAAGTAAATTGCTCATGTGTTACCTTTAAAACTTTCAAAATTACTCTTGTTTTGTGCTCCTGTTTTAGCTCATGAGGACGTAAATAGAGAATCTTTATCTCACTTCTTGATTGGACTTTCACACCCTGGACTAGTGGATTCATCTGCTTATCCAATGATAGAAGAGGAAGCAGCGGGGTGCCCAGCCCCAAATTAATAACAACAAATTCTCTTTACTATTTTTACCCCTGATTTATCAGTCAAAGCATAATTGTGTAAACAAAAGGGAAACAGGGATGACCTTCTACTCAGATGCTTCCTTCTATGGGATCCTCTCTTGTGAAGTCTAGTTGGCTTGTGACGTACTGTATTTTCAGTTTATCATTCGTTGACATAAGCATACACCTCTCTAAAATATAGACACTCCTCCCCGATATGTGATTGTTGGCAGGCACCCGAGGATTCGGTTAGCCATGGTTTGTGTAAGATGGATGGGAGGAGTGTCAAACCTTTTATACCTCTATTTAATAAAATAAAAATATCTAGCACATGAGTTGATCCGTGCTTCCCTCTGCAAAGGTACTTTCTTTTACTTTTATGTTGAGTCTCCATATTCTAACTTTATGCACAGTTGAGAGAGCATAGTTGCCATTCTGAGTTTTATGTGCATTTGTCCCAAAAACATTATTAATTGATTCATGATGTGTTATTGTTTGTTCTCTAATTATTTGTTCTAGTCTTGCTCTTGAATTTTGAAGGTGTACTGGCATTTATGTTGTGCTCCACTCTTAAGGACTAGCGAAATATCACTTTGCCATGTTTTCTCTATACTTGAAACAAACGTATATCTTTTGATGCATTGTTATTCATGATCTTTTATTTCTGTTACTTCTCATGATGCAAGGTGATTGCTATGCTTTATTGTTAAAATTCTATTTATCATGCTTTTGTTGAAGTCTATGACCTCAGCTTACTTATGCTTTTACATTATTGATGATCAAGTTTAATTTGGTAGCATGTCACCTCAGAAATTATGTGTTTTTATCGTTTACCTACTCGAGGACGAGCAGGAACTAAGCTTGGGGATGTTGATACGTCATAAACATATCCTGAATTTCTGATGTTCCATGTTGTTTTCATGTTGTTTCCTACATGTTTGTTATTCACTTTATGCCTTTTTTATCGATTTTCCGGACTAACCTATTGACAAGATGCCACATAGCCAGTTCCCTGTTTTCTGCTGTTTTTAGTTCCAGAAAAGTTGTTCAGGAAATATTCTCGGAATTGGAAAATTCGAAGTCCGGAGGTCCTATAATTCCCGAAGGTTCCACGGAGTCCTGAAGAGGCCCGGAGGGGGGGCCACACCATAGGGCGGCGCGCCCCTGGCCGCGCCATGGGGTGGTATGGACCCCCAGGCCTCCACCGCCTTTTCTCTTTCGCCTATTTATACCCCCCCCCCGATATGAAAACCCTAAAAATATACCACTTCGTCCCAAGAAACACCCGAGGCTGCCGTCATCGTCATCCCAAGATCGGGAGGGTTCTTGAGCTCTCCCCGGCACCCTGTCGAGAGGGGAATTCATCACCGGAGGGGTCTACACCACCATGCCCTCCTCCGAAGTGATGTGTGAGTAGTTCATCCCTGGACTACGGGTCGATAGCAGTAGCTAGATGGTTGTATTCTCCACTTTGTACCTCATGTTTAGATCTCGTGAGCTTCCCTACATGATCGAGATCATCTTTATGTAATGCTACATGTTATGTTTGCTGGGATCGGATCAATGTTAATGCTATGTCTTCTGATTATCAATCTATCATGTTATCTTAATGCATTTGTTATTTATGATCTTGCATGCTCTCCGTTATTAGTAGATGCTCTAGCCAAGTAGATGCTAGTAACTCCAAGAGGGGCTATTTATGCTCGATAATGGGTTCATGCCTCCTTTGCATCTGTGCTCGAGTGACAGAAACGTGTCGGATGGAGGATGTGTTGTTGCCATTAGGGAGAAAACAACGATGTTTACTTAGTTTACATTACACACTTGGCTTACTGCGATAATCTATTGCTTGCAACTTAATACCCAACGTTTTTCGGATGATATTCGGAGGGTGGATTATTAGTCATAGATGCAGTTGGATGGCGCTCTATGTATTTTGTTGCAATGCTCGCATGAATCACATAGTAATCTTTATGTCTTGCATATGCACTACGGTGCAACCCATTTCTGTCAATTTCCCAGCTGTAATTTGTTCCCACACATGTTATTTATCTTTCATGGAGAGACACCACTAGTGAACTGTGGACCTCGGTCCATTTTCTCATACTGATAATACACACACTGTTACCACTGCTTTCATACTGCTTCCACTGCTTTTACACTGTTGCTACTGTTTTCATATTGTTTTTACACCATACATTTAACCTCTTTGTTGTCAGAAAAAACCGGTGAGATTGACAACCTCACTGCTTCATTGGGGAAAAGTGAATTGTTTGTGTTGTGTAGGTTCCACGTTGCTTCTGAACCGGTAGTGCGCCCTGCCCTCTCAGCTGCTTCAATCTTCTGAAGTTACCCCTTTCTCCTACTGATCGATTCAACCTTGGTTTCCTTGTGAGGGAAAACTTGTTGTTGCTCTCTTCATACCTTCCTATTGGGATCTCCCAACGAACGTTTGTTCACACGCATCAGCGGTGGACGCCGCTGGAGACCTCGTTGCTAGACATGCGGCAACTAGGGACACAAGGAGATGGCTGTCGTAATCGCTACAATCTGGAGTACCAACGCTTCGGTAACTCCACCTCTACCAGCAACAATGCCAACGATCACAACCCCTGGATCATGGACATGGGGGCTACATATCACTTCACGAGCGATCTAGAATGACATCAAGTCCATGAGCGATACAATGGGGAGGATCAGGTGCAAGTGGCCGATGGATCAGGTTTGTCTATTTCGCATATTGGTCACTCAAATTTATTCGGTTCATCACTTCGATTGCAAGATGTTCTTCATGTTCCTAACATTCCTCAAAATCTCCTATATGTTACTGTCTTGTTTCCGATAATGACGTGTTTTTTGAATTTCACCCTCATTTTTTATTTAAGAACAAGGCCACCAAGAGGGTCATTCTTCACGGTAGGAGTCAAGATGGACTCTACCCCGTTCCTTTTTGCAAGGCATCGTCGTCCTCTCCCCATGCATCCGCTAGTGTCAAGATCGCTCCTACCAATGGCACCAACGTCTCGGGCATCCCTCCAATAATGTAGTGCACTCTATTGTTAAAACAAATGAGCTTTCGTGTACCGCTTCAGACAATTTATCTTTAGTTTGTGATTCTTGTCAACGAGCTAAAAGTCATCAATTTCCTTACACTACTTCTTCTCGTGTCACTACCATGCCTCTTGAGTTGGTTCACTCTGATGTTTGGGGTCCTGCTCGTACTTATTCCAGGGGTACAAGTATTATGTTAGTTTTGTGGATGACTTCGGTTTTGTTGGATTTATCTCCTCAAGCATAAGTCTGATGTAGAGCAGGTTTTCTATGTCTTCCACGCTCATGTTGAGCGCCTCCTGAACGCTAAGATCAATGTAGTTCAATCTGATGGAGGGAAAAGAAACGGCACAACAAAATGGTATTGCCAAGCGTAAACACCAACATTTGGTAGAAACTGGACTTCCTCTCCTAGCTCATTCCAGTCTTCCTCTACACTATTTGGATGAGGCTTTTCTGACGGCATGTTATCTCATCAATCGTATGCCTACGACTGTTATCAACAAGCAACACCTCTCTATAGGCTCCTTCATGACCAGCCAAACTACTCTTTTCTTCGCATCTTCGGGTGCGCTTGTTGACCTAGTCTTCGCAAGTATAACTCCCACAAACTCGAATTCCGCTCCAAAGCTTGCGTTTTTAGGTTATAGTCGCATGCACAATGGTTACAAGTGCTTGGATCACTCCATGGTACGTATCTACATATCTCGTGATGTAGTTTTTGACGAAACAGTGTTTCCTTTTTCCACCCCTGGTGTGATGGTTGATATATCCAATCATGCAGAGTCCCTCACTTTTCCGACCAATGAACCGGTTACGAGTGTGCCAATACACAAATATGACATGTCCTATTTGTCCACTAATTTATCAATTGTAGACACTGCTCCATTGTTTCAGGCACCATCACTTGAAGGAGGCTCTTCTATCGAGCAGCAGATCGACGCTGCGCCCAGACGCCCGATTGATGTGCATGGTGATCATCCGATCGACATGCATGCATGCGATGCGCATGAGCCTTCGTCTGGCACTGATCATGCGTCTCCTTCGCGAGCTCATGGGCCACCGGCCGCATCTCCTCTGGAGGCTTCTCCCCGGAGCCAGCCCGTGTCGCCAGCTGCCGGCCCATCGCCGGTCGTGACACCTTCGGCTGCCTCATCTCCATCGTGCGCACCAGCACCAACGCATACAATGGTGACGCGGTTACGTGATAACACGCGAAAGGAGATAGAGTATAAGGACGATATAGTCAAGTATGAACCACGACATCATGGATTCTTTGCTGCTCCGCAGTTGCATCGAGAGGCCTTGCAAGAACCAGCATGGCATGCAGCCATGTTCGGCGAGTTTGCGGCTCTTTGTCAGACCAAGACTTGGGTCTTAGTTCCTCGTCCTCCTGGCGTCAACATTGTTGGTAGCAAGTGGATCTTCAAGAACAAACATCGTCTAGATGGATCTATTGATAAACATAAAGCCCGGCTAGTTGCACGTGGTTTTACTCAACAACATTGGATTTATTATGATGACACGTTCAGCCCAGTTATGAAGACTGCTACTGTTCGCTTAGTGCTCTCACTTGCTGTGTCTCGTGGGTGGAGCCTTTGATAGGTTGATGTCAGTAACGCGTTCCTTCATGGTTTCTTGACTGGAGATGTTTATATGCAGGAGCCGCCAAGTTTTGAGGATGCTCGTTTCCCCTCTCATGTCTGCAAGCTCCAGCGGTCTATCTATGGTCTAAAGCAGTCACCCTGTGCGTGGTATGATCACCCGAGTCAGCTTCTTCATCAGCTTGGCTTTGTCTCGTTCAAGGCTGATACATCTTTGTTCATATTCTCTCGTGACGGGGTTCACATATACATGTTGGTGTATATTTATGATATTGTCATTGCTCCAGAGGTTGTTGATCGTCTATTGAGTTCTCTCTCCGACATTTTTCCTATTAAGGATTTGGGTAGGTTGGAATACTTCCTTGGATTAGAGGCCTCTTAAAATTTAGGGGGTATGATGTTCACTCAACGAAAGTATGCGCTTGATCTGCTTCATCGAGTCAACATGGAGAATTGTAATTCCACCTCCACACCGCTTGATGCCTTTGAGAAGTTGGCGCGTGAAGGAGTTACGCTGATTGGTGCTGATGATTCTTTCCGGTATCGTAGTGTTGACATTTCCTTTGCGGTGAACAAGTTGTGTAAATTTTTATCTCAGCTGACTGACGTTCATTGGGAGTTAGTTAAGTGTATTCTACGGTATGTCAAGGGCACACTACAGACTGGTTTGCATATTCACAAGTCTCCTTCTATTGGAGTAAGTATTTTTACAGATGCAGACTGGCTGGTGACATGGATGATAGGCGTTCCACAAGTGGGTTTGCTGTGTTTGTTGGGTCAAACCTAATCTCGTGGAGTTCGAAGAAGCAACCCACAATCTCGAGGTCGAGTATCGAAGCTAAGTATAAGGCTTTGGCTAATGGTGTTGGGCAGATTCTTTACTCAAGGAACTTGGTGTGACTCAGCAATGCACACCCATTATATGGTGTTATAATCTTGGGGCTACTTATCTGACGGCAAATTCAGTCTTTCATGCTCGAACTAAGCAAATTGAGATCAATTTCCATTTTGTGCGAGAACTAGTAGCAGCGAGTGCACTGGATGTCAGGTTTATTTCCACTAATGACCAGGTAGCTGATGTATTTACTAAACGAGCCACACGACAGATGCTAGCTAGATTTAAGTCCAATCTTAACCTTGTATGTAGTGGTTCAGATTGAGGGGGTATGTTAGAGTTGTATTTGATCTAGCTGTACGTGTATAGGTATCTGTCCGTGTTGTACTCGTATGTAACCTGATGTAATATATAAAGTGAAGAGGTGCGGTCACTGAACCCACCGAAACCCCTAAACCTAGTACTCAAACTGTGAATATGTTGGTTGCATCTCCTTCCTTGCACCGCACGTTGCAGGCATTGCTGGGTTCCAATCGGGCCTTCTAGAAGGTGGACGGAGGTTCCTTTTACTGTGCTTTAGTGTGAACGTAGACCCGGTAGACCCGTCTGGAGGACTCGGAAGTATCCCTACGTCACCATGCATCATAACTAGAACATAACAAGACTCAATCAATAGGAACATACCCTACGCAAAAGAAGCATAACAAGTTTGCTAGGAAGTGTAAAACAACGGCTATATGAGACGATAAAATCATGCTATGGATGAAGGAGTCAATAACATCTCTTGCCCACGCTCCACTAGCAAACTGATTACTAGGTTATGTGTTTAAGTGAGTGTCAGTTTTGTCAGTAGTGCGAAAACTGTAATTCAAGGCCCTCTATACTTCCGATATCCCTCTTGCTTCGGATAAAGGGTTAAGTCACAACGCTGTTGACCTTGCTCAACAAAGGAATGGTCCTTTTTTTTTGACGATCCCCTTTCTCCTCATATCTGAATTTCTCTCTCTAGATATCTGAATTTTGCTTTGGAAATAACAATTTTGCTACATGTTCTGCCCGAATCCCATTTTGTTTGTTTCAATATATAGTAGTTTGCTAGATTTTCTTACTCCCTCCGATCCATATTAATAGGTCCTCAAGTGGATGTATCTAGACATGTTTTATTGCTAGATACATCCACTTGAGGACCTATTAATATGGATCGGAGGGAGTATCTTTGTTGTCTCACAGAAATGAGTTTCAACTTGACATTCCAAATGCTCGTTAAATCGATAGTATATAAAACATATGTGTGGGGATATTTATGTTAGTTTGGTGATTGTGGACCCCTCGGCATCTCTCCTTTTTTTATTCACTTTTTGTTGCGAATACCCTTTTTACTCACAAGCATGCAATTTTTTTTTTTGGATCCGTTGCGTCCTTTCAACCTGTCCCAAACTCATGTCCTTGTTCCATTCAAAAACAAATTAAAAGGAAACTTCATGGAATTGTTTGTCTAACATTCGCAGACACATCCAACTAACTGACCTCTCAAAAATGCATGGCCTCTCAAAAATCATACCAACATGAATCTAATTCATACTACAACTAACCATGCATCATAACTACTCCCTCCGTATCGAAATGTAAGATGTTCCCCCGTTTCCTATAAAACATGTATCTAGACATGTTTTAGTGTCAGATGCATGTGTATGTATACACTAAAACATGTCTAGATAAAAACGCTAAAACATCTTCATATTTTGATATAGAGGGAGTAGACATAACAAGACTCGAGCAATTGGAGCAAACCCCACGCAAAACATGCTAGGTCAAAGCAGGGATAAACATGGTGTAAACAAGGATAACATGTTTGCTAGGAAATGTAAGACAACGGCTATATGATATGACAAAACTGTTCTATGCATCAAATATAGGTATGAAGGAGTCACTATAATATCTCTCGCTCACTCCCCACTAGGAAAGTGCACAAAATGGTCAACCGGTCATATGTCTAAGTGAGTGTCAGACCATCCATTATATAGTTCATAATGGGTATCCATAAGCAAAAAGTAACTCTTATGGATGACCATATACATAGTGGATCATGTCCATAAAGAAAATTACTTAAAGGTGCACCATTAACATGTGAGTTGTCCATAAGATGTAAAAAAATATTTTGCTCTCTCCTCTCTCTCTTGCATGTTTGTACTTTTAACTGTCATGTGGGTCCTAACTTGTAGCAAAGTAGACATTATACATAATAGCCATTTCCACAAGCTATATGGGTCCCATCTTATGGCAAAACTTCACCATATACATAGTTGATGCCCTCAAAATGTTACGAAAAGGGCAATTCAAGTCTATGTACTTCCAGTGTCCCTCCTGCAGCGCAAAAAAGGGTTAAGGGACAACGTCGTTGACCTCACTCAACAAAGGATTGGTCCTTTGTTTTTCAACGATCCTCTTTCCCCTCATATCTAAAATTTTCTCCCTAGATATCTGAATTTTGTTTTGGCAATAACAATTTTGCTACATGTTTTGAATCCCATTTTGTTTGTTTCGGTATATAGTAGTTTGCTAGATGTTCTTATCTTTGTTGTCTCACAAAAATGAGTTTCAACTTGACATTCGGAATGCTCGTTAAATCGATAGATATAAAACATCTGTTTGGGGATATTTATGTTAGTTTGGTGATTGTGGAGGTATCTCTCTTTTTTAATTCACTACTTTTTTTGCGAATACCCTTTTTTACTCACAAGCGTGCAAAAAATTTTTTGGACCCGTTGCGTCCTATGAACCTGTCCCAAACTCATGTCCTTGTTCCATTCAAAAACAAATTAAAAGGAAACTTCATGGAATTGTTTGTCTTACATTTGCAGACACATCCAACTAACTGACCTAAAAGGAGGAGAGCAAACGTAAGGCCTGCTCGCGGAGATAATTTTTCCTACGCCTACTTGTGATCGACTCGTACAATCTCAAACCAACCATCCCAAAAAAGAACAGTAATGTCCTAGCCGCCGTGACAAGACAACAGCTAAACGCGGCAAGACGCCGATCGAGAGCATTTTGGACAGACCGAGAGTGTCTCCTCCATTGTCCGCGACTGAGCACGCACGTAATAACGGATGCATGTGCATTACATTATCGGTGATAGAGACGGCCGGCCTAGGTTCTGATTTTACAACTACCCTCTAGACGCCCCAAATGCCATCCAGTTCGCTAGCTGCTTCGTCTGCTAGATTTGAACAATCCCGCGGTTATTCTGCACGCGGGGTTCAGGCAGAACATGCATGGCCCAACGCCAGCGCTGGAGGTGCCATGCCCGTCCGCCGCTCTTCTTCCACGTCGCGACGCGCAGAAACTGCTGCGGCTGCTGTGGAGGATCGATTCAATGACGCATCCGCATGTGTAGCAGGTAGCCTTCAAGCAGGAGTGCATATAAAAAAACTATATCTCCACCGGCTGCAAGTTAATGTAATCGGACGCGCAACCTCTTGCTTCCTTCCAGGAGTAGCGGTGGCATGCTCTGCTTGACCTTGAAATGGCGATGCCATACACAAAATCACCCTGCCTATAAGTACCAGCTCCATGTACCTCTGCTCATTCCAGACCCAAGAAGCTAGCAGCACTCGACAACTATACCGCCAAGCTGAGAGCTATCCCGCAGCACTGACGGATCGATCATGGCGAGGCTTCACCTTCCCGTCGTCTGTGCCGTCCTCCTGGCGCTCGCCGCCCCATCCCTCGCAGGCGACCCCGACATGCTCCAAGACGTCTGCGTCGCCGACTTGGCATCCCGTGAGTTTACCAGCTGAATCATTCGTCTTAATTAATTCCCCAACTTCGTTGCTGCCTGCATATTCTTGCCGACGACACGGTACCGTGCATGGCAGCGGTCAAGCTGAACGGGTTCCCGTGCAAGGCGGACATCACGGCGGACGACTTCTTCTTCGCGGGGCTCAAGAAACCCGGCAACACCGACAACCCGGCGGGGTCGGCCGTCACGGCGGCGAACGTGCAGTCGTTCCCGGGGGTGAACATGCTGGGCGTCTCCATGGCGCGCATCGACTACGCGCCCGGAGGGCAGAACCCGCCGCACACCCACCCGCGCGCCACCGAGATCATCTTCGTCACCGAGGGCGTCCTAGAGGTGGGCTTCATCACCACGGCCAACAAGCTCTTGACAAAGACCATCACCGTCGGGGAGGTGTTCGTCTTCCCGCGCGGGCTCGTGCACTTCCAGCAGAACAGGGGACACGGACCGGCCTCCGTCATCGCCGGCTTCAACAGCCAGCTCCAGGGCACGCAGGCCATCGCCACCACCCTCTTCGCCGCCGCGCCACCGGTGCCCAGCGACGTGGTGGCCAAGGCCTTCCGAATCGACAACGGCCAGGTGGAGGCTATCAAGGCCAAGTTCAAGTAGGGCGCCTCCGTCCGTCGCCAAGAGTCGCCTGTTTGTTTGGGAATAAACGATACCCGGGTCAAGTATGTTACACAACCTCTGCTGCCGGCTGGCCGGTCCCAAGGGTGTACGACGGCGGCGATGTAGACGAAGACACAGATCAACAGGAAAGTAAATGACACAGGGTGTGGGCACAGTAACTCTTTATTGCTTTTCTCTTCTCTGTTCGAGACTACGTACAGTGACTCAATATATAAAGGGGGTGGAGAGGGGATAAGACACAAACGTACGTACAAAGTGGGGATAGGCTTTGGCCTGGTTGGACTGGGCAAAGTCCACCGAGTGGGCTGCCACCAACGGCCAAGTTTCCCAACACTCCCCCTTGGGTATTATCCGTATACACTACCAGAGATTTGCTTATAGCAGTATATCCTACCACAAGCGAACAAGAAAGCCTGTGCGTCTGGGTTAATTAGCGCAGGCGAAGCGCCAGCAGGTGCGCCTGGGGTAGGACTGTTACCCCAGGCGAACAGAAACCGGAAGCGCCTGGGGTAAAGTGTGGCAGGGCCAATCACGGCCGACCCTGGCACGCTTCCTTTACCGCAGGCGAATAGATTCCCAGTTCGCCTGCGGTATAACAGATACCACAGGCGAGTAAGCAACGAAGCGCCTGGGGTAAAAAGTGGACTGGGGTAGCTCCCTTTAGCGCAGGCGCACAGGTTCGTTGTTCGCCTGGGACAAAGAATAGCCTGGGGTAGCACCACTTAGCGCAGGCGCTTCCCATAGCATATTCGCCTGGGGTAATATTTGTCCCCAATATAAGTGCGGCCAGCCACCCACCACCACCCCTATCCACCCCACTCACTCACTCACTAGTCCAAACTCGAGCCATTAGTGCTCCTAGCTCAATCCCCCATACCCCTCCACCATTTTTAGCTAATTTAACCAATCATGTTTGTTATATTTTAGCTAGTATGCTACCCCACTTTCCCTCTTCCAAATCTCTCCACTAGATCTACTAACCGGACACTAGATCTCACCACAAATGCACCACTAGCTACTTCTAGATCTATCAATCTCTTATCGGTCGTCTCTTCGGTGATCTTCGACGTCGTCATCGCGTCTATATATTTTGCATTGTGTGTCATCTTAATAGGTGCGTGGGATTGGTCGGTGGATGAGAATTCGTTCTCTTTTTCATTTTATTGTGTTGCCATGAGGATGAGTTGCCAATGTTTTGCCGAAATGTTGATTCATTTCCTTTTCGGCAAATTTCTGGCGCTCCGCGTTACACCTTTTGTAGGAAGGTCATGCCGAATTTTTCCGTGAAAACCGGATCTAGTTAATGAAACCTCTCTCTCTTGCATTTTGTAGCAATGGTCATTGCGATGAGGACAAGCGTGGTGCATAGGTACGTGCGACGCGCGACGGCCGAGATGCATCGAAACAACCGCACCGAGATAGAGTGTCCGTGTCAAAAATGCAAGCTGGGGTCTTTGTTCAAACCAGATTCTGTTAATGTGGAGAAGCACCTGCTCAGGTATAGTTTCATGGAGGGCCACACTAAGTGGATGGATGACGATGAAGACGATGATAACGTCGAGACCAATTGGGCGGCGACATGTGAAGATGATCAGGAGGAGTCTGAACATGGCAATGGAGAGGACGAAGAGGCGGCTGTCCACGGAGACGACTATAATGAAGAAGAAGGGAGTCATGGTGATCAGCAACATGCAGACGAGGACATGAACACTCCGCTAACTTCAGTCGTGCGGGACCCTCATGTTCAAGATCTTCTTCTCAAGAACACGTCGACCGACGCCAGACGTAAATCTAAGATCACGCAACTAGAGATAGACTCTGCAACTCCGTTGTATGACGCAAGTCGCGGGGCGGAGGAGTCACGCTTGAGAGTAGCTCTGGATCTTCTTGAGATGAAGGCAAAACACGGATGGACCGACACAAGCATGGACGATCTTCTGCGATACCTGAAGACGCACTTACCTGAAGGGAACACATGTGCTAGTAGTCTACAGGAGGCCAAGAAAATCGTGTGCCCCCTCGATTTACCGCACACAAAATACCACGCTTGCGTCCGTGACTGCATAATTTACCGTAACGAGCACGCGGACCAGATCAAATGTCCGGTGTGCGGTGTTGATCGTTACAAGAGGGGGACGTAGAAAGCTCCTAGGAAAGTTGTGTGGTACTTTCCACTCATTCCCCGTATGCAGCGGTACTTCGTGGACCCCAAGGAAGCAAAACTCATGCGCTGGCACGAGGACAGAAAGAAGGCGGTGCTGAGCGATCCAGAACGTGTTGAAAAACCAGTGCTAACACACCCTTCGGATGCACGTCAGTGGAAAGCGTTAGACGCATTCGATGAGGAATTCGGGAACGACCCAAGGAACATCAGGCTTGGTGCGAGCACCGACGGTCTCAATCCGTTTGGCAATCAGAGCAGCAAACATAGCACCTGGCCCGTGTTTGTATGGATGTACAACCTCCCCCCGTGGTTGTGTCTGAAGAGGAAGTACATACACATGAGTATGCTGATTCAAGGGCCGACCCAGCCAGGGAGCGATATCAACCTGTATCTCGAGTTATTGAAGGAGGAGCTAGACACGTTGTGGGAGGAAGGGGTGGAAACATGGGACGCCTTCAAAGAAGAAACTTTTCGTATGAGAGCCGCACTGATCACGACGGTGCAGGACTATCTCGGATACGGATATATTGCGTGTCAGGTGTGCCATGGACACAAGGCTTGTGTCAGGTGCATGGAATTTACCCCGTTTCTACAGCTACACAAGGATCCCGGATCTTCTAAAACCGTATACATGAGGCATCGAATGTGGCTACCACTGAACGACCCGTGGAGAAAGCGCGGAGACCTGTTCAACGGTAAAGATGAGCTCGATCTACCTCCACGCAAGAGAAGAGGAGAAGAGATCGATACTCTATTGAAGAATTGGAAAACGTGTCCTCCGTCGGGAAAGGTACAAAAGCGGAAGCGAGGAGAGAAAAAGTGTCCTCCGCCAGAAGGACCGCTCTTGGGGGTATGGAAAAGGAGGTCCGTGTTTTGGGACTTGCGGTACTGGCCAATCCTCGGAGTGCCTCACTGCCTTGATGTCATGCATATCACGAAGAATGTGTGTGAGAGCTTGCTTGGCACCCTGTTCAACATGCCAGATAGGACCAAAGACGGGCCAAAATCAAGATACGACCTGATGGCCCTGAATATCAGGAGCGAGCTTCACTTACCGCCTTCTACGCGTGAACAGACAGAGGAGGACGAGGATGGGGTGGAGGAGATGGACGACCGCAAGCGGAAAACGGCTAAGAAACACCAAACTCACCGCCTGAAACCCTCTTGCTTCACTCTAAGCCCCGACGAGCTCGCGCAAATATTCACATGCCTCCTCGGAGTGAAATTTCCCTTAGGTTACGCGGGGCTGATAAGCAGATACCTAGACGCGGAGAAAAAAATCTTCAGCGGGATGAAGTCTCATGACTGTCATGTGATGATGACGCAGATACTTCCGGTTGCAACCAGAGGGATAATGGAACCGCACGTCCGTCAAACGCTCACTGGCCTTTGTAACTTTTTCGATGTCATCACTCGGAAGTCGATAAGCGTGAAGAAACTCGGAAGGCTGCAGGAAGAGATCGTCACCATCCTATGCGAGCTTGAGATGTATTTCCCACCTGCCTTCTTTGATATTATGGTACATCTCTTGGTCCATATCGTGGACGATATCACCAATCTTGGGCCGGCATTCTTGCACAACATGATGGCGTTAGAAAGAATGAACGGGATCATCAAATCATTCGTTCGTAATAGGGCACACCCGGATGGAAGCATTGTCCAGGGATTTCTCACCGAAGAATGCATCTCTTTCTGCAAGAATTTCCTAGGCGATGAGAAGCCAGCTGTTGGTTTGCCCGCGAACAAGCACCTTGACAGGTTCATGGGGGTAGGCCACAACACTGGCAAAAGGGTAATGGACGCGGACTCCTGTGGTCGGAGAGCCGACTTTGAAAGGGCCCACCTAGTAGTGTTACAACACATCGACGATGTCGACCCTTGGATAGAAGAGCACAAAACCGCGATAAAAAACAGTGCTCGCAGGCCGATGACGGAAGATGAGATATTTAGAGCACACAACTCCTCTTTCGCGACATGGTTCAAGAAGCAGATTGATGCCGATCCCCCGCCAGTGACATGTGAGAAAGATAAAATTGTATTGGCCTTGTCATATGGCCCCGCGCCCAATCTGATGACTTATCAAGCATACGACATCAATGGGTACACATTCTACACGGAGGAAAGAGACAAAAGTAGCGACTATCAAAACTCGTCTATAACGATGGAATCTTACACGGGCGAAGAGGTTAGAAGATACTACGGAAAGATCGAGGAAATCTAGGAGCTTGACTACGTTGGGGTAAAGCTGCCGATGTTCCATGTCAGATGGGCTACAAACGTCACGAAAGAAGACGAATATTTCACCACTATGTCGATGTCTGAAGCCAACAAACCCAAGTCCAAGAACCCCACCGCGCAAAATGAGCCCTGGGTATTGGCTAAGCACGTGGAGCAATGCTTCTTCATAACCGACCCGACAAAGCCTAGTCGTGTTGTCGTAAGGAGAGGAAAAAGGGCCCTCGTCGAAATGGATGGAGTCGCCGATGAGAAGGACTTCGACGGCTTAGTCGGAGACCCGATGATGGAAGAACCCGGTGAAGACGATGCACCATACACCACAAGAAGAAGCAGGACCACACTACCTAGGGCAGGTCTTCCATTCACAAGAAGAAGTCACAATATGGCGGTCACGTATTCAACATCGACCAAGAAAGGCAAGACTAATATTGTGACGAAAGGTTGAGACAGGGAAATACTCGCGATATAACATGCAAATAGCTATATGTACAATGTGTTTTTAGAGAGAAACACTTGCGGTATCTCGCTAAACCAATCTATTTACGCTCGATGCGACATTAATTTTTTTTTGCACATGTTAACTTTCATATGTATGTATTTTTTAAGTGAAAACCAACGTGGGGGAGCCACATATTATAGCATTCGTATTGCTCGATGTGTCCCAGGCCGCGGGGCAGTGTAATTTAGAAAATCTTAGCACAGGCGCATCATCGAGAAAATGCGCCTGGGGTAATCTTTATCACGGGCGCTTTTGACAGGACATGCGCCTGGGGTAATGCCATGTGGGACCGCGCAAACCAAAATCCTACGCAATTTAGCGCAGGCGCATTATCTAGGAAACGCGCCTGCGGTGCTGCAGGCCTTTAGGACCGGTTTGTATCACAAACCGGTCCTAAAAGCCTGCGGCCATTTGTTGCGGGTAGGTAGGGGGCCCAGGGGACAGATCCTTTAGAACCGGTTGGTACGACAAACCGGTCCTAAAGGCCATGAGGCCATTTGCGGCAGGGTGTGGGGCCCAGTGGACAGATCCTTTTCGAACCGGTTGGTACCACAAACCGGTCCTAAAGGCCATGAGGCCATTTGCGGCAGGGTGTGGGGCCCAGTGGACAGATCCTTTTCGAACCGGTTTGTATTAGAAACCGGTGCCAATGTGCTTAGCTCAATGCTTTAGTATTCTAAGTGACCAGATCTCACCCGCACCCGCACCCACACGAACCCACACGCCGCCGCCGTCGCCAGTGTCGAGAGGAGCAGAGCAGGTCATCGCCCACTCCGTCGTCGCCCACTCCGTCGTCGTCGTCGTCGTTGATCCAGGTCAGCCCCTCTCCCTCCCATCCCCCCTCCATCCCAGCCCACTCCGGCCCTCCAGTCGTCGTTGTGGAGGATGTGCGCCTGCTTCTGGTGGCCGCGGTGCTCCCGTCGTCGTGGATCGATCCAGAAGAATGTGCATTATATCTCCAGGATTCAGTGCTCTTAGCGGATCTTTGTAGTGCATTTTTTTTAGACTAAAAGGGGCTGCCCCCGATTTCATTGAAATCACGAACAGCAAAGTTTTAGCAGGTTCCTTACAAATGGCAAAAGCCGTAGAACAAAACACAGCACCACACACAGGTGGGCAAGCCGAAAGGCTAAGAATTGTGAATGTGAATTGACAGGTTTCACTAGTAAAAAGGAATGTGAATTGTGAGATTAAATAGGAGTAAAAACACGCACAATAACAACATTTCGTGTGTACTGCTGTCAATTGCCTTATTATACTACTAGAGTATTGTGAATTGTGAATTGTGAGATTAAAAAAGAAAGTGTACTGTTGGAAGTATCACCTAAACTCTCCGACAGGTTCCATTTCGTTTGTACTGCTGTCAATTGCCTTATTATACTACTAGAGGTAGGTGCTGCCATTTGTCTTTGTTTTGTGATAGCTATGCTCCTCTAACCTCTATGTGTACTTTCTTAATTTAATAGAACATGGCTTGCGGCGTATGTCGGTCCCGATGTGCCGAAGGACGATTCAGTGGGACTTCTTTTATGCTTCAGCTCCACGACGGTGACGTTGATTCGTTGGTAATTAACAATTCTTTTTATGTTAACTTGTTCTTTCGTTTTACTATCTAGCTTGAGACTTGTGTTTATTCTTTATATTTCTTTTTTAGATTCTTCCATGCAATATTCGCCAAGAGTTCAACCAGTTAGTTGGCAATAATGTGGACTTCAATGTTCACGGGACCACCTACATTCTTCGAGTGAAAAAAGAAAGAACGAAGACACACTTCTACGGGGAACAGTTGCAGGCTATCATCGCCACGTACAATTTAAGCGGAAGTGATTACATTCACTTCTCAATGGAAGGACCACAACCTCGTATCAAAATTGTGTATATGGGCGGGATTGCGAGCGAGAATGCCGGGAGTGAGGAGGATATTGGGAACACTGAGGATGATATGGACACTGAGGATGATATGGACGAGGAGGACCCATGGAAACATGTGGTGGTTGCTCAAAGAGCGAATCTTAGCGATGGATGGGAGGAGTGTCAAACCTTTTATACCTCTGTTTAATAAAATAAAAAGATCTAGCACATGAGTTGATCCGTGCTTCCCTCTGCAAAGGTACTTTCTTTTACTTTTATGTTGAGTCTCCATATTCTAACTTTATGCACAGTTGAGAGAGCATAGTTGCCATTCTGAGTTTTATGTGCATTTGTCCCAAAAACATTATTAATTGATTCATGATGTGTTATTGTTTGTTCTCTAATTATTTGTTCTAGTCTTCCTCTTGAATTTTGAAGGTGTACTGGCATTTATGTTGTGCTCCACTTTTAAGGACTAGCGAAATATCACTTTGCCATGTTTTCTCTATACTTGAAACAAACGTATATCTTTTGATGCATTGTTATTCATTATCTTTTATTTGTGTTACTTCTCATGATGCAAGGTGATTTCTATGCTTTATTGTTAAAATTCTATTTATCATGCTTTTGTTGAAGTTCTATGACCTCAGCTTACTTATGCTTTTACATTATTGATGATCAAGTTTAATTTGGTAGCATGTCACCTCAGAAATTATGTTTTTATCGTTTACCTACTCGAGGACGAGCAGGAACTAAGCTTGGGGATGTTGATACGTCATAAACATATCCTTAATTTATGATGTTCCATGTTGTTTTCATGTTGTTTCCTACATGTTTGTTATACACTTTATGCTTTTTTTATCGATTTTCCGGACTAACCTATTGACAAGATGCCACATAGCCAGTTCCCTGTTTTCTGCTGTTTTTAGTTTCAGAAAAGTTGTTCTGGAAATATTCTCGGAATTGGAAAATTCGAAGTCCGGAGGTCCTATAATTCCCGAAGGTTCCACGGAGTCCTGAAGAGGCCCGGAGGGGGGCCACACCATAGGGCGGCGCGCCCCCTGGCCGCGCCATGGGGTGGTATGGACACCCAGGCCTCCACCGCCTTTTCTCTTTCGCCTATTTATACCCCCCCGATATGAAAACCCTAAAAATATACCACTTCGTCCCAAGAAACACCCGAGGCTGCCGTCATCGTCATCCCGAGATCGGGAGGGTTCTTGAGCTCTCCCCGGCACCCTGCTGGGAAGGAAATTCATCACCAGAGGGGTCTACACCACCATGCCCTCCTCCGAAGTGATGTGTGAGTAGTTCATCCCTGGACTACAGGTCGATAGCAGTAGCTAGATGGTTGTATTCTCCACTTTGTACCTCATGTTTAGATCTCGTGAGCTTCCCTACATGATCGAGATCATATTTATGTAATGCTACATGTTATGTTTGCTGGGATCGGATGAATGTTGAATGCTATGTCTTCTGATTATCAATCTTGCATTTGTTATTTATGATCTTGCATGCTCTCCGTTATTAGTAGATGCTAGTAACTCCAAGAGGAGGTATTTATGCTCGATAATGGGTTCATGCCTCCTTTGCATCTGTGCTCGAGTGACAGAAACGTGTCAGATGGAGGATGTGTTGTTGCCATTAGGGAGAAAACAACGATGTTTACTTAGTTTACATTGTTTACATTACACACTTGGCTTACTGCGATAATCTATTGCTTGCAACTTAAGACCCAACGTTTGTTCGGATGATATTCGGAGGGTGGATTATTAGTCATAGATGCAGTTGGATGACGCTCTATGTATTTTGTTGCAATGCTCGCATGAATCACATAGTAATCTTTATGTCTTGCATATGCACTACGGTGCAACCTTCATTTTTGTCAATTGCCCAGCTGTAATTTGTTCACCACACATGTTATTTATCTTTCATGGACAGACACCACTAGTGAACTGTGGACCTCGGTCCATTTTCTCATACTGATAATACACACACTGTTTCCACTGCTTTCATACTGCTTCCACTGCTTTTACACTGCTGCTATTGTTTTCATATTGTTTTTACACCATACATTTAACCTCTTTGTTGTTAGAAAAACCGGTGAGATTGATAAGCTCACTGCTTCATTGGGGAAAAGTGAATTGTTTGTGTTTTGTAGGTTCCACGTTGCTTCTGAACCGGTAGTGCACCCTGCCCTCTCAGCTGCTTCAATTTTCTGAAGTTACCCCTTTCTCCTACTGACCGATTCAACCTTGGTTTCCTTGTGAGGGAAAACTTGTTGTTGCACTCTTCATACCTTCCTATTCGGGTCTCCCAACGAACGTTTGTTCACACGCATCAACGGTGGACGCCGCTGGAGACCTCGTTGCTAGACATGCGGTAACTAGGGACACGAGGAGATGGACTGTCGTAATCGCTACAATCAGGAGTACCAACGCTTCGGTAACTCCACTTCTACCAGCAACAATGCCAACGATCACAACCCCTGGATCATGGACATGGGGGCTACATATCACTTCACGAGCGATCTAGAATTACATCAAGTCCATGAGCGATACAATGGGGAGGATCAGGTGCAAGTGGCCGATGGATCAGGTTTGTCTATTTCGCATATTGGTCACTCAAATTTATTCGGTTCATCACTTCGATTGCAAGATGTTCTTCATGTTCCTAATATTCCTCAAAATCTCCTATATGTTACTGTCTTGTTTCCGATAATGACGTGTTTGTTGAATTTCACCCTCATTTTTTATTTAAGAACAAGGTCACAAAGAGGGTCGTTCTTCACGGTAGGAGTCAAGATGGACTCTACCCCGTTCCTTTTTGCAAGGCATCGTCGTCCTCTCCCCATGCATCCGCTAGTGTCAAGATCTCTCCTACACAATGGCACCAACGTCTCGGGCATCCCTCCAATAATGTAGTGCACTCTATTGTTAAAACAAATGAGCTTTCGTGTACCACTTCAGACAATTTATCTTTAGTTTGTGATTCTTGTCAACGAGTTAAAAGTCATCAATTGGCTTACACTACTTCTTCTCGTGTCACTACCATGCCTCTTGAGTTGGTTCACTCTGATGTTTGGGGTCCTGCTCGTACTTCTTCCGGGGGTACAAGTATTATGTTAGTTTTGTGGATGACTTTGGTTTTGTTGGATTTATCTCCTCAAGCATAAGTCTGATGGAGAGCAGGTTTTCTATGTCTTCCACGCTCATGTTGAGCGCCTCCTGAACGCTAAGATCAATGTAGTTCAATCTGATGGAGGGAAAAGAAACGGCACAACAAAACGGTATTGCCAAGCGTAAACACCAACATTTGGTAGAAACTGGACTTCCTCTCCTAGCTCATTCCAGTCTTCCTCTACACTATTTGGATGAGGCTTTTCTGACGGCATGTTATCTCATCAATCGTATGCCTACGACTATTATCAACAAGCAACACCTCTCTATAGGCTCCTTCATGTCCAGCCAAACTACTCTTTTCTTCGCATCTTCGGGTGCGCTTGTTGACCTAGTCTTCGCAAGTATAACTCCCACAAACTCGAATTCCGCTCCAAAGCTTGCGTTTTTAGGTTATAGTCACATGCACAATGGGTACAAGTGCTTGGATCACTCCATGGTACGTATCTACATATCTCGTGATGTAGTTTTTGACGAAACAGTGTTTCCCTTTTCCACTCCTGGTGTGATGGTTGATATATCCAATCATGCAGAGTCCCTCACTTTTCCGACCGATGAACCGGTTACGAGTGTGCCAATACGCAAATATGACATGTCCTAGTTGTCCACTAATTTATCAATTTTAGACACTGCTCCATTGTTTCAGGCATCATCAGTTGAAGGAGGCTCTTCTATCGAGCAGCAGATCGACGCTGCGCCCAGACGCCCGATTGATGTGCATGGTGATCATCCGATCGACATGCATGCATGCGATGCGCATGAGCCTTCGTCTGGCACTGATCATGCGTCTCCTGCGCCAGCTCATGGGCCACCGGCCGCATCTCCTATGGAGGCTTCTCCCCGGAGCCAGCCTGTGTCGCCAGCTGCCGGCTCATCGCCGGTCATGACACCTTCGGCTGCCTCATCTCCATCGGGCGCACCAGCACCAACGCATACAATGGTGACGCGGTTACGTGATAACACGCGAAAGGAGATAGAGTATAAGGACGGTATAGTCAAGTATGACCCACGGCATCACGGATTCTTTGCTGCTCCGCAGTTGCATCGAGAGGCCTTGCAAGAACCAGAATGGCATGCAGCCATGTTCGGCGAGTTTGCGGCTCTTTGTCAGACCAACACTTGGGTCTTAGTTCCTCGTCCTCCTGGCGTCAACATTGTTGGTAGCAAGTGGATCTTCAAGAACAAACATCGTCCAGATGGATCTATTGATAAACATAAAGCCCGGCTAGTTGCACGTGGTTTTACTCAACAACATCGGATTTATTATGGTGACACGTTCAGCCTAGTTATGAAGCCTGCTACTGTTCGCTTAGTGCTCTCACTTGCTGTGTCTCGTGGGTGGAGTCTTTGATAGGTTGATGTCAGTAACGCGTTCCTTCATGGTTTCTTGACTGGAGATGTTTATATGCAGGAGCCGCCAGGTTTTGAGGATGCTCGTTTCCCCTCTCATGTCTGCAAGCTCCAGCGGTCTATCTATGGTCTGAAGCAGTCACCCTGTGCGTGGTATGATCGCCCGAGTCAGCTTCTTCATCAGCTTGGCTTTGTCTCGTTCAAGGCTGATACATCTTTGTTCATATTCTCTCGTGACGGGGTTCACATATACATGTTGGTGTATATTGATGATATTGTCATTGCTGGCTCTACTCCAAAGGTTGTTGATCGTCTAGTGAGTTCTCTCTCTGACATTTTTCCTATTAAGGATTTGGGTAGGTTGGAATACTTCCTTGGATTAGAGGCCTCTTAAAATTTAGGGGGTATGATGTTCACTCAACGAAAGTATGCGCTTGATCTGCTTCATCGAGTCAACATGGAGAATTGTAATTCCACCTCCACACCGCTTGATGCCTCTGAGAAGTTGGCGCGTGAAGGAGTTACACCGATTGGTGCTCATGATTCTTTCCGGTATCGTAGTGTTGACATTTCCTTTGCGGTGAACAAGTTGTGTAAATTTTTATCTCAACCGACTGACGTTCATTGGGAGTCAGTTAAGCGTATTCTACGGTATGTCAAGGGCACACTACAGACTGGTTTGCATATTCACAAGTCTCCTTCTATTGGAGTAAGTATTTTTACAGATGCAGACTGGCTGGTGACATGGATGATAGGCGTTCCACAAGTGGGTTTGCTGTGTTTGTTGGGTCAAACCTAATCTCGTGGAGTTCGAAGAAGCAACCCACAATCTCGAGGTCGAGTATCGAAGCTAAGTATAAGGCTTTGGCTAATGGTGTTGCTGAAGCAATATGGGCAGATTCTTTACTCAAGGAACTTGGTGTGACTCAGCAATGCACACCCATTATATGGTGTTATAATCTCGGGGCTACTTATCTGACGGCGAATTCAGTCTTTCATGCTCGAACTAAGCAAATTGAGATCAATTTCCATTTGGTGCGAGAACTAGTAGCAGCGAGTGCACTGGATGTCAGGTTTATTTCCACTAATGACCAGGTAGCTGATGTATTTACTAAACGAGCCACACGACAGATGCTAGCTAGATTTAAGTCCAATCTTAACCTTGTATGTAGTGGTTCAGATTGAGGGGGTATGTTAGAGTTGTATTTGATCTAGCTGTACGTGTATAGGTATCTGTCCGTGTTGTACTCGTATGTAACCTGATGTAATATATAAAATGAAGAGGTGCGGTCACTGAACCCACCGAAACCCCTAAACCTAGTACTCAAACTGTGAATATGTTGGTTGCATCTCCTTCCTTGCACCGCACGTTGCAGGCATTGCTGGGTTCCAACCGGGCCTTCTAGAAGGTGGACGGAGGTTCCTTTTACTGTGCTTTAGTGTGAACGTAGACCCGGTAGACCCGTCTGGAGGACTCGGAAGTATCCCTACGTCACCATGCATCATAACTAGAACATAACAAGACTCAATCAATAGGAACATACCCTACGCAAAAGAAGCATAACAAGTTTGCTAGGAAGTGTAAAACAACGGCTATATGAGACGATAAAATCATGCTATGGATGAAGGAGTCAATAACATCTCTTGCCCACGCTCCACTAGCAAACTGATTACTAGGTTATGTGTTTAAGTGAGTGTCAGTTTTGTCAGTAGTGCGAAAACTGTAATTCAAGGCCCTCTATACTTCCGATATCCCTCTTGCTTCGGATAAAGGGTTAAGTCACAACGCTGTTGACCTTGCTCAACAAAGGAATGGTCCTTTTTTTTTGACGATCCCCTTTCTCCTCATATCTGAATTTCTCTCTCTAGATATCTGAATTTTGCTTTGGAAATAACAATTTTGCTACATGTTCTGCCCGAATCCCATTTTGTTTGTTTCAATATATAGTAGTTTGCTAGATTTTCTTACTCCCTCCGATCCATATTAATAGGTCCTCAAGTGGATGTATCTAGACATGTTTTATTGCTAGATACATCCACTTGAGGACCTATTAATATGGATCGGAGGGAGTATCTTTGTTGTCTCACAGAAATGAGTTTCAACTTGACATTCCAAATGCTCGTTAAATCGATAGTATATAAAACATATGTGTGGGGATATTTATGTTAGTTTGGTGATTGTGGACCCCTCGGCATCTCTCCTTTTTTTATTCACTTTTTGTTGCGAATACCCTTTTTTACTCACAAGCATGCAATTTTTTTTTTGGATCCGTTGCGTCCTTTCAACCTGTCCCAAACTCATGTCCTTGTTCCATTCAAAAACAAATTAAAAGGAAACTTCATGGAATTGTTTGTCTAACATTCGCAGACACATCCAACTAACTGACCTCTCAAAAATGCATGGCCTCTCAAAAATCATACCAACATGAATCTAATTCATACTACAACTAACCATGCATCATAACTACTCCCTCCGTATCGAAATGTAAGATGTTCCCCCGTTTCCTATAAAACATGTATCTAGACATGTTTTAGTGTCAGATGCATGTGTATGTATACACTAAAACATGTCTAGATAAAAACGCTAAAACATCTTCATATTTTGATATAGAGGGAGTAGACATAACAAGACTCGAGCAATTGGAGCAAACCCTACGCAAAACATGCTAGGTCAAAGCAGGGATAAACATGGTGTAAACAAGGATAACATGTTTGCTAGGAAATGTAAGACAACGGCTATATGATATGACAAAACTGTTCTATGCATCAAATATAGGTATGAAGGAGTCACTATAATATCTCTCGCTCACTCCCCACTAGGAAAGTGCACAAAATGGTCAACCGGTCATATGTCTAAGTGAGTGTCAGACCATCCATTATATAGTTCATAATGGGTATCCATAAGCAAAAAGTAACTCTTATGGATGACCATATACATAGTGGATCTTGTCCATAAAGAAAATTACTTACAGGTGCACCATTAACATGTGAGTTGTCCATAAGATGTAAACAAATATTTTGCTCTCTCCTCTCTCTCTTGCATGTTTGTACTTTTAACTGTCATGTGGGTCCTGACTTGTAGCAAAGTAGACATTATACATAATAGCCATTTCCACAAGCTATATGGGTCCCATCTTATGGCAAAACTTCACCATATACATAGTTGATGCCCTCAAAATGTTACGAAAAGGGTAATTCAAGTCTATGTACTTCCAGTGTCCCTCCTGCAGCGCAAAAAGGGTTAAGGGACAACGTCGTTGACCTCACTCAACAAAGGATTGGTCCTTTGTTTTTCGACGATCCTCTTTCCCCTCATATCTAAAATTTTCTCCCTAGATATCTGAATTTTGTTTTGGCAATAACAATTTTGCTACATGTTTTTGAATCCCATTTTGTTTGTTTCGGTATATAGTAGTTTGCTAGATGTTCTTATCTTTGTTGTCTCACAAAAATGAGTTTCAACTTGACATCCTGAATGCTCGTTAAATCGATAGATATAAAACATCTGTTTGGGGATATTTATGTTAGTTTGGTGATTGTGGAGGTATCTCTCTTTTTTTATTCACTATTTTTTTTGCGAATACCCTTTTTTACTCACAAGCGTGCAAAAACTTTTTTTGGACCCGTTGCGTCCTATGAACCTGTCCCAAACTCATGTCCTTGTTCCATTCAAAAACAAATTAAAAGGAAACTTCATGGAATTGTTTGTCTTACATTTGCAGACACATCCAACTAAGTGACCTAAAAGGAGGAGAGCAAACGTAAGGCCTGCTCGCGGAGACAATTTTTCCTACGCCTACTTGTGATCGACTCGTACAATCTCAAACCAACCATCCCAAAAAAGAACAGTAATGTCCTGGCCGCCGTGACAAGACAACAGCTAAACGCGGCAAGACGCCGATCGAGAGCATTTTGGACAGACAGAGAGTGTCTCCTCCATTGTCCGCGACTGAGCACGCACGTAATAACGGATGCATGTGCATTACATTATCGGTGATAGAGACGGCCGGCCTAGGTTCTGATTTTACAACTACCCTCTAGACGCCCCAAATGCCATCCAGTTCGCTAGCTGCTTCGTCTGCTAGATTTGAACAATCCCGCGGTTATTCTGCACGCGGGGTTCAGGCAGAACATGCATGGCCCAACGCCAGCGCTGGAGGTGCCATGCCCGTCCGCCGCTCTTCTTCCACGTCGCGACGCGCAGAAACTGCTGCGGCTGCGTTGTGGAGGATCGATTCAATGACGCATCCGCATGTGTAGCAGGTAGCCTTCAAGCAGGAGTGCATATAAAAAAACTATATCTCCACCGGCTCCAAGTTAATATGTAATCGGACGCGCAACCTCTTGCTCCCTTCCTGGAGTAGCGGTGGCATGCTCTGTTTGACCTTGACATGGCGATGCCAGACACAAAATCACCCTGCATATAAGTACCAGCTCCCTGTACCTCTGCTCATTCCAGACCCAAGAAGCTAGCAGCACTCGACAACTATACCGCCAAGCTGAGAGCTATCCCGCAGCACTGACGGATCGATTATGGCGAGGCTTCACCTTCCCGTCGTCTGTGCCGTCCTCCTGGCGCTCGCCGCCCCATCCCTTGCAGGCGACCCCGACATGCTCCAAGATGTCTGCGTCGCCGACTTGGCATCCCGTGAGTTTCCCAGCTGAATCATTCGTCTTAATTCGTCAACTTAGTTGCTGCATATTCTTGCTGACGACACCGTACCGTGCATGGCAGCGGTCAAGCTGAACGGGTTCCCGTGCAAGGCGGACATCACGGCGGACGACTTCTTCTTCGCGGGGCTCAAGAAACCCGGCAACACCGACAACCCGGCGGGGTCGGTCGTCACGGCGGCGAACGTGCAGTCGTTCCCGGGGGTGAACACGCTGGGCGTCTCCATGGCGCGCATCGACTACGCGCCGGGAGGGCAGAACCCGCCGCACACCCACCCGCGCGCCACCGAGATCATCTTCGTCACCGAGGGCGTCCTCGAGGTGGGCTTCATCACCACGGCCAACAAGCTCTTCACCAAGACCATCACCGTCGGGGAGGTGTTCGTCTTCCCGCGCGGGCTCGTACACTTCCAGCAGAACAGGGGACACGGCCCGGCCTCCGTCATCGCCGGCTTCAACAGCCAGCTCCAGGGCACGCAGGCCATCGCCACCACGCTCTTCGCCACCGCGCCACCGGTGCCCAGCGACGTGCTCGCCAAGGCCTTCCGGATCGACAACGGCCAGGTGGAGGCTATCAAGGCCAAGTTCAAGTAGGGCGCCTCCGTCCGTCGCCAAGAGTCGCCTGTTTGTTTGGGAATAAACGATACCCGGGTCAAGTATGTTACACAACCTCTGTCGGCTGGCCGGTCCCGAGGGTGTACGACGGCGGCGATGTAGACGAAGGCACGTATCAACAGGAAAGTAAATGACACAGGGTGTGGGCACAGTAACTCTTTATTGCTTTTCTCTTCTCTGTTCGAGACTACGTACAGTGACTCAATATATAAAGGGGGTGGAGAGGGGATAAGACACAAACGTACGTACAAAGTGGGGATAGGCTTTGGCCTGGTTGGACTGGGCAAAGTCCACCGAGTGGGCTGCCACCAACGGCCAAGTTTCCCAACACTCCCCCTTGGGTATTATCCGTATACACTACCAGAGATTTGCTTATAGCAGTATATCCTACCACAGGCGAACAAGAAAGCCTGTGCGCCTGGGTTAATTAGCGCAGGCGAAGCGCCAGCAGGTGCGCCTGGGGTAGGACTGTTACCCCAGGCGAACAGAAACCGGAAGCGCCTGGGGTAAAGTGTGGCAGGGCCAATCACGGCCGACCCTGGCACGCTTCCTTTACCGCAGGCGAATAGATTCCCAGTTCGTCTGCGAGTAAGCAACGAAGCGCCTGGGGTAAAAAGTGGACTGGGGTAGCTCCCTTTAGCGCAGGCGCACAGGTTCGTTGTTCGCCTGGGACAAAGAATAGCCTGGGGTAGCACCACTTAGCGCAGGCGCTTCCCATAGCATATTCGCCTGGGGTAATATTTGTCCCCAATATAAGTGCGGCCAGCCACCCACCACCACCCCTATCCACCCCACTCACTCACTCACTAGTCCAAACTCGAGCCATTGGTGCTCCTAGCTCAATCCCCCATACCCCTCCACCATTTTTAGCTAATTTAACCAATCATGTTTGTTATATTTTAGCTAGTATGCTACCCCACTTTCCCTCTTCCAAATCTCTCCACTAGATCTACTAACCGGACACTAGATCTCACCACAAATGCACCACTAGCTACTTCTAGATCTATCAATCTCTTATCGGTCGTCTCTTCGGTGATCTTCGACGTCGTCATCGCGTCTATATATTTTGCATTGTGTGTCATCTTAATAGGTGCGTGGGATTGGTCGGTGGATGAGAATTCGTTCTCTTTTTCATTTTATTGTGTTGCCATGAGGATGAGTTGCCAATGTTTTGCCGAAATGTTGATTCATTTCCTTTTCGGCAAATTTCTGGCGCTCCGCGTTACACCTTTTGTAGGAAGGTCATGCCGAATTTTTCCGTGAAAACCGGATCTAGTTAATGAAACCTCTCTCTCTTGCATTTTGTAGCAATGGTCATTGCGATGAGGACAAGCGTGGTGCATAGGTACGTGCGACGCGCGACGGCCGAGATGCATCGAAACAACCGCACCGAGATAGAGTGTCCGTGTCGAAAATGCAAGCTGGGGTCTTTGTTCAAATCAGATTCTGGTAATGTGGAGAAGCACCTGCTCAGGTATAGTTTCATGGAGGGCCACACTAAGTGGATGGATGACGATGAAGACGATGATAACGTCGAGACCAATTGGGCGGCGACATGTGAAGATGATCAGGAGGAGTCTGAACATGGCAATGGAGAGGACGAAGAGGCGGCTGTCCACGGAGACGACTATAATGAAGAAGAAGGGGGTCATGGTGATCAGCAACATGCAGACGAGGACATGAACACTCCGCTAACTTCAGTCGTGCGGGACCCTCATGTTCAAGATCTTCTTCTCAAGAACACGTCGACCGACGCCAGACGTAAATCTAAGATCACGCAACTAGAGATAGACTCTGCAACTCCGTTGTATGACGCAAGTCGCGGGGCGGAGGAGTCACGCTTGAGAGTAGCTCTGGATCTTCTTGAGATGAAGGCAAAACACGGATGGACCGACACAAGCATGGACGATCTTCTGCGATACCTGAAGACGCACTTACCTGAAGGGAACACATGTGCTAGTAGTCTACAGGAGGCCAAGAAAATCGTGTGCCCCCTCGATTTACCGCACACAAAATACCACGCTTGCGTCCGTGACTGCATAATTTACCGTAACGAGCACGCGGACCAGATCAAATGTCCGGTGTGCGGTGTTGATCGTTACAAGAGGGGGACGTAGAAAGCTCCTAGGAAAGTTGTGTGGTACTTTCCACTCATTCCCCGTCTGCAGCGGTACTTCGTGGACCCCAAGGAAGCAAAACTCATGTGCTGGCACGAGGACAGAAAGAAGGCGGTGCTGAGCGATCCAGAACGTGTTGAAAAACCAGTGCTAACACACCCTTCGGATGCACGTCAGTGGAAAGCGTTAGACGCATTCGATGAGGAATTCGGGAACGACCCAAGGAACATCAGGCTTGGTGCGAGCACCGACGGTCTCAATCCGTTTGGCAATCAGAGCAGCAAACATAGCACCTGGCCCGTGTTTGTATGGATGTACAACCTCCCCCCGTGGTTGTGTCTGAAGAGGAAGTACATACACATGAGTATGCTGATTCAAGGGCCGACCCAGCCAGGGAGCGATATCAACCTGTATCTCGAGTTATTGAAGGAGGAGCTAGACACGTTGTGGGAGGAAGGGGTGGAAACATGGGACGCCTTCAAAGAAGAAACTTTTCGTATGAGAGCCGCACTGATCACGACGGTGCAGGACTATCTCGGATACGGATATATTGCGTGTCAGGTGTGCCATGGACACAAGGCTTGTGTCAGGTGCATGGAATTTACCCCATTTCTACAGCTACACAAGGATCCCGGATCTTCTAAAACCGTATACATGAGGCATCGAATGTGGCTACCACTGAACGACCCGTGGAGAAAGCGCGGAGACCTGTTCAACGGTAAAGATGAGCTCGATCTACCTCCACGCAAGAGAAGAGGAGAAGAGATCGATACTCTATTGAAGAATTGGAAAACGTGTCCTCCGTCGGGAAAGGTACAAAAGCGGAAGCGAGGAGAGAAAAAGTGTCCTCCGCCAGAAGGACCGCTCTTGGGGGTATGGAAAAGGAGGTCCGTGTTTTGGGACTTGCGGTACTGGCCAATCCTCGGAGTGCCTCACTGCCTTGATGTCATGCATATCACGAAGAATGTGTGTGAGAGCTTGCTTGGCACCCTGTTCAACATGCCAGATAGGACCAAAGACGGGCCAAAATCAAGATACGACCTGATGGCCCTGAATATCAGGAGCGAGCTTCACTTACCGCCTTCTACGCGTGAACAGACGGAGGAGGACGAGGATGGGGTGGAGGAGATGGACGACCGCAAGCGGAAAACGGCTAAGAAACACCAAACTCACCGCCTGAAACCCTCTTGCTTCACTCTAAGCCCCGACGAGCTCGCGCAAATATTCACATGCCTCCTCGGAGTGAAATTTCCCTTAGGTTACGCGGGGCTGATAAGCAGATACCTAGACGCGGAGAAAAAAATCTTCAGCGGGATGAAGTCTCATGACTGTCACGTGATGATGACGTAGATACTTCCGGTTGCAATCAGAGGGATAATGGAACCGCACGTCCGTCAAACGCTCACTGGCCTTTGTAACTTTTTCGATGTCATCACTCGAAAGTCGATAAGCGTGAAGAAACTCGGAAGGCTGCAGCAAGAGATCGTCACCATCCTATGCGAGCTTGAGATGTATTTCCCACCTGCCTTCTTTGATATTATGGTACATCTCTTGGTCCATATCGTGGACGATATCACCAATCTTGGGCCGGCATTCTTGCACAACATGATGGCGTTAGAAAGAATGAACGGGATCATCAAATCATTCGTTCGTAATAGGGCACACCCGGATGGAAGCATTGTCCAGGGATTTCTCACCGAAGAATGCATCTCTTTCTGCAAGAATTTCCTAGGCGATGAGAAGCCAGCTGTTGGTTTGCCCGCGAACAAGCACCTTGACAGGTTCATGGGGGTAGGCCACAACACTGGCAAAAGGGTAATGGACGCGGACTCCTGTGGTCGGAGAACCGACTTTGAAAGGGCCCACCTAGTAGTGTTACAACACATCGACGATGTCGACCCTTGGATAGAAGAGCACAAAACCGCGATAAAAAACAGTGCTCGCAGGCCGATGACGGAAGATGAGATATTTAGAGCACACAACTCCTCTTTCGCGACATGGTTCAAGAAGCAGATTGATGCCGATCCCCCGCCAGTGACATGTGAGAAAGATAAAATTGTATTGGCCTTGTCATATGGCCCCGCGCCCAATCTGATGACTTATCAAGCATACGACATCAATGGGTACACATTCTACACGGAGGAAAGAGACAAAAGTAGCGACTATCAAAACTCGTCTATAACGATGGAATCTTACACGGGCGAAGAGGTTAGAAGATACTACGGAAAGATCGAGGAAATCTGGGAGCTTGACTACGTTGGGGTAAAGCTGCCGATGTTCCATGTCAGATGGGCTACAAACGTCACGAAAGAAGACGAATATTTCACCACTATGTCGATGTCTGAAGCCAACAAACCCAAGTCCAAGAACCCCACCGCGCAAAATGAGCCCTGGGTATTGGCTAAGCACGTGGAGCAATGCTTCTTCATAACCGACCCGGCAAAGCCTAGTCGTGTTGTCGTAAGGAGAGGAAAAAGGGCCCTCGTCGGAATGGATGGAGTCGCCGATGAGAAGGACTTCGACGGCTTAGTCGGAGACCCGATGATGGAAGAACCCGGTGAAGACGATGCACCATACACCACAAGAAGAAGCAGGACCACACTACCTAGGGCAGGTCTTCCATTCACAAGAAGAAGTCACAATATGGCGGTCACGTATTCAACATCGACCAAGAAAGGCAAGACTAATATTGTGACGAAAGGTTGAGAGAGGGAAATACTCGCGATATAACATGCTAATAGCTATATGTACAATGTGTTTTTAGAGAGAAACACTTGCGGTATCTCGCTAAACCAATCTATTTACGCTCGATGCGACATTAATTTTTTTTTGCACATGTTAACTTTCATATGTATGTATTTTTTAAGTGAAAACCAACGTGGGGGAGCCACATATTATAGCATTCGTATTGCTCGATGTGTCCCAGGCCGCGGGGCAGTGTAATTTAGAAAATCTTAGCACAGGCGCATCATCGAGAAAATGCGCCTGGGGTAATCTTTATCACGGGCGCTTTTGACAGGACATGCGCCTGGGGTAATGCCATGTGGGACCGCGCAAACCAAAATCCTACGAAATTTAGCGCAGGCGCATTATCTAGGAAACGCGCCTGCGGTGCTGCAGGCCTTTAGGACCGGTTTGTATCACAAACCGGTCCTAAAGGCCTGCGGCCATTTGTTGCGGGTAGGTAGGGGGCCCAGGGGACAGATCCTTTAGAACCGGTTGGTACGACAAACCGGTCCTAAAGGCCATGAGGCCATTTGCGGCAGGGTGTGGGGCCCAGTGGACAGATCCTTTTCGAACCGGTTGGTACCACAAACCGGTCCTAAAGGCCATGAGGCCATTTGCGGCAGGGTGTGGGGCCCAGTGGACAGATCCTTTTCGAACCGGTTTGTATTAGAAACCGGTGCCAATGTGCTTAGCTCAATGCTTTAGTATTCTAAGTGACCAGATCTCACCCGCACCCGCACCCACACGAACCCACACGCCGCCGCCGTCGCCAGTGTCGAGAGGAGCAGAGCAGGTCGTCGCCCACTCCGTCGTCGCCCACTCCGTCGTCGTCGTCGTCGTTGATCCAGGTCAGCCCCTCTCCCTCCCATCCCCCCTCCATCCCAGCCCACTCCGGCCCTCCCGTCGTCGTTGTGGAGGATGTGCGCCTGCTTCTGGTGGCCGCGGTGCTCCCGTCGTCGTGGATCGATCCAGAAGAATGTGCATTATATCTCCAGGATTCAGTGCTCTTAGCGGATCTTTGTAGTGCATTTTTTTTAGACTAAAAGGGGCTGCCCCCGATTTCATTGAAATCACGAACAGCAAAGTTTTAGCAGGTTCCTTACAAATGGCAAAAGCCGTAGAACAAAACACAGCACCACACACAGGTGGGCAAGCCGAAAGGCTAAGAATTGTGAATGTGAATTGACAGGTTTCACTAGTAAAAAGGAATGTGAATTGTGAGATTAAATAGGAGTAAAAACACGCACAATAACAACATTTCGTGTGTACTGCTGTCAATTGCCTTATTATACTACTAGAGTATTGTGAATTGTGAATTGTGAGATTAAAAAAGAAAGTGTACTGTTGGAAGTATCACCTAAACTCTCCGACAGGTTCCATTTCGTTTGTACTGCTGTCAATTGCCTTATTATACTACTAGAGGTAGGTGCTGCCATTTGTCTTTGTTTTGTGATAGCTATGCTCCTCTAACCTCTATGTGTACTTTCTTAATTTAATAGAACATGGCTTGCGGCGTATGTCGGTCCCGATGTGCCGAAGGACGATTCAGTGGGACTTCTTTTATGCTTCAGCTCCACGACGGTGACGTTGATTCGTTGGTAATTAACAATTCTTTTTATGTTAACTTGTTCTTTCGTTTTACTATCTAGCTTGAGACTTGTGTTTATTCTTTATATTTCTTTTTTAGATTCTTCCATGCAATATTCGCCAAGAGTTCAACCAGTTAGTTGGCAATAATGTGGACTTCAATGTTCACGGGACCACCTACATTCTTCGAGTGAAAAAAGAAAGAACGAAGACACACTTCTACGGGGAACAGTTGCAGGCTATCATCGCCACGTACAATTTAAGCGGAAGTGATTACATTCACTTCTCAATGGAAGGACCACAACCTCGTATCAAAATTGTGTATATGGGCGGGATTGCGAGCGAGAATGCCGGGAGTGAGGAGGATATTGGGAACACTGAGGATGATATGGACACTGAGGATGATATGGACGAGGAGGACCCATGGAAACATGTGGTGGTTGCTCAAAGAGCGAATCTTAGCGAGATTGAGAAGGACCGTGTCCTTCAGAAACTTGCCGAGATAGATAGCTACATCGGTTTTCCTTTCGTGCATCGCATCACCAATACCAACATCTCCAATGGACATGTCATGGTATGTTTCTTAACACTTTCTTATTCCTGTAGTTGCTTATGTTATAATGTGGCCGGTATGTGACTTTGTGCTTTTATTCTATCTTGGAATTGTGTTCTAGAAAATACCCATGGCGGTAGCGGACAGTGCTGGCATGGAGCCCGGTACCATTGGAGTACGCCGTGGAGAATCCGGACATGTCACCGCAGTTCCGATCACCAGGGATAATGCTGATGGTCGGGTCATCCTCAACTCTCAAGCATGGAGGCAGTTCCATTCCGCAAGAGTTGGTATGGCGGTTGGACGAGCTATTCTGATCACCATGAGGAATAGTGACGTCCCCAACTTGGACATGATGATGGTCATCCACTACATCATCCCGCTAGAGCTGTACATGACGAGTTTAACTAAATTAGAACAAATAATTATTTCCATCTCACTAGCTAACTCCTGGATTTATTAGTAGCATGGTTCTTTTCGAGACTATGTAATTTTGTTAAACTATGTGTTGATGATCGAGACTATGTGTTGATGAGCGAAAATATTTATGTTATAAAACTTAATTGTGTCATTTTGCTGTTATTCTGTCAGCTTGATACTTATTCTGTCATTTTCCTGTAATTCTGTTATTTTGGTTTTTCTTTTATTTTTTGATACAGCAAAACCATACCCCAGGCGAACAGTATACAGTACCCCAGACGCATCTGTACCCCAGGCGCACAGCGCTTGTTCGCCACAGGTAAGAGTTTTACCCCAGGCGCACAAGGTGTATTCGCCTGGGGTATGCGAACTTACCACAGGCGCCTTGTGTTATTCGCCTGGGGTAAGCCATTACCGCTGGCGACGTGGTCCCAGGCGAACTGCAATTCGCCTGCGGTAGCCTTTTCCCTAGTAGTGATAGCCATGCCTCAAAACTCCGAAAAACCCAGTGGGAAAAATATGGAGAAAAAGCACATGGTATACTTTTGCTATGTTGCACGAATTGTCTCGTTAAAAACCTTATGTGAGAAACTTCCTAAAAACTCACTAAAGGGAAAAAGTGTACAACTCACTTAACTATTAAGTTAAGTACTCAATCAACGGGATTAAGATTTTAGTGATGAGTTTGTGAAGATTCTTCCCCTGAACCTTACATCTCTTTAAGTCTCATCATACCGATTCCACGAACACATCTCTCGAAAGAAGATGCCGGTAATGATTTAGTGAACAAATCGGCAAGATTTTCACACGACTTAGTATGTAAGATCTTTACTTCATTCAACTTCTGCAACTCATGTGCGTAGAAGAACTTGGGGTTGATATGCTTCGTGAGATTGCTCTTCACATAACCCGTCTGGACTTGTGCAACACAAGCGGCATTATCTTCATAGATAATGGTGGGGGTTTGGACGGTGTTCAGCCCACATGACAGCTGGATGTGGCCGATCACGCGTCGAAGCCATACACACTCATGTGATGCTTCATATAGTGCAATGATTTCCGAGTGGTTCGTCGAAGTTGACACTAGGCTTTGCTTAGACGATTTCCAGGAAATAGTGGTTCCACCACAAAGGAAAACATATCCAGTCTGAGACTTGGATGTGTGCGGGTCCGACATGTACCCAGCATCAGCATAGTCTACAACCGTGAGGTCTCGATTCCTCCGGTAAAACAAGCAAAGATCTTTGGTCCCTTGTAGGTATCGGAAGATGTGCTTAATGCCTTTCCAATGTCTCTTGGTAGGCTTAGAACTATACCTAGCAAGCAAATTGATGGCGAATGCAATGTCCGTCCGTGTACAATTCGCGAGCTACATGAGTGCGCCAACTGCACTGAAGTAGGGGAATTCTGGTCCCAGAATTTCCTCCCCCTCTTCCTTAGGCCTGAACGGGTCCTTATTCTGCTGTAAAGATCTCCCAATCATCAAGGTCTTAGAAGGATATGCCTTATCAAATCCAAATCTTTCCAACACCTTTTGGGTGTAGGCAGACTGGTGCACTAAGATCCCAGCGGGGGAATGTTCAAGTTGCAAACCTAGGCAGAACTTAGTTTTGCCTAAGTCTTTCATTTAGAATTCCGACATCAGGTAGAAACTCGCTTCCTCAATATCCTCAGGTGTACCGATTATATTCAAATCGTCCACGTACGCCAAGATAATACAGAAATCATCTTGTGATCTCCGTATAAAAACACATGGGCAATCTTCATTGCTCGTGTAGCCCTTCTAATGAAGGAAATCGCTTAAACGATTATACCACATCCTACCTGACTGTTTAAGTCCATACAGTGACTTCTTAAGCTGAACACTGTATAAACTTCTGTTAGCTCTATCTTGGTTCGGAACAGGGATACCTTTGGGTACCTTCATGTATATGTCTGAATCCAAATTACCATAAATGTAAGCGGTGATAACATCCATAAGTTTCATTGTCAAGTCCAAGTTTACTGCCATTGAGATCAAGTATCTAAAGGTAATTCCATCCATGACTGGGGAGTAAGTTTCCTCGAAGTCGACACCTGGTCGCTGGGAGAAACCTTGAGCCACGAGCCTTGCTTTGTACCTTACTACCTCGTTATTTTCGTTCCTCTTTCGAACAAAGACCCATTTGTGGCCAACGGGGCGCACATGGGGAGGAGTTACACAAACAGGTCCAAACACCTCTCTTTTGTTGAGAGAAAATAACTCAACAGTTATTGCCTTCTTAAGATGAACACTGTATAAACCTCTGTTAGCTCTATCTTGGTTCGGAACAGGGATACCTTCGGGTACCTTCATGTATATGTCTGAATCCAAATTACCATAAAGGTAAGCGGTGATAACATACATAAGTTTCATTGTCAAGTCCAAGTTTACTGCCATTGAGATCAAGTATCTAAAGGTAATTCCATCCATGACTGGGGAGTAAGTTTCCTCGAAGTCGACACCTGGTCGCTGGGAGAAACCTTGAGCCACGAGCCTTGCTTTGTACCTTACTACCTCGTTATTTTCGTTCCTCTTTCGAACAAAGACCCATTTGTGGCCAACGGGGCGCACATGGGGAGGAGTTACACAAACAGGTCCAAACACCTCTCTTTTGTTGAGAGAAAATAACTCAACAGTTATTGCCTTCTTCCAATCTTTCCAATCCGACCTTTGCTTACAATCAGCGAGAGTGTTAGGCTCTGGGTTAAGATCTATAATTGAGCCAATTTTCTTGGCAAAATAAATGTCGATATTTGCCATAGCTCGATTAATTGACTCGCCCGAATTAATATAATTAATGGCCATTTCGTCATGGAGTGCATCAGGCACATTCCCTTCCTCCACCGGATTTCCCATTCCGGGAGCAAGGTCCTTTAGCTTTCCCGCTCCGATGTGTGCGCACACATCTTCGCTGGGTATTTCCGAAGTAGGAAAATTCAAGTCCGGAATTTCGTGCACTGAAACGTCCGTACTTGTGCCAGGTCTCAACTGGTTCCCCTTTGCAGGGGTAGGCTGCGATAAATCTCTCTTATCCTTTTTCTTCGGGCGTCCCCGGGTACTTGGGATTTGAGAAACCTGATTCCTCGTCCTCTTAGGCCTAAGAACGGGAGCGGGTGTACCATGATTTCTCTTTGGTATTTCAACCCTTTCTCGACTTTTATCATCAAGGGGTTGATTATCTCCCCCTAAAGTCGGGAAAAGATCCTCGTCAAAAATGCAATCAGCGAAACAGGTCGTATGACAGTCACCTGTCGCGGGGTCCAGAAACCTGATTATGGACACAGTCTCATAACCAACGTATATCCCCGACTTACGGAGCGGTCCCATTGCTGATTGCTGAGGGGGTGGTATTGGTACATATACCTGGCAACCGAACCTACGAAGGTGGGAAATTTCGGTGCCGACCCTTGCGCAAGCTGCATAGGAGAATGAATGTTGTAGGTCGATGGTCGAAAGTTGATGAGATTGGCAGCGTGTAACACCGCGTGACCCCAACATGTAGTTGGTAAATTACAACCCTGAAGTAGCGGTCTGGCAATGAATTTAATTCTTTTAATCAATGCCTCCGCAAGTCTATTTTGCGTGTGGACGTGCGGTACAGAGTGCTCAAGTTTGATTCCTGTTGCCATGCAATAATCATCGAACGTCTTTGAAGTAAATTCACCGGCGTTGTCCATTCGAATAGACTGAATAAGATGATCAGGGAATTTATTCCTCATTTGTATGATCTGAGAGATCAACTTTGCAAAAGCATGGTTCCTTGTTGACAACAGGCTAACATTGGACCATTTAGAGGAAGCATCAATGAGCACCATGAAGTACCTAAACGGATCCGAAAGGGGCTGAATAGGACCGCATATGTCCCCTTAGATACGTTCCAAGAACGCGGGGATTTCATCCTTCACCTTTAGGGGTGATGGTCGAATGATTAATTTCCCCTTAGCGCATGCGGAGCACACGAAATCATCAGGATTCGGGACATTTTTTACATTAACATTATGACCATTAGAGTTTGGTAGATCTTGTTTTTTGGTTGTTCCTAGAGTCTAACCTAACGCAGCCAAGCAATAAGTTGTAATTTCTACCCTATTACGGAGCATGTGTAGGGGGTAGCCCGTGCCTGCAGGCAGCTTCGTCGTCTCCTTCGGCGCACATCTGGTGTACGTCGCTGTCATCCGCGAGTACCCCGAGGTGGTGCTCGTTGCTGCTACCAGTAACTCATATATACTGTTACCGGAAATACATTCAGTGTTTGTTGATTTGTGAACTTTCCTTTTTTAAACCAGTTTCTCATATATACTGTTACCGTCATGAAGCTGTGCCTCAATATGTTTTTCCGCGAGTACCCCGAGGTGGTGCTCGTTGCTGCTACCAGTAACTCATATATACTGTTACCAGAAATACATTCAGTGTTTGTTGATTTGTGAACTTTCCTTTTTTAAACCAGTAACTCATATATATTGTTCCTTTTTTAAACCAGTAAATGACACAGGGTGTGGGCACAGTAACTCTTTATTGCTTTTCTCTTCTCTGTTCTAGACTACGTACAGTGCCTCAATATATAAAGGGGGATAGAGAGGGGATAAGACCCAAACGTACGTACAAAGTGGGGATAGGCTTTGGCCTGGTTGGACTGGGCAAAGCCCACCGAGTGGGCTGCCACCAACGGCCAAGTTTCCCAACACTCCCCCTTGGGTATTATCCGTATAGCCATGCCTCAAAACTCCGAAAAACCCAGTGGGAAAAATATGGAGAAAAAGCACATGGTATACTTTTGCTATGTTGCACGAATTGTCTCGTTAAAAACCTTATGTGAGAAACTTCCTAAAAACTCACTAAAGGTAAAAAGTGTACAACTCACTTAACTATTAAGTTAAGTACTCAATCAACGGGATTAAGATTTTAGGGATGAGTTTGTGAAGATTCTCCCCCTGAACCTTACATCTCTTTAAGTCTCATCATACCGATTCCACGAACACATCTCTCGAAAGAAGATGCCGGTAATGATTTAGTGAACAAATCGGCAAGATTTTCACACGACTTAGTATGTAAGATCTTTACTTCATTCAACTTCTGCAACTCATGTGCGTAGAAGAACTTGGGGTTGATATGCTTCGTGAGATTGCTCTTCACATAACCCGTCTGGACTTGTGCAACACAAGCGGCATTATCTTCATAGATAATGGTGGGGGTTTGGACGGTGTTCAGCCCACATGACAGCTGGATCTGGCCGATCACGCGTCGAAGCCATACACACTCACGTGATGCTTCATATAGTGCAATGATTTCCGAGTGGTTCGTCGAAGTTGACACTAGGCTTTGCTTAGACGATTTCCAGGAAATAGCGGTTCCACCACAAAGGAAAACATATCCAGTCTGAGACTTGGATGTGTGCGGGTCCGACATGTACCCAGCATCAGCATAGTCTACAACCGTGAGGTCTCGATTCCTCCGGTAAAATAAGCCAAGATCTTTGGTCCCTTGTAGGTATCGGAAGATGTGCTTAACGCCTTTCCAATGTCTCTTGGTAGGCTTAGAACTATACCTAGCAAGCAAATTGACGGCGAATGCAATGTCCGTCCGTGTACAATTCGCGAGCTACATGGGTGCGCCAACTGCACTGAAGTAGGGGAATTCTGGTCCCAGAATTTCCTCCCCCTCTTCCTTAGGCCTGAACGGGTCCTTATTCTGCTGTAAAGATCTCCCAATCATCGAGGTCTTAGAAGGATATGCCTTATCAAATCCAAATCTTTCCAACACCTTTTGGGTGTAGGCAGACTGGTGCACTAAGATCCCAGCGGGGGAATGTTCAAGTTGCAAACCTAGGCAGAACTTAGTTTTGCCTAAGTCTTTCATTTAGAATTCCGACATCAGGTAGAAACTCGCTTCCTCAATATCCTCAGGTGTACCGATTATATTCAAATCGTCCACGTACACCAAGATAATACAGAAATCATCTTGTGATCTCCGTATAAAAACACATGGGCAATCTTCATTGCTCGTGTAGCCCTTCTAATGAAGGAAATCGCTTAAACGATTATACCACATCCTACCTGACTGTTTAAGTCCATACAGTGACTTCTTAAGCTGAACACTGTATAAACCTCTGTTAGCTCTATCTTGGTTCGGAACAGGGATACCTTCGGGTACCTTCATGTATATGTCTGAATCCAAATTACCATAAAGGTAAGCGGTGATAACATCCATAAGTTTCATTGTCAAGTCCAAGTTTACTGCCATTGAGATCAAGTATCTAAAGGTAATTCCATCCATGACTGGGGAGTAAGTTTCCTCGAAGTCGACACCTGGTCGCTGGGAGAAACCTTGAGCCACGAGCCTTGCTTTGTAGCTTACTACCTCGTTATTTTCGTTCCTCTTTCGAACAAAGACCCATTTGTGGCCAACGGGGCGCACATGGGGAGGAGTTACACAAACAGGTCCAAACACCTCTCTTTTGTTGAGAGAAAATAACTCAACAGTTATTGCCTTCTTAAGCTGAACACTGTATAAACCTTTGTTAGCTCTATCTTGGTTCGGAACAGGGATACCTTCGGGTACCTTCATGTATATGTCTGAATCCAAATTACCATAAAGGTAAGCGGTGATAACATCCATAAGTTTCATTGTCAAGTCCAAGTTTACTGCCATTGAGATCAAGTATCTAAAGGTAATTCCATCCATGACTGGGGAGTAAGTTTCCTCGAAGTCGACACCTGGTCGCTGGGAGAAACCTTGAGACACGAGCCTTGCTTTGTAGCTTACTACCTCGTTATTTTCGTTCCTCTTTCGAACAAAGACCCATTTGTGGCCAACGGGGCGCACATGGGGAGGAGTTACACAAACAGGTCCAAACACCTCTCTTTTGTTGAGAGAAAATAACTCAACAGTTATTGCCTTCTTCCAATCTTTCCAATCCGACCTTTGCTTACAATCAGCGAGAGTGTTAGGCTCTGGGTCAAGATCTATAATTGAGGCAATTTTCTTGGCAAAATAAATGCACTAGTGGAAACAGCCCCTTTCGTCCAGGGGGGCAGGGGGCATCTGTCCCGGTTGCACCAAAAACCGGGACAAGTGCCATGCATTGGTCCCGGTTCGTGTGCCCGAGGCAGCAGAAACCACCTGGGGGCATCTGTCCCGGTTCGTGGGGAGCCAATGGTCCCGGTTCGTGGCACGACCCGGGACGAATCCCTAGCCACAGGCCACGTGGCGCGCGCATGGGCATTGGTCCCGGTTCGTGGCACGACCCGGGACGAATCCCTTTTTTTTTAAGCAAGGGTTGTATTGTCTGTCCGCGTGGCGCATGGGTGGTATTGTCTGTCCGCGTGGCGCGGGAGTTGTAACGCGTGGCCATGAATGCGCGTTATAAACTGCCGCACCTCCACTCCACGCACCGTCGTGCCACCACCATGCCTCCGAGGAGGAACAACACTACCGGTTTCCGCGGAGTTCGATCGCGGCAGAACGGAATGTTCACCGCGACTATCCGCTTCGGGGACGACCGCATCCCCTCGGCTCCTTTGCGACGGCCTCGGAGGCCGCCCGCGCTTGGGACGCGGCGGCCTGGCGCCTCGGCCGCCCGCGGTCGTTGATGAATTTTAGCGACTGCCACACCCTCTGGGAAGCGGAGGCCAGGGCGCCGACGCCGCAGATCGTCACTGCCGCCGACCACCGCCACCTCAGGCACCGCGCGTTTCAGGGCCTAGTCGACGCCAGGGACGACCGCGTGGTCCGCGAGTACTACCGGAACAATCCGGGTGAGGAGAGCGCCGACGAGGAGCTATGGCAGACCCGCGCGGCTGAGCGGGCGGAGCGGCGCCTCGAACGCCACCTCGAGTTAGATGCCGCTCGGGAGGCGAGGACGAAGGCGCTGCAAGCGCTCCGTCGGGCCGACCATGCCGGCGAAGTCTGGGCCTCCGACGATCCGAGGTGGGGGCCTATCTCGGAAATACCATCATGCACCTCCTCCGACGACGAGGAGGTCACCGACAACGACGAGGACGAAGAGTAGCGCGCTAGCGCGTCTGTTTTCTGTTGGCTGTTTAATAAAATAATTTGTTGTATTCCGGCAAACAGTGGCCCTCTAGCTCGTCTGTTTTCTGTTTTCCCTGTGGTTTTTCCTGATTTGTTGGATTCAGATCTAATGGCATTTCGATAGACGTTAAAAAGAGGGGGACATGTATTTCAATAGATAAACAAGGCACGGTACACATAATGGCAAGATTGGATCTAAATCTAAACGGAGAGCATAGATCTAAATAAACAAAGCAGTACATAATGGCAAAAGTGCATCGATCTACTAGTCATACTCCTGCCTAGGCCTATAGTACATGTACTCGTAGTCGTCGTACTCGCCGCCGCCGTCGTCGTCACTATCGTCTGACGGTGCTCTGCACTCCCTTGGAAGATCACGACTCCAGGACCGGGCCTTAGGGTAGCGCAGGCGGGGGATATCGCCGGCCCTGATGTAGTCCATGACGCTCTGTAGAGTCCGGCCGGACCACCATAGCCGACGACCGGCCTCGTGAAAGTTCCCAGGAGGCAGACCGTCCTCCTCATACCTGGCGAGCGCCCTCTCACGCCGATTGATGAAGAAGGCATCCCAAGTATGCTGGTTATCGGGATGCCAACTGGGATTCCTCCGCTGCTCCGGCGTGAGCTCGTGGTAGTAGTGGTTCGTGATGGCCGCCCGACGCGCCACACCTTGAGGAAGAGGAGGGACCGGCACTCCTCCGGCGCTCAGCATCCAACCGGCGGGAACGTTGTAGCCGCACGGGCAGGGGTAGTTCGAGGCGGAAAGTGCCTCCGCCTGGATGAATGTTAGAGTGGGTACGGTAGAAGCCATGAGAGAGTGGTGAGTTTGTATGTGTTTATGCCAATGGTGTGGCAATGCATACATATATATAGCGAGAAGAAAACATCGATCCCTTTAGTCCCGGTTGGGGACACCAACCGGGACTGAATGGGTTAGGGTTTCATTGGGAAACGGATCATCCCTTTAGTCCCGGTTGGGGAAACCAACCGGGACTAAATGGGAATTAGGGTTTCGTTTGGACCAATCAGATAGAATCACACGGATCGTGTGTTTCTTTCAAGCGCTCGTGAGTCGTTGGATCCGGGTGTGTTTTTTTCGAGCTGTTGTGAGCCGTTCGATCAGGGCTACGGTGTGTTTCTTTCGAGCTGCTGTGAGCCGTTGGATGAGGTGTTTCTTAACCGTTGGATCAAAACCCTAGCTCAACACTTTTTGAGCCAGAGGACCCTATATATAGCCCAGCTTCATACACCCCGGTCAGTTCATCTCTCAAATACAAAACATCCGGATTCGCCATCATACGTCCAACCGTGCATTTGGTATGCATATATATATGCACCCAGTAGCCACGGTTGGGCTGTGTGATGGCGATACCGTTTGTTTTGTTCTACACCCACTTTATTATTCATCTGCTAGATAAAACAACTTCCATATTTGCCAATAACCACTTTTTTTTTGGAGTAGACTTCTATATATACATTCAGATTTTCGTTTGATCGGACTGGTTCTCCGTCAGGTAGTGAGAAGTAATGAAGCTCGATCTTTTTCCATTGCCCAGCGCCATATTTCTCAACACCCTTGGCTAGCTTAATCACTTCGTCCTATGTCCAGTGCTTGTCATCTTTCCTATATTGACCTCCCTGCCGAAGGCACATTCTGTAAGTATCGGTTGATATTATGTTTCTGATGACGATTGTGCAGATGGTTGGATGGTTTATAGGAGTTTCGTGCATTACAGATCCTAATACACCGGTTTGTAAATGCATGGTGGCTACCAGCATAAGGGAGATAGTTGATCAAGAAAGAAAAATGGTAATAGTTTTATATTTCTTATTATTACCTGGCTAGGAAGAGGAATAGTAGATGGAGGCCAATCAAGAGGATCAGCCAGTATGTTTGCCCAAAACGGATTTGAATTATTTACGCAATTTCAAACAATTTTAATGTTGTAATTTTTTCGTAATTTGAAAGTATGTAGAAGTTATTCACTTACATATTTAAGATATTCAAAATTTGGCGCTAAAACAATTGGCGCGCCGGCCAGCTGGTTCTGGCGCGGGCGACCAGCCGGGCCCTTCCGTCCCGGTTGGTGGCACCAACCGGGACGAAGGGTCTTTCGTCCCGGTTTGTGGCACCAACCGGGACGGAAGGGTCTTTCGTCCCGGGTGTTGCCACCAACCGGGACGAAAGGGTCATAGGATATAAACACGTCCCCGCTCCTTTCAGTTCCAGACCGCGCGCAGGGACCAAATCGACGCCGCCAGGCTGCCCAATTTTTCCGTCCCCCCGCGCCGCCCCCTCGCCCCGTCGGCATCCGCGCCGCCCCCTCGCCCCGCCGGCATCCTCCTCTGTGGTGCCGCTCCCGACTCCGTCGAGCGCACCCACCCCCCCTAGTGCCCTCTCCCGTTCGCCTCGGCCGCGCGCCGCCCCTCTAGGTCCCGCCGCTGCCCCGCGCCGCCCCTCGATCCCGTCGCTGCCCCGCGCCGCCCCTCGATCCCCGTCGCTGCCCCGCGCCGCCCCTCGATCCCCGTCGCTGCCCCGCGCCGCCCCTCGATCCCGTCGCTGCCCCGCGCCGTCGCTGCCCCGCGCCGCCGGCCCGCCGCTGCCCCAAGAGGAGGTAAAAGGCCTGCCTCCATCTCGCCCTAATCTGGGGCCTTTTTTGTTTTTCTTTTATTTTTTTTACTTAATTACTGTTTTTTATTATTGTTAGAATTATTAGTTTACAAATGTTAGAAATTTTAGTTTATGAATGTTAGAAATTTGTTTAGAATTGATATAAAAATTTTAAGAATGTTAGAGCATGTCTAACAGACCCCTATATATATGGCCCAAAACCCGTATAATAACCGCTGATATACGGGTTTGGGCTATACCCGGCCATCTAGCAGACCCCGTAAATGGACCACCCCGAACGATTTTTTACAAGTTTGGGTAGGGGGCGGCCCGTCGACCCCTACATGTGCGGGTCGGGAGGGGATATAGAGGGCCAACCCTCTAGCTCGTGCGAGCTAGGGCGCGCTGAAGATCTTTTGAGAGTATGGACAGAGTTTAGTTTGTCTAGAAATAACAACATCAATTAAAATTCAGATATGAAGAGGCATCCCTGATGCCCCTGTTAGAAGAGAGCAAATCAACACTAAAATGAAGAAAACAGATATTGCTGTTGTATGAATGTGTTGAAGAAGCAAAGACAGGACCAAAGGTTACCAAATTTGCTGGTAACCTTTGGTCCCGTCTTTGCTTCTTCAACACAATCATACAGCAGCAATATCTGTTTTCTTCGTTTTAGTGTTGCTTTGCTCTCCTCTAACACGGGCATTAGTCTGGTGAGTTACTAAAAAATCTTCTTTTTTGGGGTTTCCTCAAGTTTGTCCGAGTATTTTCACTGCCTCATTCTCTTTTGTTTTTCGCATGTTCCTGCCTGCTATACAGGTCATACCAGAGTGGTTTCTGAACTATTTTGGAGGAAAGATACCAGGAACTGTCAAATTACAAGCCCCTAATGGTATTGCATTTGATGTTGGAGAGTTATGGAGAACATGAACAGAATAATCCTCAAGTATGGGTTCCGCCCACCCATACTTGAGGATTGTTCTGTTCATGTTCTCCATAACTGCAACATCAAATGCAATACCATTAGGGGCTTGTAATTTGACAGTTCTTGGTATCTTTCCTCCAAAATAGTTCAGAAACCACTCTGGTATGACCTGTAGCACGCAGGAACAGGTGAAAAACAAAAGAGAATGAGGCAGTGAAAATACTCGGACAAACTTGTAAAAAAGAAGATTTTATAGTAACTCACCAGGCTATGCATGAAAATGTCCAAAACCCTGTACACGCGTTTTAGGGGGCGAAAACATAAGGGGTCTGTTAGACATGCTCTTAGGGGGCGAAAACATATAAGGGGTCCGTTAGACATGCTCTTAGAAATTTAAGAATGCTAGAAATGTTATCGTATGTTTAAATATTATTATGCATGTGCAATTTTAATGAATTTGATCTGAAATATATACTTACTCTTTTTGTATAGTATGGAGCCAAGAGACGAAGATGCCGAAAATATGATCGAGGGTTTAATCCGCGGGCCCGACGTAGAGCCCGATGTGAGCCAGTGGATGAACGACTCCGGTGAGGGAGATCCGGTGCTCACCCAGGGAGACGACTCCGATGAGGGAGAAGCCGACGGCTCCGATATGGGAGCAGCCGACGGCTCCGGTGGAACCATACAAATTACAAACACCGGCTCCGAGGTGCATATATATATATGTTAATTAATGAAGCATCCGTTGTCTATATACATGTATTAACAGTCTTTATATTTTTAGCCATCCGGTTCAAATATATCAACCGGAAAAAAGACTAAACGAGGCGCAACAAAGAAGTTGAAAGATACAGAAAGATACAGGATCGACACGATCACAGCAGACGGCGCACCCGAGCTTCCCGCTGATGTTGCCCAAAAATTTGTGAAGCAATGCGGATTGCTAGTTAGAGATCACATCCCGATCACTGTTAATGAGTGGAATGAGCCAAAAGATCCGCGGAAACAAGGAATTTCATATGTCGGCAAAATAGCCAAAGATCATCTTTTCTCAAAGATTTTGGCTAATTTCAACTTACCCGTGCCGGAGGTGGACGAGAATGCGGATGTGACTGAGGCCGATGTTACTAGAATGAAACATGAGATACGGGAAAAGGTCAAAGCGTGGACCCTAAAAAAGATGGCCGAGCAATTCAAAAACTGGAAGAAAAGATTGAACCTTGATTATGTTAAGAAGGAGAAGACTCCTGATTTCACTCAAGGGTATGAGAAAATAAAACCCGTATGGGCAGACTTCGTGAAGTACAAGCTGGCAGAGAATGAACTGGAAAGGACGAAAACAAATGAGAAAAACGCCGGCAAAAAAGTATATCACCATGTTATGGGGCAAGGTGGCTACAAGGGTTCTAGTCCCAAGTGGGAGACATGGGAGAACAACCTGATTCAGCAGGGGATCACTCCCGAGCCGTTCTTGTGGGTCGAGCGGACAAGGTCATGGTTCTACGGGCATGGGGGCAGGTTGGACGCCGAAGGAAAAGCAATATATAACCTAAGGCATAAAAAGAGTCATCCTCTACCCATAGAGAAGCTGAGAGACGCAATAAAGGACGTTAAAGATGGGAAGTTCGTGCCAGATAGAGAGAACGACGAGCTCACACGAGCCCTAGGGAATAAGGAACACGGAGGGCGTACACGAGGCACAAAAGGCACTCCTCCGTGGAGTGTTGCGTTCGACTCCACAAAAAAGTTATACCCAGATAGAAGCCGTCAACGTAAAAAGGACAAGGAGGCAGCTGAAGCAGAGAATCAGGCAAACTGGAGGCATCAACTTGAAGAAATGGTAAAGCTGACACAGGATGTAGCAAAGAAGCAGCAAGACCAAATTAACACACTTAGCCAGCAGATAGTGTCTACCGGCGCATCAGTACACATGCTAGAAGTTGAAGCTGAGGCTCCCGACGCCGCACATTCTCATCGCAAAAGCAGCGTTGCGTCCACGCAGCTACCGGATGATGATGCACCACCGATGATTTACCCGGTGGACGAGATCACGGAAATGACATCCTGTGAGCTCCACGTGAAGGTCGTCAATATAACCATCAAGGCGGCGGCCGGATATGTCTTACCGATTGGCAACGAACCAACTCACCATTGTCTCCCGGTTCCACGGGGCTACGCTGTTGTTGGGGTCGATGAAGTTGCCAACGGATTCGAGCGGGTAAAGCTTGATTTTCCTGAAGGTGAAGACGAAGAGTTGACTGAACTCGGAGAAGCCAAGAACTCGACCGTTCTATGGCTAAAGGAATGCATTGTGCTCACAAATCAGACGGCAAAGCCATCGAATTCTCGCATTTCTCCAGCGCAAAAGTCTCCAGCGCGGTCGTCTTCGCAACGCATGCCGTCTCCGGCGCGGTCGCCTACGCCGTGCACGTCTCCAGCGCGGTCGCCTACGCCGCCGCGTCAGCCCTCTCCGCCCACTAAGTTTCTGCCGAAACGTAAAAAATCACCGAAACGTCAACGGTCACCCCTCCCGAAGGTACCAAAAGAGGTACCCAAGTTACCTTACGACTATACTCCCGAGGAAACCCAGAAAATCGCAAAGGACGAATACGATGCGTGGAAATCAAAGCGGAAGGAGAAACAAAAGCCAGATTTCCCTGAGACCGAAGAAGAGATAGAACGAGCTTGGAAAATGGTGAAGACTCTTCATCAACCCGAGCCGAGTCTGTCATCTGACTATGACCGCTCTATTCTGAAGTCACACCAGGAAATGGTGCGGTCAACGAAGAGTAGTAGCGCAAGCGGGAAAAAGGGGAAATCAGTTGCTCAACTCGGAGAGCAGAAAAAACAATCCACGTCCCCGCTCAAAGTGATTTCCAATACCCAGGTGGGGCCGAGCACTAATATTGCTGATGAGGATATTGATCCGGAGTTTATAACACTGTACGCAGACAAGGCAGCTGATGCGGGTTTGTCCATTGCTGAGTATATGCAAACAGTGAACTACTTCCCCGCAGCTGAATGTGCGTACAAATACAAGTCCGGGCAGCCTCTTGTCAAACCCGAGGAGATAAAGAATCTACCAACGAAAATGCGAAGAGTGCATAATTGGTATATGCAAGCCGCTAATGAATCTGAGGACTGGCTATGTCTCAGCGTTAAGGACGAGCACTATGGAACTGGAAATGGAATGGTTATGATTCAATTTGAGGAATTGTTTCAGTTATACCAGCAGCAGGCCCTCGACAAATCTATCCTTAGTGCCTATTGTCTGTAAGCACTTATTTCTCTAGCTCACCTCATTCAATTGCATATATATTCATATATATATATATAGTACACTCATATATTATAATTGCAGAATGAAGATTCTCGAATGCAAAAAAGATGGAATCTATGATATTGGGTTCATTGATCCAAATATTATTTATGAAAAGATTCTTCGGCAATCTCCCAAGGATACAGAAAATAATATTCTGAGGGCAATAATATTTAACCAACACCGACGGGAAATACTATTTCCTTACAACTTCAAGTAAGTATGTTACTCTGTTGTAAACATTCTGTTTTCCTTACTCGATGTTCATTGTATAATTGATGAGTTCTGCGTGCGCAGCTTCCACTATATTCTGCTAATCTTCCAAATTGACAAAGCAAAAGTAATTGTAATGGACTCAAAACGTAAACCCCTCTCAATGTGGGCTGACATGCAGGAAATGATCCAGCGGTAATTTCAATCTTTATTAATTTCAGTATTTATATATTGCAATATATCGACTACTTTGTTTCATTTTCGGATATCAAGATACCCCTAACTCTTTTTATTCCTTTTCTTTCTCGGGTAGGGTTTGGAAGAGGTTCATAAGGAAGTCTCCCGGTGAATGGGAAAAACAACTTACATTTGATGTTGTGCAAGTAAGTACTATCTAGATTCGTGCCCATCTCCATTATCATGCCTGGTTGATTATTATTTTGATTGAAACAATCTTCTCGTATAGTGCCTGCAACAAGGAGACGGGAATAACTTGTGTGGATACTACGTTTGCGAGTTCATTCGTCAGACCACATCTCCCAAGGGTAGAAATTTAAAACAACTTCATGTACGTTAATCGTCAATTCTTCTTATTACTATCTATTTTAGTTACTTAGCTTCATATATTTTAGTGACCACTCTTCTTTATATTAGATCGAACGGCTTCGGGACGGTCTTCTACCTAGGGACCGCATACGAGCAATTCAGGAGGAAATTGCGGGCTTCTTAGATGCAGAGGTCATAAACGTAGATGGAGAGTACCATGCCTCCGGTTGGAATTAAGTTTGATTTTGTAATACACTCCATCGGTCATGTAATATGATCGATATACTTTGCTTCTGTAATATAAGTGTTTCTTATTCTGCTTTATATACTTATTCACTCGTGCGATCCGGGGGCTCGGTGGAGGGTACTCTTCTCGAGGTCCGGGGAGGGGCCGCCAGGAGGTCTCGGGGACCAAAAAAACGGAAATTGTAAAGCCCTGCCGCGGCAGAGAAAAGGGCAAAAGCCCTGCCGCGGCAGAAGGGGCATGCATCCCGGGTCGTATTCAGAACCGGGACTAATAGCCCTGGCCAGGTTCCAGCGCTCGGGCCACGTGGTCAGCCCCATTTGTCCCGGGTCCTGCCACAACCGGGACCAATGGGGAGGGGTATTTGTCCCGGATGCCCCGTCCCGGTTGCACAACCGGGACAAAAGGGGGCCTACGAACCGGGACTAAAGCCCCTGTTTCCACTAGTGATGTCGACATTTGCCATAGCTCGATTAATTGACTCGCCCGAATTAATATAATTAATGGCCATTTCGTCATGGAGTGCATCAGGCACATTCCCTTCCTCCACCGGATTTCCCATTCCGGGAGCAAGGTCCTTTAGCTTTCCCGCTCCGATGTGTGCGCACACATCTTCGCTGGGTATTTCCGAAGTAGGAAAATTCAAGTCCGGAATTTCGTGCACTGAAACGTCCGTACTTGTGCCAGGTCTCAACTGGTTCCCCTTTGCAGGGGTAGGCTGCGATAAATCTCTCTTATCCTTTTTCTTCGGGCGTCCCCGGGTACTTGGGATTTGAGAAACCTGATTCCTCGTCCTCTTAGGCCTAAGAACGGGAGCGGGTGTACCATGATTTCTCTTTGGTATTTCAACCCTTTCTCGACTTTTATCATCAAGGGGTTGATTATCTCCCCCTAAAGTCGGGAAAAGATCCTCGTCAAAAATGCAATCAGCGAAACAGGTAGTATGACAGTCACCTGTCGCGGGGTCCAGAAACCTGATTATGGACACAGTCTCATAACCAACGTATATCCCCGACTTACGGAGCGGTCCCATTGCTGATTGCTGAGGGGGTGGTATTGGTACATATACCTGGCAACCGAACCTACGAAGGTGGGAAATTTCGGTGCCGACCCTTGCGCAAGCTGCATAGGAGAATGAATGTTGTAGGTTGATGGTCGAAAGTTGATGAGATTGGCAGCGTGTAACACCGCGTGACCCCAACATGTAGTTGGTAAATTACAACCCTGAAGTAGCGGTCTGGCAATGAATTTAATTCTTTTAATCAATGCCTCCGCAAGTCCATTTTGCGTGTGGACGTGCGGTACAGAGTGCTCAAGTTTGATTCCTGTTGCCATGCAATAATCATCGAACGTCTTTGAAGTAAATTCACCGGCGTTGTCCATTCGAATAGACTTAATAAGATGATCAGGGAATTTATTCCTCATTTGTATGATCTGAGAGATCAACTTTGCAAAAGCATGGTTCCTTGTTGACAACAGGCTAACATTGGACCATTTAGAGGAAGCATCAATGAGCACCATGAAGTACCTAAACGGATCCGAAAGGGGCTGAATAGGACCGCATATGTCCCCTTAGATACGTTCCAAGAACGCGGGGATTTCATCCTTCACCTTTAGGGGTGATGGTCGAATGATTAATTTCCCCTTAGCGCATGCGGAGCACACGAAATCATCAGGATTCGGGACATTTTTTACATTAACATTATGACCATTAGAGTTTGGTAGATCTTGTTTTTTGGTTGTTCCTAGAGTCTAACCTAACGCAGCCAAGCAATAAGTTGTAATTTCTACCCTATTACGGAGCATGTGTAGGGGGTAGCCCGTGCCTGCAGGCGGCTTCGTCGTCTCCTTCGGCGCACATCTGGTGTACGTTCCTGTCATCCGCAAGTACCCCGAGGTGGTGCTCGTTGCTGCTACCAGTAACTCATATATACTGTTACCGGAAATACATTCAGTGTTTGTTGATTTGTGAACTTTCCTTTTTTAAACCAGTAACTCATATATACTGTTACCGGAAATACATAATGAAAGAAAAAAAAAAGAGGATGACCTACTTTACACACCCCCGCAAAACGAATTTTATTGAAGAATAAAATGTTTAAATGCTAGACGAGCGCGAGGCAATCCAAAAATGTCTACGGTGGTCAATGTGACAACCAGATCGGCACCAAATTGTGAAAATCATATGCAGTATTCTTATCGCTAGACATGCAGTAATTCTTGACGGTATTTAACTCATAGTGAATTTCAAATTAAACCGTAGCAACGCACGGGCACACCTACTAGTCTATATAAAAGGAAACTGGAAAAAAGTGGGAGAGGGGATGGTCTTAATAGAAACGATGTTGCTAAGCGCAACTAGCATGCATGTGAATAAAAACTGTTGATGTCTCTGACAAAATTGTAGATACGTACTCAAATTCCTACACGAGCAAAATATGACAAAGGACCTCCAAAGAACGAGAATACCGTCCATCCGTGATCCGTCTCACCCTAAGAAATGTAAGCAGAGCTTATTTTTAAGTTTCTGGAAAAACCAAGTCAAAGACCATGGTCCTTTGTGTGCCTCATACACTGTCTCAAACGACAAAGGTGTCACTGTGTGTTCTCTCATGTTATACACACCAGCGTATGTGTTGTTGCCCTTCACAAAGTAGATGCAATCTTCTCGAACCCCAATAGTAGAGCCAGCGACTAGGAGAGACTCGGAGCAGCCTTCACTGATGAAGAGTGCACGCCCCATCAAGTTGTCCACCTTTCTCCACCGTCCACGGCCGCCTTCCAGGTCAGTCGCCTCGAAGACCTCGAACCTGCTAGTCGGTTTCTGAACTCCTGTGTCACCGGGCAACGTCGGCGGCAAACTGATCAGTCGTTTCACCATCAGCAGCTCATCTCCGGACACGACGAGGCAGTAGTTCTTCTTTACTAGCACATCCTCGACGTCATCCCTTGGGATACCACGTATGCCCCAGTTGTCCAAGTGCCTGCAGCGCCGATCGTCCAGGACAAAGAGATCCTCGTCTGTGGTGAGTAAGTAGAGCTCCCCTTGGAAGAACACAATGTCAGCAATGAGCTTGCCTGCCAGCAGGCACCACTCCACGGTCCAGTTCTTCGTGCTGCGCTCCTGCCGCTCATGAGTATACATGACGCTCTCAAAGCTCTTGATCGTCGACTTGATAAGAACGGCGGCATGATTATCGGATACTACTGCCTTGCGGATGTTTTCTGCATTATCTTTGTTCAGTGATCTCCTTTCGAAGGAGATCTCTGGCACGACCGCTCGGGTCGTCGCAGAGGAAGAAGGGCTCATCAGGGAGCGTCTGCCGTCGGCGTGGACGAGGAAGAGCGCGCTCCCTGTAGAGACACGGCAATGTAAGTCGCTCGGGATGGGCAAGCGGTGGATAGCCCCGTCGGGGAGGCTGAGGAAGCCGCCGTCACGGAGGCTGAGCCACGGGAGCGGCCGGGGCAACGGCCGCTGCAGCCGCGCGCTGGAGCGCCACCCTTGGCAGACGGCTGTGAGGCGTACGCGGTCGGCGTACGACGGAAGCCGCGCGAGAACGAGGCCCAGGAGCTCCGACGGGAGATCTGGCCATGGGCAGTGGCCGCGGGAAGAGCCAGATGCAACCATCGTGCGCGTTAGGGCTGAAATCGGTGTATGTCTGCCATCTGAAAAGGGGTCCTTATTTTCTAGGGATAAAAAGAAGCTTTTCTCTTAGTTAAAAAAAAATCATTTCAAATAAAAGTTGAATCTCGTTTTTCTGTGCACAAATTATTTGAGGATGGAGGGAGTAGTTAGTAAGCGGTAATACACTTATTTGATGACGAAGAGAGTATGATGCAGCCCAAACCATTCCACCAAGCTCTGCATAGACACTCATTGGTCCTATGACAAGGCCAGGCACAAAGAAGATGCAAGAAAAGGTGACCTCACTCCTATAACCCTATGAGTTCGACGACTTGGCGAATGATGCGTTGCATCATGGAAATACCCTATGTGTGCTCAGCTTTAATCCCCCAATAGAGCCCCAAGACTGTGCCCAAGGAGCCCGAGAAGATGCCTAAGATGGTGCCCAAGAAGCTCGTGAAGATGGTCGAGAAGAGGCCCCCAAAGAACAAGAAAAAAAAGGAGGAAGAAGGAGAAGGTAGGAAACCCGACCTGCAGCCCGGCCAGGCCGGCCTCCCTGCGTCCTCAACTCGGACCCCTCACAGACCCGCCCGGCCAGGCCGGCCTCCCTGCGCCCACATGCTGGCCACCCTACAGAGCTGCCCGGCCTACAGTCCGGCCAAGCTGGCCTCCAGGCCGGCTTTCCTGCAACTGCGAAAATGGAGCGAATATTTCCTTGTAATCCCCCTACTTACCCCCTAGACTATAAGTAGACCCCCTTGGCTTCAGATCTAGGTTAGATATGAATTGAGATTTGCTCCGCTATGTTCCTCTTTGGAGGCTACTTCCGGTATGTATCCAGAACAGTATCAAGGCTACTCCAATCTACGTGATTTGGATCGTATCAAGATTTCCTTGAGTGAGCTAGTGTCTTTCCCCTTGGGATTCAACTAGACACTTCCCAATCTTTCTCAACTAATTCTTAAGATTCTATTGGCTCGGCGGACCCACCGTGAAGGTGACGCGGTTTCAATCAGAGTAAGTTCATATTGATCCGAGAACTCCGTAGGCTACCTCCCGGGGTTTGTTGATGGGCTCTTTGATCGGTAGGGTTTTCTAGTTATCGGTTAACCTTGTTTTTCCCCGAATTCCTCTCGTGTTCTGCCTCGTGTTCTTCGTTCTTCTTCTCGTGTTCTTTATGTTCTTGGTCAATTCGTGAAGATCGGGTCAACCAAGAGGTTAACCTCCTCATCATATGGTATCAAGAGCTAGGTCACCACGAATTTGACCTCCCCATACCCCGCTTTTCCACCAAATCGTTTCTCCTCCATCCCTAAATTCGAAAAATTCCACCATGAATAACCTCTAAAGGGATTTTGGCTGATCTGTCGTTTTGTTGAGTTTTTAGTGGATTTGATCTATGAATTTGTTGCTTAAGACAATTTCCCACCTTTCTATTCGGACACTTCTCCAAATTTGTCCATGATTTTTTCTAAATTTGAAGGAATTTCGAAATTGGCAAAAATCACAGAAAATCACTGCAGTTTCGATTCTTGGACAGGTTTTGTAACTTGTTTTTTTTTTGCCGTTGTTTGTCCGATTTGAGTGATTCAAATTTCTCCGCGAAGCCCTCGACACCATCTAGAACATCACATCAACGGATCGACACGACATCGACAACCGCCAGCCGTAAGTCCGCGATCATAAATCAACTAGGTATAACTTGATTCCTGCTTGAACTCACCCCTCATTTGCGTACCTTGCCCATTCGGACTAGATTGTTTATATTGCTTGGCATTGCACTCGTGGCACCAAGAGCGCGTAGTTTCGAGTAGACTTGGCATTTTGGAAAACTAAAAAAAAGAAGAAAAAGAGAAAAGATAAAAAAGAAACATTGATGCCAAGTGCTATCCATTATAGGAACGACTAGCTTCGCGAGCAAACTAGAAAGAGTGACCGGTTTCCCATTGGTGCAAGTCTAGTTTCCATTTCAAAATTTGCAATTTGAGCTAGCATCCTCTTTGTGTTGGTGTGTAATTGAGCATAGTCTTCATTGGGAATATTTCGTCTTCGTTTGTCCATTGGCCGCACTAACACAATTAATCATTTGTGTGTGTGTGTGCTCCTTTGTTTCCTCAACTTGTGGATTTCGATTCTTTCGTAACTTGTAATCATGGTTCATTTCTACCTTTAACAACAAACTTTTTGTTGGATTTGGTCGATTTTCCTTGACGCTTTCCTAACCCATTTTATCTCCTCATAAAATGTGTGTGTTTTTGGTTGTCCTTCGGGTCTCTTTTGTCAAGTCTTACGCTCTCATTACAAACCCTTCGCCTTCAACAAGACACTTGACCCATACTATAAAAAAATGTAAGAGTTGATAAGTGCTAACCACATTTGATACCTCACTTGCTTCTTTGAGATGGCTAGGGAACATGACTTCAAAAGTACCAGCTCGGATGATGATGGAACCCCTTTGTCGGGGGGCTACCCCCGAGTAGGGGCAAGGCAGGTGAAAAATGGAGTTCAAGGTGCTGATTATCGAGTTCGGCCTTACCGAGTTGGTATGTGCCAGATAGGATGGTACTTGGTTGATGGCTACCGGGATGGAGCTATCCGGTAGGAAGAACAAGAGACCAATGGGAAGATTAAAGTATCTATCTGGGCCAGCCAAGTAGCACTTGGGTGATCCGGATAGAGGTAGTTTCCGTTCTATCCGGAAGCAAAGTCAATGGAGCCGTTGAGGTGAATCCCGTGTATCCCGGAGCCGTACAGGTGTGCGGTTCAACTTACTAGGCGCATGATAATGCGTATCCATATGTGGGTACAATGCGGTATGGGGAATGCCATGTCCTGTCTCTAACAAGGGGGACAGGACATGTTAATGACCTAACCGCGGAGACTTTCGGCGACCTGTCAGCGAGGAGACGGAGGCGTGCGGTGCTGTACAGGGGGTAGTCGCCTAATCAGTACTTTTATCTATAGAGTAGTAGGTGGCCACCAGTATATAAGGTGGCCTCCCCCCTCCTGCCTGAGGGTCGTGCAATCTGTGGTTTGGCTTAGCTACGTAAAGAGAGAAAGAGATAGAGAGAGAAGTTCTTCTTCCTCTATCTCCTCGAGCTTGAGGAACTCTTTTACTCGACACATACTTATACAGAGAGAGAGGCAGGAGTAGGGGTGTTACCTCCACATGAGGGCCCGAACCTGGGTAGATTTTGTTGTTTGTAGTGTTCCGAGCGCGCCAGTTAGGCATGAGATCCCTTCCCGGATACCTACAGCATCCATCGGCCCCAATCTTTAGCCATCCTATGGCATATGTATTATTCAGTTCACGACAGTTGGCGCCCACCGTGGGGCCAGCAGCGATGCTGGACGGGGTTCATATCCGGATGGGACCCGTTTCTCGTTTGGGGGAGCGCGTGGTTTGTGGCCTTGTCCACAGATTTGGCTCCCTCGATATCGTCACAGACAACGCAGGTGATTTATGCATCAGGCCCGTGCCTGCAGGCGGCTTCGTCGTCTCCTTCGGCGCACATCTGGTGTACGTCGCTGTCATCCGTGAGTACCCCGAGGTGGTGCTCGTTGCTGCTAACCCTTCTGCCGTTCTCGCCGTCCGCGGGCAGCCCGGCGCTGGCTTTGCGGGCAGCGTGGAGGTGATGATGACTGGCCCGGCTACCGCTGTCGGGAAAGGTCCGCCCACTGCCCCCGAGGTCGTCGACGCGTCGGCTCTCGAGCCACAAGCCCTACGACAAGCATCAACATCAATGCAGGCACCTCTTGCTGGTGTCATCGAGAATCTGGGCATGCCTCTTGCCGCGGATACAGATCCGGCGGTGTTGAGGGCGCGGCTCGAGCAGCAGCGCCAGGGCATGCTCCTGGAAGCCGAAGAAATGGCAAAGGTTAGGCTTGAGCTCAACCTTAGTCAGAATGAGTACAATAGAGCCCATGGTTTTACTCCTGTTACTAGAAACCCTAGCAAGATAGGGATTATTCGTCGCAACCTAGGTGCCGAATTGGCTAGAGATGGTAGAACTGCTAGCAAATCTGGTAGTATGACCTCGGCTCGTAAGCCTAAGTATAGCTCTCCTGCCAAAACACTTAGAGCCGCTGAGGCAGTTGACGCCGAGTTGCCAAACTTATCCGGCGAAGCTCGCGCTAGGCAACAGGACCAACTCAATGAGCTAGTTCTTGAAGCGGGCAGGCAGAATGAGGCTTTCCGGAAAGTGAATCCAGGAGCTGGTGCGTCTCATGTTGTTCAGTCGCATGGGGCAAGATCGGAGGACAAGACTCATCACCGCTTACCGGTGGTTAGAGAGCTCGGAGTGTGAACTCCGGGAAAAGTAAGCAGATGCAGGTGTGCGATCCGTCTGTCGCTGGAAACAGCACGCTGTAGAGCGGCAGCCTGGTCAAGAACACATTGCTCCAGGTGGTGGCCATAACGCCGCCCGAGTTCGCCAAGAGGGGCAAGGAGGCAACCGAGATTCTCCATCTCGGCATCCGGCTGTCAACCCGGTCCAGCCTATTGTTCAGCCACAAGCAGTTGCTGCAGTGGACAACCTGGTTTCTCAACCCGGTCATGTCCACCAGGACCGTTATAATGAGGATTACGCAGCAATGGAGCAAGCCGGGGACGCCGACCCAAGAGATGTTGCAGCTCGGTTGGGAGCGAGGATGCTGCAGCTTAGTGATGCAAGGTACAAGCTAGAGAAGATCTACATGTCAGAAGAGATAGAAGCGAGGGGCCCACCCTAACCAAGTTGCTTTGGTCCCAGGATCATGGGGGAGCAGGCTGTGCCCAAGTTCCAGCTGGCAAGAGGGACCAAGACTTATGATGGGAGCACCAAGCCAAATGACTAGCTGAATGATTACGTTACTGTTGTGCACATTGCCGGCGGCAACAGAAGATGGGCTATAAGATATGTGCCCCAGATGTTGGAGGGCCCTGCGAGAATCTGGCTCAACAACTGCCAAGAGACAGCGTCAAATTCTGGCTGGATTTCTCGAAGGCTTTCATCAGCAACTTCACCAGCACTTACAAGAGGCCGAATAGGCCGCAGTAGCTCTCGGCGTGCAAGCAGAGAGAGGAAGAAACTGACCGAGAGTATCTTACTCGTGGAGTACCCTAAGGTACACCTGCGAGGGTGTGAATGAGTCACAGGCAATTGCCTGGTTTGCTCAAGGCTGCCGACATGGCAGCATGCTGTGGCAGACATTGCAAAGGGAGATGCCGAGTACGCTCGCTGAAACAATCAAGATTGCAGATATGTATGCACTCGGTTACCCTACTTAGCCTCAGCTCGATGGCTCTAAAGTGAAAGCGGGGCTCGATGCCGGTGTTGTACTCATCTCACCCAAGCGGGACCAACTCAAGTATGTGCTCCGGATTCATTTTCCGGCATCCAATAATGTTGCCGAGTATGAAGCCCTGGTCCATGCCCTGAAAGTATCCAAGGAGATTGGAATCCGGCGGATTGTATGCTATGGCGACTCGGACCTGGTAGTCCAACAAGCCTCGGGGACTTGGGACGCGTTGGATGCCAACATGGCATCTTACCGGTTCCTCGTTCAGAATATGTACGGATTCTTCGATGGGTGTGAGTTCCATCACATTCACCGAGCTGAAAATGATGTAGCGGATTCTCTATCCAAGTTGGGGTTTTCTCGACAGTTCATCCCGCCAGGAATTGCTCTGGAGCATTTGAGGAAGCCCTCTATCAAGCCCTTACCCAACTCGGAGTCCATACACATCCCGACTCTGCCGGATTCGAAAGTTGTTCCCATGGAAGTGGATTGGGAGAGTTCAAAGGGGAACCTAGGGACTACTCCTCCCAACCCGGGGACTCTCGCATTCATCGAGGGGATCATTTCTCAATACTCGGGGACTCGTCTCCAACTTGGAGAAGTCATGACAGCTGACCCAATGGAAGTGGATGAACCGGTGTTTCCTACTCGGGAGACACCGAGTTGGGCTTAGCCCATATTATCCTTTCTGATGGATGACACTTTGCCAAGTGACGAGGTCACATCCAGACAAATACAAAGAAAATCCAAGGGCTACACCATCATCAACAAAGAGCTGCACAAGACAAGTGCCAGAGGCATACTCCAGCGCTGTGTTGAGCCCGAAGAAGGAGAATAAATTCTCAGAGAAATACACCAAGGGGAGTGCGGGCACCATGCCTCATCTCGGGCCCTAGTCAAGAAAGCCTCCCGGCATGGATTATTTTGGCTCACTGCCTTGCAACAAGCTGAACATCTAGTGAGAAAATGCAATGGGTGCCAGAGGTATGCAAGCAAGATACACATGCCAGCTTCCGAGTTGAAGACAATCCCCATTACTTGGCCATTTGCTGTCTGGTGTTTGGATATGGTAGGTCCTTTCAACCCATCTCGGGGCAACATGACTCACATCCTGGTCATGGTGGAAAAATTTACCAAGTGGATTGAGGTGAAGCCGATCCGGAAATGTGATGGAAACACGACAGTAAGCTTCTTGAAGGACATTATCGTGAGATATGGCTATCCGTATGGGATCATCTCGGATAATGGGACAAATTTTGCTTGATTCTGTAAGGAGACGCGGATTTGACTAGACATTGCATCAGTCGCCCAACATCCGACTTCAAATGGACAAGTTGAAAGAGCAAATGGCATGGTCCTATCCGGAATAAAGCCAAGGCTAATTGAGCCATTCCTGAAAACACCTGGGTGTTGGCTAGACGAGTTGCCGGCGGTGTTGTTGAGTCTAAGGACTAGCCCTAACCGATCAACTGGATACACACCATTCTTCTTGGTATATGGAGCAGAGGCTATGTTGCCCACTGACCTTGAGCATGAATCATCGAGAATAACCCTCTATACTGAGGCAGAGGCAAGAGAAGCCCAAGAAGATGATGTTTATTTCCTCGAAGAAGAAACAGAATTAACTCTATCGCGCTCAGCTATATATCAACAGAATCCGAGACGTTGTCATAGCCGGAGAGTAAACCCAAGGGTTTTACGAGAAGGAGATATGGTGCTTAGGCTTGTGCAACGCACCGCCGGGATGCACAAACTTTCCCGTCCGTGGGAAGGGCCATTCATTGTGAGCAATGCTCTACACAATTATGCGTACTACCTCATTGACACACAGACACCGCAGAAGAACAGGGATTAAATCCGGAGAGGAATCCAAGCGTCCCTAGAATGTAGCTCTACTCCGCCGTTTTCATTCCTGAACAAACATTGTATGTATCTCCTTACCGAGTTAAATTCCAAGTCGGCACTCCGAGTTCGAACTCGGGGACTGCCTGCGCCAAAACTTGCTCTGTGTTATTTAGTTTCTTTACTTTGTCTACTCGGTTAGTCTACTCGGAATTTCCACTACAACAGGAACCCCCCTTCAGCAACGCATCGATGCGTTGTCGAATGTCCATATAAGCGTTGGTAACGTCTACACCAACGGATTTAGTATGCGTTGCCGTTGGTGGCGTTGCAAGGGTCTATAACAACACATATACATTCGTTGGTGATCGGCATGAATAAGCGTTGTAAGATAACAACGCATATAGTTAGATCCTAACAACACTTTATACGCGTTGGTGGTTAAACCACATGAATGTATTTTGGAATGTTCTTAATACATAATTGCAGTACCTTCGAAAGGTTTCCAGAGAGCTGAACAATTAATTTATATATGCCAACAACAATTATTTGTTCAATGATGAAAGTGCACGGGAGCCATAATATAGTTATCGGAAAGACCTCATATATAAATTCAACTCCACTTTACAAAGAGTATGATACAATGGATACAAGATATTCATTTTTGAAGATGACATTCTAAAATACAATGTATAACTATCTAGTAGTAACACTATTCTTGAACTTGCTCTCAGCATCTTGGCCATACATCATCCATTTGTTTTGGAATCTACAACAATAACAAGAATTGAGATAAGTAACGTACCATTAGTGGAACAATAAAGAAGTTAATAAAATATTACAATTTTGAATAGCGTCATACAAAGGTTGATAATAAATCTTCCTGCATGCCCACCTTCTGCAAACATGAAAGAAAGTTAAGTTTGATGCTTATCATGTCTCAAGAGCGAGGTGAAAGCAACCACGAAATCGAGAACTCTTGCAGTCACATATACTGTATCATCTATTTATTGCAGCACATTATTTCAAGCCCACTTCTTTTTGGATCCTAATAATCTTCCGAGGCTGCCACACTCATTAAGGAGATCTTACTCGGGTAATCTAACATTTTTTTACGCAAAATATGCAATCTTACTTACACTAAGTAGCTTAATGTCTTTGCGGTTCTTTTGACTAAACATGTTGTGATTCACAAAGGAAAATATTTAAATGAATATAGCGGATAGAGTAAAGATGTAGCGCAGTAATTGCCTAAGCATTTCTATGATACGCTGATGCAATATAGATAAAATATCTATAAAATACAATTTTTCATTATTATAGAAGTAGCTGAAGTTAAAAAGAAAACAAAATGCACAGGAAACTATATTGAAATATATCTTCACACTTCAGCATGTATGTGCGTACATGTAAGATGGTAGACTGATATATTTGAGATTATAAAAACCTTGATACCAAATATTTACCTCATACTCTGCTTAGTTTATGAACCCTTTTTCTGTAGAATCACGGCTTTATATGTCCATAGTTGCTGCGCACAAATATTGAAGATTTACCTCCAGTCTGAAACTGCATAAGCACAAGCATGCTGTCAAAAGAAGCCAAAAGAAATTTCAGAACAAGCGTGTTTAGCTCCATGTAAAGATTACTTGACAAATACACAGTACCACCACTGTATTAAAAGTTGGCTCAGTTTCCCCTAGTTCTTGTTATTTTATTGTGTTCCGAATCCCATACAATTGGTGTACTACATATGGAGTCCTACGAGACTAAGGCATGCCAACCGTGCTAGACGTGCACAAGAACAACTCTATTTCGTGTCCGGCAAGAAAGAGAGTTGTTTGCCCCAATATATAGTACGAGGTAGTCATAGAATAGATTGAGAGAGAGAAAGATGTGAGATCAAGAGAGATCCACCAGATTAGCATGTAGAGGGTTTGTCCTCTCGTGTATTGTAATACTCCTCCCAATTATAGTGATACGCCTTTGTGCGTGCCGTGGTTTTCTCCCGCAAGGGTTTCCACGTAAAATTGGTGTTCTTGTTCTTGGTTGATCTACTTTTCGCTGCGCCGTTTTGTAACAAGTGGTATCAGAGCTCCAGGTTTGGAGATCGATTGGCTGCCCGGGAGACTTTCCGCTGCGCTCCCGGACAGCATCGCGCAGCGTGGATTGAATCAACCGTCTCAATCTTGCAGAGTCAACACCAAGATTAATCAAGCATCCTTTGAGATCCAATCTGTGAGATCCCGTCACAGATTTTGCAGGCGTCCCGTGCGCCACTTCTGGATCAATCGATTTGAGTTGGGCGTGAGCTCTTTGGTGTACCAGATCGATTTAAGTATCAAGTCCCGAGGAGACAATTCTCTGCGGTGGTAGCAACCCATAGCAACCCATCGGTTCTCAGGTTGAAGTGCAATTTATTTGGCATCGTCTCCAATCGATTGGAAGGAAACAGCAAAAGCAGCGTGGATCACCTAATCTTGAAGTACTCGATATGTGTGCACACACACACGTGAAGCCTTGGACCAGCAAGTCCCTAGGAGAAAAAGTGAGCCCTGCACCGTCTGCTGCCATCACGTGAGGACAAGATCAATTCATTGATCTTTGACATGCTACGGGCACACAACAAGAGAATCCAATTGCCATGTCCACCTATCAGCTACCAGGTGCTATATGTTTCTGTATTCATTGCTCCGCATAAATTAATTTTTTTGGGGATATTTTCTATTCCTTTGGCTTGTACTACTTTGTGCACAAATTATCTGCTCATGGTTACCATGAAGTACCAGCTTTCATTGTTGGAGTGTGACACAAGGATTTTCATATGGCAAGTCAAGATGCGAGCGATTGTTGGCGCAAGCCAATTATGAGGATGCACTGGATAGTTTCTTGCTTTAAGGTGGAGTTTTTGGATTATACCAGTCGGATTTAATGGATGCAATGTTGCAATTATTTGAAGAACACAGTTCAGTTATCAGAAAAATTAATGAGGAGGTAATTATTAAGCCTGTTGGTAGCCAGCATATACTCTTTACTCTCCAGAGATATTTGCTGTTATGCATGTGAAGGTTTTGTTCATGTTCGTGATGAGGATCAGTTGTGATGCAAAGAGATATGTGTCTGCTAGATACTACAACATTAGTACTGTTCAGATTTAAGTACAATTCAGTTGTCTTTGCTCTTAAGAGGGGTCTATTGCAGAGTTTAAGCTCCACTGGATATTCAGAAGGTTCCTTCATCCGACATTTGTTTCATGGACAGTTTTTAACCATGTCATGGATTTTTCAGACGGCAGTTTTTGGTGTACGTGATACGCTCCGTACAAGATGCTCTTGCATGAGTATTATTTTGCCGAGATTTGTGCTATGTGTTTGTAGCATGTTCAGATTCCATGAGATGAGTTCTTCACAATGCGATGTGCATCAAGATGTTGCACTATGAGCTATGCGCTCGTTTATGCACCACAGGAGACATGATGACTTATGTCATTTGATGATTGAGCAGTTTCGGTGTTTTTGAGGTCAGTGGCACAGACTCAGACTTTTATTGGGAGTTTCCCAAGTTTCGTATGTCTGCTTTGTTGACAGCTGTGTGTTTTCTCGACGACCTACTGATTGATTTGCTCAGTATGACTTCATGAGAAGTTTATAAGTCCTATGGACATTTCAAGACACAAGGTTACTTGTGATGAGTTTAATTGAGGAGTTGATGCTATCTATGATTATTGTACGGGATTTCGTCTCAAGGTGGAGTGTTATTTTATTGTGTTCCGAATCCCATACAATTGGTTTACTACATATGGAGTCCTACGAGACTAAGGCATGCCAACCGTGCTAGACGTGCACAAGAACAACTCTATTTCGTGTCCGGCAAGAAAGAGAGTTGTTTGCCCCAATATATAGTACGAGGTAGTCATAGAATAGATTAAGAGAGAGAAAGATGTGAGATCAAGAGAGATCCACCAGATTAGCATGTAGAGGGTTTGTCCTCTCGTGTATTGTAATACTCCTCCCAATTATAGTGATACGCCTTTGTGCGTGCCGTGGTTTTCTCCCGCAAGGGTTTCCACGTAAAATTGGTGTTCTTGTTCTTGGTTGATCTACTTTTCGCTGCGCCGTTTTGTAACAGTTCTGCAACCTACCGGTAACTCCATTGACCAAACAGAAAAGTTGCATACAATTGACATCCATAAACAATCATCGGAGGCAAGAGAGTATTTTGAGCTAATACATTATTTTACTTGCAAATGTAAACCAACATGAATAAACTGAAGCTGGTCTGTAATATAATTCTTCTATTGCATATATGAGAGAACAGAACAGTGGCCTGCGCGGAGAAAATCAAAGTATTGCGAGGCAGTAGACCCCTCTGTAAGCACAATATGACTAATATTTATGGATCATTTTAGCTCCACTAGCACCTGGTTAAGGGAGACGGAGATTGATAAGGCAAGGGAGGTGGTTGCCAGCTGCATAGGGGACACCGTACATATCGGATGCTGTTGAGGGCCGGGAGCACCAGGCCACGTAGCGCAGATCCACCAAGCACAAAACCTAATAAAATAATAAAGAACAGATCAAGCCAACCATGTACGGCAGAATATTGAATGGGATGAGATAGAAACTAAAAGATTTCAGACCTGAATAGGATTTCGAGCCATACCCCTAGCAGTGTGGTTTCACACGGTGATCTTTGTCAATGGCTATGTTCGGCTCGCCGGCTCACCGACCCCAAATTGACGAAACCTCGGTATCGGAATCCTTCAATACGAGCGACATCTTATCTGCGCAGTCTTGTGAATGATGGTGTGTGGATGCGGCCGTAGGCGCAGCGCGAAGAGAGGATCTAGATCGAGGGGAATAGCGAGGGGAGTTACAGATCACATCTTATCTCTCCATTCGAGATCGAGGGAAATATTTAGGAAGGCTGCAGTTACGGATCTTATCTTATCTCCCCACTAACACAGGAAGTGGGGTAGTATTTTTCTTGTTTAAGATGAAAATTGGCCGAGTTGTTGCCTAGAAGCGCATGGATATACCGTTGCAAGATATGTGTAGCTATACGTTGGTTTGTGGTGTAGTGTTCGTGCGTATGTCTAGTAATGTGTTTAAACCTAAGGGCCAACTATTCGACTTTGCTGTTGTCCGCAACCTAGCTTCATGGCAAGCAAGAGAACAAGCCAAAGGTCAATAACTACACGAAAAACTTCTAAGGAAAGAAAGAGTGTATAACCTGAAAAAGGGTTCATAAACTAAGCAGAGTATGAGGTAAATATTTGGTATCAAGGTTTTTATAATCTCGACGACCTACTGATTGATTTGCTCAGTATGACTTCATGAGAAGTTTATAAGTCCTATGGAAATTTCAAGACACAAGGTTACTTGTGATGAGTTTAATTGAGGAGTTGATGCTATCTATGATTATTGTACGGGATTTCGTCTCAAGGTGGAGTGTTATTTTATTGTGTTCCGAATCCCATACAATTGGTTTACTACATATGGAGTCCTACGAGACTAAGGCATGCCAACCGTGCTAGACGTGCACAAGAACAACTCTATTTCGTGTCCGGCAAGAAAGAGAGTTGTTTGCCCCAATATATAGTACGAGGTAGTCATAGAATAGATTAAGAGAGAGAAAGATGTGAGATCAAGAGAGATCCACCAGATTAGCATGTAGAGGGTTTGTCCTCTCGTGTATTGTAATACTCCTCCCAATTATAGTGATACGCCTTTGTGCGTGCCGTGGTTTTCTCCCGCAAGGGTTTCCACGTAAAATTGGTGTTCTTGTTCTTGGTTGATCTACTTTTCGCTGCGCCGTTTTGTAACAGTTCTGCAACCTACCGGTAACTCCATTGACCAAACAGAAAAGTTGCATACAATTGACATCCATAAACAATCATCGGAGGCAAGAGAGTATTTTGAGCTAATACATTATTTTACTTGCAAATGTAAACCAACATGAATAAACTGAAGCTGGTCTGTAATATAATTCTTCTATTGCATATATGAGAGAACAGAACAGTGGCCTGCGCGGAGAAAATCAAAGTATTGCGAGGCAGTAGACCCCTCTGTAAGCACAATATGACTAATATTTATGGATCATTTTAGCTCCACTAGCACCTGGTTAAGGGAGACGGAGATTGATAAGGCAAGGGAGGTGGTTGCCAGCTGCATAGGGGACACCGTACATATCGGATGCTGTTGAGGGCCGGGAGCACCAGGCCACGTAGCGCAGATCCACCAAGCACAAAACCTAATAAAATAATAAAGAACAGATCAAGCCAACCATGTACGGCAGAATATTGAATGGGATGAGATAGAAACTAAAAGATTTCAGACCTGAATAGGATTTCGAGCCATACCCCTAGCAGTGTGGTTTCACACGGTGATCTTTGTCAATGGCTATGTTCGGCTCGCCGGCTCACCGACCCCAAATTGACGAAACCTCGGTATCGGAATCCTTCAATACGAGCGACATCTTATCTGCGCAGTCTTGTGAATGATGGTGTGTGGATGCGGCCGTAGGCGCAGCGCGAAGAGAGGATCTAGATCGAGGGGAATAGCGAGGGGAGTTACAGATCACATCTTATCTCTCCATTCGAGATCGAGGGAAATATTTAGGAAGGCTGCAGTTACGGATCTTATCTTATCTCCCCACTAACACAGGAAGTGGGGTAGTATTTTTCTTGTTTAAGATGAAAATTGGCCGAGTTGTTGCCTAGAAGCGCATGGATATACCGTTGCAAGATATGTGTAGCTATACGTTGGTTTGTGGTGTAGTGTTCGTGCGTATGTCTAGTAATGTGTTTAAACCTAAGGGCCAACTATTCGACTTTGCTGTTGTCCGCAACCTAGCTTCATGGCAAGCAAGAGAACAAGCCAAAGGTCAATAACTACACGAAAAACTTCTAAGGAAAGAAAGAGTGTATAACCTGAATAGAGTGCTTTTTTCCTTCTGTTTTTGCGTCTAAGTATTGGGCAGTGTTAATTTCAAATGTCAAAGTTGTTAAGTATTAGAAACCCGGTTTTTGAAATCTTGTGACTCGACTACCAACAAGCCACAAGTGGCAGGTAAGAGCAAAGACAAAAGAGTCGGGCGGATAAGAAAAGCAACTCGGGGACTCGGAATTAGCGCAATCCGGCATTGAGCCATTCTTGCTAAGAACTAAATTAAAAACTGAGTAGCACACACGAAACAATCAATGTTGGATACATCTGCACCCGACATACCGGGGATCTGATAAAAAGTTTGAAGATGAAAAAGAGCAGGAACTCAGGCCGCCATCAAAGGAGTGGTATTGGCTTCAGCACCTACCGGGTCGGAGGACTCGGCTACGAGCTCGGAGGAAGCAGTCGATGCAGGGGTCGCGGAGTCGCCAGTCGAGGGAGCAGGCCCGGATGCGGTGTTCTTGGCGGGGGTTTCTGTTGCGCTCAACTCGGGGGGAGGGGGGCAGCGTGGAGATCACCATCTCGGTGGTAACTATTCCGAACGAGGCAGTGGGCTGCTGGTCAACTTGGATCTCCTTATCCACCTCCTCGGAGCCGCCTCTCGTCTCGGTGGCCTCCTGGCCAGCGCGCACATCGGTTTCCTCAATTGCTGCTTCGTTTTGCTCGGCCTCTTCATCGACTGCCTCATCCTGCTCGACCTCTTCGTCGCTGTACTCATCATCATCTTCATCTTCGTCGTCCTCGACGTACGTGTTTGGCTCGGAAAGGCATCGATATACTCCTTGGTATCAGCATATGAAGCTAACCGATAGGCAGTCTGCTTGCAGTGCTGGATGAATTCCTCCTGCCCGGTCCACTTGGATCCGTTCCGGAGCGTCTTGAGTTTGTTGAGGTCTAGATTATCATACCAGGAAAACACGAAATGGAGGGCCTCATCTACGCCAGCTCGGGCTGCTGAGGCGCACCATTTCACCAGTTCATCCTTGACATAGTCCAAATTGGAGGCAATCTGATTAACCGACTCCGGGACCTCTTTTTCCGGCCAAAAGAGCTTGTGCAGGCGCACAGCAGTGGACACAATTGTGGTGCCCAAGCCCTTCAGGGAGGTGACCTCGGTCTTGATGTTCTCAATTTGGTCATCTATTGTGGCCGAGTCCTCGACGCCGTGGCCTAGCTCTTTCCTCAATTTCCTGGCCTTCTCCACAGCGTTTTCAGCACCAAGGTTGAAATCCGGGAAGGTCCCTAAGAGAGGAGATACTAGGCAGAGTCAAAAGAAGGCCGAACAGAAGAAGACCGAACATAAGGAAGACCGAATAGAAGAAACCGGATGCAATAACTCATAGCGCAGGTCCATGACGAGACCCTTAAGCCGGCGGGCCCATCCGTCAGCGAGCGCGTGTTGCTTCTCCAGCAGACCGTGGGAGTTGACCACCATGGTGCCGAGTGCAGCGTTTCTTGATTTGAGGGATTCAATCTCCCTCTCCAGTTCGAGCTTCTCGACAGCCGCTTGGCTCAGCGCCTCGGTCTTCTCATTTCCGGCTTTGAGCGCCATCTTGATGGCATCAGCTAGCTCACGCTTAAGCTTGAGCACCTCCTTCCTCTCCGCGGCGACATCTTCCTGCAACTTGGTCTGGCTGGCCTGCACTTGCTGCCGCACCTCAGCTGGAGTGACACACCCTTGGTGTTGATCAAGTAATAGTTGGTGTTCCTCTGGGAAGGAGACAGTCCGGTCAGCAACACAGTAAGGATACAGAAACCGGATAAGAAAAAAGAAGAGGTGACTTACTCTCGACAGCCGAGATTTTGCTCTATGCGGACTTGGCCAGCACTATGCAGTCCTGGTGCTTCTCGGTGAAGGCCTTGTGCTCACCTGCAGAAAAAGAAAAGTTAACCAGATAGGAAGAAACTGGCATACTCATAAAACGCACAAACAGAAAATGTAACACTTACTTTTCAAGGAAGAAATCTTGGTGATAGAGTCTGTGAGATGCTGCTCAATAATAGCTTTAAGTTGTGAAACATGATCCGAGTTAGAAAACTGATGCCAGGAAAGCATAAGCAGTAACTGGGCTTGGATAAGAATTACCTCTTTGGCCACACTCCTCCTGCAGATCCCGGTTCTGCTCCTTGACTCTTCGGTGAGACCAAAGGAGCTGGCGGAAGATCTTGGTTCGATCATCAGTACATTCCTGAAGAGGAAACAGCCACAATGTTAGTAGGGAAGATTCGACCCGAGTAAACTTCAACTCGGTCGAGTATTGCCTACTCGGCCCAAATCTCGGGGATTGGATGGAGTATGAAAGATGGATAGAAAAGTGCAACTCGAAAAAAACCGGATAGAAGAGAAATTACTTACCCAGGAGGTGTTCTCGGCGTCTTCGGCAGCTACGCGCAAACAGTACATCTTGTGCGCCAGAGTGCTGCTGGACGCGGCGATGGCCATTGAGATGGGCCAGACATCGGCTTTATTCCAGGATTTCCAGTAGTTATCCAGATTGCCCAGCTTCTTGCTGTCGTACTCTGGATCAATATAACCTACCCGGTCCAGCGTAGTGTCAATCTCTTCATACAGTTTATGCGCAAGCTCCGTCAGCTGGGCATCCGGCTTAATGGCCAGAGTGCCGGCCTTGGTCTTGGATCCGGCCGGGGTTATCTTCTTCTTCTGCTGCTGCTCCCGCTCCTGCCGTTTCCGGTGCTCCTCCTGCAGCTCTCGCCAGTGAGCCGGAATATTCTTCACGGCGTCAGATGTTCCACTGCTACCTGCCCCTGCAGCCAGTTTTGAGGGTGTGAAATTGATCCGTTGCTGCTTTGGCTGCCGGCTACGTGTGGCAGGGCCACTTCTTGGGGGAACTAGGTCATTACTCGGCGATGGAGGCCTTGGTGCTGCCGTTGCTGTTGCTGCTGGAATCCGGTACGTGGCACTGGGAGCTTTGCTTGCGTCTGTCTTGGTCTTGGTGGTCTTGGCGGTAGCCTTCTTGGATGTGGCCACAGCTTCCAAGGGAGTACGCTTTTTCGGCGGAATTGGTGGCTTGGCTCCTCCTGCTGCCGTTGGAGTATCTTGCTATTGCGTGGGTGGTGGCCGTTGCTCGGGCTGCCTCTCGGGCTGCTGCTGCTCAGCCTGCCCGGCGCCTTGCTGGGGCTGCTCCTTCGATGGATGTTGTTGCCAGGTCTGCGCCGCATCTTGCGGCTGGGTCATCTGTTGGAGGTTGTTGCTGCTCGGCGGTGGGTTCCGGTATTTGGTGTTTAAGGGTGGGATCCTGTTGCTCCAAAGCCCTGTCAGTATCCATCTCGGCGCCGGTGTTGTCAGCGCCGAGATGTGGGTCTTCTCGGTTTGGAGGGGGCATATTGGTCCGCTCCACGGGCTGGGTCTCTTCGTCCTCGGAATCAAGGACCACAATCTCCTGAGGCGCACTCGGCTTTGGGGGTGCGTCAGTGGCATCAACATCAAGTGCCTCGCTAAGGGGAAGAAAGAAGAAACTGAGGAATAAGAAGAGTGCAAACACAAACCACACGGATCAGAAAAGGTAGAAAAGACAGAAAAGTACAAACATAAAGCATGGAGCATCTCGGAAAGACTTAGCGTCCTCGGTAGGTCGTGGTGGCCTCTAGGTGCGCCCAGAAGTGGGTTTGTTTCGCTTCGAGGTCTTCTTCGGACTCTTGGCAGCGGGGGGTCAACGGAACCACTGCTGGATCTTTTCCTCAATCCGGAGGGGGCGGCCATTGACACGGGCTCCGCGTCGATTGGTTCCTCCTCCATCTCTCGTCTGCAAGCAAGAAGAGAGAATACAAGTGTGAGCCCGAGAAGAACCCGGAAAACATTGAAGTACATGCGATGGTGGTCTCGGTCACCTTCATCATCCTCGGACCAATCCCAGATTGATGTGGAGACTCGGGACTTACCATCTCGGTCTGGGGCGGTGGTGAGCGGAACACAGAGTGTGTCCTGGACATCAAACTGCTCTTCATCGTCGTCGGTCCGGTCCGGCTTCCAGTTCTGCTCGAAGATGGCTTTATCTTCCACCTTCTGGCGAGGAATAGTCTAAAGATGCAAACACAAAGCATAAGAGACATAGTAGACTTAGGAGAACTAAGCTGAAACTCTAATCGGTGTAGCATGCAATCTGACGAAGATATAGATCCTGGATCCTGCGGGTAAGGACACCCCCTCTCAGTCTCAAGGCCAAAGCCCAAGAAGAGGCGCCCTTGAAGCACTCTAGAAGGCCCACGTGAAGCCAACCCGCACTAACTTGCGGGTTAAGCTAGGAAATCTGTAAACCGACATGGATAGAGTTTGAATCCTCTCCGGGTAGGACTCGAGACCTGGCCATCTATATAAGGCCAGGAGAGCCCCCTAGGAGAGGGACCAAGCTATTACTGCACGACCTAAAAGCCTTGAACTTGAGACCTACTCTCGACTCGAGCAAACCATTGTAACCGATCTAATCTTCAATACAGATCGACAAGAGGCAGGAGTAAGGGTTTTACCTCTACGAGGGCCCCGAACCTGGGTAAATCTCGCCCCCTGTCTAGCCGACGATTACACCAGCGCTCATCACTTCTCCTAGTCGAAACCCGATAGGGTCACCTAAGGGATTTGTAGAGTCAGAGATTCGACAATTGGTGCCGACCGTGGGGAACGCGGGCGCTGGATCACCGGCATCTTCGGCTTCATCGACGTCCAACTCCCGTTGGAAACCATCGACTACGGCTCCGAGCAATCCTATACGGATCGGATCTGTCGTAGTCACACCTCACTCGCCGGAATCACGCCCGGTATTCGAGGATCTGGAGAAGAGCGTCACCCTGACGTTCGGAAGCTTCAACTTCGTGACAAACCGAGACGGAATCCTCCACTTCACGGACGAATCCGACAACGAATCTGGAGCCGTCAACTCGCGCTTTCCTGTGGAGAAAAGCGGCGAATCCATCCGATTCAACGCAGCGGACTACCACGCCCTCTCGACAGAGGAACCATCTCGGGTACGGGGAGCTCTCCAATCTGTGCCTAGGACGCACGGGCCGCGATTGGCCCAAGTCTGCATGGCCGGATTGGAACCGCCCCCGGAAACCGAATTCAGCGCAACCGAGCGCAATATAATCGGCGTCTCGCGGGAGGCCTGGAACAGAGCCAAAGAAGCCATGCGAAAGAGTCAGCCACCCGCGGCAGGAGCGGCACAGGAGGATCTAACCGCCTACCACTACCATCTAGTGAGAGCGGCCTCGACCATCAAAGACGCCCGAGCAGATCTAGCCCGTCGCAGAAGAGCGGCGGACGAATCAAGCCTACGACGAGCCGAGCAGTCCCTTGCGCCCTCGGTCGGTACCCGGCCCGCAAGGAAAGGACATGCAGCATCATCCAGAGACTACGAATCCATGGCTGGGACCAGCAGGTCGGCCACATCCTCCTTCATGAGGGTCGACGACGACGGCAACGTCTACCCGCAAACCCCCGCTGCTGCAGTCCTAGCAGCAGCAACTTACATGCAGATGAACCAACCGACGGAAAGCGATCCTCGGGCGGAACAGTACAAGCAAATTCGCAAGGGGCTAGGATTGGCGGCTGCAAGGCTCGCCTCTCACGATCGCAAAAAGACTGAAGAACAATTGGAGAAGGAGCGACAGGAGAAGGACAAAGATAAGGAAACGCCCCGCAGGCACAGAAGCTCCTCCCCGAGAAAAGACAAATCGCCACGTCATGGTCGAGGAAAAGAAGCCCGCCGCCGCGGCGACAATCGAAGCAGCAGCGATGACAGTCCAAGAGAGAAAAGCTCACGACACCACAGCAGCCGCTCGCGAAAACGAAGCAAAGAGCCACGGAAGGACGCTGACCGCGATCGGCCCGGACGAGACGCGCAATCCGACATCGCGCAGAACAAGGTGGATAGGGCAAGGGCATCAAGATATCGCGACCGATCATCATCCGGCTCTTCGGATGACGAAACCTGCGGCGCACTCTGTTTCGCCCGCAGCATTCGCGAAGCACCCCTACCCAAACGGTTCAAACTCAGCACGGAAGTGACAAAGTACGACGGCTCGCTCGAGCCTTCCCAATGGTTAAGCGACTACCTCACGACAGTAAAGTGCCAACGTGGGAACAAGAACACGGCTATGCAATACCTCAATTTGCATCTAGTTGGAGCGGCCCGCAGCTGGCTGGAGAGGAGACCAAGATCCTGCTACGCATCATGGGATGACTTGCACCGCGATTTCTGCAAAAACTTCCAGTCGACGTACAAGAGGCCAGCTACAATCGAAGAACTACGAGCCTGTAAACAGAAAAGCGGCGAGTCTACCCGAGAATACATCCAGCGGTTGGACACACTTAGGAACACCAGCGGTAACCAATCCTTGGAAGAGTTTGCGATCGAGGGCTTTCGCTATAAGGCGCGAGAAGAATGCCTTTCGGGAAGAACTAGGCAGCGCAGCGCCTAATACTATCGGAGGAGCTAATGATCATAGCGAAAAATGGGGCTAATGAGAAGACGCAGTGCGCAACTGAAAGAGGGTCATCAGACCAGCACACGAAGAAGACCGCCAATGGGCGCAAGAAAAAGAAGGAAATACTATGACCACGAGGGATAGAGAGGTATTAGTGGCGCAAGCAGAATTCCCGCGAAATCGCGACTTGGTCGACGCGGAAGCGCGAGTGGAAAACCTAAGGACCAGAAGAAAATCCCCCGAGGAAGATCTTGATGCATACTGCTCCGCTACATCTATTTACAGATAAGCGCACGGGCAAAACTAAGGCAACACACCTTCTTAAGGACTGCCGAAAGTTTCACGACATCTCGGATGCACTCGCCAGGAAAAGATTTGCATCCACCCAAAACTACCCGCCGCTGCCAGGAGGAGGACAACAATTCCAGCCGCCACCACCACCTCCACCAGCAAATCCAAACATGGCGCTAGCCGCACTACCTGCGCCACCACCACAAAACAATGGAGCCAATGCATAACCGAACCCGGCAGGACAACTCGCGATGATACAGAAGGTATGCCCCTCTCGCAGAGCTCAAAAGAATAACACGAGGCAATTGTGCATGGCAGTGCAGACACCACCAACAAAAACCGAGTACCTGAAAATGGCGGATCAGCCAATCACGTTCTCGATGAAAGACCATCCGCCACGAGTCTATCGACCAGGACACGCCGCCCTTGTCATCCAAGCTCAAATTGGTAATTATGACCTGGCCCGCGTATTCATGGACGGTGGCAGTGGCATTAACATCATCTACGCGGATACACTCCGTCGAATGAACAAGAATCTGGACGGCCTAACGGAATCAGAAACATCCTTCCACGGGATAGTTCCGGGAAAGGCAATCTGTCCACTCGGAACAATCAACCTAGAAGTCGTATTGGGCTCTCCAAGCAACTACAGAAGGGAATTCCTGGACTTCGAAGTCGTCGACTGGCCCTCACAGTACCACGCCATTCTTGGTCGAACAGCGTTCGCCAGATTCATGGCCGTACCACATTACGCGTATTTGAAGCTCAAGCTACCCGGCGAATACGGTGTGATCACCATCGACGGAGACTTCCAGAAATCGGACAAGTGCGACATAGAATTTAATGAGATCGCAAAATCTTTCGGGATGCAAGAAGAACTTCAAGATTTGGCAAAAACCACGTATCACTCTGTTATGCCCCTCACGAAGAAAAACGCGCCTGAACTGGAATTCAGCGCCAACAACGACACTCGCAAGCATCAAGTGCACCCGACGGATTCTGCAAAGACAGCGATGGTTTCAACAACCCTCTCGCCAGCATAGGAAGACGCGCTCGTCAAACTCCTCCGTGAGTACTGGGAGATTTTCGCCTGGCAGCCCTCAGATATGCCGGGAATACCCAGGGAGTTTGCCGAGCACTCACTCGAAGTTTTTCCTGACGCCAAACCCATCAAACAGACGACTCGACGATTTTCAGAACCCAAGCAGAAGGCGCTTGGAGAGGAAGTAAACAGATTGCTAGCCGCAAATTTCATTAGGGAGATCAAGATATCCACCTGGTTAGCAAACCCGGTGTTGGTCCCCAAGAATAACACGGATATCCTTCGGGTGTGCATCGACTACACGTCACTGAATAAGCACTGCCCCAAGGACAATTTTCCTTTACCACGGATCGACCAGATCGTGGATTCTACGGCAGGCTGCCAACGCCTCTCCTTCCTGGACGCCTATTCGGGATATAATCAGATCCGAATGAAAAGGGAAGAAGAAGAGAAGACGGCATTCATCACACCCCACGGTGTCTACTGCTACACGACAATGCCCTTCGGGCTGAAGAACGCAGGCGCAACATATCAGCGCTGCATGCAAAGATGCCTCGCCAATCTCATTGGCAAGAATGTACAGGTGTACGTTGACGACATTGTCATCAAAACTCGAGTAGAGGACACACTCCTCGAGGACATCAGAGAAACTTTCGACGCCCTTAATGCATATCGGATTAAACTCAATCCGACCAAATGCGTTTTCGGCGTCCCTGCAGGAAAACTACTCGGGTACCTGGTATCCGCCAGAGGCATTGAAGCCAACCCGGAGAAAATACAAGCCATCCTGACTATGAAGGAGCCAACCAATCTACGCGGAGTCTAGCAGCTCGCAGGACGACTAGCCGCCCTAAGCAGGTTCATCGCACGATTGGGAGAGCAAGCGTTACCCTTCTACAAATTACTGAAGAAGACAGACAAATTCGAGTGGACACCGGAAGCTAAACAAGCGTTCGCAGACTTGAAGCTATCGTTGCAAAGCAGGCGCGTCCTTGCAACACCGCAAGAAAGGGAGCCACTTTTCCTATACTTAGCCGCTACAAACTAGGTCATCAGCACAGCAATCGTAGTCGAACGACCTGAAGACGGCAAAGCATACGGAGTCCAACGACCAGTATATTACATCAGCGAAGTCCTCTCGCCATGCAAGAAACGATACCCTCATTACCAGAAGCTCGCATATGGAGTTGTTCTCACGGCCCGAAAGCTCAAGCATTATTTCCAGGAACACGCCATCACAGTGGTTAATGATGCGTCACTCGGGACAATCATGAACAACCCTATGGCATCCGGAAGAATAGCAAAATGGAGCATCGAGTTGGGCGCCTGGGACATCACCTATGCAGGACGCAACACAGTAAAATCTCAAGTACTCATGGAATTCCTCAGCGAATGGACAGAGCTACAAACGCCCGGGCCGCCTGAGTACACGAGCAATTGGATAATGTACTTCGATGGATCCAAGAGAAACGAAGGAGCAGGAGCCGGAATCGTTCTTATTTCACCTCATGGAGACAAGCTGCAATACGTCCTGCGATTGGACTTTCCACAAGATGACCCAGCATCAAATAACGACGCAGAATATGAAGCCCTGCTGCACGGGATGAAGATGGCAATCGCCTGCGGAGCTACCCGATTAATGATCTACGGCGATTCCAATCTCATAGTGCAGCAGACAATGAAAGAATGTGACGCCATTGCTGAAAACATGGTCGCATATCGTGACATGTACAATCTGCTCGAAGGAAGCTTTAAAGGGTGCGAACTGAGGCACATTGCGAGATCCAGCAACGAAGAAGCAGATAGACTGGCAAACATGGGTTCCACGAACACACCCATACCGCCAGGAATATACTTCGAACGGATGGTCAAGCGATCGGTCAAATTGAAGAAAGACGAAGAAACACCAGCAGCGCCAGAAATAGAGGTCAGCCCGCAGGTCGCGCTTATCGAGCTTATTCATAATATATCACGACAGGTCTTTCTGGTCGAGCCAGTCTGGACGCAGAAATATCTCGACTACCTGCTCAATAAACAGCTCCCGGCCGATCCACGAGAGGCTCGACAGATACTCAGGCGCAACAAGTCCTTTCGAGTGGTCAATGGAGAATTATACAAGCAAAGCATCTCGGGAATACTTCAGCGATGCATCGCACCCGAAGATGGCAAGGAATTACTCCGGGACATACACCAAGGAGATTGCGGACATCATGCTAGCTGGAAAACAATAATGGGAAAAGCTTTTCGAGGAGGATTTTACTGGCTAACAGCAGCCAGCGATGCAAAAAGCCTGGTCGAACGATGCGACGCCTGCCAGCGATTCGCACCAAGACCACACGCACCTGCCACGGAATTGCACATGATACCAATTGCCTGGCCCTTTGCACAATGGGGGCTAGACATGGTTGGACCACTACGCAAGTCCACACCAGGTGGATACACACACTTGCTGGTCGCAGTCGACAAGTTTACCAAATGGATCGAGGCTACGCCTGTAACTTCGGCTAGCGCCCAATGCGCCGTCAAATTCCTCGACTCCATCGTATGCAGATTTGGTGTGCCACATGACATCATTACAGACAATGGTACAAAGTTCACAGCAAAGGAAACACAACAGTTCTGCGAGGAAAAAGGCATCAATTTCAAGTTTGCTTCAGTTGCTCACCCGCAAACGAACGGACAAGTCGAAAGATCCAACGGCTTAGTTTCGGCTGGCATCAAGAAGCGATTACTCGATCGTCTACACCCCGCTGCAGGACATTGGGCAGAAGAGCTACCCTCCGTACTCTGGAGCCTACGCACAACTCCTAATCGATCGACGAAGTACACGCCATTCTTCATGATATACGGGGCAGAAGCAGTCCTCCCCGAGGACGTTCGATTCTGCGCCCACGAGTTGTAGCCTACAGCGAAGAAACTTCCAACAAGGCGCTCGCAGAAGATATGGATGCACTCGACGAAATGTGTGACATCGCACTCGCAAGAGCCGCAGTATATCAGCAATCCTTGCGCAACTATCATAGTCGCCGAATACGCCACAGAGCATTCGCGGTTGGGGACCTGGTGCTACGGCTCAAACAGAAGGACGGACACAAGCTCGAACCACCTTGGGAAGGACCCTTCATCATACACGAAGTCATCCCAGGTGGAGCCTACAGGCTAAAGAATCCGACGACCGGAGGGATCTATTCCAATCCGTGGAACATCGCACACCTCCGCAAATTTTATCCATAGGTTTACTTGTTATCGCAACAAAATAAGGCTATACTAGCCAGTCCTGTAGCTCGAATACATGGTTTCTCAGTCATTGCAATAAAGACATGATTCCTTCATCATATTCACTCGAAGCTTCTCGTTCTTTACATGCTAAAAGTTACAGGTACACACCCCATAAAACACACGGGGGCTACACCTACAACTAAGCATCAGAGAAAAACATCATACAAACAAGGTTGTACACCTTACAACAGTTTTTATAAACTATAAATAGATTACAGGATATTTACATCCGACAATCAATCAAAGCGCTGAGCATTCTCAGTCGCTAAAACTCTATCCACCTCTTCAGAGGTCAATCGGATAATTTTCTCCGCTGCAAGACGCACAGCATCATAGTACGGCGAGATATCCTCGATTGCATAATATGGGCGCCGAGCAACAGAGGTAACATCTATCTCAGGATGCCATATTCGGACAAAAGAGAGAGCTACAACCGCGCCGCACGTCATCTGATTGCGCACACACGCGCGAACTTCTCCTTCACGTCCAAACAACCTAAGAAGATAGCTCCAGTCTTCGGGACCCTTTTCGAGTGGGTAAAATGCAGCGTTCATCGCAACCAAGACCTCGTGAAAAGAACTCACGAGAATTCTCGCCTGGAGGACTCGGAATTTCAAGGTGGCCATCACAAAACCCCGACTGCGATCAGACCAAAAATTGTTTGCATGAGGTTTTGAGCTGCTAGCCTCTTGAAGGATGTGGTTTTCTACCCACTGCTTTTCTTCCCTATCATCCGGATTAACGACTGAAGAGAAAAAACATACTCAGTCAGCTACGGAAACAAGGAAGAAAAAGGCACGGGGGCTGCACTACTTACAGAGCAAACCCCTTGCGACTACAGCCAACTCATCCATCAGAAATTGTTCGCGTTCAGTCGCCAATTTCTGCTTGGACTTCGCCACATCGGCTACCCCGCGCATAGCTTTTAGCTTGCGATCACCCTCCTGGACCTTATCACGAAGGCCCGCAAAAGTGCCAACAGCGGCCACAAGTGGATTTACTGGAGTACCACGTCCACCCGAAGTTTCCGCGGCAAACCCAGTAGCCTGGAAGGATACAACGAAAGAATTAAGATGCCCTACTCGAGTCATTTCTAGTCGCACATCTGACAAACGCTCGGGGGCTACTCCCATCGGGAGACAACGCACAAACAAGGGGAATAAATTGCAAGGCGAATTCTTCAATTAAAGACAACAAAGGTACGGGAATACATCCCAAGGTTCATTACATTCAAGGAAGAAAAAGAAAAAACTATGAGGCTACATTGGTGCTTCCGCTAGCGGCAGTCGCCCCCCCTTTCAGCCGAGCAAATATCTCAGACAGCTTCCGAGCAAGAATGGCGGCTTGCTCGCCAAAACGAGAGAGCCGTACCTTTTTGCCCGTGGAGGGGTCGACTGGAAGAGATGAGTAGGACTCCTCCAAACCTTCGACTCCGTGCGCCAAAGCAAATTGGATTGCGGTCTTCGCACCAGACTCCGACTGAGAAACCGCGAAGGCATCCAGAAGTTTGCCTTCTGAGAAGACCTTCAACAGATCATCTAGCGCGGGTGCAGGAGTGGCGTTGGCAATGAGGCGACCATGCAGTTGCACCAACACTTGAGTAGCATCACTAATCAAGGAGAAAACTCCATCAGCGTGCCTTTTAAGCTGGGCAAGTGTGTCGGTTACCACATCTACCCGCTGGAGTCCAGGGATCTCTAGAGGAACATCCAGAAGACCTACAAAAGAAGGAAATAATACTTAGCAAAGTTCAGCAAAATGAAGGATCAAAGTCGCAAAAGTCCAAAACACTTACCCGCGAAACGCTCAGCGAGGGGACGGAGGAACCCGACAACGTCGTTATCGGCCTTACTGCCAGCTTCCTCTAACTCCTTCAAGGCCTTCTGCGCATCCGCGAGCTGTCGGCTAAAATCTTCCGATTGCATGCGGGAAGCCTCCAGCTCTTGTCAAATGGCCGTCAGGTCAGCCTCCCGAGCAGTTACCTGCTCAGAGAGTTTGACCTTTTCGGATTCTGAGAATTCAAGTCGAGCTGCAAAAGAGATGCTTATCAAAAATCAAGAACGCACGGAGCACTGAAGACAGGGAAATGATAAAACTTACCCTTGAGAAGGTCGTTTTCAGTTTGAAGTCGGCTACGGTCCGTTCGAAGTGACTCGCAATCCGACTCGGCGAGAACGGTGCGGCGACCAATCGCCGCAAGAGAATCAATAAGCGAGTGCAAAAGCACGAAGACGGAAGAGTTAGAAGGATTAAATTGGAGTCTGTACCCGATTATTTACAATCGACTACAGACTCGGGGGCTACTCCCATCGGGAGCACTGCCGTGCACCCGATAAAAATGAAATCATGTAGAAGAAATAAACCAGACTTAGAGCCTGTAGCCGATCGCTTGCGATCGACTACAGCCTCGGGGGCTACTCCCATCGGGAGCACTGTCGTGCACCCGATAAAAATTTGAAGACAGAAGATGAAGTTTACCTGGACGGTGGCGCGAGAGAGCGGATCCGCGGAGCTGTCCGTCACTTCTTTAGAAGCTGAAGTCCTGGCGGCAAAGCTGGGGGCTTCACGTTCCAAAGTCGCGGCCTTAGGGGCTGCTCTGGGAGAATTTTGGACGGTACCCGCAGTGGGAGTTTCACCCGCGTCCCTTGCCTTTTTCCTCTTTTTGGGAGGAACGGCAGAAGCGTACCTGCGAGGACAGATAGTCTGCAGACTGCAACAAAAGATAAAAAACATCAGAATTGAAGTGCGAAGAATGTTCGACCAAGAACAAGGAAAAATACCTACTCGTCATCTTCGTCGTCGTCCAGCAAGTCCGCGTTCCAGGCAGTCGCCATCACCGGAAACGAGGGCGAAGGGGCGAGTGAACGAAGTGGAGTCACAAGGATAGGAGCCTGGCCGGGCGACGCTTCCAAGGAATTGTCCTTGGAAGTAGCCTCGTCATCATCCACCCGACGACGCTTGGGAGGGACACCATTCGAGTCGTCAGCGTCATCCGAAGAATCTCGCTCAGAACTCGAAGAAGCGTTGGCAACGCTGGTGTCAGCCGCACCATCCTGGTGACTCGCCAGTAGTTCTGAAGCCTCCTCTCCCGTAACTGGCGGGTAGCAGTCTGCCATAGCCAGGCTCTGCAAAGACATAAAAGATGAGAAAAGACCTTGTCAACTAGGATTCAGAACAAAAAGGAAACAATTCAAAGACAAAAAAGGAAGAAACTAACCGCGGCTGGAGGAGGATTTGAAGCGGCAAAGGCTTCAACCGAACAATCGGGGAATTTCTCCCCCACCTTCAGTCGAGTGATACCCGCGATTTTCTTCTCGAATTCCATATTCGAAAGTTCCTCGCGGCTTACTCGGCTGGGGTCTTCTGAGCCTTGATACTCCCACATTGCGGAGGGCCTTTGCTGAAGAGGCTGGATCCTGCGTTTCAAGAAGATGCTCGTCAAATGCATCCCGTTGAGCACGACTCCCGCAGTCTGATCCCGGAGAGCGGTTACTCTTGCGAGTAAGGGCGCAACGGTCTGATTCTCCTCGGCTGACATCTTGTGCCCCCAGGACTTTCGCCTTGTCAGAACAGCGAACGGGTGGAACTCTACGATCCCACCCGAGCTGTTGTCGATGACGTAGAACCACCTCTTCTGCCAGCTTTGGGCGGAGTCGACAAAATGCATGTTGAAGTAGCTGCCTTCTTGTCGAGCTTGGATCCCGAAGCCGCCCGTGCGAAGCGGTTCGCCGAGCTCAGATTCCACCCGCGATCTCTCGCGGAAGATCCGGACTTTGAAAAGCGCCTTCCAGAGCGCCCAGTGTGGGCGAATGCCGAGAAAGCACTCGCAGAACACGATGAAGCACGATATGTGCTGCACCGCGTTCGGAGGAAGATCGTGAAGCTGTATGCCATAGACATACAGCAACCCGAGGAAGAAAGGGTGGAGAGGAAAGGAAAGACCCCGAGACACGTGGTCCACAAAGACCACGCGCTCGTTCGATTGCGGGTTAGGTACCTCCTCCTTCTTTCCGAGGCGAACCCGCTTCTCCGTCTCCGCCGGCAGCAACCCCTCCCGCTGCATCTCCTTGATGCTTTTCGCGGTGGTGTTGGGGGAGCGCCAGTCGCCAGCACGGGGCATAGGTTGCGTGGAGGGTTCCCCGGACGCAGAAGTGACAGCACCACGCCTTTTTCCGCCAGCCATTTCTTGCAGCACGAGCTCGAGCGCGAGGAAGAAGGAGATGGGCGCGAGGAAGAAGATGAAGGCAAGGAGCTGGGAAAATTTCACCGTAGCGCTAAGACCCGTACTTATACACGGAGCGAGACGATCTCAGCCGTACGATGTGCTACGTGGCGCTTATCACGGCCGCCACGCGTGATGATGAAACGAAGCGGCGGCCAGCGCTGTTTCGTGCCACGATCTTAACAGAAGATCGTGCGCATTTACTGCGCGTCTCGCGTAAAAACCGGGAACGACGTCTCGTTTCCCGGTCAAAAAGCTGACCAGGTGGGCCACCATCTGCTGCCACTCTGTCACGTCCCATCGGGAGAAGAGGAGTGCGCCATGACGTCATGGCATACATCATTCAAATTCAAGATCTTTCGATTGGAAGTTCAAACGCGAAAGTATCTTCGTACGAACAACAATTCCTTCGAATAGAAGCAACTTTTCCGTGAACAATTCATGAAGCAAAACCTCTTCGAACGAGAGAAAAATACCCTATACACGAAAACTCTTTCGTATGGGCACAGCATTCCGAACATGAAAACTCTTTCATATGGACTTAGATTTTCTTCCAGCACGAAACTTCTTTCGTATGGAATTCAAACAAATCGATCGGGTGGGAAGAACCTACCTCTCTTACACATGATAAATTTACATCATAAAAAACCTGGATTGTTCAGCCGACTAGGCACATCCGGATGCCATATTCTTCGAATATGAAGGTAAGACCCGAAAAGATCTCTCTTTTGGGCCTGGAATCGCACTCGAAAGCTGCGTCCTCCGGTATAATTCCGTGTCAACAACACGAAGAAAAATCCTAGCGGACGCGCCGGGTACCCCCATAGGTTAAGTTCGACTTGGTAAGTCCACAACGGCCCAGTCGCAACGATCACCTCATCGGGTTCGAGTCGGAGGTCTCGAATCTGTGTAGGCCAGGAATGTTTTTGCCCTAGTCGCAATTAATTGGCCCTGATCTCTCGGGAGAGCCAAGCTACTGTGCCACATCATTCTGTGAAAAAGAAGCCGTACAAACATGCACTTATGTTGCTCAATGCTCGAGCATGATGACTTTTCATACAGGGAACACACCCTTTCAAAACAATAACTGTCGAGCTGGTCCTCCAAAAAAGATCAAGAAAGGTTTGACCGTCTACTCGACTGGGAAAATACCAATCAAGCAAACGCTCGGGGGCTACTGACAAAGATATAGATCCTGGACCCTGCGGGTAAGGACACCCCCTCTCGGGCTCAAGGCCAAAGCCCAAGAAGAGGCGCCCTTGAAGCACTCTAGAAGGCCCACGTGAAGCCCACCCGCACTAACTTGCGGGTTAAGCTAGGAAATCTGTAAACCGACATGGATAGAGTTCGAATCCTCTACGGGTAGGACTCGAGACCTGGCCATCTATATAAGGCCAGGAGAGCCCCCTAGGAGAGGGACCAAGCTATTACCGCACGACCTAAAAGCCTTGAACTCGAGACCTACTCTCGACTCGAGCAAACCATTGTAACCGATCTAATCTTCAATACAGATTGACAAGAGGCAGGAGTAAGGGTTTTACCTCTACGAGGGCCCCGAACCTGGGTAAATCTCGCCCCCTGTCTAGTCGACGATTTCACCAGCGCTCATGACTTCTCCTAGTCGAAACCCGATAGGGTCACCTAAGGGATTTGTAGAGTCAGAGATTCGACACAACCACAAAGCATAAAAATCTATGTCTTATCAGGAGGAACCGGGTTGAGACTCTACTCGGTACAGCATGCAAACACAAATCATACAAAGCTAAGTACTATCAGGAGAAACCGGGTTGAGACCCTATTCGGTACAAGATGCAAACACAAAGCATAAATGGCTAAGTCTACTCACGGGAAACCAAGTTAAGTTCTACTCGGTGAATCATGAAAAACAGGAAGCAAGATCAACTAAGTGCATACAGAAGGAAGCTTACTTTAGGGGCTGGCTGATCTCGGCTGTATGGCACCGAACCATAATACCAGGTGTCCGAGAGGGTGGCCTTGAGGATGGAGCGAGCCCAGATAGCCACTTCATCCTTGCTGAGCTCGAACGTAGTGGTATGGGTGCAGTCGCGGGGCCTTCCCATGAAGCACATCTTGTGTGCTCGGATTTGGAGAGGGAGAACCCGGCGGCTCAACCAAGCGGCGATAAGGTTATCTCGTCGGAGTCCCAATTCGACGTACTGCTTCAGTCTGTCATCTGCATGGTTCGCATTCGGCACAGTCTTCTTTGGGTGGTATCCCAAGTTCCTCATAGCTGTTGGTGGAACGTTCTCGAAGGCAGGCAACTTGATGAGATCGATCGGCTACGCACCTTCTTCCGGAGTGGGGTTCTTCACATATAGAAATCCCCGTTGCCATTTCCGGCAGGTGTCCAACCCTAGAACCCGGGGATAGGTGCAGGGAGTTCGGCAGACGATCATGGCAGCACCGGTTTGGGTCATCACCTTGGGCGCATCCGGATTGGCCTGGTAGGGGAGAACTTGCTGGCGGAAATAGAAGTACTTGGCCCAGATGTCTACCGTGGGGTAGACACGGAGATAGGCTTCGCAGCAAGTGGCAAAAGTGGACAACATGACTATGGTGTTAGCCGGAAGGTGGTGCGGTTGGAGGCCAATGTGGCGGAGGAAATCTTCCATGAACTTGGAGATTGGAAGGCTGAAGCCGCGTTTGATATGGCTGAGAAACACGACATACTCACCAGGCGCGGGCGTTGGCTCTAGCTCGTTGCCGGGTGGCCTGCAGATGACACCCGGTTGTACCCGGCAAGTGTTGACGAGCCATTGTGTGTCCCTGGCGGTGACATCGGACCCTTCCCAACTGGCATGAGTTGATACAGGGCCCTCCAGATTCAGATCCGCGACGGGCTCGAGCGCCATTGGGGCGTCTCAGGCGAGGAAGATCTTGGACAAGAAAGCAAAGTGGAAGCAGAGCAGTCGCATGGTGATGGCGGCGCGAGCTCGAAGATGACCGTGCGTTGCAGTGAAGATCTTAAGGCCCACGGGTGCACTCCGACGAGCGGTGGCGCGCGGGATGGTCTCGTCCTCTCTCTACACACGGCGTGGCGGCGTTCAGTGGTTCGTAGTGGGGCGATGCGCTCTGTGCGAGTTTGGCGAGAGGGAGGAGAAAGGTAGAGGGGAAAATGATGGGGAAGTCGAGGCAACGGGCGGCGCATGGGTGTTTATACCCCCCAAATAGAAGTTACTATGGGGGATTAATTGTGGCAGAGATCATGCGACGTGGGGAGTTACCACGCCAGTTAGAAACACACGAAGCGATTCACTCGCGCGTAACGGGTGCAGTAAATCCCACGTCTTGGGACGTGCGCACTCAAGTGCCCTGTGTGAAGTGACGCAACGTCCCGTGGGCCAGGTGCGCAGTGACAGGCGCGGGTGGAGCACGTACGGTGCGACCGCATCGTACCCGAGGCGACGTGGGCTATGTGTTCACGCCACGTGTTGAGCCTTACACGCAAAAGATAGCGAAACGCTCTGGTTCGAGCGGCAAAGATTTGGAAAATTGGCTATGATGGAGGGATGATAACCCGGTAGGCTAACGTCAAGGTGTAACTCGGCCCAAAGGGAGCTGCGCAGGACCCGGCTTAAGGAAAGGGAGTCTCCAGAAGGCCCAGGAGTGTAGGCTTCGTAACCCGGATTGTGGGTTTCGATAAGGAAGCTTAGGGTTTGTATGCGGTGACCGGGCAGGACACCGAGTACGCCTTGGATAGGAAACCAGGGGGCCGGGTATTATATAAACCGGCTCTCAGGGTTAGACAGACACGAGTTTTTTGACTAGTTATTCGAGTATCCCTTGTAATACGAGGGCTGAGATTGTAACTCTAGATCGGAGACTCGGTGACTTGATTGCCAGAGCTACCAGATCGATTATCAGCATTATTTCCCCTGAGCAAAACCCTCTCCCAAACACCAGAGTCGAATTGCCCCAAGATAAGTTACCCCCGGTTACGTCTGCCGTGATTATCCCACGACAGTTGGCGCCCACCGTGGGGCCTGCGTCCAAAGGTGTTTACATCACGGGAGAAGCTCGGGAGAACATGAAGAACCTCGTCGTCGGCGAGATCTACACCAACCCCGAAGGAGAGAAGATGGTTGTCGTGGTGGTGTCACGGCAGATGCCATGGGATGGCTAAAGATGTGGGGACGAAGGACGCTGGAGGCGCTCGGGGAGGGATTACGCGACGAGTAGACGCGTGAGGGATGAAACTAGAACTGCAAACAACACGATCTACCCAGGTTCAGGGCCCTCGTGAGGAGGTAAAACCCCTACTCCTGCGTTTCTCTATGTATTCTGATGTCTCACCGAGTAGCCACAGTACAATGGTTCTTGCTACCGAGTAGCCACTCTTCTCTCTCCTGGTAGAACTAGGTCAAGAATCTATACGTATGACCCAGCCCAAGTCTCGTCCCTCGCGCAGGAGGCGGCGGGGCACCTTATATACTTGGTGCCCAACCGGATACAGCCAAATACAAACAAGTGTCGACATTGTGTGCACACCGTCCTTCTTCCGAGTTCCCGCTGACAGCTTTGGCTTCTAAGCTTGTCCTGATGCGGAAAGTCGTTGGGCAAAACCAAGTAACCAGTCTGTTATCACTGTGCGAACACAGAGTAGGTCCCCCCTATCCTGCGACGCCCTGCTGACACACTGTCGCTGTCAGGCACGCCGTCCCCAGATGAACTGTGCTGTGAACAGTGCCAAGTACGGACCCGGGATACGCGGGATTTGGTGTCAGAACGGCTCCTTTGACTTCTGGCCCGAGTAGGTTCCCGCCATTTCTACTCGGACCAGCTCTTCTATTCAGAGGAGCATAACTCTCTTGATTCATTCTTCTGGCTGTCTAGGTGTGAGACCGGGTAGCAGTCGACCGGGTAGCGAGTACCAGGTAGCCGGCTACTCGGCCAAACACCCCTTCTGATCTTGCCTTTAGCACTTGCCTTTACCCTACTCGGGGGTAACCCCCCGACAGCAGTCCCCGAAGCTGGTAGAGCCCTGCGAACTCGTTCACTGGGCCCTGCCAGCTTAAAAACCAAGCTTGACAGTCTTGCCCTTGAGCTTTGGGATACCGAGTGAAAACCTCCGAGTAGCCCTCGATCTTGTTTCTCCTCTTCCGAATAGGGTCACCTCTCTTCCCTGTGTCCGAGTAAAATGACTTGGAGAAATCTCGAAACAGAATCTCTGCGGGACAGAGCACAATCCGGCTTTCCGCGCTGCAACTGGGCACGTGTCACGCGGACACGACTTCGACGCCTCGGTGCCCGGTAACTGACAGGCCACGCGCCCCGTTTTCACGGGGTATGCCCACCAGCTCGTAACGTCCCATCACGCGCAGTAATCGCCCACGATCTCGTCGTGGGATGTAATGCGGTCGTTACGCGCGCGTTCTGCGCTGTGTGCGTTTCTAACCGGCCCACAGACCCCACACCACACGATTACTGCCACGATCGATCCCACTTCCCCGACTCGTAACGGTAACTCGAGGAGCGGTATAAATACCCCCTCGGTAACTCCTTCTTCTCCTTCCGCTCACAATTCCCCTCTGCCTTCTCGTTTCTCCGCCGCGCAACTCACTGCGCCGCCGCGAGCTTCTCCACACCCCAAAGCCTCAATCTTTTTTCCCCAATTTCTTCCTCTCCGCCATGGCTCGCGACGACAACGCTCGCGCCGGCTGGGCGGGGTCCGAGGTTACTTCCGAGGACTGCCAATGGCTGGTGAACACCCGGAGGGTTCCTCCCGGTGTTCGCTACCGACAGCCTGACGACGAGCTCGTTCCCGCTCCGGAAGAGGGAGAGCACGTCGTCTTCCTCGCGCACTTCGCGCGAGGATTCGGGCTCCCCGCATCGAATTTCCTCCGCTCGTTTCTGGACCACAACGGCCTCCAGATGCACCACCTTCCTCCGAATGCCGTCGTCTTCCTCTCCTACCACGCTGTGGTGTGTGAAGCCTTCCTCGGTGTTCGCCCCACGACGGAGACCTGGTCCAGGTACTTTTTCTTCCGCCAACAGAGCAAGGGCAAGAAGGACGGGGCGGACACCAGCAGCCGGATAACCGAGACCGGCAGCGCCATGATGGTGCAGCGCCCTGGAACCAACCATCCGCGCATCAAGGGACTGGACTCCGTCCGCCAGTGGCAGAGGACGTTCCTGTACGTGAAGAACATGCCAGCCAAGAAGGGAGCCAAGGTGGAGGACAGAATCAATCTGCCCCCGTGGAGCAACCGAGCTCCTACTGGGCAGAACTGGAAGACCAAGCCGTCCGTCGACAAGAACCTGACGCAGATGGAGGAGCGCCTTGCCCATGTGATCGGAGAGGGGCTCAAGAGCGACGATCCAGTTGCCTGCTGGATCTCTAGGCGGGTGCTGCCGCTCCAACAACGCGCCCACCCAATGTGCTACATTGGCGGCCCCCACGATGGTACTCGGACAACCACGTTCGAGCTCAGCAACGCGGACGTCGCCGCTCACGCGCGGTCCATCCTGACCACCGGCCTCAGAGACAATTGGCAGTATGGCTTCATCCCATACAGCCGTACGAAGCCGATTGAACGGGTATGTACTTCTTACTCCGCTTCTTGCATACGCAATCCAAGTAGATAGCCTTCTCTCCTTGTTGCGACTAGCATTTGCACTCTGCGCCGAATAGGGCGCTTAACGGAACTACTCAGGCTTAGTGTGCTTGGTGTTTGCACGCCTTGTCGGGTAGCACACTTAGGAGAATTGCTTAGTCTTAATGTGCTTGGTGTTTGCACGCCTTGCCGAGTAGGATACTTAGGAGAATTACTTAGGCTTAGTGTGCTTTGTGTTTGCACGCCTTGCCGAGTAGGACACTTAGCAAGTTTCCCTAGGCTTAGTGTGCTTTGTGTTTGCACGCCTAGTCGGGTAGGGTGCCTTTATGCTTCTCGACTAACTTGTGATGTCTCTCTATTCTTCAGGTCCTTGATCGCCAGCTCGCTGAGAGCATGGAGCGCTTCGAGGACAACTGGTCGGAGGACCGAGAGGAGGACGACGAGGTCTCCTTCGAGACCGCGGATAGGCTCAACCTCCCCCATGCTCAGACGGAGAAGCATCACGTAGATGCGTCTGTCCGCGATTGGTCCGAGGATGACGACGAAGGTAATTGGGCTCATCCTGTCTGGTCGCAAGCCGCGCTACCCAATTTCCTCTTGTTTCTGAGCCGTTTTTTTTTCTTCCGAACTTCACAGGCGGCGCTGATGCTGAAGAGGAGGACGAGGAGGAAAACGAGGAAGCCCTTGTCGTCAAGCCGCTCTCGATCGCTGCTCCTCTTACCCGCAAACGGACGGGTAGCGGTGCTCAGGAGCCCCCCGCTAAGAAGAAGAAGACGGCCATGAAGACGACCAAGAAAACCGTGACGAGAGGAGGACAGACGATCCCTACCCGTAAAGGGTAAGTACTTTCTCCTTCGTTGCTTCTCCTCGATTTCCTCTGTCTTTTTTTCTTTTTTCTGAACAAGTTTCTTTCTTCAGAGTCCCCTTGAACACTGACGCCGCTCTCGCGCCCAGCAAGATTAAGAAGAAAACCGCCATTGACGTCGATAATCTCATCGACCTCGACGACGAGACTGAAGCCGCAGCGCAGGCCGGAGCGCGTGCGTCCTCTCCCGTGAGAGGGGACGACTCCGACGACGCTCGATACATGGACAGCGACGCCCACGACGCCGAGCAGGAGCAGCAGGCCCGCGCAGATCAAGAAGCGCGGGACGCTGATCGCGACGCAAGGCCACCTTCTCCTCCGGCCGCCACGGCCGAGGAGAACCTAGATCAAGACCCCGAGAAGCATGATGACGATGCCGCCCTTGAGCGGCGAGAAGAGGACCAAGAGCAGCCAGCGACAAGGGCTGCTGAGCAAGACGACCCCGCGGCCCAGCCGCGGGTAGAAGAACAAGACGCCGCACAGCAAGATCCCGCTGCCGGGCAGCGGGCTGAGATAATTGATGAGACGGAGCAGTTCCCTCTGAGCGACGCGCAACCAGACGCCGTGCAGGGTAGCGCTCAGCCGGATGCTGCGCCGGATAGCGCACCCTTGGCGCCGCCTACCCAGCAGGGTACTTCCTCCAGCGCGCCAACCTCTCCACCAACAAAGAAAACCAAGACAACATCCAGCTCTCTAGCCAAGCAGCTTATCAAGAATATCAAGCAGGAAGCCGTTGACAAGAAGGCCGCCGAGAAGAAGGCTGCCGAGAAGCAGACCTCAGGGAACCAGGCCGCCGAGAAGCCGGCTGGCCAGGTAGAGGGCGCAGTCCGCAGGAATCCTTCGCGTAGCGGTACGCGTGGTGCTGCCACGATGCCACCGCCAAGACCAACTGCCAGGCCCGGCCAGCTCACCATCCGCGAACCTGAAGCGGCTGCTAATACCGCCGCAGGATCTGGCTTCCCGGATCCACCCAGCTTCCCACCTTATATGGTGAAGGTGAGCCAGCAGCACAGCATCCCATTGACCCAAGTCGAGAAGAAGCTTGCTATCAGGAGGGGAAAACAGGCCGCACCGGTGAACTCCAAGCCTCGAGCCAGGAACCAGGATCGATCCGTCTCGATCCACTCGCGGGAGGTTGCGGAAACCGAGATAACATCCACGGGCCTCGAGCAGATATTCGACCGGGTTGGATTCATCGATGCTGAGTGGGACAGCGACGTCCTCGGCAACACGAACTGGCACGTCACATCTTTGGGTGATCTGGACCACATGCGTGTGGACTGGAACAAGGCAGACATGGGTTATAAACCCATGACTATTGCATCCAACACCAGCACACTCGCCGCCAAGCTCTTCGTCCATCGCAAGGCCGCGGAGGATATTGAACAGACCTACGCGGTAAGCTTTGCTCCTCCGTCCCGAGTTGCATTTTCCTTCTCTTCTATTCTTTTGCTTCTTCTTATCCATCTCCCAATCCCCGAGATTCTGGCCGAGTAGACGGGTGCTCAACCGAGTTGCCGCCTACTCGGGTTGAATCTTCCCGATTTTTTCTGATTCTTTTTCTCTCTTCCTCTCAGAACTGCCTTCTGAAAAGAACCAACCTGTACCGGCGACTGCTATGGAACCACATCATTGCTAGGAGGCGCCTCAAGGCCCTGGAAAAGGAGCTCAAGTCCGCCGAGGCATCGGATAAGGAAGTCATGGACATCGCCCTCAAGCTTTCCGAGATCAAGAGTGAGCTTTTAGCTACGCGGTTCCCGCGTTTTGTGTTTACGCCCGCTATTGCTTTCTGCTCTGACCAACTCCTTTCTGCAGGCAAGTTCAAGACCCTGGCCGAGGAGCACTCCAACTGCCGCGCCTTCGTCGAGAGCGGCCAAACCACAATCAAGAGGCTGGAAGGTGAGTTGGTGTTCTTCTCGGCCTGTTTTCTTGCTTTCATCTTTGCTACTCTGCTGACCGTGCTTTGCTTTTCACAGAAGATCATAAGAAGTTTGTCGAAGAGCATCTCGGCTGCCTCAAGCCTTCTGAGGTGCAGGCGCAGATTGCAAGCCTTGAGGTAGAATTCAAGAAAAGGCACCTCGACGAGATGGAACCATTGCAGGTCCAGCTGCGAATTGCTCTCCAAAAATCCATTGATCTAGCTGGCGAGAGAGATAAGGCAGTGGCCGAGAAGAAGAAGACCGAAGCAGCGGCTGCAGCCAAGCAAAGAGCCCTCGAGCAGGAATGCGAGGTGCTGAAGAAGAGCAATGCTGATCTCTTTGCTCAACTGTCCGGGCTCCGCTTACTTGAAGAGAGGCACGTAGCTGACGACGAGCTGTGGAAGGACAAGCTGCAGGGGCTACTCTATGATCTGAATAGTAAGTGCCCTCTTTTCTGCGTCTCTGCTATTCGGTTCATTTTCTACTCTGCTTCTGTCTCTGATATTCTCAATAGCTCTCTCAGAAATCTTCCGCGATCTCGAGTCTTCTTGCAAACCCGCCTTGGCAAAGGCCCGAGCAGCTCGCGCCGAGAAGGGCGAACCCACCGATACCAGGGCAGAGATCGAGGAGAGCCTTCTAATCTTGCAGGGGCAGTTTCAGCGTTTGGCGGGCGTGGGCACCGAGCTGGTGCGCACCGCCTTCAAACTCCATGATCTGTTCTGGCCGCAGGACTCCGCGCCACCAACTATCCGCGGGCTCGCCTTGAAGCTAAACAGCGTGAAGGCCGAGCTGAAGAAGTGGCAGGCTTCCGGAGCTCGGGCAGGCGCCGACATGATGCTGCTATTCATCACCAGCTGGTATGAAAATCTCAACCTGCAAGTCATCCGCGAGATGCGCGAGGACTCCAAGTGGGAGACGGATACCGACTGCGTGGCTCTCCGCCAGCTCGTTGCGCACGAGGTCGCCCAATACGCAGACACCGCGCACTTCATCGACGGTCCCACCGAGCCCGACACCGAGGTGGACGAAGGCGATGAGGTGGGCGAAGGCGAAGAAACGGATGAGGAGGAGCTGGATCTGAGCTGCTTCGAGACTCCAGAGAGCGAGACCGGGAAGGGGAAGGCCGCGCTCGTCGCGGGCAGTGATGATGAGGCCGAGAGCGAAGGGATGACAATCGACACCGCCGCGCTCAAGTTCGGCACCTCGTCAGGAGCTGCCCTTGACGACACGGCTCGCCTCCGTGCCCAAGCGACTGCCTCCACCTCGGCGACGGGGCCCATCTCGGTGGCTACAACCACTTCAGAGCAGGCTGCTACTGAGCCAGATGTTGATGCCGCGAAGACTGACGCCGCCAGCTCGGAGGATGATGCTGCTAAGGCCAGCACTGAAGCTGAAGCCGCCAAGGCCAACGCTGACGCTGAAGCCACCGACGCCAGCGCCGAGAACACTGCCGCTTCTACCTGATCCTATCCTGCACTTTTATCCTTCAAACACTTATCAGATCCCCGGGATGCCGGGTGCAGATGTACCGAAACAATTATCCTTGTCGTTTGCTACTCAGTTTTATTCCCGTTTGATATTTAACTTAGTCAATTTGAGCAACTTTGGCTCGAATGCCGAGTTGCGTTATCATGCGAGTCCCCGAGTTGCATTTCTTATTCGCTCTTCTTTTTTATCTCAGCTCTTACCCGCAACTTGTTGCTTTTTTGGTATTCGAGTCACAAGAATTCAAAGTTGGAGTTGCAAATACTTAGCCACTTAGAAATACTCATAGTAACGCAGCCCACCACTTACCGAGAAGGAGCTAACGAGAAATAACAGTAAAAGACATCCTACTCGGTTCCTGCACTTTTTCTTTCCTTAGTAATTTTTCTTGTGCTCATTGACCTTTTGCTTGTTCTCTTGCTTGCCATGAAGCCGGGTTTCGGACAGCAGCAGAGTCGAAGAGTTGGCATGTAGGTTTAAACACAGTACTAGATGTACTCGTGAAATTTTAAGCAAAGCAACCGAGTGGACAAAAGTAGAGCCGGGTAGGAACACACAGAGCAAGTTTAGGCGAGGGCAGTCCCCGAGCTGAATTTCAGATTGCAGGGTAGAATTTTAACTCGGATAAGAGAGTACATACACATCTTTGCTCACGAATGAAAGCGACGAAGTAGGGCTACATTCCAAGGGCGCTTGGATTCCTCTCCAGCTTTATCTGCCCTGTTCGCCTGTGATGGACGCATGTCCACGAGATAATAGGCATCATTGTGCAGCGCTTTGCTCACAATGAAGGGCCCTTCCCATGGAGGAGACAATTTGTGCATCCCGGCTGTGCGCTGCACAAGCCTGAGGACCATGTCTCCTTCTCGGAAAACCCTTGGGTTCACCTTTCGGCTATGATAACGCCGCAGGTTTTGCTGGTAGATAGCCGAACGTGACAGAGTGAGCTCTCTTGCTTCTTCGAGCAGGTCAACGTCGTCTTCTCAAGCTTCTCTCGCCTCTACCTCAGTGTAGAGGGTTACTCGAGGGGAGTCATGCTCTAAGTCTATTGGCAACACGGCCTCAGCCCCGTATACCAAGAAGAATGGCGTGTAGCCGGTTGACCGGTTAGGGGTAGTCCTTAGACTCCACAACACCGCTGGCAACTCGTCTAGCCAACACCCAGGTGTTTTCAGCAGCGGCTCAATCAGCCTTGGCTTTATGCCTGCCAGCACCATGCCGTTTGCTCTTTCCACTTGCCCATTGGAGGCGGGATGCGCAACAGATGCAACATCTAGTCGGATGTGCTTATCTCTGCAGAACCGCACCATTGCCCCCTCTGCGAAATTTGTGCCGTTGTCGGTGATGATGCTGTGCGGGTAGCCGTATCTCAGGATCACATCCTTTAAGAATCTCACGGCTGTAGCTCCATCGCACTTCCGAATAGGCTTCACTTCAATCCACTTGGTGAACTTGTCCACCATAACTAGGATGTGTGTCATGTTTCCTTTAGCCGGCTTGAAGGGGCCAACCATATCCAGGCACCATACGGCAAACGGCCATGTGATAGGAATTGTCTTCAACTCGGAAGCGGGCATGTGGATCTTACTTGTGAACATCTGGCAGCCATTGCACTTCCTCACGATGTCCTCAGCTTGCTGCAGAGCTGTGAGCCAGTAGAAGCCATGCCGAAAAGCTTTCTTGACCAATGCCCGAGAAGAGGCGTGGTGCCCGCATTTTCCTTGGTGTATTTCCAACAGAATTTCTCCTCCTTCTTATGGGTCCACACAACATTGCAGCACGCCGGTGGCACTTCCTTTGTGCAACACATCTCTGAGTATCGTGTAGCCCTTGGATCTTCTATGAATCTGCCTTGCGGCCACCTCATCTTCTGGCAGAGTACCGTCCTTTAGAAAGGATAATATGGGCATGGCCCAACTCGGTGTCTCCCATGTGGGAAACACTGATTCGTCCACTTCCATTGGGACAGGCACCTCTGGCTGCTCTTTAGGGTTGGGAGCACTTCTCTGGAGCCCTGAACGATTGGCAAGGACTTCCTCAATGAATGCGACAGTCCCCGGGTTAAGGACAGCAGTACCCGAGTATGGAGTGGCAGTCCCCGAGTAGGGAGGGGCAGTCCCCGAGTAGGGAGTGGCAGTCCCCGAGTAGGGAGCGGCAGTCCCCGAGTAGGGAGTGGCAGTCCCCGGGTTCTCTGTTGCATTCTCCCAGTCAATCTCCATTGGAACGGATTCTTCATTTGGCAGAGAAGGAACAAATATGGATTCCGAGTTGGGAGAAGGCTTGATGGATGGCTTCCTCAAGTTCTTCAAAGCAACTCCCGCCGGGATGGATTGCCGAGAAGATCCCAACTTGGACAGCTCGTCTGCCGCTTCGTTCTCTGCTCGGTGAATGTGCTGGAACTCGCAGCCTTCGAAGAATCCAGTCATAGACTGTACCAGGAAGCGATATGATGCCATGTTGGCATCTAGAGCATCCCAAGTGTCAGAGACTTGCTGCACCACCAGATCTGAATCTCCATAGCATATAATGCGCTGCACGCCAACCTCCTTGGCTACTCGCAAACCTTGCACCACTGCCTCGTACTCTGCTACATTGTTGGACGCCTTGAAATGAATCTGCAGCACGTACTTGAGTTGATCTCGCTTGGGTGACGTAAGCACTACGCCAGCACCAAGGCCTTCCTTCACCTTCGAGCCATCAAAGTGCATCTTCCAGTAATTGGAAACTAGAGCCGGAGGTTCGTACTACACCTCAGCCCAATCCACCAGAAACTCCGCCAGAATCTGAGACTTGATGGCTTCTCTTCTCGCATACGCGGGTGCGTACGCGGCCAGCTCGATTGCCCACTTGGCTACTCGACCACTCGCCTCCTTGTTGCCCATGATATCCGAGATGGGAGCAGAGCTCACAACCATGATAGGATGCTCTTGGAAGTAATGCTTTAGCTTCTTGGCGCCCAGATACACGCCATAGGTCATCTTCTGGTAATGTGGGTAGTTCTGCTTGGAGCTGGATAGCACTTCGCTGAGGTAGTATACTGGGCGCTGCACACTCTTGCCTTCTTCTTCTCGCTCCACCACAATCACCACACTGACTACTCGGTTAGTGGCAGCAATGTACAGCAGCATTGGCTCCTTGGGTAGCGGACTAGCCAAGATGGGAGCGCTAGCCAGCATTGCCTTCAGCTCGTTGAATGCCACATCCGCTTGCGGAGTCCAGACAAACTTGTCACTTTTCTTCATCAGCTGGTACAGAGGCAGGTCCTTCTCGCCCATTCGGCCCAGGAAACGGCTCAGAGATGCCAAGCAGCCAGTGAATTTTTGCACATCCTTCAGGTATCTTGGCAAGGACATGCTCTCAATAGCTTTTATCTTTGAAGGATTGGCTTCAATGCCCCGACTAGACACCAGGAAGCCGAGTAGCTTGCCAGCCGGGACACCAAAGGTGCATTGACTCGGGTTCAGCTTCATTTTGTACTTGCGCAGGTTAGCAAAGGTTTCCTCAAGGTCGGCAAGCAGAGTATGTGTTTTATTCGTTTTGATGACAATGTCATCTACGTACACCTGCACATTCTTGCCGAGCTGATCGTGCAAGCATTTCTGCATGCATCTCTGATAGGTTGCACCCGCAATCCTCAAGCCAAAACACATGACACGATAGCAATAAGCCCCGTACGGGGTAATGAAAGCAGTCTTTATTTGATCAGCAGGATTGAGAGCTATCTGGTGGAAACCAGAGTAGGCATCTATGAAAGACAGCAGTTCACAACCAGCGGTGGAATCGATCACCTGATCGATGCGAGGTAGCGGAAAGGGATCCTTGGGGCATGCCTTGTTCAAGTCGGTGTAGTCGACACACATGCGCCATGCAGTAGCAGCCTTGGGATCCTCCTTCTTCTTCTCGACCATGACCGGGTTGGCTAGCCAATCCGGATGCAGCACCTCCATGATGAAATTGCTTATCAGCAACTTGGTGATCTGGTCGCCAATGGCCTTCCTTCTCTCATCTCCGAAGCGGCGCATAGCCTGCTTCACTGGCTTGGCGTCAGGACGCACATGTAAAGAGTGCTCAACCAACTCCCTCGGGACTCCTGGTAAATCTTCATTGGACCAGGCGAACACGTCCCAATTCTCACGGAGGAAGTGGATGAGCTCGCTTTCCTATTTCTCCGCCAACCCGGAGCCAATAATGGCTACGCGGTCGGGGAACTCGGGGTCAACCTGGACCTTCTTTGTCTCCTGAGATGCCTGGAACGCGGTCCCGTGCTGGGTACTCGGCACGCCCTGCGCACCAGCCTGCGCGGATTGCGCCATAGCCACCACCTCGTACATCTTTTTCTTCTCGGCAGCAATCACCATGGACTCCGCCAGCTGAGAACCAGCTGAGGCACATTCCATTGACTTCTTGTAATCACCAGAGACGGTAATTATGCCATTGGGGCCAGGGATCTTCATCTTCAGATATGCCGTGTGGGTAGAGGCCAAGAACTTGCTCAGAGCAGGCCTGCCGAGTAGGGCGTGATAGGGGCTTTGATGATCAACCACCTCGAACTGCAGGCGCTCTGTGTGGCAGTTCTCCCTTGTGCCGAATAGCACATCTATCCACACTCGACCAATTGGGTTGCACGAGACTCCCGGCACAATGCCATGGAAGGTGGTCTTGCTGGGTAGCAGCATGTTCTCGGCCAGCCCAAGCTTCTCGAGTGTGTCCTTGTACACAATGTTGATTCTGCTGCCGTTGTCGATCAGTACCTTGCTGAACCTTACATTCTTCTCGGGACCCAAGAAGGTGGGATCCACCACCAAGGCGTAGCTACCCGGGTTGGGCATTACCTTGGGATGATCTACTCGGGACCACTTGATCTCTTGGTTGCACCAATGCATATAGTGGGGAACTGCAGGGATCACGGCATTGACCTCCATGGCACGCCTGCGCTGTGATTGCTTGTCGACGGGCTCTGAAGTGAAGATCATGTAGCTCTCATGGTGCTCTTGGTACTGGTTGCGGCCTCCGCCCTCATTGTTGCCGTTGTTGTTGTTGCCCTGGTAGTTGTTGTTGCCTCTGTTGTTGTTGCGGTTGTAGTTGTTGTTTTTGTTGCGGTAGCCCTCATTGTTGAAGTGACGGTTGGCTCCTAAAGCCACTTGGTTCACGTTTTCTCTTCTCGGAAACACTGGCGGCCGAGCTGCGGGTGCGCGAGCAGGCTGCACATTGGCATTTGCAGCTGGCAGAGGAGGAGGAGGAGGCAAGCCTTCATTCTTGATCAGATCCCACCACTCGCACTGTCGGGTAGTGTGGTTAGCGGGCCTGGAGGGGTGCTGAGTGTGGAAACTGCATGGGCCATCCTTCATGTCTGTAACACCCCAATTTTTGATACATTAGGGGTGTGGTGTGTGTTCATATCATTCATGCATGAAACCAAAATTTTAAATCATGTTTGAACCAATTTAAACTATGAAATTAAATGGTTTCAGAAAATCTCACAAAAAGTACTCATTTTGGTTTCCAAAATTTTGTTCTGAAAAGTATTTCAATTTCACCAAAGCAATACATGGTGAGGTTGGAAATTTTATGAGCTTTCCAAATATCATTTTTGCCAAATTTTTACTTTGCAAAAAGGCCCTCAAAAGTTGTTTCCAGTTCTGTTTTTAAAAGAGAGAACGACCTCTTTGTGGTTTCTGAAATTTTTCAGGGGGTTTTCGCAAGTAGGGCTTTTGTCTTCTTCCACCTCTAGCCAGGCAGGCAAGCTCCTCGCTGGAGGGCTGCTGCCACGTCCTGCTCCCTTTCCCGACGCAGATAGACGCGAGGAGGCGTCCAGGACCAGCCCAACCTCGCAGAACCCCCCCACCTCGAGCTCTCTCTCTGCTCCTCTCTATGCGAACCCAAACCCTAACCGCCCCTATGACCGCCACCGTGCGCCCATCTCCGGCCATCCCCGGCCGAACGGAGACCACCAGGAGGAGCTCCTCGACCTCCTCTACCTTCCCCTCCAAGCTCGCTTGCCGGAATGGCCTCACCACGACGAATTTTGCCGTCTCCCCCGAGTCCGGCCGCCGGCATCCTCCTCACGCCGCCGTCGATTTCGGCCACCTCTGCCGACTCCGACCACTCCATCTGCTCCATGGCAGTGCGGTGAGCCTCCCCATGCCTCCCAACACCTCGCTCTCCCTCTGGTTCGTCCCAGCACCGAGCACCGTCGTCCTCCGCCGCGGTTCCTCGTCGCCGGCGAGCGCTCGGTGACCACACGAAGGAGGCGCGGCCACCAATACGTCCGCCTTGGCCTCCTCTTTCCGATGCCCCAGTTGGTTCCGTCCAATTTGCGACGGATCAACCAATTGCTTCCACAGCAAGGCCTCTGTGCCATTGATGACGTCACCCCGACGTCATCATGACATAATAATCCTGTTTTGTCTGTTTGCAGGAAATGTTTAATAATAACAGAAAAATGATTAATTCTAATATATTAATAACTTCTATTCTGTTTATCAGAAAAATACAATAAAGATATGGAGATGATCAGAAAAATGAGCTCTACCCAAAAATGTCATTTTCACACATTTTTGAGAAAGTCCAAAAATGACCATTTATTTAATATTCTTTAATCATTTAAAATAGAAAAATAAGTTTTTGTTCACCAAAATTAGAAAATTAAAAGTTATATACCAAAATGCTCAAAATGACAAATACAACATGTTTATGATGTTTTCAACCTCATTTGAGCAACTAAAATGGTACTCACTTTCAGAATCGCCCGAAACCCCCATCTGGGGTCTATTTCGGGACTTTTTCACTAAAACTGTATTTCTGACATATGAACCCTAGTAACCCAACGATCATGTTTAGGGCTTTATTTCGGTGCATTAATTTACTCATGCATACATATTGCGCATTGCATCGATGCCATGTTTGATTGTTGTTCTTCTTTTCGGTGTTGTTCCCCCTCGGTAGAACGTGACTCCGAAGAGAAGGCCAGCAATCCAACGACGAATACTTGATCTTAACCGACAAGTCAAGCACTTATTCCTGAAGACTTTATCTGGTTTTCTTATAACCAAGGCAAGCATAACCTCTTATCTGCTCATATATGCTTTCGAACAACATTTGAATCTCGTACTATGCATTCGATTCTAAACTATTTGATGCTAGTAGACATAGTTCACCTATATGCTGCATTGCCTCAACATCCTGATCCACTGCTCCTAGCCGACATAGAATTGCTTGTGCGCATCGCCAGAGCCTCATATCTGCTTTGCTTAGCTTCACATGTTTGTTTACCTCTGCTCCATCCGGTTGATGAATCAGAGCTGCGATAACCTAGTATGATATGATGACGTGGTGAGATGAGCATTGTGTGGTTAACCTGACTAAGGCGAGGACGGGAGGCCACTTGGGAAGTGGTTCTTTGTCCTGTACTTGCCAACCCTAGGAGTAAGGTCTCGCCGCGGAAACCAAGACTGAGCGTGCAACCACACGCGCGAGCCAATGAACCTCGCTCGACTAACTAACTTGTTTGGCCACATTCATGAGTCACGTAGTTTGCTATTTCCATCTACGTGTGAGTCAGAAAACGATTTGGAGAAAACCTAGGGCGTGACCGGGACAAGTGATGGACGTACACGGATCTTGATCCCGACTCACAGAACAGGTGCCGTCAGGAGGTGGCCAACTCCCTGTTGACGGGGTGGCCCTGTTTGGGTTGACTCATGGATAGGGTCGAGCAAGGTAAAGGTCGGAGCCAGCCACCCTCTGCCGCACTCCATGGAAGAGCGTACATGTGGCGCTAAGAGTCGGAGGGTACGTGTGGGTAAAGTGTACCACCCTGCAGGGATAAATCTTTCGGAAAGCCGTGTCCACGGTTATGGACGACTTGGTGAAAGTCACGAGGTCATAGATAACTTGCAAGTGGCGTAAAAGATGTTGGCAATGAATGAAGGGTGCCTCCCCGGAGATGCCGGGAGGGGTGATCCTTGTAGCATTTGAGATGCTGGGAAATGATGTTGGTGGTCTCAAAAGATGATGATTACAGTAGTGAGTTTCTCATCTGTTTTGAAAACCTTCTATGAAACGTGATATTCTTCCTCGATTTGGAAAACAAAGATTGCTTTACGCAAATAGCCTTCATAAAACCCTTTCTGAAGATAGCAGATATATAATAGGTTAACTAAGTCTTGTTGAGTACCTCCCGTACTCAGGTTTGCTTAATTTTGGTTCAGGTGAAGATCTCTTATCGGTGGTGTTTCAACGTGGACATCGACGAGTAGTTTGGGGTTCCCAGGTAGCAGCCTGGAATCTATGGGCTGGGACGTCGCCTTATGTTGCGGCCTCTTAGGCCTTTTTGGTTCTTGTTGATTAGCAACATAATTTGCCTTCCGTTGTCTGATGTAATGTTGGGTCATGTGACCTCTGCTTGTAAGCTATACTCTAGTATCATCTTTTTAATACAAATTTCATGTCTAGAGTGTTGCTTTGATCGGTTGTTGGTTTCGAGCTCATTGTTATACAGTTATGGCTATGCCTGCATAGTTGTCGCAGTCGAGGGGTTGTGGAGCCGATGATCCATGTCCGAGCCCGCCTGTCGATGTGATCGGCCTGGGGCGAGGTAACCCCAGTAACCCTCGATTGTTGTTGCACTTTCTGGACACATAGCATCTCTGTATAGCTTTGGTCCCGTTTCCTTCAGTTTCATTCGATTCGTGGACGCTTTGATATGCATAGTTGGTTATGACTAGCATGGATACAAGGAGTAGTAGACTGGGGATCCGGACTACGTACCGATGAATCCAGTCTGCCTGCCGTTGTTTGTTGCGGCCGGGGCTGGTAACCCTGAAGCCCTTGTGAGTCCATGGCTAGGAGCACATAACAGTATGTATATCTTTGGGTCCGGGGTCGTGACAAGTCATGGTATCAGAGCAGGACTGCCTGTAGGAAAACCTTACTGCTTGGTCGATGTTGAGTCTAGTGATTGTGAAAACTACTTTGAAACCTCAAATGAGTTGTGAAAAACCTTCTTAGGATTCTTTTTATTCCTTATCTGGTATCGCTCTAACTCTGGGTCACCTTACCTGTTTTGATTTGAAAAGGTTCTGATTATTGAAAACTCAGGTGCGTTCTTTGGCAAGGACGTTTTTACCCAAGTTGACCTAGTGTTAAAGTTTCTAGAGTCGTGTGTGTTCCTTACTCCGTTATCTCTCGTTTCAACTGGGAGATTTCCTTTCCATTCAAATCTCTCAGAGCTGTGTGGATTCCACATTCTTCACATGTTTCAAAGTTCTAAATCCTGAACCTCGAGATCTGCTTGCCATCTCGAATGTATCTGTTATCCTCTGCTCAAGTTCTCCGGAGCTATTTTTGTCTTCTTGGAAAGATACCTCGTGATTGCTATTCGTAGTGTCCTTCAAGGCACTAAGATAGTAGTTACTCCTTTGTTTTGGTTTTTAACCTTGGACTTGAACCGAAGGTCCCGGAATGTGCTGAATTGTGGTGGGTTGAACCATGTGGTTTCATAACCATGTGATGCTCACGCTATCAGTACAGGATGCTGACCTTTAACCCAAGTTCTGTTTCGTTGAATCCTGAGGAATCTGTCTTACCTCAGGGTGGTTAGGAAATTCCAAGTCTCATAGCCGTAGGCTTTCCTTTGGAACCAAAAGGGGATCACAACAAGAGTGTTCTTTATGATTCCCATATCCTTGTTCTTTACTCTGTTATACCAACTCCTTTGCATGGGTTTTACAACTGAGTACTACCCTGTGCAATCAACATGATCTCTGGATTCTCCGGAGCATGTTCCTACCTCCCAGTTGCACTCCAATATCCATCCGTTGTTTTGAAACCAAGTTACATATGAGTGTTGGATTCTTCCAATGCAATTGCTCCTATTTTTTCCATCAGAACGTTCCACTTTGGAACGTCAGGAGAAACAAACTCCAGTACCTCGTTCATCTTTAGGACCAGGTCAAAGTTTTGTAATCCACAGGTTAAAGAAGTTTCACTAGCTTCTGTTCTGTTCCACCTTCGAGTATCACACTCTTATATATCAAGAGGATGTGTTAAGTTTCATGGCCTTATTGATGAAGTGATGCTCTTACTGTCTTCACTCCCCCTTCATCCAAGCTTGAATGCTTGAGTGTGATGGGTTTATGCATTGACATGTGTATCAGGTACTCTTAGCAATTCTTATTGCTTAAAAAAAATCTAAGAAAACATCTGTATCCTTCTTAGCACTATCGGTCACCCGGTCTCTACTAAAGTTGACCGTGTTACCAAATCCGTTCATCCCGGTGAACAATTCTTGGTCATAGAGTTAGGTTCATGCCGAAGCTCTAAAGATCATACCGGTTGCTTTGAAAAGCATGCCTCCTTTCGATTTCTAAGACATGCCGGTGGGTTGTGATATTCTTGTTGTCTTTCTAGAAGTATCACCAGGTTGTCATCTGACCGTGATGTCTAAACTAGGAGTAAATTTGAACCACTCCTCTCTCCAAGAACCTACGCTAGACACCTTGGACTAGTGGTTGAGCTTAAACAACAACTTGGAGAGTTGAAAGGCAAAAGCTCCGCCAACTTGTTCCTTTGATAAGGGATATCTAGTTTTCCTAGTGTTGAAGCATGATAGTATCTCTTTAATGGACATGCTGTCATTCTACCTTGATTTGATTTGGGCTATCGTCAGATCAAGTCCAGATTCAAGGACTATCTTGATGGTGTTTTCACTCATAGTGTTTTGCCGAGTACACCTTCATGTCCTTTGGTCTGACCAATATTCTGCCTTATTCATATAACATATGAATCCCTCTTCTTGGAGTGCTTTGATAAGTGTGTTTTCGAGCCATCGATGACATTCCTATTTTTTTCCCAAGTTGCAAGAGGTTCATGCTGAACAAATGGCACTAATGCTGGAAACTTTTGCGAACCACCTTTGTATCATCACGAAGTTGTGTTCCGGATGTTCGAAGTGGCATACTCCAGTCCATGTGCTTATGGTGAAAGTTGTCGCCATGGATCTGAGTATAGTTTCCTTGTTTCTTCGGGAATAATCCCAAGTCGGTCATGCATGTATGGACTATTATAAAGATGGTAGGTTGTTACCTCCATTTACTTGAATCAGTTTGCATCCACCCTAAGCCCCTAACTGATTGTTCGCAAAGGAGAAGAAGTCTAAAAACTTCGTTATCTGTGTATCGTCTCCCCAACAAGGACTCCGATGTGTTATTTTGCAAGTAGTCATGTAGGTGCAACCGTCTTTTGCAAGTTGCTAATACATGAGTTCTGCAATCTCGCTCATCTTCTTGAGTGTGACATCATAGTCCATATCTTGAGAATCTAGTAAATGTATCTCGTTGGTAACCGGTGCAACCCCGTTGATCAAACATACCGAGTCTGAGTTATCTTCCCACTAACCAGAGCTGAATCTCAAGCAGTAAGGATGGTTAGTGTTCCTCAAGAGTATTGAATCAGGTCTTTTCAAAATCCGGCATGGTTGATGTGGTGGTTGACACAAATAGCCGGAAGGCCTAATGTCATATCTCTTTGAATCCGTAAGAACAACCACTCCCCATGAGAATTCTGGTGTGGTTTATTCTAACAAGTTTTCTCTCACCGTTCTTCCAAACCGGAATTCTACATCCACCTGATGACCTATAGAAGGCTTGTCGTGAGCCTGATATTGGTATCTAGAACATCAGGAGAACCTGGAAGTTGATTCTTCCAATGTCTCTTCGTTGAACCTCCAAAACCTTTGTTTCAGTGGAAACAAGTTCATCAGGAAAACATCTCGTGGTGTTTTGTAACCCCATTGATCAGTTCCCTTTTTCAAGTTGTTTGTACTTGAAGTTCTGTTTTTCTCACACATTGTGTGAATTTGTCATTTACTTCAGCCATGGGATCATAACCATGTGGTAAACGTATTGCTACGTCAAATCCACCATAGGAAAGAGATTCCCTATCCCTTCTGGTGTTTCAACCCTCGTTGGTTACCCATCCTTATGGTCTGATCAATAATTCTTCCCTAATTACGGTGTTCCAACATTCCGTGGTTAACCATATTCTGTCGTGAAGTAACATCTCGATCTTTGACAAAGTTTTCGACAAACTTTAACGGAATGAAAGTTCCTTCATCTTCCGTGTCCACTCCGCAGAGTGAACATGATCAGGTATCAAATTCTCTCCAACGCACGATTACAGTGTTTTCTCGTGTTTCCCCTCGTCTACGGATATTACGTCGTGGTATCCAAGACCATCCTTTCCATCTCGGTTTTCTGTTTGAAGAAATCTTGATGTCATAAGTTGTCCAACCTTTCTTTTCCAAAAGGATTTAAAGTCTTGTGCAAAGCTCATATTCTAAATCCTTTCAAGAACTATCGTCCGTAAACTTGAAACCATCTTATATCCACTCCGTTATCTTGATGTGTTTCATGCCTGTTAACTCAAAAGTTCGTTATGAACGTTCCTGTCGTGAGTTAGCCATGAGATACTCGATCCTCGTGAAGATCAGTTCCTAAGAGTTTTCCCTCTCACCTAAGGTGTAGCCGCTGAAGAATCTTCGCAACTGCTATGGATCAGCCTCTTCAGGAAGAGAACTGTAAGGTTCGAGAAGATCGTTCAAAACCGGTGTTCCTTCTCTCTTCTCCTTCGGGAATCTCGGGACGAGATTCTTGTAAGGGGGGTAGATTTGTAACACCCCAATTTTTGATACATTAGGGGTGTGGTGTGTGTTCATATCATTCATGCATGAAACCAAAATTTTAAATCATGTTTGAACCAATTTAAACTATGAAATTAAATGGTTTCAGAAAATCTCACAAAAAGTACTCATTTTGGTTTCCAAAATTTTGTTCTGAAAAGTATTTCAATTTCACCAAAGCAATACATGGTGAGGTTGGAAATTTTATGAGCTTTCCAAATATCATTTTTGCCAAATTTTTACTTTGCAAAAAGGCCCTCAAAAGTTGTTTCCAGTTCTGTTTTTAAAAGAGAGAAGGACCTCTTTGTGGTTTCTGAAATTTTTCAGGGGGTTTTCGGAAGTAGGGCTTTTGTCTTCTTCCACCTCTAGCCAGGCAGGCAAGATCCTCGCTGGAGGGCTGCTGCCACGTCCTGCTTCCAGTAATGGGGGGATAAGGTCCTCCGGGAGACGTCTGGATCGTGCCCACGCCACAGAACCCCCCCTCCTCGCGTGGCCTACCCTCTCTGCTTCCCTCCTCGCAGACGAACCAAACCCTAGCTCTCCCCACGGCCGCCGCTAAATTCCGGCGATTGCCGCCGTTGTAGACCGCCTAGACTCCCGCCGTTGGTCCTCGGAGCTCCGCCATGTCTTCCTACGCCCCATGGACGAGCCTCGCTTGCCGGGATGCCTCCACTCGCCGGAATTGGATCGTCCCTGTCAACTCCGGCCGCCGGCATCCTCCTCACGCCGCCGTCGATTTCGGCCACCTCTGCCGACTCCGACCACTCCATCCGCTTCATGGCAGTGCGGTGAGCCTCCCCATGCCTCCCAACACCTCGCTCTCCCTCTGGTTCGTCCTAGCACCGAGCACCGTCGTCCGCCGCCGCGGTTCCTCGTCGCCGGCGAGCGCTCGGTGACCACACGAAGGAGGCGCTGCCACCAATACGTCCGCCTTGGCCTCCTCTTTCCGATGCCCCAGTTGGTTCCGTCCAATTTGCGACGGATCGACCAATTGCTTCCTCAGCAGGGCCTCTGTGCCATTGATGACGTCACCCCGACGTCATCATGACATAATAATCCTGTTTTGTCTGTTTGCAGAAATGATTAATAATAACAGAAAAATGATAAATTCTAATATATTAATAACTTCTATTCTGTTTATCAGAAAAATACAATAAAGATATGGAGATGATCAGAAAAATGAGCTCTACCCAAAAATGTCATTTTCACACATTTTTGAGAAAGTCCAAAAATGACCATTTATTTAATATTCTTTAATCATTTAAAATAGAAAAATAAGTTTTTATTCACCAAAATTAGAAAAATAAAAGTTATATACCAAAATGCTCAAAATGACAAATGCAACATGTTTATGATGTTTTCAACCTCATTTGAGCAACTAAAATTGCACTCACATTCATAATCGTCCGAAACCCCCTCCGGGGTCTATTTCGGGACTTTTTCACTAAAACTGTATTTCTGACATATGAACCCTAGCAACCCAACGATCATGTTTAGGGCTTTATTTCGGTGCATTAATTTGTTCATGCATACATATTGCGCATTGCATCGATGCCATGTTTGATTGTTGTTCTTCTTTTCGGTATTGTTCCCCCTCGGTAGAACGTGACTCCGAAGAGAAGGCCAGCAATCCAACGACGAATACTTGATCTTAACCGACAAGTCAAGCACTTATTCCTGAAGACTTTATCTGGTTTTCTTATAACCAAGGCAAGCATAACCTCTTATCTGCTCATATATGCTTTCGAACAACATTTGAATCTCGTACTATGCATTCGATTCTAAACTATTTGATGCTAGTAGACATAGTTCACCTATATGCTGCATTGCCTCAACATCCTGATCCACTGCTCCTAGCCGACATAGAATTGCTTGTGCGCATCGCCAGAGCCTCATATCTGCTTTGCTTAGCTTCACATGTTTGTTTACCTCTGCTCCATCCGGTTGATGAATCAGAGCTGCGATAACCTAGTATGATATGATGACGTGGTGAGATGAGCATTGTGTGGTTAACCTGACTAAGGCGAGGACGGGAGGCCACTTGGGAAGTGGTTCTTTGTCCTGTACTTGCCAACCCTAGGAGTAAGGTCTCGCCGCGGAAACCAAGACTGAGCGTGCAACCACACGCGCGAGCCAATGAACCTCGCTCGACTAACTAACTTGTTTGGCCACATCCATGAGTCACGTAGTTTGCTATTTCCATCTACGTGTGAGTCAGAAAACGATTTGGAGAAAACCTAGGGCGTGACCGGGACAAGTGATGGACGTACACGGATCTTGATCCCGACTCACAGAACAGGTGCCGTCAGGAGGTGGCCAACTCCCTGTTGACGGGGTGGCCCTGTTTGGGTTGACTCATGGATAGGGTCGAGCAAGGTAAAGGTCGGAGCCAGCCACCCTCTGCCGCGCTCCATGGAAGAGCGTACATGTGGCGCTAAGAGTCGGAGGGTACGTGTGGGTAAAGTGTACCACCCTGCAGGGATAAATCTTTCGGAAAGCCATGTCCACGGTTATGGACGACTTGGTGAAAGTCACGAGGTCATAGATAACTTGCAAGTGGCGTAAAAGATGTTGGCAATGAATGAAGGGTGCCTCCCCGGAGATGCCGGGAGGGGTGATCCTTGTAGCATTTGAGATGCTGGGAAATGATGTTGGTGGTCTCAAAAGATGATGATTACAGTAGTGAGTTTCTCATCTGTTTTGAAAACCTTCTATGAAACGTGCTATTCTTCCTCGATTTGGAAAACAAAGATTGCTTTACGCAAATAGCCTTCATAAAACCCTTTCTGAAGATAGCAGATATATAATAGGTTAACTAAGTCTTGTTGAGTACCTCCCGTACTCAGGTTTGCTTAATTTTGGTTCAGGTGAAGATCTCTTATCGGTGGTGTTTCAACGTGGACATCGACGAGTAGTTTGGGGTTCCCAGGTAGCAGCCTGGAATCTATGGGCTGGGACGTCGCCTTATGTTGCGGCCTCTTAGGCCTTTTTGGTTCTTGTTGATTAGCAACATAATTTGCCTTCCGTTGTCTGATGTAATGTTGGGTCATGTGACCTCTGCTTGTAAGCTATACTCTAGTATCATCTGTTTAATACAAATTTCATGTCTAGAGTGTTGCTTTGATCGGTTGTTGGTTTCGAGCTCATTGTTATACAGTTATGGCTATGCCTGCATAGTTTTCGCAGTCGAGGGGTTGTGGAGCCGATGATCCATGTCCGAGCCCGCCTGTCGATGTGATCGGCCTGGGGCGAGGTAACCCCAGTAACCCTCGATTGTTGTTGCACTTTCTGGACACATAGCATCTCTGTATAGCTTTGGTCCCGTTTCCTTCAGTTTCATTCGATTCGTGGACGCTTTGATATGCATAGTTGGTTATGACTAGCATGGATACAAGGAGTAGTAAACTGGGGATCCGAACTACGTACCGATGAATCCAGTCTGCCTGCCGTTGTTTGTTGCGGCCGGGGCTGGTAACCCTGAAGCCCTTGTGAGTCCATGGCTAGGAGCACATAACAGTACGTATATCTTTGGGTCCGGGGTCGTGACAATGTCGTCAAAGACAAACTTCCTCGGCTTCTCGGAGCTGCCGCTACCCGACTGAGGAGTACGGAAAGGTTTCTTGTTGCCTTGGCCCTGGTTCTGGTTCTGCCCGTAGGCTCCAGCAGGTTTCTGCCTTTGGCTACCCCCAGCTCCAACAGCCACTGCGTTCACCTCCTCAGGGTCGTACCGAACATCTATTCGGTCACCCCTGCGCTTGTTGCGGAACTCGTTGTGCTTGTTGCTGTTGAAGTTTCTTCTCGGCTCGGAGGGATCCATCAGAGGCTGGGTAGGATCACCGAGCGCATACTGATATGCAATCTTGATGGTCTCCGCCAGAGTGTTTGGCATCTCCCTCTGCAACCTTTGCCACAACATACTGCCGTGTCTGCAACCCTGCGCAAACCAAGTGATGGCTTGGGCCTCGTTCACACCTTCACAGGTGTTCCTCAACGTGCTCCACCGAGTAAGGTACTCGCGGTCCGTCTCGTCTTCTCGCTGCCTGCAAGCGGACAGCTGCTGCGGCCTATTCGGCCTCTTGTAGGTGCTGGTGAAGTTGCTGACGAAGGCGTCCGAGAAGTCCAGCCAGCAATTTATGCTGTGCTTGGGCAAGTTGTTGAGCCAAGTGCGAGCTGGACCCTCTAGCATCTGCGGAACGTACCGCACCGCCCATCTCCTGTTGCCGCCCGCGATGTGGACTGCGGTGACATAGTCATTGAGCCAATCTTCCGGCTTGGTGCTGCCGTTGTATCTCTTTGTGCCCCTTGCGAGCTGGAAGTTCTTCACGGACGGCTCGTTCATGATGCGCGGGCCAAAGCACTCGGGGCCAGGAGGACCCGTGTTCTCAAGCCGCGCCGACAAGCTGATCCGGTCCAGCTGGTGCCTTGCATCTCCAGGCGCCAACACGCGCTCGCCCACACGGTCCAGAATGTCATAGCCAGCCATCTTCATGGCCGAGTAGCCGTCATCATATCTGTCCACCTGCACAGCTGCAGGCTGCTCCACCGGGTTGACAGCTGGCGCCACTGCGCGCGGCTGCTGCCTCTGCCGAGTAGGCTGAGCGACGGGATGCTGAGAAGGACCTGGGCGCTCTCCAGCTCGGGCCTGGCTTTGAGCTTTATGGGCTTGAAAGCCTGCTCCTGCAGCGTTGTGTTTCTGACCGGACTGTCGCGGCACAGCGAGCTGTTTCGCGGCAACAGCCGGGTCGTACACCTGCATTTGCCTGTCCTTGCCGGAATGCCCACTCCGGCTTTTCTCACGGCTAGGATGCGGAGATGAAGCCTGATCGTTAGATCTGGCCACATGCGAGTGCACCACCTGAGAAGCTCCAGCACCCGGGTTGGCTTTACGGAACTCCTCGTTCTGCCTAGCCGCCTCTAGCACCAACTCGTTCAGCCTCTCCTGCTGCCTAACGCGCGCGTCGCCAACTAGGTGCGGCAACTCGGCGGCTACGGCCTCAGCAGCTCTAAGTGTTTTGGCGGGTGTGCTATATCTGGGTCGGGTGGAGGTGTTTGCGGTGGCGGACTGACTGGGAGCCTCTACAACAGTTGCCATCTCGGCACCTAGGTTGCGACGCGTAGCACCTACTTTGCTAGCTCTCCTAACAACTGGTGTGAACCCGTGAGCCTTGTTGTACTCAAGCTGATCTAAGTTAAGCTCTAGCCTGATCTTCTCCAACTCCGCCTGCTCAGCGAGCAGCTCCTGGCGCTGCCGGTCGAGCTGCGCCTTCATGGTCAGGAGCTCGAGGTCGGTGGGAGGCGGCATGCCCGTCCGCGCAGCAGACGCAGGGATTGTCGGAGTAGTGGAGAGCGGAAGGTTGCACTCCTTCTCGTAAGGCTTGATCGTCTTCCCGCCAGCACTAGAGCCAGCGAGATCCTCGACGACGACCGCAGCGGTAGCAGCCGCGCCCTTCCCGGCGTCCGCAGCCAGGCCAGCTACCATCACCTCCGCAACGTCCGCGGAGCGGCCCAGCGGCCTCCCGCGCGCGGCGATAACGGCAGGTGGATCCTCCGCGTCATGAACCAGCTCGGGGTACTCGCGGTCGATGACGGTGGCGACGTAGACGAGGTGCGCGCCGAAAGAAAGCACCGTGCCGCCCTCCGGCATGGCCCTGCCGCCGAAATCGCCGGCGTTGTCAGTGACGAAGTCGAAGGAGCCGAATCTGTGAACAAGGCCACAGACCACGCGCTCTCCGGTAGCAGAAATCGATCCCGCCCGAACGGAAACTCCAGCCAGCGCCGCTGGTTGCCCCACGGTGGGCGCCAACTGTCGTGGTGGTGTCACGGCAGATGCCATGGGATGGCTAAAAATGTGGGGACGAAGGACGCTGGAGGCGCTCGGGGAGGGATTACGCGACGAGTAGACGCGTGAGGGATGAAACTAGCACTGCAAACAACACGATCTACCCAGGTTCAGGGCCCTCGTGAGGAGGTAAAACCCCTACTCCTGCCTTTCTCTATGTATTCTGATGTCTCACCGAGTAGCCACAGTACAATGGTTCTTGCTACCGAGTAGCCACTCTTCTCTCTCCGGGTAGAACTAGGTCAAGAATCTCTACGTATGACCCAGCCCAAGTCTCGTCCCTCGCGCAGGAGGCGGCGGGGCACCTTATATACTTGGTGCCCAGCCGGATACAGCCAAATACAAACAAGTGTCGACATTGTGTGCACACCGTCCTTCTTCCGAGTTCCCGCTGACAGCTTTGGCTTCTAAGCTTGTCCTGATGCGGAAAGTCGTTGGGCAAAACCAAGTAACCAGTCTGTTATCACTGTGCGAACACAGAGTAGGTCCCCCTATCCTGCGACGCCCTACTGACACACTGTCGCTGTCAGGCACGCCATCCCCAGATGAACACTGCTGTGAACGGTGCCAAGTACGGACCCGGGATACGCGGGATTCGGTGTCAGAACGGCTCCTTTGACTTCTGGCCCGAGTAGGTTCCCGCCATTTCTACTCGGACCAGCTCTTCTATTCAGAGGAGCATAACTCTCTTGATTCATTCTTCTGGCTGTCTAGGTGTGAGACCGGGTAGCAGTCGACCGGGTAGCGAGTACCAGGTAGCCGGCTACTCGGCCAAACACCCCTTCTGATCTTGCCTTTAGCACTTGCCTTTACCCTACTCGGGGGTAACCCCCCGACAATGGTGGACGATTTTGGCTGGGGGCCAGAGTCGGATCTGCTCGAATCTGGATCTGTCGTCACAATCGGCCGTGTCAACGTCTTCATCGGCATGGTACGTACGTCCGGTTCAATCCCTGATGATTTTGGATGTGATTCTGTATCAGGAGAAGCGACCTGCGTTCAGTCGGATGGAGAAGAATCGGTCGGGACGATAGATCCGATAGAAGAGCCCACCACGAAGAGGGAACAGCTGGAGGAGCCGGCATGGACCCCGCGTGGCCGGATCTTGAGAGAAGATGATACCGAGTCTATCCTGCACCTGCTGGAGGACCGGTACGAGGAGGATAGCTGTGACGAAGAGGAATACGAGTCTTCACAGGCATCGCGCGCCAGGTCGCGGTCTACACGGCCCCTGCAACCAATCTCAATCAGGGGGACGCGACCACGGCCGCCGTCGGAGCAGCGCGAGCACCGGCTCAGCAACAAAATCCGGTTGATGGAAATCCGGTCATAGCCCGGGTTGACGGAGAGTCGGCTTCAGTCACCAGCAATACCCCGGAAAGTGAATTGCAGAGGAATATGTTCGGGTTCATGGCGAACAGAACGCCAGGGGCAGGTCCTTCCAACCCACAACACCCGGCCCTGTTCAGTAACAATTTGATCCTGGATCCCAAGGTGCTAGCTACGGTGATAACCCCGGAAAACGCCGTGGCACGGGCTAGGGATCTGGATGTAGCCCTCCGGTCATTGGAGCAACAAAGGAGAGATGTGGAAGCAGAAAAGCAAGGGGTAGCCACGCGCCAACGTGAGCTGGAGGCATTGGAGAACCGGCTCCGGGTTGAGTCGATCAGGATGCATCAGAGATACCAGACGAGATTACCGGCAACGGGTGGAATTCTAAACCCGGCTACGCTATTCATCACACCCCAAGATCAACCAATTCCAGCTGTGAATCAGGAAACTGTACATCAGCCTGCGACCGGAGGGGGACAGCCGGCAAACGTACAAGCCGGGTTACCCACGTTGCAGACAGGGGCTACTGTTGGCAACACAGCGCCACCACCACCACCACCACGATTTCACACTCCGCCAGGTCACTTCAATAATCCCATGGACAATGTGTATGCAGCAACATTGGCACTGGATCGCATCCCCGTAAGAGAGTCACCCCATGCGGAGGAGACCCGGCGGGCGATAGATCTATTGCGCACGGCAGTGGCTCAGCAAGCCAATTACCCGGATAACAGGAGCGGAATGCATGGAACGCGTATCTAAGCCGGCATAACGGAAACACCGGTAATATTCAGACGAGCTCATCGCGGCGGAGGGCAGAGCAGCAGCAAGTGCCGCCTCCTCCCCGTAGACCAGCAACACCTGCAGTATCAGCCGCACAAGATATCGTGGACAGTTCTCGAGCCAGGCGCGTAGCAGCCGGGTCTGCGGTACGAGGGCCGGTAGCGGTTGCACCCCCCGCCGCACATGTCGCTGGATTGCATGTTTCCCGGGTAAGGCCAGTACCGGCAACTTTAGCCGGGCCCAAGTGTTTGTCGGACGCCATCAGAGCCGAGCCCTACCCGGATAAGTTCAAGGAACCGGGTAAAGTGGTGAACTATGAGCCGACTATGGATCCAGAAACCTGGTTAAGCAGCTATGAGATGGCCATGTCGATTCGCAACGCATCTGAAAATCTTCAGGCCAAGTTCATGTACTTAATGATGTCAGAGGGAGCAGCAAAGTTATGGTTCAACAATTTGCCAGAAAAATCTGTCAATTTGTGGAGCGAGCTGAAAGTTGCATTTATCAAGCACTTCCATGGGACGTGCAAGAAGTTATTTACAATCGATGATCTAGAACGATGTGTCCAGAAGAAGGGTGAGTCGGCGCGCAGTTGGGTGCGCCGGGTTATGAAAATACTTCACTCGTCTACGGATATTCAGCCAAAAGATGCGCTATAGGCTATGGCAAAAACGTGCAAGTACATACCCCTAGTGCAAAAGCTAACACGCATGAAATCTAGTCGAAATGCTTCGGGGGTTACTATGGGAGAGTTGATGGACGCGTGCAACAAGCACGCCGCCACGGATACAACAGAGGAGGATGTTGATGACAAGAAAGCCAAAGCTAACACAAACAACAGTGGAAGACCCGGCAATGGATCTGCGCCGGGTAACAATGGAGGAAATAATGGAAACAACCAGAATAAGCGCCCGTACGAGGGAAGTTCCGAGTTTGTCGCCAACACAGAGGCCGGGTTTGCAAGGCCCAGAGCAGAAGAAAATTTCAACGGAGGAAACTTTAATGGAGGAAATTACCAAGGGCCGCCAAGGCCGGCTAACCATATAGAGGCCTTCAGGATGCCCTGTCCGCACCATAGCAGGAACGGCAGGCCGGCCAATCATTCGCTGGAGCAGTGCGTGGATTTACAGAGATGGAAGAATGAGGAAATACAGAAGGCAATGCGAGGTGCAGGCCGGGGAGCAGGACCGGGTCCGGGTGGTAACCCGGGCAACGGCCCACCCCCAGCAGGCAACCCAGGAGGTGGTAATCCGGGTAACAATCAGGGAGGAGCTGGAGGTTTCCAGGCCAACCCCAAGCAATTGGGCCAGTACCACGTTCACACCACAGGAACTTCTAACAAGGATAGAAAGATACTCAAAAAGGCAGTAAACTCGGTTTCCTCGGCTGTTCCGAGGTACCTGAGGTGGTCGGATCAAGAGGTGACATGGAGCAGAAGGGATCACCCGGAAAGAATAGAACACCCGGGAGTCTTAGCATTGGTGGTTGCGCCACAGGTTAATGGTTATTAGTTGAAAAAGGTGTTAATGGATGGCGGAAGTAGAATCAATATCCTATACTGGGAAACTTTCCTACGCATGGGCCTCAAGGAGTCCCAGCTACAGAAAAGTTCTACAGTTTTTCACGGGATCGTACCGGGTCACTCGGCATGCCCCGAGGGGAAGATCACATTGGAGGTCGCTTTTGGAGAATCAAAGGATAATTTCCGAGTGGAGTGGCTCACGTTCGAGGTGGTAAAGTTGCGTAGCCCATATCACACGTTGTTTGGAAGGTCGGCTTACGCCAAGTTCATGGCCAGGCCGTGTTACGTGTACCTACAGCTAAAAATCCCGAGTCCCAAGCAGACCATCACCATCCATGGGAGCCGGGTTATAGCGGCTGAGTGTGATGAAGGAGACGCGGCAATGGCGGAACAAGCCTGTAGAAAGGAAGAGCTCAAGTATTACCGGTCTCAAGTAGACCCGGATGACAGAACATCGCTAAAAAGGCCGAATACGGAGGATGAGAGAGCAAAATTCAAGGCGGCACAGGACACAAAGATGGTGGCTTTTGTTGAAGGTGATCCCTCCAAGAAATTTGCTATAGGATCTAACCTAGACAGTAAGCAAGAAGAGGCGCTCGTTGAGTTCATTCGCGGAAATCAAGATGTTTTCGCTTGGACGCCCAGTGATATGCCAGGTATCCCGACTGAGTTAGCTGAGAACAGTTTACACGTCGATCCTAAGTCTCGGCCTGTGAAACAGGGCCTGAGAAAAATGAATGAGGAAAGAAGAAAAGCTATAGGAGAAGAAATTGCACGGCTATTGGCAACCGGCTTTATCATGGAGGTATTTCACCCGGATTGGCTGGCAAATCCGGTTCTAGTACTGAAAAAGAGTAACGAGTGGAGGATGTGCATAGATTACACGAGTCTCAACAAGCATTGCCCAAAGGATCCGTTTGCCCTTCCAAGGATAGATCAGATCATAGATGCAGTGGCTGGAAGTGACCTATTATGTTTCCTGGATGCATATTCCGGGTATCACCAGATCAAGCTCAAGAAGGAAGATTGGGAGAAAACATCGTTTATAACCCCCTTTGGGGCTTTCTGTTACAAGACCATGACTTTTGGGCTAAAGAATGCTGGCGCAACTTACCAGAGATTCATACAGAAGTGCTTCGAGGATCAGATTGGACGCAACGTTCACGCTTATGTGGATGATGTGGTGATCAAGACTAGGAAAGCGGAAACATTTATTGATGATCTAAAGGAAACATTCAAGAATTTGAGAAGGTTTCAGATGAAACTTAACCCTACAAAGTGCATGTTTGGAGTCCCAGCAGGAAAATTACTCGGGTTCATTGTTTCTGAGAGAGGAATCGAGGCAAACCCGGACAAAATCAAAGCAATCCAGAGTCAGAAAAAGCCGGAAAACCTGAAGCATGTTTAGAAGCTTACAGGGTGCGTAGCAGCGTTGAGCCGGTTTATATCCAGACTCGGAGAGAAGGCAATTCCATTATACCGGCTCTTGAGGAAATCCGACAAGTTCGTTTGGGACCAAGAGGCGGATGAGGCGTTCGAGGCACTAAAGAAGCAATTTTCTGAGGCACCATTCTTAGCAGCCCCGGGTCCTAAGGAGCCCATGTTACTATATATCGTGGTCGGGCCCCGGGCAATTAGCGCAGTGGTTGTTGTTGAGCGTAAAGAGGATGGAAAAGATCACCCGGTACAGAGGTCGGTTTACTATGTAAGCGAGGTATTGTCGGAAGCAAAGCAGCGTTACCCACACTGGCAGAAGTTGGTTTTCGGGGTCTTCATGGCCAGACGGAAATTGAATCCATATTTTCAGGAACACCCCATAACAGTGGTTAGCTCTATTCCAATGTCGGATATTATCAGAAACTCAGATGCAAGAGGCAGAATAGCCAAGTGGGCCATTGAGATGGGAGATTATCATATCAACTACGAGACCATGTCAGCAATCAAGTCCCAAGCTTTAGTCGATTTCATCAATGATTGGACTCACACAAGCATGCCAGCAACGACACCAAGTTCCGAGTCTTGGGTGATGCACTTTGACGGTTCTACGTAGTACGAGGGATCAGGAGCTGGGGTGGTACTTACATCACCCAAAGGAGATAAACTGAGCTACGTAATGCAAATTCACTTTGATTGCTCCAACAACGTGGCCGAGTATGAGGCATTATTACACGGATTGAGAATAGCCAATGAGATGAACATCAGGCGGATACGATGCTATGGAGATTCGGATCTTGTGGTGCAGCAGGTCTCAGGAACCTGGGATAGGAAGGATGCAACTATGGCAGCGTATAGCAGAGAGGTGGACAGGGTTGCCGGGTGTTTTTCCGGGTATGAGGTGGAGCATATTGACAGGCGAAAGAACGAGGCAGCAGATGCACTCGCAAGAATCGGCTCGCGCAGAGAGCCGGTTCCACCCAATGTTTTTCTGGACAAGTTATGGCGGCCATCTGTTAAAACCGAGTCCGAGGAAGAGGTGGCTAACCAAGACCCGGATTTTGAGCTTGTGGCCACGGTACGTGCCGTTCCTGAGTGGACAGAGCCGTTTTTAGCTTATTTATCACGGGGCGAGTTACCACCACAGGAAGTTTTAGCAAGGCAAATTCTGAGACGAGCAAAGGGCTATTCCATCATCAATGGCGAGTTATATAAAAGGAGTGCAGCAGGAGTCTTTTTGCGCTGTGTAGCACCAGAAGAAGTCCGGCAGATCCTGAAAGAGATCCATGAAGGTGACTGTGGCACTAGTAGGGAATGGCTTATAGCCACCAGCATACTGCTGGCCAACAGCATTTGCCGTGGCCCAGCGCTAACAGCACTGGCGAACAACATTTCCTGTTCGCCAGCGCTATTCCTCCTACCGCTGGCGAACATGCCCGCTGGTTCGCCAGCGCTACGGGTGGGACCCACCTGCGCGCGCTACAGCCGCTGCCTGATACTACCGCTGGCGAACTGGGCTGAGTGTTCGCCAGCTCTACGCTCACTACCGCTGGCGAACAGGTGTGGTTGTTCGCCAGCGCTAACTTGTGGGCCCAGGACGCATGTTAGCGCTGGCGAACAGCCGCACCTGTTCGCCAGCGGTAATCTGGCAGATCTGCCATAAGTGGTACCCCTCAACCACCCACTTTCCCCTCCACTCTCCCTTCTCCACCTTGTCCCCTCTTCTCTCTCTAGCTCAAAATTATGCCAATTTCTCCAACCTCCTACTCTATTTTGAACCAACTAAATTTATTTTAGTTGGTATATATATGTTTATCTCCCTCCTAACACCATTTCTACCCAAAATTTTCCCTCCCTAGCCATCTAGATCTAGAATTACCCCCTCTCTCTCCAAAGCTCCAAAATTCTCCGGATATCATCGTGTAGCCATCTATTCATTTGAGGTGGGATGAATGATAATATATAATTAAATGAGTTTGTATATAAATTTTGTCCGGATACACGCGATATGCAATATGTGTGAAATTTCACCGGATTCAACAATGGTCGTGTGATGGAGACGATAAATGCATGTGTGCGCAATTTGTTGTGGAATGAAATTGAGTAGCCAACTATCGCCGGAATGTTGATTCATTTCCGTCTCGACATAGTTTGGCACTCCCTAACAACCTCCTATTTGTAGGAAGGTCATGCCGAATTTTTTCGTGAATACGACATGAAGTGAAATTTTTGATATGAAAATGAGTTGCCACTTTGCCGGAATGTTGATTCATTTCCGTCTCGGCAAAGTTTGGCACTCCTCTAACCTCCAATTTGTAGGAAGGTCATGTAGATTTTTTTCGTGAATATCGAAATATATATATATGTTATGTTTGGTTCTAATATTTATTATATCGGCGCGCTCTCGTGCAGGCGACATATAATGGTGGTCGTTAAGAGTGAACGTGTCGTGAATGTCGAAAGTGCAAACTAGGGGGCTTGCTCAATCCCTTTACCGGAGACTTGCTCAGTCACCTCCTAAGGTATGGTTTCATGGATGGGTATAACAGTCAGTGGGTAAGTGATGATGAAGTCCATGGGGCGGCAGCGGTAGGAAATGATGTGCAACAGGACAATAGCAACGATCGACTAGAACTACAGCAGGACCAACTACAGCAGGACCAAGATCAGCCTCATGACCCCGCACATGATCATGGAGAAGATGCTGAACAAGACGTGGAAGAAGATCACGAGGACACAGGGACACCCCTAACGGAAGTTGTGCGTGACCCTCATCTGAAAGAACTGCTTTTGAGAAAGACGACTAACTCAATATCTGCTGCTAGAGAGCAATCAAAGCTGGCGCAACTAGAGATAGACTCGAAGACACCGTTGTATGCAGGCTGCAGTCCGGGAGAGTCCCGCCTGAGAGTGGCCCTCGATGTTCTGCAGATGAAGGCGAGATACAAATGGAGCGACATAAGCGTCGATGCAAACCTGCAATACTGGCACGATGTCCTTCCAGAGGGCAACACCTGTCCTAAAAGTTGCGACGAGGCCAAGAAAGTCGTGTGCCCCTTTGATTTACCTCACGAAAAATACCATGTGTGCATCAACGATTGCTACATTTATCGGAAAGAGGACGCGAACAAAACCATTTGTCCAGTTTCCAACGCCGCTCAATACAAGAAAGGGAAGAAGAAAGCTCCTCGGAAATTTGTGTGGTACTTTCCGCTCATTCCCCGTCTGCAACGGTATTTCGCGGACCGCAAGGAAGCAGAGCTCATGCGCTGGCACGCGAAAAGGAGGAATAAAGTTTTGAAAGATCCAAATCGGAGTGAAAAAGTAATTCTGACACATCCTTCAGATGCAAGTCAATGGAAAGCAATTGACTGCGAATAACCAACGTTCGGGGCGGACGCAAGGAACATCAGGTTGGGTGTGAGCACCGATGGACTCAATCCGTTTGGCAACCAGAGCAGCACCCATAGCACCTGGCCCGTGTTTGTATGGATGTATAACATCCCTCCCTGGTTGTGCATGAAGAGGAAGTATATTCACATGAGTATGCTAATTCAAGGGCCGAAACAACCAGGCAACGACATCAATCTATACCTGAAGCTGCTTAAAGATGAGCTGGACACGCTATGGGCCGAGGAAGGGGTGAACACATGGGACGCCTTCGGTGAACAATATTTCCCAATGAGAGCTGTCTTACTCTGTATGGTTCACGACCTACTCGGCTACGGATATGTGGCGGGCCAGGTGTGCCACGGACATAACGGTTGCGTGCGGTGCATGGATGACCCCACGTTTATGCAACTTCCGAAAGATCCTGGGTCTTCGAAAACAGTTTTCGTTGGCCATCGAAGGTGGCTACCCAACAAAGACCCGTGGAGAAGGCGAGGAGACCTTTTTAACGGTGAGGATGAGCTCCGTGGACCTCCACGTAAGAGGTGCGGCGAAGAAATCTACAATTTGCTGAATGATTGGAAGGAATGCCCAGAGTCGGGAAAGAAGCAAAAGGCGCCAAAACCGCTTCTGGATGTATGGAAGACGAGGTCGGTGTTTTGGGATTTTCCATACTGGCCCATTCTCGATACGCCTCACTGCCTTGATCTGATGCATATCACGAAGAATGTGTTTGAAAGTTTGTTTGGCACGCTGCTCAACATGCCGGAGAGGAAAGACGGGGTGAAAGCAAGAAATGACCTGAAATATTTTGGTATTAGGGTAGATCTTAAGGGGGGACGCCCGGATGATGACGACAACGATCAATCGTGTGATGAGGAGACGGAGGGTCGCAAGGCCAAAAGGGTTAAGAGGAATGACTATTACTGCCCCCCATCCTGCTTCACTCTTAGTCCGGACGAGATCACAAAATTGATGATGTGCCTTCTCGGAGTCAAAGTCCCTAGCGGTTACTCAGGGCTAATAAGCAGATTCCTCGACGCGCAGAAACAAAAGTTTTGCGGGATGAAGTCTCATGACTGTTACGTGATGATGACGCAGATACTTCCGGTTGCGATCCACGGAATAATGGACAAACACGTCCGGGAAACCCTGTTTGGCCTCTGTAACTTCTTCGACGTTATATCTCGAAAGTCGATCACAGGGAAGCAGATCTCAAGGCTGCAGGAAGAGATTGTCGTGATACTATGCGAGCTTGAGATGTACTTTCCACCATCATTCTTTGACATATGTGTTCATCTGTAGGTCCATATTGTGGACGATATCATCCATCTCGGGCCGTTGTTCCTGCACAACATGATGCCGTTTGAAAGGATGAATGGGGTCATCAAAGGATATGTTCGCAACAGAGCTCGTCCGGACAGAAGCATCGTTCAGGGCTTTCCCACCGAAGAGTGCATCTCTTTCTGCACGAATCATATGGACGTGGAGGACCCAGTTGGTCTGCCCAGAAACAAGCACATTGGCAAGGTCGATGGAGTAGGTCACAAAAATGGACGTAGAGAAGTGCATATGGATCGGGCTTGTCGACGCACCGACTTTAACAGGGCAAACTTAGTAGCTCTCCAACACATTGACATGGTCGATACTTGGGTGGAAAAACACAAGAGCTCGATTATGAAAAATTACAGTGAACAAGGCAAGCGGAGGACCGAAGGAGAAATAATTAGAGAGCATAACTCCACTTTCTTGTGTTGGTTTAAAGATGTGATCGTCGCTAATCCACCGCCAAGGGATTGTGCGAAAAATAAACTATTGTACGCCTTGGCACATGGCCCAGCTCCCAACCTAGCGACGTTTCAAGCATATGATATCAACGGGTTCACCTTCTACACAGAGGAAAAATATCACAACTTAGAGTGTCCGAGAAATTTGAACTCATATGGGGTATACATCGTCTAAATTGTAGGATTTGTTGAACTTATTTCGGGTTTTCTCTCCTTCATTAGATATGGCTCACAACAACGAGGCGGGTGGTTCTGGTCTCGGACACGGGGACGACGATGCGTGGCTTTCTATGCTAAGCGCCGGAGGCGGACCCGTAGATCCGCACCCGGATCTAGAGATGCAGGGCGACGATGCAGACGACGAGATGGACGAAACCGTTCGCCAGGAGCTAGAGCCGCGCAACGATACATCGAGCACAGAAGGTGATCAAACCGGTAGTGGCACCGGGGATACCGCCTCCGGTAGCGAGGCGTCGACTAAGCTTAAAGATAGGCGGCACAACATGCTCGCCACCATCCGGGAAGAGTTCACGGAAGTGGACCCCAAGAGCGGTGCTCCCCTCGAGCCGGAGAGTTACGCCAAGGGCTATGGAAACCAGATAGGCTGCATAGCTCGAGACTTCGGCAACGTTAATATGGAGCACCTCAGAGATTAAGAAAACAAGGCTATGGCCGCCCTGCTGATTGAGAAGCTGCACACAAGGTACAAATTCCCGGATCCTTACGACAACCAGGACCTGAAGAAGAATCTGGTCAACTCGTTAGCACTGGGAAAGTTCGCCAAGGCGTTTACGACTTGGAGATCCAGTTTGCGGGAGATGATTGCGAAGGGTAAGGATTTCGATGAGATCCATAAGATGTGGCCCTCCATTTCCGAGGAAGACTTGGCCCAATTCAAGATCGACGAACTCAAACCGGAAAGGGTGGCGCTGAGTAAATGGGGGAAAGAACAGCGAAAAAAGAACATTGGCCCTCACAATCTCGGAAGCCGGGGTTACCTTGGGAAGCAAAAAGTCTGGGCCAAGGAGGATGCGAAGAGAGAAGGGCCGAACCCGTTTGACAAGATCACCGACCCGCAGGTGAGAAATTTTGTCAGGGCCCATTATAGGGAAGATCCCAAAAAGCCCGGCGATCTTGTGTTGAACGAGAAGGTCAAGCTACTCGAGAATAAATATCTCGAGGAAGAAGAAAAAGAACGCCTATCTCAATCTGACGGGGGGTCCTCGGCGACGACGAACAAGGACCCGTATGACACCCCTTTCATTAGGGCGCTGAACGCGGTGAAGGGAGTGCCCCTTGACAAGAAGCCGCATCGTGGCCATGTGCATGGCCTCGGAAAGGGTCATCGGCATGCGCACTACTACCCGGACACCAAGGAGAAGTGTAAGGAGCGGAACAAGGGCATGGAGAAGACGGTCGACGAGCTTGTGAACGAGAGGCTCAATGAGCTCCTCCCTACCATCTGTGCGTCCGTCGCTCAGTCCTTAGCGCCATGGATGCTAGGTGGAGGACAAGGGCCGCTCCCGGAGATAAACATAGCCCAAATGGTGCAGCCAGTGCCGCAGAACGTGGCCCCCGTCGTGGCGCCGTGGAACGAGCCGGCCCCCAACCCTCAGCCGGAAGGTCGCAAAGATCCGTCGCCGCCCCGCCACATCTCTTCAACGCCGCCGCCGACACTTAGCGGTCCATCCCCCTTGTCCGAGCTCAATGCCCTCACGGTAATTCAACGTCCACTGCTTAATTATATATTATGACTTGATTCGTGACGGCATCAGTCTCTAACAACGATCGCGCGACGTTTCGCAGGCCGACGAGACGGGATGCACATTGCTCCTTCGTGTGAACGGCGAGTTAAAGGACGTCGCCAAAGGAAAAATCATAACACCTCTCAACCGCGTATCCCACGGCGTTCGTATGCCCGAGGACGTGTTCAGAGTGACCTTAAGTCGGGTGCTCCCTGGTTGCGGTGCTCTCGATCCTCCGAACCAACCACCCGCAGCCGACAGCGAGTTGAACCTGGAGCAATGCTTGGTTTGGCCATTGACCTGGCCGAAATCACTAATTCGTTTGGAAAGTACTCCTATCAACACTCCAACACCGGTCCAGGGGTCGGGGCACCCGAGCCAACAAAAGGATTTCTCACCTGCAAAGTCCGTGCAACACGACGACGACCATGCTGAAGATGAGAACCCCAATGACTACCTCGTCGACGATCCTTACGAGGGGGCGCCCGGCCTGGATGAACTTGATCAACTTCTCTTGCCAGCGGAGGAAGCGGATAAATATCGATGCACAAAGCGTCTTTTCTCTTCTCAAGAACCGGCAGTCCCCGAGCAAGAAGTCATCAGCCAGGATGCCCTCAAAGAGGCGGTAGCGGATGTATTTCATCAGACTCAGCCTAAGAAGACGGTACGGAAAAGAACAAAGAAGAATTCTGTCGTTGCATCGATGAGCCAACCGGTAGAGGGGACCAAGTTCAAGCCGCAGACAGGACGTGTATTGGAGAGGATACCCATAACCGACTGGCATCAGATCCATGAGTTGGGCAAACCGATGCTTCCGCCGAGGTTGGTCTCCTTGCTGTCAGGTGATATGCGTAGCGTCCATGACGGTATTCTATATATGGAGGAGATGCTTCTGAAAGAGAAAAATCCAACCCTGCTGGTTTTGGTCGCAGAGGTGCCATCTACGGCGGGATTTGTCACTGAAGGCAACGCAAACAAGATAATCATTAGATTTGACGACATTTTCCGGATGTTCCACATGAAATCCCTCCACTCGTCAATCGTGCGTCTGTTTACGCTCAGTTTGGCGCATCAGCTATCCATAGAGAATGTCAAAAACATCGCGCTAGCAGACCCCTACTACATGCACGACATGTACTTTAGCAACCCCAAGGGTAGGGCAAAAGCGACAAAGTACCTCCAACAAGTGTTGCTCAATAACCATATGAACAAGAGGATCACCCTTGTGCCTTACTTTCCCGAGTAAGTTATATTTCCCATCTTTACATAAGTTTGCGCATATACAATTTTTGAGGATTATATATATGGACTCTCCTGTTTTGCGCAGAAACAAATACGGCACCCTCATCATGCTCTACCCGAGAGACGTGCACGCAGTATATCTCGACTCCGGGAGTACTATGAAGAGAAGAACTACTCCCTCATCAAGTCTGTTCTGAATGATGCTTTGGACGGCTACATCAGGGGGGAAGGATTCTGCGACGGGAAGAAACAAATTCAAGGCAAATATGTGTTCAGACACAGAACAGAGTTTCCCTGCCCCAAGCAGGCGCCAGGCGGCCATATGGAGGCATGGTACCTCATCCAACACATGACGGAGATCGTGAAGGACCAACATAGTCTACAATACATGTCTGATGTGGACAAATGGTCTCGCAGCATCGTCGAATGGTCTGATGCTGAATTCAGACAAAACTTTGGTCGCATCCAGCGCAAGCTCTGCACAATCATCTATAAGGATGTAGTAACTAAAGGATCCGTCTTCCACTGAAACTCCCCACCATCTAACAATGAGTTGCGACAATGTGTGCTAGAGCAGACTGACGAGAGACCATTCAACTCGTTAGAAGGTGTTCTTCCGTTCCCGCCGGAGAAGAAACAGAAGATCACAACATCGAGGAAGAAATGATCGACGGTATGTATTCGATTCGTTACGAATTTCTCCTAATAAGAACTTGTGATTTCCTTTGCCGGTCTAATGCTTTTATCTTGGTCTACAGAGAGATGAAGAAGTGGACGGCGCGCTGGCCCTAGCGAAAGATCGCAAGCGGAGGCGGAAGCTAAAGCGGAGGCGGACCGTATATCTAGCTAGTCTTCTTTGCGATTGATCTCTATATCGCGTGTGCGTTGTATAGATGTCGCCATACCTTTGTAATCGTTGAACTAATTAGATGGCTATATTTTGGGTTCGAAATCTTCCGACATAAAGGTGTTATTGAGATCAATGTGTTGTATTCGTACTTATGAGAATTGGATATGGATGCATATGTATCGATGTGTTAATTTCGTTATCGATGTGTTAAATTCGTTATGGATGGATGCATATGTATCTAACAGTGATTTATATGTGTGAAGTTTATAAATTACAGAATTTGAATGTATTTGGACTTGTATAGTATAATATCAGAATATACAAACTGTTATACAAAAAAAAAAAAAAAAATACAAACCTGGGAAACTTACTGTCGAAGCTCTGGCTCCGCAAATCCCTCAGGTGACCCTATCGGGTTTCGACTAGGAGATGTCATAGGCGCTGGTGAGATCGTCGGCTTGACAGGGAGGCAAGATTTACCCAGGTTCGGGGCCCTCGAAGAGGTAAAACCCTTACTCCTGCCTTCTGCTGATCTGTATTAGACGATTAGATCGATTACAGGGTGCTCGAATCGAGAGTGGATCTCGAGTTTCAAGGCTTTTGTGGTCGTGCGGTAATACTTGGTCCTCTCCTTTGGGGCTCTCCTGGCTTTATATAGATAGCCAGGTCTCGAGTCCAACCCGGAGAGGATACAAACCCTAGCTTGAGTCGGTTACAATCCCTAACTTAGCCCGCAAGTTGACGCGGGTGGGCTTTTCATGGGCCTTCTAGAGTACTCCAAGGGCGCTTCCTGTCGGGCCTTGATCAGAAGGTGTGAGAGGGGGTGTCCTTACTCGCAGGGCCCAGGATCCATGCCTTCGTCAGTAGCCCCCGAGCGTGTGCTCGACTGGGATTTATTTTCAGTCGGGTAGACGGTCAGACCTTTTCTTTGATCTCATCTTGGAAGTTCAGCTCGACAGTTGTTGTCTACGAAGGGTGTGTTCCCTGTTTCGCGAATTAAAATACTCGAGTATCGAGCAGCATTGGTGCCAGTTTTTGCGGCTATATTAGCAGAAGGATGTGGCGCAGTGGCTTGGCTCTCCCGAGAGATCAGGGCCAATTAATTGCGACTAGGGCAAAAACACTCCTGGCCTACACAGATTCGAGACCTCCGACTCGAACCCGATGAGGTGATCGTCACGACTGGGCCGTTGTGGACTTATCGAGTCGAACTTAACCTAAGAGGGTACCCGGCGCGTCCGCTAGGATTTTTCTTCGTGTTGTTGACACGGAACTATGCCGGAGGACGCAGCTTTCGAGTGCGATTCCAGGCCCAAAAGAAAGATCTTTTTGGGTCTTACCTTGATATTCGAAGAATATGGCATCCGGATGTGCCTAGTCGGCTGTACAATCCAGGTTCTTGTGATGTATAATTATCACGCATAAGGTGGGTTCTTTCTACCCGATTAGATTGGTATGAGTTCCGTACGAAAAAGTTTCGTGTTGGAAATGTTAGTTCCGTATGAAAGAGTTTTCATGTTTTGGAAAATTGTGCCCATACGAAAGAGTTTTCGTGTATAAGGTATGTTTCTCTTGTTCGAAGAGGCTTTGATTCATGAATTTTTTCATGGGAAAATTGTGTTCTATCCGAAGGAATTGATATTCGTACGAAGATAATTTCGCGTTTGAACTTCCATTCGCAAAAAATTTCCTTTCGGAATGACGAACGCCATGACGTCAAGGCGTGCTCCTCTTCTCCCGATGGGACGTGACGGAGTGGCAGCAGAAATTGGCCCACCTTGTCAGCTTTTTGACCGGGAAACGAGACGTCGCTCCCGTTTTTTACGCGAAATGCGCAGTAAATGCGCACGATCTTTTGTTAAGATCGTGGCACGAAACAGCGTATGCCGCCGCTTCGTTTCATCCTTACGCGTGGCAGCCGCGATAGGTGCCACGTTGCGTATCGTACGGCTGAGATTGCTTTACCCCGTATACAAATAGGGGTGTTAGCGCCGCAGTGAAATTTTCCCCGCTCTCAATCTTCGTCTTCCACCTCGCGCTCGTCTTCGCCTTCCCTGCGCTCGAGCTCTCGCTGTGAACAATGGCCGGCGGAAAGAAACGCGGCGCTGGAACCTCCGCATCTGGCGAGCCTTCTGCGCCACTCGCCTCTCGCGCCGGCGACTGGCGCACCCCCAACACCACTGCTAAGAGCATCAAGGAGATGCAGCGGGAGGGTCTGCTGCCGGCGGAGGCGGAGAAGCGCGTCCGTCTTGGGAAGAGGGAAGAGGTACCAAATCCCCACTCGAACGAGCGCGTGGTCTTCGTGGACCACGTGACTCGAGGCCTCTCCTTCCCTCTTCACCCTTTCTTCATCGGGCTGCTGTGTGCATACGGCATACAGCTCCACGACCTCCCCCCGAACGCGGTGCAGCACATCTCGTGCTTCATCGCGCTTTGCGAATGCTATCTTGGCATTCGCCCGCACTGGGCGCTCTGGAAGGCGCTGTTCAAGATCCGGATCTTCCGCGAGAGATCGCGGGTGGAGTCCGAGCCCGGTGAGCCACTTCGCACGGGTGGCTACGGGATCCAAGCGCGCCAGGAGAATGCCTACTTCAACATGCACTTCATCGACTCCGCCCAAGGCTGGCGGAAGAAGTGGTTCTACGTCGCCGACAACAACTCGAGCGGGCTTGTAGAATTCCACCCATTCGCAGTTCTGGCGAGGCGCAAATCTTGGAACCACAAGATGTCAGCCGAAGAAATCCAGACAGTCACACCTCTACTCGAAAGAGTAGGGGCTCTTCGAGACCAAGCCTCGGGAGTAGTGCTCAATGGACTCCATCTGGCAAGCCTTTTCTTGAAGCGCAGGATCCAGCCTTTGCAGCAGAGGCCTTCCGCTATGTGGGAGTATCAGGGCGCAGAAGATCCCAGCCGAGTGAGCCGCGAAGAACTTTCGAATGTGGAATTCGAGAAGAAAATCGCGGCCATCACTCGACTGAAGGTTGGGGAGCAGTTCCCCGATTGCTCAGTCGAGGCTTATTCTGCTTCAAACCCTCCTCCAGCTGCGGTTAGTTTCCTGTCTTTAACTTGCTTTCCTTTTCAGAATTTTCGTAGTCGATAAGATCTTTATCGTCTTCTTATCTTTGTAGAGCTTAGCTGTAGCAAATTGCTACCCGCCCGTTGTTGGTGAAGATGCCTCGTGTCTCCAGTCGAGCCACCAGGACGGCGCGGTTGACACCAGCGTGGCCAACGCCTCCTCGAGTTCTGAGCATGATTCCTCGGATGATGTTGAAGACTCGAGTGGCGTCCCACCAAAGCGCCGTCGGGTGAACGAAAACGAAGTCACCTCCAAAGACAAGTCTTTGGAGGCGTCACCTGGCCCAACTCCAATTTCTGCGACTCCGCTTCGATCTCTTCCTCCTCTGGCTCCATTTGCAACCGCCTGGAATGCGGATGACTTGGATGAAGACGACGAGGATGACGAGTAAGATTTTTCCATATTTTAATTCGATTAAACTCTATTGGTCAATGCTGACGTTTCTTTGTCCTTCACTGCAGTCTGCAGGCAATCAGCCCGCGTAGGTTTGCCGCGGCTGTTCCTCCCGAAAAGAGGAACAAAGCAAAGGACGCGGGTGAAACCCCTACTGCGGGTACCGTCCAGAACTCTCCCAGGACAGCGCCTGAGGCTGCGACTGCGGAGCGGGATGTCCCTAGCCCCGCTGCTAGAACTTCGGTTTCGAAGGAGGCGACGGACAGCTCGGCGGATCCCCTCTCCCGCGCCTCTGGACAGGTAAACTTCTATCTCTTTGGTTTTCACAAACAAATTTTATCGGGTGCACGACAGTGCTCCCGATGGGAGTAGCCCCCGAGGCTGTAGTCGATTGTAAATAATCGGGTACAGGCTCAAAACCTCTTTCTGCTCTTCTTCTTTATTTTGTCTTCTTCGGGTGCACGGCAGTGCTCCCGATGGGAGTAGCCCCCGAGGCTGTAGTCGATTGTAAATAATCGGGTACAGGCTCAAGTCTTTTTTCTTCTAACTCTTTTATCTTCGTGCTTCCACAGTCGCTCGTCGATTCCCTTGCGGCGATCGGTCGCCGCGTCGTTCTGGCCGAGACAGATTGCGAGTCGCTTCGATCGGAAGTTAACCGACTCAAATCTGAGAGCGACCTTCTGAAAGGTAAATTTCATTATCTTCTTGGCTTCAGTGTATCATCCATTCTTGATTTCTGATTAATATCCCCTTTGCAGCTCGAGCCGAATTCGCAGAGTCTGAAAGGACCAAACTTTCAGAGCAGGTAACTGCTCGGGAAGCTGAACTGGCGACTACCCGACAAGAGCTTGAAGCTTCTCGCATGCAATCGGAGGAACTCAGTACGAAGCTTGCGGAGGCGCGGAAGGCCGTGAAGGACTTGGAGGAGGCCGGCAGTAAGGCTGACAACGACACTGTCGCGTTCCTTCGTCCCCTCGCCAAACGCTTTGCGGGTAAGAGTCTTGAGTTTTCGAACTTTTCATTCTGCTGATTTTTGCTAAGCATTATTTTCCTTGTCTGTAGATCTTCTGAGTGTTCCTCTGGAGATTCCTGGGATTCAGCGGGTGGACGTGCTGACCGACACTCTCGCGCAGCTCAGGAGGCATTCTGAGGGAATATTTTCCCTGATTGATGATGCTTCCAAAGCGTTGGCACGAGTGCATGGTCGTCTTGTCGCCAGCGATACTCCTGCGCCTGCGCTGAGCGAGTTGTTGAAGGTCTTCTCGGAAGGCGACCTCCTGGAAGCCTTTGCGGTTGCTCAATCGGAAGCTGGCGCAAAGACTGCGATTCAGTTCGCTCTGGCGAACGGAGTTGATGGCCTGGAGGAAGCCTATTCGTCCATGCCGGTCGACCCTTCCACGGGCAAGAAGGTACGGCTATCTCGTTTTTCTGAGCAAGCCACTATTCTTGCTCGGAAATTATCTGAGATGTTTGCTCGGAAGAAGGGAGGGTCGACCGCTGCTAGTGGCAGCACCAACGCGGCTTCGTAGACTTTCTTTTTCCTTTTGTTTCTGTTGCTTGGATGTAATGAATTTTGGGATGTATTCCCGTACCTTTGCTGGTCTTTTAATCGAAGCGTTTTGCATTTAGAATTTATCTTTGTCGTCTATACTTTGCCTCCCGATGGGAGTAGCCCCCGAGCGATTAGTCAGATGTGCGACTGGAAACAACTCGAGTAGGGCATCTCACTCCTTTCCTTGTACTTCTTCCAGGCAATTGCGTCTGCCGCTGAACCTTCGAGTGGACGTGGTAGTCCAGTAAATCCACTTGTGGCTGCCGTGGGCACTCTTGCTGGCCTTCGTGATAAGGTTCAGGAGGGTGAGCGTAGGCTGAAAGCGCTGCGCGGAGTAGCTGACGTGGCGATATCCAAGCAGAAATTGGCGGCTGAGCGCGAGCAATTTCTGATTGGCGAACTGTCTTCGATTGCAAAGGAGTTACTATGTGAGTAGTGTAGCCCCCATGCTATTTTCCTCCTCTGTGTTTCTTAGCTTACTAAGTGCGTTTGCTTCTTAGTTGTGAAACCAGATGACAGGGAAGAAAAGCAGTGGGTAGAAAACCACATTCATCAAGAAGCTAACAGCACAAAGCCTCATGCGAGTAATTTCTGGTCTGATCGCAGTCGAGGGTTTGTGATGGCTATCTTGAAGTTTCGAGTCCGCCAGGCGAAAGTTCTCATGAGTTCTTTCCACGAGGTCCTGGTTGCGGTGAATGCTGCTTTTTATCCACTTGAGAGGGGCCCCGAAGACTGGAGCTATCTTCTCAGGTTATTCGGACGAGAAGGAGAGGTTCGCGCGTGCGTTCACAATCAGATGACATGCGACGCGGTTGTTGCTCTCTCGTTTGTCCGAATATGGCATCCTGAGATAGACTTGAACTCCGTAGCCCGGCTTCCGGATTATGCAATCGAAGATATTGCGCCGTACTATGATGCTGTTCGCCCTGCAGCCGAGAAGATTATCCGAATGACATCCGAAGAGGTAGATAGGATCTTAGCGGCTAAGAATGCTCAGCGTTTCGACTGACTTTATCGGATGTGAATATCCTGTAAGTTTATATGTAGTTTGTAAAAACTGTAGTAAGGTGTGCAACCTTGTACTCGATAATTCTTTTCTGTGATGCTTAGTTTTAGGTGTAGCCCCCGTGTATTTTATGGGGTGTGTACCTGTAACCTTGGAAGCTGTCGAGTAAATATGATGAGAGAATCATGTATTTATTGCTATGACTGAGAAGTCATGTGTTCGAGCTACAAAATTGGCTAGTATAGCCTTATTGTTGCAAAATAAATAAACCTAGGGGTAGAATTTGCGCAGTTGCGCGATATTCCATGGATTGGAATAGATGCCTCCAGTTTCTGGATTCTTCAGTCGATAGGCTCCTCCTGGGATTACTTCGTGTACGATGAAGGGTCCTTCCCAAGGTGGTTCGAGCTTGTGCCCTTCCTTTTGCTTTAGCCGCAACACCAAATCGCCAACCACGAATGATCTGTGGCGTATGCGGCGACTGTGATAATTGCGCAGTGATTGTTGGTAGACTGCAGATCTTGCGAGTGCAATGTCCCGAATTTCGTCGAGTGCGTCCATATCTTCTGCAAGTGCTTTGTTGGAGGTTTCTTCACTGTAGGCTACAACTCGTGGGGCGCTGAATCGAACCTCTTCGGGGAGGACGGCTTCTGCCCCATATACCATAAAAAATGGTGTGTATTGCGTTGATCGATTGGGGGTTGTGCGGAGGCTCCAAAGTACGGAGGGTAACTCCTCTGCCCAATGACCTGCAGCGGGATGTAGCCGATCGAGCAATCTCTTTTTGATCCCAGCTGAAACTAAGCCGTTGGATCTTTCGACTTGACCGTTTGTTTGCGGATGGGCGACCGAAGCAAACTTCAGATTAATTCCTTTCTCTTCGCAGAACTGTTGTGTCTCCTTTGCAGTGAAGTTCGTACCATTGTCTGTAATGATGTCGTGTGGCACCCCGAATCTGCATATTATGGAATCGAGGAACTTGATTGCGCATTGGGCGCTACCCGAGGTCACTGGCATAGCCTCGATCCATTTGGTAAATTTGTCGACTGCGACCAGCAAATGTGTGTACCCTCCTGGAGTAGATTTGCGCAGTGGGCCAACCATGTCAAGCCCCCATTGGGAAAAGGGCCAGGCGATGGGTATCATGTGCAACTCTGTGGCGGGCGCGTGCGGCTTGGGTGAGAATCGCTGGCAAGCGTCACATCTGTCGACCAGGTTTTTTGCATCGTTGGCTGCTGTTAGCCAGTAGAACCCTGCTCGAAAGGCTTTTCCCAGTATTGCTCTCCAGCTAGCATGATGTCCGCAATCACCCTGGTGTATATCCCGGAGTAACTCTTTGCCGTCTTCGGGTGCGATGCACCGCTGAAGGATCCCCGAGATGCTTTGCTTGTATAATTCTCCGTTGATTACCCGAAAGGATTTGCTACGCCTGATTAGCTGTCGAGCCTCGCGTGGATCGGCCGGGAGCTGTTTATTGAGCAGGTAGTCGAGATATTTCTGCGTCCAGACTGGCTCGACCAGAAAAACCTGTCGTGATATATTATGAATAAGCTCGATAAGCGCGACCTGCGGGCTGACCTCTGTTTCCGGCGCTGCCGGTGTTTCTGCAGCTTTCTTCAATTTGACCGATCGCTTGACCATCCGTTCGAAGTATATTCCTGGCGGTATGGGTGTATTCGTGGAACCCATGTTTGCCAGTCTATCCGCCTCTTCGTTGCTGGATCTTGCAATATGTTTCAACTCGCATCCTTTGAAGCTTCCTTCGAGTATATTATACATGTCGCGGTACGCGATCATGTTTTCAGCAACGGCATCGCATTCTTTCATTGTTTGTTGCACTATGAGGTTGGAATCGCCATAAATCATCAACCGGGTAGCTCCACAAGCAATCGCCATCTTCATTCCGTGCAACAGTGCTTCATATTCTGCGTCGTTGTTCGATGCTGGGTCGTCTGGTGGAAAGTCTAGTCGCAGGACATATTGCAGTTTGTCTCCACGAGGCGAGATAAGAACGATTCCAGCTCCTGCCCCTTCGTTTCTTTTGGACCCGTCAAAGTACATGATCCAATTGCTTGTGTACTCGGGTGGCCCGGGTGTTTGTAGCTCTGTCCATTCGCTGATGAATTCCACGAGAACTTGGGATTTGACTGCATTGCGTCCTGCATAGGTGATATCCCAAGCGCCCAACTCGATGCTCCATTTTGCAATTCGTCCGGATGCCATAGGGTTGTTCATGATTGTCCCGAGTGACGCATCATTAACCACTGTAATGGCGTGTTCCTGGAAGTAATGTTTGAGTTTTCGGGCTGTGAGGACAACTCCATACGCAAGCTTCTGGTAATGAGGATATCGCTGCTTGCACGGCGAGAGCACTTCGCTGATGTAATATATTGGGCGCTGGACTCCGTATGCCTTGCCATCTTCAGGTCGTTCGACTACGATTGCAGTGCTGATGACCTGGTTTGTGGCGGCTAAATAGAGAAAAAGCGGCTCTCTTTCTTGTGGTGTTGCGAGGATGCGCCTGCTTTGCAACGACCGTTTCAAGTCTGCGAATGCTTGTTTGGCTTCGGGGGTCCATTCGAATTTGTCCGTCTTCTTCAGTAGCTTGTAGAAGGGTAACGCCTGCTCTCCCAATCGTGCGATGAACCTGCTTAGGGCGGCCAATCGCCCTGCGAGCTGCTGGACTCCGCGTAGATTGGTAGGCTCCTTCATGGTGAGGATGGCTTGTATTTTCTCCGGATTGGCCTCAATGCCTCTGGCGGATACCAGGTATCCTAGGAGTTTTCCTGCAGGGACGCCGAAAACGCATTTTGTTGGATTGAGCTTGATCCGATATGCATTAAGGGCGTCGAATGTTTCTTTAATATTTTCGAGGAGTGTGTCCTCTACTCGAGTTTTGATGACGATGTCGTCGACATATACTTGTACGTTCTTGCCAATGAGATTGGCAAGGCATCTCTGCATGCAACGTTGATATGTTGCGCCTGCGTTCTTCAGCCCGAAGGGCATTGTCGTATAGCAGTATACACCGTGTGGTGTGATGAATGCCGTCTTCTCTTCGTCTTCCTTTTTCATTCGGATCTGGTTGTATCCCGAGTAGGCGTCCAGGAAAGAGAGACGTTGGCAACCTGCTGTGGAATCCACGATCTGGTCGATTCGTGGTAGAGGAAAGTTTTCCTTGGGGCAGTGCTTGTTCAGTGACGTGTAGTCGATGCACACCCGAAGGATATCCGTGTTCTTCTTGGGGACCAGCACCGGATTTGCTAACCAGGTGGATATCTTGATCTCCCTAATGAAATTTGCGGCTAGCAGCCTATTTACTTCTTCTCCCAGCGCCTTTTGCTTGGGTTCTGAAAATCGTCGAGTCGTCTGTTTGATGGGCTTTGCGTTAGGAAAGACTTCGAGTGAGTGCTCGGCAAACTCCCTGGGTATACCTGGCATATCTGAGGGCTGCCAGGCGAAAATTTCCCAGTACTCACGGAGGAGTTTGACGAGCGCGCTTTCCTATGCTGGCGAGAGGGTTGTGGAAACCATCGCGGTTTTGGCGGAATCTGTCGGGTGCACTTGGTGCTTGCGAGTGTCGCTGTTGGCGCTGAATTCCAGTTCAGGCGCGTTTTTCTTCGTGAGTGGCATGACGGAGTGATCCGTGGTTTTTGCCAGCTCTTGTAGTTCTTCTTGCATCCCGGAAGATTTCGCGATCTCATTAAATTCTATGTCGCACTTATCCGATTTCTGGAAGTCCCCGTCAATGGTGATCACACCGTATTCGCCGGGTAACTTGAGCTTCAAGTATGCGTAATGTGGTACGGCCATGAATCTGGCGAACGCTGTTCGACCAAGAATGGCGTGGTACTGCGAGGGCCAGTCGACGACTTCAAAGTCCAGCAATTCCCTTCTGTAGTTGCGTGGGGAGCCCAGTACAACTTCGAGGTTGATTGTTCCGAGTGGACGTATTGCCTTGCCCGGAACTATCCCGTGGAAGGATGTTTCTGATTCCGTTAGGCCGTCCAGGTTTTTGTTCATTCGACGGAGTGTATCCGCGTAGATGATGTTGATGCCGCTGCCGCCGTCCATGAATACGCGGGCCAGGTCATAATTGCCAATTTGAGCTTGAATGACAAGGGCGGCGTGTCCTGGTCGATAGACTCGTGGCGGGTGGTCTTCCTTCGAGAACGTGATTGGCTGCTCGGCCATCTTCAGGTACTCGGGTTTCGTTGGTGGCGTCTGCACTGCCATGCATATTTGTCTCGAGTTAGTTTTTTGAGCTCTGCGAGAGGGGCATACCTTCTGTATCATCCCAAGGAGTTGTCCGTGCGGAGTCGGGTATGTATTTGCTCCCGTGTTTTGCTGTTGTGGTGCTGGCAATGCGGCGAGTGCCATGTTTGGGTTGGCTGGTGGAGGTGGTGGCGGTGGTAGCTGGAATTGTTGTCCGCCTCCTGGTAGCGGTGGATAGTTTTGGGTGGAAGCGAATCTTTTCTTGGCTAGCGCGTCCGAGATTTCGATGAACTTTCGGCAATCCTTGAGAAGGTGTGTTGCCTTAGTCTTGCCCGTGCGCTTGTCTGTGAACAGATGTAGCGAGCAGTACCCATCGAGGTCTTCCTCGGGTGATTTTTCTTCTACCTTTGGCTTCCATTCGCGACTTCCACGACGACCGGAGTCGCGACTTCGCGTGAACTCTGCTGCCACTAGTTCTTCTCTATCCTCGTGGTCGTAGTATTTTCTTCTCTTTCTTCGCCCATGACGGTCTTCGTCATGTGTGGGCGATGATGTTCTTTCATTGCGTACCGCGTCTTCTCCATTGGCCCATTTTTCGGCTATGACCATGAGCTCCCCTATGGTTTTGGGCGCAGCTCTGCCGAGTTCTTCTCGAAACGCGGTTCTTCTTGCTCCTTTGGCGAAGGCCTCAATCGCCACTTCTTCAGAGATTGTCCCTGCGGTGTTCCTGAGTGTGTTCCACCGCTGGATGTATTCTCGCGTGGATTCGCCACTTTTCTGTTTGCAAGCCCGTAGTTCTTCGATTGTAGCTGGCCTTTTGTAGGTCGACTGGAAGTTTTTGCAGAAATCGCGATGCAGGTCGTCCCATGATGCATAGCAAGATCGTGGTCTCCTCTCCAGCCAGCTACGGGCCGCTCCGGCCAGGTGCAAATTGAGGTATTGCATGGCCGTGTTCTTGTTACCACGTTGGCATTTTACTGCCGTGAGGTAGTCGCTTAACCACTGGGAGGGCTCGAGTGAGCCATCGTATTTTGTCACCTCCGAGCTGAGCTTGAATCTCTTGGGTAGAGGTGCTTCGCGAATACTGCGAGCAAAGCAAAGTGCTCCGTACCCGGACCGGTCGCGGTCGCTATCTTTTCTTGGTTCTTTACTTCGTTTTCTCGAGCGGCTGCTGTGGTGCCGCGAATCTTTGTCTCTCGGACTGTCGTCGCTGCTGCTTCGGCTGTCGCCGCGGCGCCGAGCTTCTTTTCCTCGGCCACGACGTGGTGATTTATCCTTTCTCGGAGAGGAGCTCCTGTGCCTGCGGGGCGTGTCTTTGTCTTTGTCCTTCTCTTGTCGCGCCTTCTCCAGTTGTTCCTTGCGATCGTGGGAGGCGAGCTTCGCGGCAGCCAGCCCTAGACCTTTGCGGATGTGCTTGTATTGTTCCACCCGAGGATCGCTGTCCGTTGGCTGGTTCATCTGCATGTAGGTGGCCGCGGCTAGAATTGCGGCGGCTGGAGTTTGCGGGTAGACGTTCCCGTCGTCGTCAACCCTCATGAAAGAAGATGTGGTAGACCTGTTGGTCCCAGCCATGGATTCGTGGTCCCTTGTTGATGCTGCGGGTCCTTTTCCCACGGGTCGGGTACCGACCGAAGGAGCAAGGGACAGCTCGGCTCGGCGTAGGCTTGACTCATCCGCCGCTCTCCTGCGACGGGCTAGATCCGCTCGGGCGTCCTTGATGTTTGAGGCCGCTCTCACTAGGTGATAGTGGTAGGCGGTTAGGTCTTCCTGCGTAGCACCTGCTGCGGGTGGCTGACTCTTTCGCATGGATTCCTTTGCTCTTTTCCAGGCTTCCCGCGAGACGCCGATTAGATCGCGCTCGGTTGCGCTATATTCAGTTTCCGAGGGCTGTTCCGATCCTGCCATGCAGACTTGGGCCAGTTGTGGCCCGTGCGTCCTAGGCGCAGATCGGGAGGCTCTTCGCACCCGAGAGGGTTCCTCTGTCGAGAGTGCGTGGTAGTCGATCGTGTTGAAGCGGATGGACTCGCTGCTTTTCTCCATAAGGAAGCGCGAGTTGACGGCTCCAGATTCGGGTTCAGATTCATCCGAGAAGTGGAGGATTCCGTCTCTGTTTGCCATGAAGTTGAAGCTTCCGAACGTCAGGGTGACGCTCTTCTCCAGATCCTCGAATACCGGGCGTGATTCCGGCGAGTGAGGCGTGACTATGACGGATCCGATCCGTACAGGATTGTTCGGAGCCGTAGTCGATGGTTTCCAACGGGAGTTGGATGTCGATGAAGCCGAAGATGCCGGTGATCCAGCGCCCGCGATCCCCACGGTCGGCGCCAATTGTCGAAGCTCTGGCTCCGCAAATCCCTCAGGTGACCCTATCGGGTTTCGACTAGGAGATGTCATAGGCGCTGGTGAGATCGTCGGCTTGACAGGGAGGCAAGATTTACCCAGGTTCGGGGCCCTCGAAGAGGTAAAACCCTTACTCCTGCCTTCTGCTGATCTGTATTAGACGATTAGATCGATTACAGGGTGCTCGAATCGAGAGTGGATCTCGAGTTTCAAGGCTTTTGTGGTCGTGCGGTAATACTTGGTCCTCTCCTTTGGGGCTCTCCTGGCTTTATATAGATAGCCAGGTCTCGAGTCCAACCCGGAGAGGATACAAACCCTAGCTTGAGTCGGTTACAATCCCTAACTTAGCCCGCAAGTTGACGCGGGTGGGCTTTTCATGGGCCTTCTAGAGTACTCCAAGGGCGCTTCCTGTCGGGCCTTGATCAGAAGGTGTGAGAGGGGGTGTCCTTACTCGCAGGGCCCAGGATCCATGCCTTCGTCACTTACCACTGGCGAACAAATTTCCTACCGCTAGCCAACACCACCACTGGCGAACTAGGGGCCTAGCGCTGGCGAACCAGTACCGCTGGCGAACAGGGCAGCTACCGCTGACGAACATAGCGTTGGCGAACAAGGCTTTGTTCGCCAGCGGTAACATGCACTACCGCTGGCGAAGTGGTGTTCGCCAGCGGTACCCTCCTACCACTAGCGGTGTACTGTTGGCGAACACATGTTCGCCAGCGGTAGCTGGATCCTGTTCGTCACTGGTAGCCTATTTCCTACTAGTGTGGGCATCATGCATCCACAAGATCCCTTGTGGCCAAAGCATATCGGCACGGTTTCTTTTGGCTCACAGCCTTAGCAGACGCGGAGCGCTTGGTGGCAAGGTGCGATGGATGTCAAAGGTACGCTCGCCAAATCCATGTGCCGGCTATGGAGTTGCAAAAAAATTCCTTTAACCTGGTCGTTCGCTGTTTGGGGCATGGACATGGTGGGCCCCTTCCACATGTCACCCTGCAAAAAGACCCATCTCTTGGTGGCTATTGATAAATTTACCAAGTGGGTGGAAGTTATGCCAGTTACCAATTGCGAAGCAATCACAGCAGTCAAGTTCTTAAAAAGAATCATCTACAGGTTTGGGTATCCTCACATCATAATAACAGACAATGGAATTAACATGTCCCTTGGTGAGATGGAGAAATTCTGTGGGAACAATGGAATCCGGCTTGACATAGCTTCAGTAGCACATCCACAAGCTAATGGACAAGTGGAAAGGGAAAATCAGGAGTTACTTCGTGGACTAAAACCACGGCTGTGAGTCCCGTGCATCCGAGCTGCTGGCGCATGGGTCGAGGAGTTACCATCAGTGGTTTGGGGAATTAACACCACACCTAACAGATCTACTCCGATGACACCGTTTTTCATGGTTTATGGTGCAGAGGCAGTATTGCCGAGTGATATCATTCATGATTCGCCTCGAGTGTCGGCTTACGTCGAGGTGGAGAACAAGAAGACACGGCAGGACGCCGTGGATATGTTAGAAGAACACAGGGAACAAGCTTTGGAGAGATCAGCCATATACCAGCAGGACCTGAGGAGATATCATAGCCGGCGAGTCAGAACCCGGATCTTCCAGGAAGGAGACCTGGTTCTGCGCGTGGTACAGTCAAAGGAAGGAAAACACAAGTTATCTCCACCATGGGAAGGACCATTCATCATAAGCCGGAATCTGCACAATGGATTGTATTACTTGGTAGATGCAAGGGAAGAGTAGGCCACTGTCAATGACACCGCTCATACAACTTCATCTATGCAAGAAAGAGAAAGACCATGGAACGTGGCTCAGCTGCGTCCCTACTACACTTAGAATAGGCTAGATTCACAAGTGGAATTACACGATGTAACAGGCAGCAGGTTTCAGACGCACTCTTTTCCTATCCAGGGTACCTAAGGGGACTGGAAGGTTTTTAATGAGGCGGCTTGCTGACCTAACTTTTCTCATATCAATAAAGAGATGGTTAAACAATAATATTGTTTCCTTTTGTGTATCTTTGCCAAGTTTTTATTTTCCTGCTCTTTTCTTATTTTCCTTCATTTAAGTGTTATTTGTTTTTTTTGGTGTATTAGTTTTTCTAGTAAAGTTATGTATATCTAGGTCTTGGGGGCTGATTGCTTAAATAGCACAGTTGCAAACTCATAGACCCGGCCATGATGCCATTAAGTTATAAGGGCCGATTACTTGTAATAAGTACGGCTGCAAGCTTATAACCGGACAATAGAGCCAAATTTTCTTGACTTTTCTTACTTAAGCTCGATGTGACTCGCAAAAAGTGGCATGCTTTGCTAGCGTATAATTACAATCAGCCATGATGCCCAATGGGACTTGCCTGACCCTGTCCTAATGCAGTTATAGCAGCGTGATCATCCACGCGAAAGCCGGCTTATAGTAAAAGAAGGTCAAAAGGGTCATCCAAACCACAAGTTATGCAGAGTATAAGGCTAACAGCCGGAAACTCAAAATATATTAAGCATAACTTCAAGCCTACGTGAGCAACTCTAAGTTTTGGGCCTTAGCAGAAACAAACTTGTTCTTTTGACAGACTCCAATCCGTAGACTCGGAAATTCGGGCCTTGGGGACTTGGGAATTCGAAAAAGTAACAAATTGTCTAGCTATTCAGCTTAAAAACCCAAAAATCCGAGTCTTGGGGACTTAGGAAAAATCCACTTGTCCAAGCCCCCGAGACCCGGAAATCAAGTCTCACAAAAGGAAAAATAGCGAAGGTCGGAAAACCAGCAACGAAAAGTTTAAAGCTAGGAAATATACGCAAAAGGCCAGAAGGTCCACGAAAGCTATTAAGGTTTTTAACGTATTACAAACCGAGGAAATAGTACCGAAAAGTGCACAGGCGCACTATCAAAAGAATAATTGTTTTAGATTCCCATTGGACGAATAAAGTGTTTGAGGCAGTGAAAAAAGAAACTTCACTCGGCATCCTTGGACGAGTCTTGCACGTTGTCCTTGGCAGCCGGGTCTTGGACTTGCTCTTCAGCGGTCTTCTCAGCACCTTTTCCTGGATTGGTAGCAGAGTCAGCGCGAGCTGGTGGACGGACAGCCGGCGTAGAGGAGGAAGGCGCAGTGTCGGCCTCAGCCCTCCTCTTTGCAGCTTCCTCCCTCTTCTGGGCAGATTCCGCCTTCCACCTCTCCAGCATGTCAAAGGGCTTGGGAAGATCTCCTTTGATCGGCTTGTCGTCCGCATCATAAGGTGTAACAATCCTCTCTAACTCCAGACTGTCGGCGATCTGGCTTGCCGAGTGACGCACCTCCGTTTGAATAGCTTTAAAGTTCTTGGCGGAAAACTAAGAGCCGCCGAGGTTGAACTCAGGAAACCCGGCCACAAGCTTTGCCGGCTCAAGCTTGGGGAAATAAGCTTTGGCCCGCATAAGCCCGCGGGTCACCCCAACTCGGCACGAAGAGCGTTTCCAGAGATTGATCCACTCGGGGATAGTGGAGCAGGCCTCAAGCAATGTGTCCAAGCCACAATAGCCCGTAGCTGGCCACTGCACATCCTCCAGGATCCACTTGGTGCCGGCGGAAAATTGCCGGATAATGCCTTTCAGTGTCTTCAACTTCTCAATCTCATCTTCGTCTGGGAGAGCATCACCCGGACCTGCAGTATAAACAGAAAGGATTAAAGCAACAACACTCGGTTATCGTATGTGAAGCAGTATACTTAGCGAGTTACAAATTCTTACCCAGCAAGGCGCGATAAGTGTTGGCAATTTGAGCCGAGAGCTTCTTCAGCGTATTCTCGGGAGTGCGGTATTTCCTCTTGTACTTTTCAACATCTTTTTCGAGGTTCTGTACTTCAACCACAAGCCTTGCCCACAGCTTGGACTCGGTCTCGAGGAGCTGATTGGTTTTGGCCAAAATCTCCTCAGCACGGGTCACTTGCGCCTGTGGAGGAGGGAAAAGGAAAGGTTAGTCGGATATACGAAAAGGCCGGATATAAAAAGAAGTACAGAGTAAAACTTTGCCTAGTTACACTCGGAACTTGGGGACTAGATGAGTATATAAGTAATGTTGATCAGGATTACCTGGTGCTCAGCAGCCATGGCCTCCAAGATATCTCTTTCAGTCGTCTTCAAAGCAAAGTGCGCATTCATCATCTCGTCGAAGGAAAGTTTGTTGAGATCCAGGTTGGAAGAACCGGGAATCTGCTTACCCGGAGATGGAGTCTTCTCCTTCATGGGGGGGGGGGACACCCGGGTCGCCTGGGTATTGGGAGTGGGCTCACTCCTGCCAGTGCCCAGGATCACGAGTTCATCATCCTCCGGCGTATGCGAGGGGATTGGATACATGGCCTCCTGATCGGCCGGGTCTTTCAACGGAACTTGTTCTTCTCCAGCGCCGCCTGCCGTGGCCATCACAGTATCAACCGGATCCTCCTTAGCCGGGTCATCAACATCCATATTGTCCGGGTCACTGGTGGTGACCTTGGCTCTGAGGGAAATAAAGCAGGAAGTTAGTATATAATGAAGGAAACTCATGGAAAGTGCTGGTATATCGAATAGCAAGAAAGCTAGCTTACCCGGTATTCACGAAGAAGTCCCCCGGAAGGTCGTTGCTAGACCCGGACGAGGCTGATAAAGATTGAGAAAGTGAGACTCGGAGTTGGTCAGCTAGGGGGTGATTGGGAGAAGGATGTCTTTGAGGTGAATTGGAAGGATGAGATTGGGAAGTACCGGCATGGCGAGCTGGGGACGAAGGGATACCCAGGTTGAGGGGATCCTCAACCGGGGAGTTCCGGGTTACCCTGCGCTTGACCGTAGGGGGCTCCTTCAAGTATGGTGAATCGGACAATCGTTGATTAAGCTCGCAGATATTAGCAAATGAATATGGTTTGGAGGACATAGAGGAATATGGAACCTTGACTACGACCCCTCGGGGTTTACTCTTGGCCCCAACCTCAGCTTCCGGTTCTGCCTCACTTTCATCACTCTGGGTCTCCTCCGGATCTTCCTTATCTTCTTTGTCCTCCTTATCCTCCATCCCTGGAAAACATAGTATACAGTCAGAAAAAGAGAAAGTGTGGGAAAGCAAGTTAACGGAAATGGGGATAGGTGAAACCCGGATGATACCTTCGTCCGAGTCAGCCGACTCTTCTTCCTCTTCCGAGTTTTCGGAAGGAGGAGGGGTCTCGATCTTCCAGAAAGTGTTGTCTTCCCGAAACAAAAGTATAATGGTGAAAATTAGTTATTGTATCAGGCAAAAGTATAAGGATAAAGAATTAAGGCCGGATCTTACCGCTGGAGCCGGGTTATCGCGAGTAAATGGCTCCAAGCCTGCTATAGTCCGGATCACTTCCATTTTCTCGGTCAGGAAACTTTTGATTATTTTGTTGGTGTCAGCGGATGGGTAGTTCCTCAGCGAGTAGCGGAGTGAATCCGTAACGTTCCCAGATTACTCGGACATCAGCTTGGGCCGGATGGCGTTTGGTTGGATTCGGAAGTTTACCCAAGTTTTAACCAAGTTGAGCCCAAGAAGGCCTTGGGCCGAAAGAACATCGAGTTTGGCAAGAAGGGGTTTGATGGACTCCCTATCCGACTCAGAAGCGAAGGAATTGAGGTTGTCGGAAAGATCAAGAAGGCCTTCGGAGAAACCCGGTAAAGTCTTTTCACCGGGTGAGGAGGTGTCCTGACAGTAGAAGTAGGTCTTCTGCCAGTGCTTGACGTGGGAGTTGAGGCTCAGAGTCGGTATTAAGGAGTTTTTCCGCCTCTGGATAGATACCCCCCCCCCCCCCCGCAAGCCAGGAGGGCCCCGTCACCGCTTTCGCGGCACGGTTTGCATTGGAACAGTTCAAGAAACAGCGTAAGATTTGGAGGAATGCATAAGTATGACTCGCACATAACTATGAAGTGAGTGATGTTCAACATAGAGTTGGGACCTATATCGAACACTCGGAGCTTGTAGTGATCTAGTAATGCACGAAAGAAAGGGTGACCCGGGGGGCGAAAACCCCGGATCACGTGCTCTACGAAAATCACTACCTTGTCGAGACCCGGAGTGCGCCGAGTCTCCTCTCCAGGGACGCGCCAGTGGATGTCCTCTCGGGCGGGGAGGACGCCCGACTCTGCGAGCTCATCCAGCTTTGCCTTGGTCACAGTGGACCTTGCCCAGTTGGCGGATATAGATTGAGTCGGCTTTGCCTTCGCCGGCTGTTTCCCCTTGGTCTTCGTGCTGGCTTTGGGTGCCATGTGCGCAGTCTAAAAACAGGAGATAAAAGTGCAGAGTGTGAGTAACTAAGACCCGGAAATGACTGATTATCCGGTTAACCAAAGAGCAACTATGAGATACTTTGACAGATTCAATCTAGACAGAAAAATCTACGGGGAAATTTGTGGCTACAGTTGTGTATCGTGAGGTATACTATTGGATCTATCTTGAATGTTGGTTGTGAAAGAATGAAGCATGGGCTATCCAATCGAGGCGGAGCAAGAAAATCATCTAAGGGCGGATCTGAAATTTGGTCTAGTTCAAGTAAGATTGGAGGTAAGATCAATGGCGCTAGGTTGCTTACCGGCGGGATCTGGAGGAGAGCGCGGCGGCGGCAGATGGCGCAGTCACGGTGGCCCTTTGGATCTTCCGGAGATTGGTTCGAGGGCACGGCGGCGGCGGTCAACGGCGGCGCCGTGCGAGTCGATGCGGAGCCCAGGAGACGGCGGTACTCTTCCGGCTGCGTGCCCGTGGACGCCGTGGCGGCGTGACCTTGAGTTCGAGCGAAGGAGCGCCGAGGGAGATTGGAGGTGAAGGAGATGGAGGAAATTGAGTGTTGAGTCTAGGGTTGCCCCTAAAGTACTTATTTATAGGTGCGGGTGGAGAGCCCTAGGTCTAAGGAGCGGGAGCCAAAATTTCGGGAAAGGGGTACCCGACCGGATTTTTTGGGATAAGCAGTAAATGCTCCCGTTACGAGATATCCGGAAAGGATAAGAGCGAATAGTTTCCGTGATATTCGGATTAACTAATGGACTATGTGAGCCGGGTCTTCTGTGTTTTCCTCGGAGTGTTGACCCGGGAAAACGACGTAGGACTCGGAGAAAGCCGGGTTATTATATGGACCACCTGTGGAGTTAGGCCTGGCTATTATCAAAGCATCTTAACCCGGTATTTTATGAACTTGTATGTTTATTATTTTTGCAGGGAATAGCATGCGCTTCTAGGAAAATCCCGCGAAGCCCAAGCTATTCTGGGGACTACTGATGGAGGGATGAAAACCCGGTAGGCTAACGTCAACGTGTAACTCGGCCCAAAGGGAGCTGCGCAGGACCCGACATAAGGAAAGGGAGTCTCCAGAAGGCCCAGGAGTGTAGGCTTCGTAACCCGGATTGTGGGTTTCGATAAGGAAGCTTAGGGTTTGTATGCGGTGACCGGGCAGGACTCCGAGTACGCCTTGGATAGGAAACCAGGGGGTCGGGTATTATATAAACCGGCTCTCAGGGTTACACAGACACGAGTTTTTTGACTAGTTATTCGAGTATCCATTGTAATACGAGGGCTGAGATTGTAACTCTAGATCGGAGACTCGGTGACTTGATTGCCAGAGCTACCAGATCCATTATCAGCATGATTTACCCTGAGCAAAACCCTCTCCCAAACACCAGAGTCGAATTGCCCCAAGATAAGTTACCCCCGGTAACGTCTGCCGTGATTATCCCACGACAGGCTAAGTGCTGGGAGCTCGGTAAAATCCAAAGAAACTTGGCCTATCCGGTTCAAAGAAGAAAACTTCCTCCCTCTTCTGGGCAGATTCCGCCTTCCACCTCTCCAGCATGTCAAAGGGCTTGGGAAGATCTCCTTTGATCGGCTTGTCGTCCGCATCATAAGGTGTAACAATCCTCTCTAACTCCAGACTGTCGGCGATCTGGCTTGCCGAGTGACGCACCTCCGTTTGAATAGCTCTAAAGTTCTTGGCGGAAAACTTAGAGCCGTCGAGGTTGAACTCAGGAAACCCGGCCACAAGCTTTGCCGGCTCAAGCTTGGGGAAATAAGCCTTGGCCAGCATAAGCCCGCGGGTCACCCCAACTCGGCACGAAGAGCGTTTCCAGAGATTGATCCACTCGGGGATAGTGGAGCAGGCCTCAAGCAATGTGTCCAAGCCACAATAGCCCGTAGCTGGCCACTGCACAGCCTCCAGGATCCACTTGGTGCCGGCGGAAAATTGCCGGATAACGCCTTTCAGTGTCTTCAACTTCTCAATGTCATCTTCGTCTGGGAGAGCATCACCCGGACCTGCAGTATAAACAGAAAGGATTAAAGCAACAACACTCGGTTATCGTATGTGAAGCAGTATACTTAGCGAGTTAAAGATTCTTACCCAGCAAGGCGCGATAAGTGTTGGAAATTTGAGCCGAGAGCTTCTTCAGCGTATTCTCGGCAGTGCGGTATTTCCTCTTGTACTTTTCAACATCTTTTTCGAGGTTCTGTACTTCAACCACAAGCCCTGCCCACAGCTTGGACTCGGTCTCGAGGAGCTGATTGGTTTTGGCCAAAATCTCCTCAGAACGGGTCACTTGCGCCTGTGGAGGAGGGAAAAGGAAAGGTTAGTCGGATATACGAAAAGGCCGGATATAAAAAGAAGTACCGAGTAAAACTTTGCCTAGTTACACTCGGAACTTGGGGACTAGATGAGTATATAAGTAATGTTGATCAGGATTACCTGGTGCTCAGCAGCCATGGCCTCCAAGATATCTCTTTCAGTCATCTTCAAAGCAAAGTGCGCATTCATCATCTCGTCGAAGGAAAGTTTGTTGAGATCCAGGTTGGAAGAACCGAGAATCTGCTTACCCGGAGATGGAGTCTTCTCCTTCATGGGGGGGGGGACACCCGGGTCGCCTGGGTATTGGGAGTGGGCTCACTCCTGCCAGTGCCCAGGATCACGACGTCATCATCGTCGGGCGTATGCGAGGGGATTGGATACATGGCCTCCTGATCGGCCGGGTCTTTCAACGGAACTTGTTCTTCTCCAGCGCCGCCTGCCGTGGCCATCACAGTATCAACCGGATCCTCCTTAGCCGGGTCATCAACATCCATATTGTCCGGGTCACTGGTGGTGACCTTGGCTCTGACGGAAATAAAGCAGGAAGTTAGTATATAATGAAGGAAACTCATGGAAAGTGCTGGTATATCGAATAGCAAGAAAGCTAGCTTACCCGGTATTCACGAAGAAGTCCCCCGGAAGGTCGTTGCTAGACCCGGACGAGGCTGATAAAGATTGAGAAAGTGAGACTCGGAGTTGGTCAGCTAGGGGGTGATTGGGAGAAGGATGTCTTTGAGGTGAATTGGAAGGATGAGATTGGGAAGTACCGGCACGGCGAGCTGGGGACGAAGGGATACCCAGGTTGAGGGGATCCTCAACCGGGGAGTTCCGGGTTACCCTGCGCTTGACCGTAGGGGGCTCCTTCAAGTATGGTGAATCGGACAATCGTTGATTAAGCTCGCAGATATTAGCAAATGAATATGGTTTGGAGGACATAGAGGAATATGGAACCTTGACTACGACCCCTCGGGGTTTACTCTTGGCCCCAACCTCAGCTTCCGGTTCTGCCTCACTTTCATCACTCTGGGTCTCCTCCGGATCTTCCTTATCTTCTTTGTCCTCCTTATCCTCCATCCCTGGAAAACATAGTATACAGTCAGAAAAAGAGAAAGTGTGGGAAAGCAAGTTAACGGAAATGGGGATAGGTGAAACCCGGATGATACCTTCGTCCGAGTCAGCCGACTCTTCTTCCTCTTCCGAGTTTTCGGAAGGAGGAGGGGTCTCGATCTTCCAGAAAGTGTTGTCTTCCCGAAACAAAAGTATAATGGTGAAAATTAGTGATTGTATCAGGCAAAAGTATAAGGATAAAGAATTAAGGCCGGATCTTACCGCTGGAGCCGGGTTATCGCGAGTAAATGGCTCCAAGCCTGCTATAGTCCGGATCACTTCCATTTTCTCGGTCAGGAAACTTTTGATTATTTTGTTGGTGTCAGCGGATGGGTAGTTCCTCAGCGAGTAGCGGAGTGAATCCGTAACGTTCCCAGATTACTCGGACATCAGCTTGGGCCGGATGGCGTTTGGTTGGATTCGGAAGTTTACCCAAGTTTTAACCAAGTTGAGCCCAAGAAGGCCTTGGGCCGAAAGAACATCGAGTTTGGCAAGAAGGGGTTTGATGGACTCCCTATCCGACTCAGAAGCGAAGGAATTGAGGTTGTCGGAAAGATCAAGAAGGCCTTCGGAGAAACCCGGTAAAGTCTTTTCACCGGGTGAGGAGGTGTCCTGACAGTAGAAGTAGGTCTTCTGCCAGTGCTTGACGTGGGAGTTGAGGCTCAGAGTCGGTATTAAGGAGTTTTTCCGCCTCTGGATAGATACCCCCCCCCCCCGCAAGCCAGGAGGGCCCCGTCACCGCTTTCGCGGCACGGTTTGCATTGGAACAGTTCAAGAAACAGCGCAAGATTTGGAGGAATGCATAAGTATGACTCGCACATAACTATGAAGTGAGTGATGTTCAACATAGAGTTGGGACCTATATCGAACACTCGGAGCTTGTAGTGATCTAGTAATGCACGAAAAAAAGGGTGACCCGGGGGGCGAAAACCCCGGATCACGTGCTCTACGAAAATCACTACCTCGTCGAGACCCGGAGTGCGCCGAGTCTCTTCTCCAGGGACGCGCCAGTGGATGTCCTCTCGGGCGGGGAGGACGCCCGACTCTGCGAGCTCATCCAGCTTTGCCTTGGTCACAGTGGACCTTGCCCAGTTGGCGGATATAGATTGAGTCGGCTTTGCCTTCGCCGGCTGTTTCCCCTTGGTCTTCGTGCTGGCTTTGGGTGCCATGTGCGCAGTCTAAAAACAGGAGAAAAAAGTGCAGAGTGTGAGTAACTAAGACCCGGAAATGACTGATTATCCGGTTAACCAAAGAGCAACTATGAGATACTTTGACAGATTCAATCTAGACAGAAAAATCTACGGGGAAATTTGTGGCTACAGGTGTGTATCGTGAGGTATACTATTGGATCTATCTTGAATGTTGGTTGTGAAAGAATGAAGCATGGGCTATCCAATCGAGGCGGAGCAAGAAAATCATCTAAGGGCGGATCTGAAATTTGGTCTAGTTCAAGTAAGATTGGAGGTAAGATCAATGGCGCTAGGTTGCTTACCGGCGGGATCTGGAGGAGAGCGCGGCGGCGGCAGATGGCGCAGTCACGGTGGCCCTTTGGATCTTCCGGAGATTGGTTCGAGGGCACGGCGGCGGCGGTCAACGGCGGCGCCGTGCGAGTCGATGCGGAGCCCAGGAGACGGCGGTACTCTTCCGGCTGCGTGCCCGTGGACGCCGTGGTGGCGTGACCTTGAGTTCGAGCGAAGGAGCGCCGAGGGAGATTGGAGGTGAAGGAGATGGAGGAAATTGAGTGTTGAGTCTAGGGTTGCCCCTAAAGTACTTATTTATAGGTGCGGGTCGAGAGCCCTAGGTCTAAGGAGCGGGAGCCAAAATTTCGGGAAAGGGGTACCCGACCGGATTTTTTGGGATAAGCAGTAAATGCTCCCGTTACGAGATATCCGGAAAGGATAAGAGTGAATAGTTTCCGTGATATTCGGATTAACAAATGGACTATGTGAGCCGGGTCTTCTGTGTTTTCCTCGGAGTGTTGACCCGGGAAAACGACGTAGGACTCGGAGAAAGCCGGGTTATTATATGGACCACCTGTGGAGTTAGGCCTGGCTATTATCAAAGCATCTTAACCCGGTATTTTATGAACTTGTATGTTTATTATTTTTGCAGGGAATAGCATGCGCTTCTAGGAAAATCCCGCGAAGCCCAAGCTATTCTGGGGACTACTGATGGAGGGATGAAAACCCGGTAGGCTAACGTCAACGTGTAACTCGGCCCAAAGGGAGCTGCGCAGGACCCGACATAAGGAAAGGGAGTCTCCAGAAGGCCCAGGAGTGTAGGCTTCGTAACCCGGATTGTGGGTTTCGATAAGGAAGCTTTGGGTTTGTATGCGGTGACCGGGCAGGACTCCGAGTACGCCTTGGATAGGAAACCAGGGGGTCGGGTATTATATAAACCGGCTCTCAGGGTTACACAGACACGAGTTTTTTGACTAGTTATTCGCGTATCCCTTGTAATATGAGGGCTGAGATTGTAACTCTAGATCGGAGACTCGGTGACTTGATTGCCAGAGCTACCAGATCCATTATCAGCATGATTTACCCTGAGCAAAACCCTCTCCCAAACACCAGAGTCGAATTGCCCCAAGATAAGTTACCCCCGGTAACGTCTGCCGTGATTATCCCACGACAGGCTAAGTGCTGGGAGCTCGGTAAAATCCAAAGAAGCTTGGCCTATCCGGTTCAAAGAAGAAAACTTCCTCCCTCTTCTGGGCAGATTCCGCCTTCCACCTCTCCAGCATGTCAAAGGGCTTGGGAAGATCTCCTTTGATCGGCTTGTCGTCCGCATCATAAGGTGTAACAATCCTCTCTAACTCCAGACTGTCGGCGATCTGGCTTGCCGAGTGACGCACCTCCGTTTGAATAGCTCTAAAGTTCTTGGCGGAAAACTTAGAGCCGTCGAGGTTGAACTCAGGAAACCCGGCCACAAGCTTTGCCGGCTCAAGCTTGGGGAAATAAGCCTTGGCCAGCATAAGCCCACGGGTCACCCCAACTCGGCATGAAGAGCGTTTCCAGAGATTGATCCACTCGGGGATAGTGGAGCAGGCCTCAAGCAATGTGTCCAAGCCACAATAGCCCGTAGCTGGCCACTGCACAGCCTCCAGGATCCACTTGGTGCCGGCGGAAAATTGCCGGATAACGCCTTTCAGTGTCTTCAACTTCTCAATGTCATCTTCGTCTGGGAGAGCATCACCCGGACCTGTAGTATAAACAGAAAGGATTAAAGCAACAACACTCGGTTATCGTATGTGAAGCAGTATACTTAGCGAGTTACAGATTCTTACCCAGCAAGGCGCGATAAGTGTTGGCAATTTGAGCCGAGAGCTTCTTCAGCGTATTCTCGGCAGTGCGGTATTTCCTCTTGTACTTTTCAACATCTTTTTCGAGGTTCTGTACTTCAACCACAAGCCCTGCCCACAGCTTGGACTCGCTCTCGAGGAGCTGATTGGTTTTGGCCAAAATCTCCTCAGAACGGGTCACTTGCGCCTGTGGAGGAGGGAAAAGGAAAGGTTAGTCGGATATACGAAAAGGCCGGATATAAAAAGAAGTACCGAGTAAAACTTTGCCTAGTTACACTCGGAACATGGGGACTAGATGAGTATATAAGTAATGTTGATCAGCATTACCTGGTGCTCAGCAGCCATGGCCTCCAAGATATCTCTTTCAGTCATCTTCAAAGCAAAGTGCGCATTCATCATCTCGTCGAAGGAAAGTTTGTTGAGATCCAGGTTGGAAGAACCGGGAATCTGCTTACCCGGAGATGGAGTCTTCTCCTTCATGGGGGGGGGGGGGACACCCGGGTCGCCTGGGTATTGGGAGTGGGCTCACTCCTGCCAGTGCCCAGGATCACGACGTCATCATCGTCGGGCGTATGCGAGGGGATTGGATACATGGCCTCCTGATCGGCCGGGTCTTTCAACGGAACTTGTTCTTCTCCAGCGCCGCCTGCCGTGGCCATCACAGTATCAACCGGATCCTCCTTAGCCGGGTCATCAACATCCATATTGTCCGGGTCACTGGTGGTGACCTTGGCTCTGAGGGAAATAAAGCAGGAAGTTAGTATATAATGAAGGAAACTCATGGAAAGTGCTGGTATATCGAATAGCAAAAAAGCTAGTTTACCCGGTATTCACGAAGAAGTCCCCCGGAAGGTCGTTGCTAGACCCGGACGAGGCTGATAAAGATTGAGAAAGTGAGACTCGGAGTTGGTCAGCTAGGGGGTGATAGGGAGAAGGATGTCTTTGAGGTGAATTGGAAGGATGAGATTGGGAAGTACCGGCACGGCGAGCTGGGGACGAAGGGATACCCAGGTTGAGGGGATCCTCAACCGGGGAGTTCCGGGTTACCCTGCGCTTGACCGTAGGGGGCTCCTTCAAGTATGGTGAATCGGACAATCGTTGATTAAGCTCGCAGATATTTGCAAATGAATACGGTTTGGAGGACATAGAGGAATATGGAACCTTGACTACGACCCCTCGGGGTTTACTCTTGGCCCCAACCTCAGCTTCCGGTTCTGCCTCACTTTCATCACTCTGGGTCTCCTCCGGATCTTCCTTATCTTCTTTGTCCTCCTTATCCTCCATCCCTGGAAAACATAGTATACAGTCAGAAAAAGAGAAAGTGTGGGAAAGCAAGTTAACGGAAATGGGGATAGGTGAAACCCGGATGATACCTTTGTCCGAGTCAGCCGACTCTTCTTCCTCTTCCGAGTTTTCGGAAGGAGGAGGGGTCTCGATCTTCCAGAAAGTGTTGTCTTCCTGAAACAAAAGTATAATGGTGAAAATTAGTGATTGTATCAGGCAAAAGTATAAGGATAAAGAATTAAGGCCGGATCTTACCGCTGGAGCCGGGTTAGCGCGAGTAAACGGCTCCAAGCCGGCTATAGTCCGGATCACTTCCATTTTCTCGGTCAGGAAACTTTTGATTATTTTGTTGGTGTCAGCGGATGGGTAGTTCCTCAGCGAGTAGGGGAGTGAATCTGTAACGTTCCCAGATTACTCGCACATCAGCTTGGGTCGGATGGCGTTTGGTTGGATTCGGAAGTTTACCCAAGTTTTAACCAAGTTGAGCCCAAGAAGGCCATGGGCCGAAAGAACATAGAGTTTGGCAAGAAGGGGTTTGATGGACTCCCTATCCGACTCAGAAGCGAAGGAATTGAGGTTGTCGGAAAGATCAAGAAGGCCTTCGGAGAAACCCGGTAAAGTCTTTTCACCGGGTGAGGAGGTGTCCTGACAGTAGAAGTAGGTCTTCTGCCAGTGCTTGACGTGGGAGTTGAGGCTCATAGTCGGTATTAAGGAGTTTTCCCGCCTCTGGATAGATACCCCCCCCCCCCCCCGCAAGCCAGGAGGGCCCCGTCACCGCTTTCGCGGCACGGTTTGCATTGGAACAGTTCAAGAAACAGCGCAAGATTTGGAGGAATGCATAAGTATGACTCGCACATAACTATGAAGTGAGTGATGTTCAACATAGAGTTGGGACCTATATCGAACACTCGGAGCTTGTAGTGATCTAGTAATGCACGAAAAAAAGGGTGACCCGGGGGGCGAAAACCCCGGATCACGTGCTCTACGAAAATCACTACCTCGTCGAGACCCGGAGTGGGCCGAGTCTCCTCTCCAAGGACGCGCCAGTGGATGTCCTCTCGGGCGGGGAGGACGCCCGACTCTGCGAGCTCATCCAGCTTTGCCTTGGTCACAGTGGACCTTGCCCAGTTGGCGGATATAGATTGAGTCGGCTTTGCCTTCGCCGGCTGTTTCCCCTTGGTCTTCGTGCTGGCTTTGGGTGCCATGTGCGCAGTCTAAAAACAGGAGATAAAAGTGCAGAGTGTGAGTAACTAAGACCCGGAAATGACTGATTATCCGGTTAACCAAAGAGCAACTATGAGATACTTTGACAGATTCAATCTAGACAGAAAAATCTACGGGGAAATTTGTGGCTACAGGTGTGTATCGTGAGGTATACTATTGGATCTATCTTGAATGTTGGTTGTGAAAGAATGAAGCATGGGCTATCCAATCGAGGCGGAGCAAGAAAATCATCTAAGGGCGGATCTGAAATTTGGTCTAGTTCAAGTAAGATTGGAGGTAAGATAAATGGCGCTAGGTTGCTTACCGGCGGGATCTGGAGGAGAGCGCGGCGGCGGCAGATGGCGCAGTCACGGTGGCCCTTTGGATCTTCCGGAGATTGGTTCGAGGGCGCGGCGGCGGTGGTCAACGGCGGCGCCGTGCGAGTCGATGCGGAGCGCAGGCGACGGCGGTACTCTTCCGGCTGCGTGCCCGTGGACGCCGTGGCGGCGTGACCTTGAGTTCGAGCGAAGGAGCGCCGAGGGAGATTGGAGGTGAAGGAGATGGGGTGAATGGAGTGTTGAGTCTAGGGTTTCCCCTAAAGTACTTATTTATAGGTGCGGGTGGAGAGCTCTAGGTCTAAGGAGCGGGAGCCAAAATTTCGGGAAAGGGGTACCCGGTCGGATTTTTTGGGATAAGCAGTAAATGCTCCCGTTATGAGATATCCGGAAAGGATCAGAGCGAATAGTTTCCGTGATATTCGGATTAACTAATGGACTATGTGAGCCGGGTCTTCTGTGTTTTCCTCGGAGTGTTGACCCGGGAAAACGACGTAGGACTCGGAGAAAGCCGGGTTATTATATGGACCACCTGTGGAGTTAGGCCTGGCTATTATCAAAGCATCTTAACCCGGTATTTTATGAACTTGTATGTTTATTATTTTTGCAGGGAATAGCATGCGCTTCTAGGAAAATCCCGCGAAGCCCAAGCTATTCTGGGAACTACTGATGGAGGGATGATAACCCGGTAGGCTAACGTCAAGGTGTAACTCGGCCCAAAGGGAGCTGCGCAGGACCCGACTTAAGGAAAGGGAGTCTCCAGAAGGCCCAGGAGTGTAGGCTTCGTAAACCGGATTGTGGGTTTCGATAAGGAAGCTTAGGGTTTGTATGCGGTGACCGGGCAGGACTCCGAGTACGCCTTGGATTGGAAACCAGGGGGCCGGGTATTATATAAACCGGCTCTCAGGGTTAGACAGACACGAGTTTTTTGACTAGTTATTCGAGTATCCCTTGTAATACGAGGGCTGAGATTGTAACTCTAGATCGGAGACTCGGTGACTTGATTGCCAGAGCTACCAGATTGATTATCAACATGATTTCCCCTGAGCAAAACCATCTCCCAAACACCAGAGTCGAATTGCCCCAAGATAAGTTACCGCCGGTAACGTCTGCCGTGATTATCCCACGACAGGCTAAGTGCTGGGAGCTCGGTAAAATCCAAAGCAGCTTGGCCTATCCGGTTCAAAGAAGAAAACTCCATAGGCCACAAAGGAGTGGATCCGAGTACGGATTGAGGTGGACCGAGTTGAGGTGGAACTCGGCTAAAAGTATCAAGGAAGTTTTTGGTTTAAGCTGGTTGGGCTCAGCGTCCGAGTTCGGCAGACTATACCAGCTTCGGGGACTAATGTCGGGGGGCCTACCCCGAGTAGGGGCAAGGCAGGTGAGAAATGTAGTTCAAGGTACAGATTATCGAGTTCGGACGTACAGAGTTGGTACGTGCCGGATAGGATGGTACTCGGTTTATGGCTGCCGGGATGGAGCTATCCGGCAGGAAGAACAAGAGACTAATGGGAATATCCAAGTATCTATCCGGGTCAGTCGAGTAGCACTTGCATGATCCGGATACAGGTAGTTGTCGTTCTATCCGGAGGCAAAGTCAATGGAGCCGTTCAGGTGAATCCCGCGTATCCCGGGGCCGTACGTGCGGTTCAAGTTACTAGGTGCATGATAACGCGTAGCCATAGGTGGGTACAGTGCGGTATGGGCAATGCCATGTCCTGTCTCTGACAACGGGGACAATACATGTCAGCGACCTAACCACGGAGACTTTTGGCGACCTGTCAGCGAGGACACGGAGGCGTCCGGTGCTGTACAGGGAGCTAGTAGTCACCTAATCAGTACTTTTATCCGTAGAGTAGTAGGTGGCCACCAGTATATAAGGTGGCCTCCCCCCTCGTACGTGAGGGTCGTGCAATCTGTGGTTTTGCTTAGTTACGTGAATTGAGAAAGAGACAGAGAGATAAGTTCTTCTTCCTCCAGCTCCTCGAGCTTGAGGAACTCTTTTACTCGACACATACTTATACAGAGAGAGGCAGGAGTACGAGTGTTACCTCCACACGAGGGCCCCGAACCTGGGTAGCTCTTGTTGTTTGCTGTGTTCTGAGCGCGCCAGTTAGGCGTGCGATCCCTCCCCGGATACCTACAACGTCCATCGGCCCCAATCTTTAGCCATCTTATGGCATCTGTCTTATTCACTCCAAGACACCCTTCTACTTCGACAACACCCACAACTTTGTCACCCATCGTGGCATGTGCAATTCCGTGCTGTTGTGGGTGATGTCTTAGAGCGCTATGAGCGTCGCCTACGAGAATAAGATGCAAAATTCATGATCAATTGGCACACATCAACGTCAACTTAGAAAATCTTGCTAAACGCCCTCGATCATCTTCATCTTCACACCGAACATGGAGTTCCTCAAGGTCAAGACAACCATGTGAACAACCTCATGCTTCTCACATAGCTCACCGCCATTATCGTCATAGCCACATGGAAGATGGTGGACTTCACCGCCAAGACCATGAAACCGCACCTTCTCCACAACTGCACCGCCGCAATTGGTATGATGACAGCTCGCCACCTTCACCACCTTCTCGACAACAACAAGGATGTGATAACCCTCTTCAATACGACCCGTCACGCCCAGACCTTTCTCAACATCTACCACAACCTACTCCAAACGTCGCAAATTACTATGGTCACAATGAATTTGTGGAAGGTGCTTGCCCACATCGAAGTCCTCCAAGGCAAAATACGTGTGATGTATACGCACTCTTCTATTCTTGTAGACAGTGTTGGGCGTCCAAGTGCAGATGTTTGTAGAAGAGAAACAAGTTTCCCTTAAGTGGATCACCCAAGGTTTATCGAACTCAGTGAGGTAGAGGTCAAAGATATCCCTCTCAAGCAAGCCTGCAATTACGATACAAGAAGTCTCTTGTGCCCCAACACACCTAATACAATTGTGAGTTGTATAGGTGTACTAGTTCAGTGAAGAGATAGTGAAATACAAGTAATATGGATGATTATAAGTGACAATAGCAATCTGAATAAAAATGGCAGCAAGCAAACATGTAGCAAAACTGATTGTAAACGGCGCTTCAATGCTTCGAAACAAGGCCTTGGGATCCTACTTTCACTAGTGGACACTCTCAACAATGATAATATAATTGAATGCATAAATATCATCTCTTCACTATGCTACTCCGAACCACTCTCTGGACGGATAACAAACACCAATCCATGCGTAGGGCTGTAACAACACTCCTCAAATCTGTATTCCCTCTCTAGGGCACCCCACTCTGTCACTACGAGCGCCCCAAATTACACTAGTAGGAAAAGGCTTACCAGTGATGAACAAAATAGAGCTACCGATGGCGAACATGTGTTCGCCAGCGCTAAGCCGCCAGTGGTAAGAGGTTACCGCTAGCGAACAAGTCATGTTCGCCAACGCTATGTAGTTACCGCTGGCGAACTAGTCCTGTTCGCCAGCGCTATGTAGGTACCGCTGGCGAACACCAGTCTTGTTCGCCAGCGCTAAGTTTGAAATATTAAAAATTCGAAAATAATTTTCCTTCGCATTATCGTTTTTTCAAAATTTCAAAACAGTTGAATTAGGGAACCTTTAATCACGCTGTAGATATGTTTTTTTTGCTTTATTTCAATTTTAATTGTCCACTTCCCACTCGGTCACCCATCCTCCCACTACTCTCCCCAGCACGCTTAACTTCTTAGTTCCATCCCTATGAGGGACCTATGACTCTCTCATTCTTTCTTGTAAGTATAGTACTATAAATCCTTTTAACTATTGGACCATATCTACAAATCCGTAATTACAAATTCGACAAATGATATGTCTAAATTGATCAGAAAATACGAGGAATCCAAATATGCCATCCATATTATCTTTTCTAAAAAAATGAATTTTGACTTTATTTTTATTAATTTGATTTTGTAGGAAAATTTAGTCTGTATCAAATAATTTTTTTCCTTTTGGAATTTGCCGATTCTAAAAAAACCTCACAGGACAAAGGCTAATGAGGTTGGATTGGAAATTTTCTCATGATTTTTTTGATATATTAAACGTGTTTTTTCGACGTCGTATGCAGAAGTTATGGTTGTTTTACGTTTTATTTTTGAATTTTTCATAAAAAGGTCAAATGGGACACCTAATCAGTAATTTTATCCGTAGAGTAGTAGGTGGCCACCAGTATATAAGGTGGCCTCCCCCTCCTGTGTGAGGGTCGTGCAGTCTGTGGTTTGGCTTAGCTACGTGAAGAGAGAAAGAGACAAAGAGAGAAGTTCTTCTTCCTCCAGCTCATCGAGCTTGAGGAACTCTTATACTCGGTACATACTTATACACAGGAAGAGGCAGGAGTAGGGGTGTTACCTCCACACGAGGGCCCCGAACCTGGGTAGATCTTGTTATTTGCAGTGTTCTGAGCGCGCCAGTTAGGCGTGCGATCCCTCCCCAGATACCTACAGGCTGAGATGGCACGTGCACTACCAGTTCAACAGCAACGTGGAACCTGTACAACACAAACAATTAAATTTGCCCCCAACAAATCAGGGAGGTTGTAAATCTCACCGGTTTTGCTGATAACAAAGAGGTTAAATGTATGGTGTGGAAAACAATATGAAAACAGTATGAAAGCAGTAGCAGCAGTGTGAAAGTAGTGGAAGCAGTGTGTGTATTATCAGAATGAGAAAATGAACCGAGGTCCATGGTTCACTAGATGTATCTCTCCACAAAAGATAAATAACATGCATGGTGAACAAATTACAGCTGGGCAATTGACAAAAATTAAGGTTGCATTGTAGTGCATATGCAATACATAAAGATTACTATGTGATTCATGCGGGCATTACAACATGATACATAGACTGTCATCCAACTGCATCTATGACTAATAATCCACCCTCCGAATATCATCCGAACAAACGTTGGGTATTAAGTTGCAAGCAATAGATAATTGGAGTAAGCAAAATATGTAACGTAAACAATATGAACTAAGTAAACACCATTGTTTTCTCTCTAATGGAAACAACACATCCTCCATCCGTCACGTTTCTGTCACTAGAGCATTGATGCAAAGAAGGCATGAACCCACTATCGATCATAAATACTCCCTCTTGTAGCTACTAGCGTCTACTTGGCCAGAGCATCTACTAATAACATATCCATGAAGATAACATGATAGATGGATAATCAGAAGACATAGAATTCAAAATTCATCGGATCCCAGCAAACGTAACATCTAGAATTATATAAAGATGATCTCGATCATGTAGGGAAGCTCACGAGATCTAAAATAAGGTACAAAGTGGAGAAGACAACCATCTAGCTACTGCTATGGACCCGTAGTCAAGGGATGAGCTACTCACGCATCACTTCGGAGCAGGGCATGGTGGTGTGTAGACCCCTCCGGTGATGAATTCCCCTCCCGACGGGATGCCGGGGAGAGGTCCAGAACCCTCCCGATCTCGAGATGACGATGACGGCGGCGTCGGGTGTTCTCGGGACGAAGTGGTATATTTTTAGGGTTGTCGTATCGGGAGGAATAAATAGGCGAAAGGGTGATGGCGATGGACACCCGAGAGGCCCACACCACCCCTAGGCGCGGCCAGGGGGCGCCGCCCTATGGTGTGGCCCCCCTATGGCCCCCCTCCAGGCCTCTTTGGGACTCCATGGAACCTTCGGGAATTCTAAGACTTCTGGGCTTCGAATTTTCACATTCCGAGAATATTTCTAGAACAACTTTTCTGAAAGTAAAAAAACAGAAAACAGGGAACTGACTCTGTGGCATCTTATCAATAGGTTAGTCCCGGAAATCGATAAATATGACATAAAGTGTATAGCAAACATGTAGGAAATAACATGGAAACAACATGGAACATCAAAAATTAAGGATACGTTTATGAAGTATCAGCGCTGCAAAAGGAAAGGAAACCGAGTTAACTCGGGAAAAAAAGGGATAAATGAAAATTGCAAAGGGAATATATCTCGGAGAATTCACTTACCCTTCCGAGGTGGGCCTAACTTTTCCCTTGTGCACTCTATTCTCGGGCTTCTTCTTTGTCCTTTTAGGGGCAGGAGCCGAGGTATCGGTCTCGGGTCTCTTCCTACTCTCGAAAGGGACGACCATCGCCACCGGTGGCACATCCAGGACATGCTCGTCCAGATCAACTGATGTCGACGGTAGAAAATACGCATAAGAAAGTGGAAAAGGATCAAGTACCTCTATAAGTACACAATCATCATCATCTACCTATTCCTCGGGCAAGTCCCGGATGGAGCCTGAGACGCGAGAATTACCGGCACCTGCAACAACGTGGGCGTCCGGAATAGGCAAGTTGTCCTCATCGTCGAAGTCCTCGATATCATCCTCAAGGTGGTCTGCGCCCCATTTACCAGAAGGGGGTATGCCGTCCTCGATCTTCTAGCGGACGAATCTCTACGGATATATAATTCAAAGTATAAGGGTCGAGATGAGTTATTTCAACATAAGTTCATCTCGGTGTCGTCTGGGATACTTACCACAGGCGGCATGCATGCTCTGCTGTAGGGCTCAAGCCCCACTCCCAATCCTCAGTTAGTTGGGTCTAAGCTATCACCTTCACCCGCGTACGTACTTCCACTTTGGGTGAGCTCGAGGGTCGTGATCCGCGTCGGGTTCCGGGGCCCACTCATGTGGTAGATCTTGTGAATCCGGTGCTGAAGTGGGAGGACTCGGCGAATGATGAATGTGGCGAGCAAGTCGATCGCCTTAAGTCCATCCCGGATCAGAGTTTGGACGACTTTATGGATATGGTTGATCTCAGGCATTTTGGTACGGGGATTGTGTGTCTATTTTGTCATGTCCATCGGAGTATCGATGTTGAATTTCGAAAGACGGACAAGATTGGTTTCGGCGGTGTTTTTGTCATAGAAAAAGGAACAGAGCCATTTGCGTCATGACTCCAGACCCCTGGATCCGGGGGAACTCGGAGCTTCGACGGGGGACCACCATGGCGGCCCGGCACTACGTCATTCATTTGAGAGCATCCGAGTTCTCCTTATCTGGGATTACCTGTCTCTGGAACTGGAAGTATTTGCTCCACAGGTCTATGGTGCGCCATAGGCCGAGATACGACTCGGAGAAAGATATGAAGGAAGAGAGTGTAGTGATGGCATTAGCTGGAAGGTGGTGTGGTTGGAGTTCAAATTTCTCAAAGAACTTTTCCGTGAACTAGGAAAGAGGAAGACCGAATCCTCGCTCAAAGTGAGCGAGGAAAACTACAAACTCACCGTCTGGGGGCTCGAGGTAGATCTCGTCAGTGGGAACCCAGAAAGCGACCCCTTCCGGGACCGCAGGGTATTATATAACCACGTGATATCGGAGGTCTTGACCTGCGAGTCCTCCCAGGCGGCTCGCGTGCACTCCTCTTCGTAGTACTCTTCCTACGGCTCCACGATGACAACTTGCTTTGACGACATGGCAACGGCGGCGGGCTCGGTGCCTCCAGGAGATCTGATTCGGGAGGAGGCAAAGTTTGGCCTCGCGGTGGTTCCGCTCCGGCGGTGAAGAGCACGGAGGCGATAAACTCTAGCGCGTCGGTGATGGAGACGATGCGCAGTCCTGCGGCAGCGGTGGACGCGCATAGATCTGCAGCGGTGGTGGAGAGCTAGACGACGTTTCGGTGTAGTGGAGCACTAGGGCATGGCGGTGTCCGTACTCTGGCAAGGCGCGACTACGGAGTGCGGCGTGTGCGGTGGCTTGTGCTCTGCGCACACGGTGGAGACGGAAGGCGAGAAGGGGGAAATGGCGAAGGAAAGAGACGGAGACCCCCGCGCGTGTATTTATATCGCTTGGAGGCGAACATGTATGGGATCGATCGTGGGCGTCAATTCAGTAACCGACGCGATTATTGTGCACCCACGATCGCACAAAAAGGTAGTTGCGGCACGGCGTGCGCAGTTAATCCCGCGGATTCTAGAGAATCCACTCGAGTGCCCGAGGAGATTTGACATGGCGCGGGGCCCAAAGTGTACGCCTGGCGTGCGCGCGGCGTGTGTGCAGACTTGCACGGGAATCGAGGCGGCGCGCAGCGGTTCTCCGCCCCGTGGCGTTACCATAACGCGGAAGAAACGAGGCGTCCTCGTCTTGTAACAGTTGGGCTGGAACCGAGAAGGGAAATGGCTAAGTGTTGAAATTGGGAGGAACAATGACCCGACACAGGTTATGTCAGAGATTCGGTGGAATCCTTATAGCTGATCGGGGATTAGTTCCGAGATTGAGATTGAAACCGGCATAAGTGTTATGTCAGTTGAGCACTGTGGAGTTATTGTTTAAGCTGCTATGGCCCATCATCTGGGTCTACTGGACCATACCAGCTTCGGTGACTAATGTCGAGGGGCTACCCCCGGGTAGGGTCATACTTGGTGAGAAATGGTGTCTAAGGAGTCGACCGGGTGAAAGCTGACCGACATAAGTGACCTACCGACATCTGGTTACCGATATAGAATATGTCGATACAAGGTGCTTTGTGTAGTATCTTGAAGGTGAATATTCTCCTGGGTTATCCGAGTTACACTTGGAAAACCGGATTATGGGAAGAACCTGATATCCCGGACCAAGGTCAATGGAGTAGCTGAATACCAAAGATCACGGAAGGGTACAGGCGTGCGGTTCAACTTACTAGGCGGATGACACAGAGCGTACATGGGCACATTGCAGAGGTGTGGGCGAGGCCATGACGTGTCTCTGACACGAGGGACAGGACACACAGTACATACCACATTGGAGACTTTCAGCCCCGTGTCGGACGGCGTGCGATACTCCATAGTGCCTTTCGCCTAACTCTTGTACCTCCTGTCAGTGGCTGGCGGTATATAAGGTGGCCACACCCTTCCTGCGTGAGGGACGACCCAGACGATCCCAGTGAGAGAGAAGAGACTCAGTGAGATTCAGAGAGAGAGCTACTTCTTCTACCTCTAGCTAGGAGATCTCAAGGAGCAGAGTTGCAACTCGGACACCCACATATATATAAGCTATATATAGAGGCAGACAAGTGTAATGTCCCAGTGTTTAGGACCTCACGGGGGGTGGAATATTAATCTATGCATCTGCATGCATGTGTTTGCAAAATCTGAATATATTTTCCGCAAAACTAAAATCCTAGAGTGATGGAGGTTCCATCGATATTCTGACTTAGAGAGAGAGAGACCAACGTTGGAAGATAGTGGAATTTCGATATGACCTCTAGATTATATTTGAATTCAGGGGTTCAAATTTGAATTATTTAAACTTGAGAATTTTTGAATTGAAATTGAATAATCAAGAAAATACAATTACCATAATCAAATTGTAACATTTAAGATATAAAAAATATTGGACATTTCCAATTCAATAGTGAATTAGAACAAGAAAACATTTAACTTTATTAATTAAACACAATATACAAAGTCATTACAATTTTTTCCCAAAACAGAAGATTACAAAAATGGTTACAAAAGGAAAGATTTCAATTCCTAGACTAATTTCTAGCTAATCCAATATGCTTGTCATCTTCTGAACCTGCAAAGTATACACAAAAACAAATAGAGGTGTTAGTGAGGGATTAGTACCCTCAGATTGACAGTGTGTTCACTTCTCAACTCATCATTGCGATAATTAAGTTAGTGTTGCATCTGTTCAAATAAATTCAGCCTCAGACCAACATCACAGGCAAGTTACTGGAAAAACAACTGGCAGGTGAAAACAAATAGAACTGCCTGGATAAGACCAACCGTAGGGCTATCAAAAGATCTTATCAGCAAGGTAACAGGCACACAGCATACTCACGGGCACCCTTTGGTGTTGTCGACACATCAGTAGCAGGATAAATAGCACACCAGCCGTAAGAGGTAAGGCATCACAAGCACTTTCCCCTGTTTTGCTCGGTGTCCTCAGCTCAACCAAGAACAGGAAGAACATCAAGTACACTATAATCCACAATTAAACATCCCACCAGTAGAACTGAACCATATTGAAGATCCAGCAAGTTAATCACAAGACCAAGCTAGAGGGGGATCAACTACTGGAAGTTCTCCACAAGGCCAAGCCCGAAAAGGAGAAGTAGAGCTAATATCAAGCAATACACAAGCACTAAAATACACCAACCTTAATTCATCACTCAAGGTGAATCTTTATACACCATCAAGAAAGCTAGTTGCTAGTTTATGCACAAAGGGGTTGGGGAGGATTTCCCTCGGTACAACATAGAGGTGTTATGCTGATTTCATCACAGGAAATTAATTAAATCAAGGTAGCAACTGTTCTTAATAGAAGAAGGTCTCATGATTTGCATCATGGGCTTGGGGCAAAGGAATCAAGCTATAGCAATATGTTCTTATCTGATAATTACCTATAGGCAAAGAAATCAAGCGAACAACAATTTGTTCTTATCAGATAGTGCTTAGGGACAGCGGATCAAGCAAGCAATTTGTTCTTATCAGACATATGGATTCCAGTAGCATATTTATCTAGCAAAAGAATTTTGGATAAGATCCCAGCTCACAAGATATCTCCACAATAGTTGCTGGGCACCAAACCTATAGATCTGGTACCTCAAGCACAACATAACAGGAAGAGAAATTCACTGAGTACTATCAGTAGCTTGATGGCACATCCTCTGAACCAAATGGTCCATAGAATTTCCATCTGAGCATCACACACATGTGTGCCCTGCTCTGAATTAAACAGAGAAAGAGATACAACAGCAAAAGCATAGGGAGAGATCCCTAATGAGTTTTCACACATCACAAGCATCAAGGGAAAAATCCCTATAGCCATTTCACAAATAAGACAACCCTCTGAATCCAATATGTCATAGAGATGAAATTTTCATCTTAATAGTAACCCTAAAGAATGTGGGGACCCCAGACTAGCAGTCCGAGACCTCCAGTATGCATACATTCACGATCCCATGATCAGTTAGTCGTGAACAACATACTCGAGTTGGCATTGCAGATTACAACATCCACTACACGAATACACGACTTACGCAACTGGTCACTTGACTCAGTTGAAAACAACTGCCACGCAGGACAGGAACACACACTAAAAACAGCGGAAGACTCCAAAACACACTCGTGGTAAACCCAAGTCACGCCTTGACTACCTACATGCTACTGACTCGGAGACATTCCTAGTTCGCATAGCCGTTAGCGACACCATCTTCTTCAGGTTCTCTGGGTTCTGCTCAAGGTCTGGCTAAGACAATAGCCAGGGACGAAACCATTATGAGTACGTTTGAATGTACTCTTGCAAGTCACCCCAAATGAAAGCTAAACATGCATATATATATAGGTGGTAGGAAGGCTTTAATTAGGGTTCAACTAGCCATGATGAATTTAAGACCCATCATAGTTGCACAAGTTTTATTTTTCTTTGTTGAAGAAGATACTTCAAAAGATACTTCATTTCTCTTGTAGATATAGCATGTCCACAAGGTTTTGATAAAGCATTCTAAGTCAAGAAAACATTTTTCTTTGCAAAACTTCTTGGAAAAACACATCTTTAAGATCATCATTTATCCGGTACCTCAAAGGTACAATCATTCCCTTGCAACGTACCTCCCAGGTACAATTCCAAAACACTTTCCAGCTTTTTGAAAACATTGACACAATGCTAGCTACATGGCCATTCAACTGTCAATATCCGAGGACGCGGCTATTATGAATAGTTTTACTCCGCAAAGGTGTACACAATCCACAAGATCCAGTACATCTGCCGTGAACAACCACGGACTGTCCGAGACAGTATGCAACATCGGATAACTGGTCCTAACCATCCACTATGTCGGCGCTAGTAAATGACTACCTCTTCAACTGGGTTTGTTCTCCCCGGCACCGAGTGAGTCAGCCGTATCGATCCGGTTTCCCCTGACAAGACACCACCATGGCAGGAGACCCAATTGCTGCAACTGGTAGTGAACTTAATCCCACACTGTGAATGTCCCGTTTCTCCCTCTCGGCGACAATTCGGTTCGGGAGACTCTAACCCCTATAGCACTTTGAGGTAGACACGGACTAACACCGACAAGCAATTAGCTAGACCCCGTTCCCATATTGGGGTAATGTGGCAGCACGGCTTGGTTGTCCGGCGAAGACTAGGTTATGTGTCATTTTTGGAAAATAAGTCGAAAACATTTCCTTCTTCGAAAACCACCCTCGGACAAGGTCCCACCTTTCCTCGGGGTTTTTCCAAGCTTTTGCTTTCCAAAAACATCAAGTTAAAATGTCCACTAGGGGACTTAAGTTGGTTAAGTTATGATACTAAAATGTCTAAAGGGCTTGGTAACACCAAGATTATATAGTGGATATAGCATATTAGATACATAAAATAGATAGTGGTATAGTCCACTTAAAAGAATAGTTTTTGAATCAAACTTTTGTAAAACTTCAGAAGTAAAACATGCATGATAGATAATGATAAGTAAAACAACAGCAAGCATTTAGAATGGCTTGCCTTGGCACTAGTCTTGGTCTTGCTCTTGAAATAAACAAGAGTTGCAATAAAAACCTCTCCGGGAAATAATACCGTCTTCGTTATCTAACGTCGTAAACACAAAATGGAAAACCACCCAATCAGAACCAAACAAAGTCAAGCACTTCGATAAAATGTAAACATACAGATTGCATTTCCTCAAAAATTACTCTCACAAACAATATTAATAGGGTGCACACCATCAAGCGAAACAAGCGCAGACAATACACCAGAATAACACTAGAGTTGATGCTATCGATCCTCAACCAAATTGGCATAGGTCCAGTGGGTGTTCCACTCTCATAACATGCTCAAATAAGGTTAAATGACTCTCTGGTCATTCATGAGGATGAGCAAAATACCAAGAAAACAACCTAGGAACACATACCCATGCATAGGAAAATAATAACAAGCAATACTACAAGCCCATAGTAACACATGCTTTTCTAAACATGGAGAACTAATATAACCAGTAGCCAAACAACCTAATAACAGATACAAAACAATACCAAACATATCATGGCATCACTAAATACATGAAAAGAATCATGGAGCAAAACAACTGTTAAAACTAGACATGGAAAAGGGGCTATTTAGACATGCATACATGCATAACCATAAAAGATCATCAAACATGATTTATTCTAACATGATTGATCTATAAGATGTCATCCAATAAAATATAAAACAACACCTATACATGCTAGTAATAACAAAATAACAATCTAATCAATGCCTAAAAAATTAAGCATGCAAATAACAACTATGGCAGAAAATCATCTAAAACTATCATAGCATGACAAACTTATCTAGAGGTTACTCAAGCATGCAGACAAGTATAATATGGTAAAATAACAGTATCTATGATATGGAAAACAATACTAAAGCATTTATTCAAGTTGTCATCGCAATATGAAGAATAACAACAATTTAACCTATTATTACTAGGAAACACACCCATATGAGAATAAAACTATAACAAACATGGCTTTCACACACAAACCCTATAATACTAGTGAAACACTAAAGAAACATTTCAAACATGTATAAATAACCTACACATGCTAGGAATCAATTTTATAACAAGAGCATGATAACACAACAATTTATCAAGTCGTGTCAATAATAGACAGAAAAGGACTATTTACCAAATGTTGCACCAAACCCATTCTGTAACTCCTAAAATCATGCAAATATAGTATAAGGTGCTCCTAGTCACTAGAAAACCAACCCAAGTGGATTCACAACAAAATTCATCACCAATAAAATTAAATAATTCACAGAAGTGCTCTCTGGCCTAAAACTAACATGCATGTCATTTTCACACCCCAACTCAAGTCAACACAAGATAAATTTCCACAGATAGACATTTTCATGGGCTACTCAGAACAGTTGAGTTTTCATGATTTGGATACTTAAAACTAAAGTTATTAAAGAAATGGTGTTAATCAGTGTCTCTGCCATTCATTTTATTTCTCCTAAAATACAGCACAAAATCTAGATCTGCAAGTTAGAGATGGTTAAGATTTTGTAGATCTACCTTTGTGATTTTTAGTTTGCCAAGATATTCTTATTAGCATTTTTATTTGGATTTAAAACAAACATACAGAAAACAGAGCTGCAGGAAAAAGAATACAACCTGCAGAAAAAGTGTTATCAGGCCAGATCTGGAGAAATCGGGCCGCACAGGGGAAGGCCGGCCCGCTGGCCAGCGCGCGCGCGGCGAAACGGTAAGCCACCGTTTGATCATCCATCAGCGGCTGAGGTAAGATCCGTCCGTGGTTCAAAACTACGCGTCCGATGCGGATCCAACGGCTGAGAAGAGGTCTCGTCCGCACCAGCCGGCGATGACCAAAGAACACGGTGGAGTCCCCTCCGGCAGTCGCAGAGGACATGCGGGCTCGCCGCTGTTGATGCCCGTGGTCACCTGGAAGCGCAGAGTGCACCTGGAGGACAAGGACGACGAGACGGAGACGATGCCCCAACTAGATTTGGAAGGGAACGGCCAGAGCAGGGTGGACACCGGGGATCCACGGCGGCGGAACAGGGTCACGGTCGACGGCGTCCCTGCAACGAGTGGAGGTAGAAATAAAGCGGGGCACAATATTCTAGAGTGGCCCAGGAAGGTAAGGGAAGAGAGGAGAGGGGCAGAAACCACCTGTGCTCACGGCTCGAGGAGGAGGTTACCCTCGGCGGGCGGCGGCCGATTCCGGGGAACAACCGTGTTAGGGAGAGGGGTTTCCGGCTAGGAGTTCAATTGGAGAGTAGTGAGTCTTAAGAGGCGAGTTGGGTAGCAAGGAGGCGGCTCGGGGTGTTCGGGCTTCAGAGCACGGCGAACGGCGCCCACGGTGACCACATGCGTGCTTGCTCGAGCTGGATGAGGTGGTGAGAGCGTGTCAGGGAGGGTCACAGAGGTGAGGAGGTCCTCCAGGCGAGAGGAATTTGATGGACGAGCTTCGATATGGGCGGATTTGAGAGGGGTCAAGGGGCGCCCGCAGGTGTTCGACAGGGCCTTGAGGGAGATGGTGATTGATCTGGGGGAAGTGAGAGGCACAGGTGTGATCGTGGAGCGTTCCTGGAGCTAGTAGACAAGGCCGCAAAGCTTGGCATGTCGCCCACGCGTTGGAACGCGAGAGACGTGGCGAGGGTGACCAGAGCACCATGGCCAGCTCATAGAAATGGAGGAAAGGGACAAGGGGAAGAGAAGGGGCTTTGCCAGGGAGGATCACGAGTGGGAGATAGACCTTGTGGCGCACGGGTTGCTTCTGGTTTGGATGGTGGTGAGGGAGAGTAGAAAAATGGTGAGTGATCACCATCCTTGTCCTCATGTTGGTGGATGGGAGAGAGGGGTAGGGGTGTGTAGACCTTGTCTATGAGGTTGGGGAGGATGTTTTCTACCTCACAGAACCAGAGGGAGATAGAGAAAAGGAGTGTATGGACAAGGATGCTCATGAACCAAGTAGTGACCAGAAAATAAAGAATTGGGTTTTCATTGTTTTCACCAAGATTTTGAAAGTAACATGAGTGAAATATTATGTCCAATGGATAGAGAATCAAAAATGGAGTCTAGGGGTGGTGGTCTCAAGGTTTTATAAAAACATTTCTTTCACAAAATTTTGGGAATTCAAAAATGTCAGAAACTGTTTTTAAATGTTTTCTCCAAAATTTTCAGCACAACTATCAAATGTTTTTCTATAAGTAAGTCCCACATAACCATATGCATATTGGGTAATTTTTCCAAGATTTTATGAAATAATTTTCTTCACAAAAGAATTTAAAGTCCAGTTCTGGCCTTTTGGAAAATGGACAATAATAAATAGTAAAATGATTTTAAAACAAATATTTTTGAGTTGGGATGAGATAGTACATAATATAGGTCTCAAAAGTGATTTTTAATAAACAACTCTTTTGAAAATATTTGATACACCAAGTGGAAAAAGGGTGAAAACAGGAGTTTATTTAATAGGCTAAAAACCATGAGAGATAAATAATTAAATGGCCATTGGAAAATAAATGGACCATATGGAGGTGATGTATAGGTCATGGAGATTAAAATATTAGGTTCATTGGGCCTGAAAACAATAAGGAGTGGTTTGGAGTAACATGGACAAAGTGCTTCATAATAAGGGAGATATGATCATTAATTTGGGGATGCCTTCAAAAAGGGTTTGATAGATGATACAAAAGAGTTTCAATATCCAAGATAACAACTTGGATATATATCATAGACATATACAATTAGATGTATGATGGTGCATTGATGATTAGCTCGGGATTTGCCATAGAAACATGTCTCCAAAGTTGGAAGTTTTTAGGGAACAGAAGATGATATGGGCATGTGATGAAATATGATATTGATGTTTAATCTTGTTATTAATAGGTTTTATTTACTTAGAACAACACACATTCATCCAGAAACAGAAATGAATACTTCAAAGCAAACACAAGATAAGATCACCCAACAAGCAGATAAAATAATAAGACACACAAGATCACTCAAACAACTGAGTTCTTAAATTTAATTTCTAGGTGTGTTCTCTCAAGTGTTAATTTTAGGTAGTGATCAAGACATACCATGACAAGAGGATTTTATAAAGAGGTTCAGCTCAAAAGTTGTTATTTCCAAAATAATATACTTGAGGTAAAACACAGGGGTAACATAGTCCCCTGTTATTTTTTTTGCTGAAGAAGGAAGTGAGAAGGAGTTTTTGAAATACTTGCAAAAACATCTTGGTTGAAAACAGGTTGGAGATGATTAGCTCCAAAATACTTTTCATATAGTTTTGGAAATTACCTTTTATTTTTCTCAGAACTGTGCCTTTGGGTTTCTTCTAACATCAAAACATTTTCAAAAAGGTTTTTGCCAAAAGAATGTGATGGATGAAGATGATGAGCTTTCTTGTCATGACTTGATCACAACGGTTGTGTTTTAAGAAAGTTATGATCATTGCTTTTAATGGTAGTTGTTAACAAACTCAAACAAAAACACAATCAACAAGCAAATAGACAAGAAACACAAGCATTAGCCAAACATGTTAAAAAGTTTTTGTTGGCCCTGATTTTTGGGGTTATTGAAAACAAGTTTTTCCTATCTTCCAAAAATTGTGCTCTTACAAAGAATCCACTCACTGGGAAATTTTTCCCAAGCATAAGCAATCAACAACAAGCACCAACAGAGGCACCACAAGCATTAGGGGCATCACAGAACATCATTGAGTATCGCATGAACTATGGCTTGAAGGCCAGGTTCCAGAGCAAGGGGAGGAAGGAGAGAGAGAGGAGAGCCGTGGTAGAGAGGGAGAAGAGGAGACTCCCGAGTGACCACCATCATGGTGGTCACGGCCAGGTGGTGTAGCGCAGAGGTGGGACGCGTGGAGCCGCAACTGCTACCGAGGAGCCGTCCCGACGGCACCTCGCCTCCTCAACATCCAAGCAACCTCTTGAAGAAAGATTTATCAAACCTTGCATTAGTCTAGACTCTTTAGAGTCGAAGACCATAGATGTTGCATCAATTACCTCCGTACTTAATGAACTTGTTGAGTAACACTCGTTACTCATCCAATCCCATTTGACCCCTGCTTAGGCTACGAGAACCTTGAAGAGGCTTCATTCAACATCCTCGGAGGCCAGGAGGATATCTACTATGAATGAGCCGGACCTCTCCGGAGGCGTAGAAGGGGTGGATTATACAATCCAATATGGAGCTGACCCTGAGGGGGCTCAGTCCGACTAGGTTTAGCCTAGTCTGAAACAAATACTTAACACGCTGAATCGAGCAGCCTGGAACTCTATATATATTAGGCTGTTGAGTTCCCACGTATGAACCTGCTTTACATTTAAGATGTTGTTCCAACTTCAATAATGAGATGACCTCATCATCAGATCATTCTCTTGTGAGCACACTATGTTTTGTAATATATGTTTGTATGACAATCAAGTCCCGCAATGTTTCTGCTGTACCACCCTCAGGGATGTAATTTTTTCGAAGCGGTGTTCTGTGAGTGTTATGTCATATGGTTGGCGTATGCAACTGTAAATCTGAGCCAAAAAAATCATATTTTCCTAATCAGATACCACCCACACGTGATTGATTTCTGTAAACATTGGACCTAGTTCACTGGAACTTACCAAAAATATCATTTTTTTATGATTTAAAAAACTACGGAAAAATCTTGCATTTAGGTATATTGGGTAAGACTTACCATCATATATAAATGTACAAACATTACAGTATGTGATTTGTGCAAAATTCAAGAAATGGCTTATTTGTACTAATAGTTTGAATTGCTACAAAAATTTATGTGTTTTTTATTTTACGAAATCATAAAATGGTAAGTATCAGAAAAGAGTTGTCTTAAAATCAACGTTCATTTTTTTTACCACCCTACCATAGAGGAAGCCCTACAGCGTACAGATCACGTTCATGAGAGTGAGCTATTCTGCTTTGGTGAGTCTTAAGAGGCCGGAGAAAAGTACAGGCTAAAGAAAAGTATGCTACTACTTTTGGTTATGAGGGCGGTGAATTTCCTATCTATTCTATGGGAATATCAATTTATTACCGAATGCTCAGAATTGTAGAATGTAAACACATGGATTAAAGGATTGAAAACAAATCCTCAACAGTTGTAAATGAAGGTACCTCTCCACTAGTAGACGGTTTGCATTGATCAATTCTATTATTAACAATAAGGTATTATATATGCTATCAGTTATTATCTCCCTAGGGGCGTTTTGAAAATATTGGGCTATTGTCTATCTATATTCTATTGGTAAAATTATCAAGAAAAAAATACTATTAAGCAAAACTGAGCATCGATCCTTTGTCAACCAAAATACCAAGATGATTTGAGAATCCATGACTTGGAGGCTAATAACGATGCCTTCCACAGTAAATTAGTGGTTGTTTAAACTTCTTAGTGTGGATTGAGTATGGCAGGATGTGCTAAGGAACAAGTGTATTGGGGTGAATTCTATTTCTTAGGTCCATTGTAAACCTTTGGACTCTCATTTCTTGGCTGATCTAGTGAAAGTGGAGCATTTGTTTTTTAGGTATGGGACATTTACCACTATAGATGATTTTCAAATTCGCTTATAGTAGGACATCTGGGTTTTCTGGTCATACCCTCCAAACATCTCTTTTAGGCGTGACTTTATTGGAAATACATTGGCTAATTGAAATGAGTTGGTAGAGCATCTTAATGATGTGGTGTTGATCCAGTGCATGACTTGTTTTTATAGAATTTACATGTCAATAGCACGTTTTCGGTCAATTCAATGTATTAGGCACTAGTCTAGGTAGATGGACCAATTAATAATAGGACATTTTGCAACACGAAGGTCCCGCTAAAGGTTAGATTTTCCTTTGGTAAATAAAACAAGTGTGACTATAACTAAGGACAACATTTCGAAGCAAAATGACATGGTAGTAAACCGCGTTGTTAATTTTTTTCCGATATAATAAAGATTTTCCTTTGAAAAAGCCTTCCAATTTAGATGCCGGGGAGGGAGTCTCGGCTTTGGATAACTTAATTCTGTCCCTTAAGCTTTTTAAGGGTAAACGTACCCGTAATAAGGTTAGTTGGGGTGCTTCAAAACCAAGGAGGAGTGTAAGAATTGGAAAATTAAAAGAACAATGAAAGGATTAATTTGGAATGGTGAGGGGATTGGGGATCATGCAAAACATTTAGCTATAAATGAGTTTGTGAAAGAACATAACCTAGATTTTGTGGCATTGTTGGAAACGGGAAGATTTGCGTTTTCTTCCCATTTCTTGCAATTCTTGGCTGGGGGTAGAGAGTTTACGCGGTACTGCCTACCTACCCACGGTCGTTCTGGTGGAATGCTTGTTGGATTCAATAATGCATATCTCGCGACACAAACCGCTGTGTCCGGGGATTTCTGCGCTAAATTTCACGTTAAAACTAGATTTGATGGTTTCTTGTGGAGCCTTGTGATTCTCTACGGAGCTGCACAGGATTCGAAGAAACCGAATTTTCTAGCAGAGTTGGTTAGAGTGTGTGAGAAGGAGACCTTGCCACTTTTAGTGGGGGAGATTTCAATATAATTAGAAGGAAGAATGAAAAAAATAACGACAATTTTAATGCGCGTTGGCCATCTATTTTCAATGCGATAATCGAGAGTTTGTATTTGAAAGATTTCGAGTTTTTAGGCCGACAATATACATGGGCTAGTAGACGACCTATTCCAACACACGAAAAGTTAGATAGGTTACTTGCTAGCAACAAGTGGGAACAAAAAATCCTCTTCAACGGCACGCGCTTTGACCCGTACAGGGTCTGGTCATACACCGTTAATTTTGGATTATGGAGATCATGCTCATATAGGTAATAACAGTCACTTTTCATTTGAACTATCTTGGTTACGCTGGGAAGGTTTTTATGATATTGTCCTTCGTGAGTGGAATTCGGTCACAAGGGGGCATCTCCTATTGAACGTTGGCAAAACAAGGTTCGTCACTTACAGCAGTTCTTGAGGGGATGGGCAAAAAACTTGAGTGGGCAATACAAAATTCTTAGAGATAAATTGATGGTGTTAATTAATACTCTTGATATTAAAGCTGAAACTATTCCTTTAAGAGCGACCGAACGGGCAGCAAAAAATGAAGCGGATGAGGAATTAGCTAAATTAAGGCATGATGAGGAAGCTAAATGGGCTCAGAGGGGAAAGGTCAGATATATCCAAAAGGGTGGTAATAATACGAAATATCCACCTGATTGCTCATGGTAAGCATTGTAAGAAGAGAAAATTTCAGGTAGAACAAGATGAGGGGACGATAGTCGGGGAGGAAAATTTGAGGGTTTTCATTTCTGAATATTACAAGAAACTCTTTGGAGCACCGGGTCCAAATTGTGTATCGTTAGTTGAGAAAAGGAACTACGATATGCCACAAGTTTTACCTCAGGAGAATGTCATTCTCACACCTCCGTTTACGGAACATGAGGTGTTTGATGCGATTTCTCAGATGGAGCATAATAAAGCCCCAGGACCAGACGGGTTTCCTGCGGAGTTTTACCAACATTTTTGGGAAATTATCAAGAATGATTTGATGGCCATGTTCGTGCAGCTTTCCACGGGGGATTTGCAGCTCTTTAAATTAAACTTTGGGGTAATCACTTTATTTCCTAAGAAAGAGGATGCTAGTCGTATTGAGCAATACAGACCTATTTTCCTTCTGAATGTGAGTTTCAAAATCTTTACTAAAGTAGGAACAAATAGAGTAACATCTACAGCGAGTAGAGTTATTCGTCCATCTCAATCGGCCTTTCTTCCTGGAAGAAATATTTTCGAAGGTGTGGTGGTGTTACACGAGACTATTCACGAGCTTAAGGCGAAGAATTTGGATGGTGTGCTTCTTAAAATCGATTTTGAGAAAGCATACGATAAAATTAATTGGTCCTTTTTGCAACAAGTTTTGCGAATGAAAGGTTTTTCACATAAATGGTGTGAATGGATTGCACGTTTTGTTCAAGGGGGGAGTGTAGGTATAAGAGTTTACGATGACATCGGTCATTACTTTCAAACGCTCAAAGGTTTGAGACAAGGGGATCCGTTATCCCCCATTTTGTTTAACCTAGTAGCCGACATGCTAGCCATTCTAATTTCATGAGCAAAGGAAAATGGCCAGGTAGGAGGGTTGATACCACACCTTGTCGATGGTGGGGTATCCATTCTGCAATATGCTGACGACACAATTATTTTCTTGGAGCATGATATTCAAAAGGCTATTAATATGAAGTTTATTCTAGCGTTGTTCGAACAACTTTCGGGTTTAAAGATAAATTTTCACAAGAGTGAAATTTTCTGTTTTGGTAGAGCTAAGGATGAACAGGATGACTGTCGTCACATTTGAACCGAAACCCTAGGATGTTAGGAGGAGATAGCTCTTTTTTGCGAACACGTTTTCAAAGAACTGTCGTATTCCAAATTTACCATTTTTGGTGGATAATAGGACATATGTAATTACACCAGGCGAGAGTCTCGCGTTATTTAGGTTTTTTTTTGAATTTACTGGAATTTTCTCTCCCCGTTTTAGGAGAAAGTCAAGACGGCGGGCATGACCGTTCTTAGCTAGGGGTTGTATATTCAGCAACTCACTGTGACTCTATTGAAATAGGTAGTTGAGTACCTAAAAATGATTTTTGCCAAAATTTATGAGGAAATTACGAGGCACTTGTAGTTCACATTTGTCCCGTTTCCACCTGAAGCGGCAGAAACTTGTGATTTTCAAAAGAGCTGGATGGAAATATTTTCTTAGAAAACAGATTGTTATTTGTGTATATCACATGTCCTAGCATGTTAAAAAAATTAAGCCCCCAAGTTTTGCAACATGTTTGTGGTAGGTCCTTCACAAAAAAAACCATTTCTCACACTCCGAAAATGGAAAATGGGTTTTTTATTTAGTAAAATAAATAAATTCCTACGTCAACATTATCCGTGCTTCCAAGATGCATCGTTGTGTGCAATATGGGATCATTATAGCAAACTATGCAATGTATTTGTCCATTGCACCCGTCATTTGAACTGAAACCCTAGAATGTTAGGAGCAGATAGCTCTTTTTTGTGAACACTTTTTCAACAGAACTGTCGTATTCCAAGTTTACTATTTTTGGTGGATACTAGGACATATGTAATGACACCAGGCGAAGGTCTCGCGTTATTTAGGGTTTTTTTGAATTTACTGGAATTTTCTCAGCCCATTTTAGGAGAAAGTCAAGACGAGGACATGACCGTTCTTAGCTAGGGGCTGTATATTCAGAAATTCACCGTGTATCTCTATTGAAATAGGTAGTTGAGTACCTAAAAATGATTTTTCCAAAATTTATGAGCAAATTACGTGGCACCTGTAGTTCAGATTTGTCCCGTTTCCACCTGAATCGGCAGAAACTTGTGATTTTGAAAAGAGCTGGATGGAAATATTTTCTTAGAAAACAAATTGTTTATATGGGTATATCACATGTCCTAGCATGTTAAAAAATTAAGCCCCCAAGTTTTGCAACATGTTTGTGGTAGGTCCTTCACAAAAAAAACCATTTCTACCACTCCGAAAATGGAAAATGGTTTTTTTATTTAGTTAAAAAAATAAATTCATTCGTCAACGTGGTCTGTGCTTCCAAGATGCATTTTTGTGTGAAATATGGGCTCATTATAACAAACTATGCATTGTATTTGGCCATAACACCCGTCATTTGAACCGAAACCCTAGAATGTTAGGAGGAGATAGCATTTTTTTGTGAACACTTTTTCAATAGAACTGTCGTATTCCAAGTTTACTATTTTTGGTGGATACTAGGACATATGTAATGACACCATGCGAAGGTCTCACGTTATTTAGGGTTTTTTTTCGAATTTACTCGAATTTTCTTAGCCCGGTGTAGGAGAAAGTCAAGACGGCGGGCATGACCGTTCTTAGCTAGGGGTTGTATATTCAGCAACTCACTGTGGATCTCTATTGAAATAGGTAGTTGAGTACCTAAAAATGATTTTTTTTACAAAATTTATGAGCAAATTACGAGGCACCTGTAGTTCAAATTTATCCCGTTTCCACCTGAATAGGCAGAAACTTGTGATTTTCAAAAGAGCTGGATGGAAATCTTTTCTTAGGAAACAGGTTGTTTATTTGGGTTTATCATATGTCCTAGCATGTTAAAAAAATTAATCCCCCAAGTTCCGGAACATGTTTGTGGTAGATCTTTCACCAAAGAAACCATTTCGAACACTCTGAAAATGGAAAATGTTTTTTTATTCAGTAAAAAAATTGCTTCGTCAACATTGTCCGTGCTTCCAAGATGCATGTTTGTGTGCAATGTGGGCTCATTATAACAAACTACGCAATGTATTTGGCCATAGCACCCGTCATTTGAACCGAAACCCTAGAATGTTAGGAAGAGATAGCTATTTTTTGTGAACATTTTTTCAACAGAACTGTCGTATTCAAAGTTTACTATTTTTGGTGGATACGAGGACATATGTAATGACACCAGGCGAAGGTCTCACGTTATTTAGGGTTTTTTTTTTGAATTTACTGGAATTTTCTCAGCCCGTTTTAGGAGAAAGTCTAGACGGCGGGCATGACCGTTTTTAGCTAGGGGTTGTATATTCAGTAACTCGCTATGGATCTCTATTGAAATAGGTAGTTGAGTACCTAAAAATGATTTTTGCCAAAATTTATGAGAAAATTACGAGGCACCTGTAGTATAAATTTATCCCGTTTCCAACTAAATCGGCAGAAACTTGTGATTTTCAAAAGAGTTGGACGGAAATCTTTTCTTAGAAAAAAGATTGTTTATTTAGGTATATCACATGTCCTAGAATGTTAAAAAAATTAAGCCCCCAAGTTTTGCAACATGTTTGTGGTAGGTCCTTCACAAAAAAAATCATTTCTGACACTCCGAAAATAGAAAATGGTATTTGTAATCAGTTAAAAAAAATTCCTTTGTCAATATTGTCCGTGCTTCCAAGATGCATGTTTGTGTGGAATATGGGCTCATTATACCAAACTATCCCATGTATTTGGCCATAACACACATGTTATGGCACCTCCTATCTTGTGGTGTGATCCCAACCCCGAAGTCCCTCTCCGATGAAACCCTAGCCCCATTGTTGAAAAACCAGTCTTATACTAATAAACCAGTCCTATGATGTCTTTCTAATGAGTTTGAAAATATAGAATACATAGATCATAGAATTAATGACATCCATCGAATTTTTAGTATCGTTGGAACCCTCGAGTTCAAGCCCAACGGAGATTAGCTTCCATTGGAAAGTGAACTTCGGGATAAATCTCCGCGCCATTGTGTTCGGTTATTTCTCAACTTTCTTACATATCTAGTGCTAGTACTATTTTCTGATCATATAGGATTATTCACCTATGCAAACAAGAGATAAATATATAGAGATCACAATGAAATCTTGCTCACATCATACTTAAACATGAACATATAAATATAGATACATATAAAAGTACTCGATCTACAGATCACAGGAGACCTGTACTACATCATAGAGAGATATATATAAGTACTATACATAATAGAGATCACATGATCAACCCCCAAGCACTACTACACATCATATGAGTCGTCTGAATCATTATCATCATCAACTGTTGGTGCTGCCGATGCGAGGTGACGCTGCCCAAGGTTGACGACTCGAATAATGCGGTACACCTCGTATGAAACGTAAGCATCTATGGAGGCATAATAAATGTTCTTCACGTGAGGTGGGGTCGTTCTCGATCTTGTTCTTTGTATCATCGTACCAGTCGTCGATCAAATCCACTGCCATATGAGCCATTGAAGTCCTTTCATGCCGAGGCCTGAATATCTCTTGGATATCAATGTGGCAGGCAACCGGTATCTCAATACTAAAGCTTTTCCACATCTTGATCTTGTCGCTGTTTGTATCAACGCTAACAAACGAATGTCACTGCGGCAGAGGAAGTCCATGAGGGTTGGACACTTCTTGTTACTACTTCAACAATAAGTTAGCATGGAACAAATTGTTAATTAAGAATCATAACAATAACCTACTTCTTATTACTTCTTGTTATTTACTACTGCAACAACGACCTGCATATTGCAACACGGATTTGCCAATATGCAACAAGCCACCACATGCATGAACTATATATAAACTTATGCAATTTTCATCATAATAAACCAATGCAATTTGTATCATAATAAATATATGTAATTTTTATCATAACTAGCAAACATGCCCGTGCGTTGCAACCTGGACAAAAAAAACTAACTTTGTTCTAAAAGTGCTGGCACGACTCAAATGTTGCAAGAACTGAGCCGTCGTGATGACGTAACAATAATTCACTCTTTTGGTTAAAAACATCACGCAGTAGTTCTATATTTACTCCCAAAAGCCAAAAATAAGCGCCTTCTCATCAATTAGCTTGCTGTAGGAGCAAATTCAGTGGGAGTCTTAGCTAACCTTTTAGCATTAATCAAAACTATAATGTTAATGTTTATTGCTGCTACGGGTGTAAATACCCCAGGCATGAAACTTTCATCTTAAAATGTATTGCAATAAGCACAGTTCGGTTTGCAGTTCTTTGTGTCCTGAGCATCAGGTTTTAGAAGGCTACATAGCGCTTCCGCTCAGTACTTGACAGGAGCAACGACTCTGCGGCGTGAGCCACCAGGCCAGCCATCCCTAAATCCACACGATCATCCTGAACCCAAAGGATCGCCACGGCAAGAACGGCAGCGGGCGCGTCGTTGATGTCCTGCGCTCACTGTAAGCACATCGAGGACGATTGCAACAGAAGTCCAGCAGATAGAGGATTAACATCAGATCTTGTTGGTCGACGCGAAGTACAGCAGCGTCACGGGTGGTGCCCGTCTTCTTCTTCCTTATGTACCTGACTACGGACAGAACCTCTATCTTCTTGGCGTAACCTCAAGGTACACTTCCCGTCCTGCACCTCTATCTTCTCCATGCTAATCTAGCTTCGTTGTTGATCCAGAAGGCGTGCGTTCGTTACTGCATGGTACCTACAGTTCTGGAACCAGCTTATACTGTATAATTTGGTGACTGGCTAAGTAAATGATATATGCTAATTGGACCTCAATTTTCATTATATATAAGGTTTCCTTTTCTAGAAACAACACAACCTGTAGGAAGTTTGGTCATAAATAAAAAAATGGTCTCATGCTGATACACACACATCAGTGTGTAACGTTGCAGGAGAATCTACCGGAGACGATTTTCCGGAGCGTGGTGAGCGCCTCCATCCACGTCGGAAAATCCCATAGAAAACATGTTGGGTACTTCCTCTACGCGCACAACAGCCATTGATGATAAAATTAAATAAATCGCCCACTTAATTACTGGGAAAGTACTATAATGTCCGCGCTAATTCCCCAAATACATAGTAATCGTTGGGCTGTAATCAGTTCCAGTAATGAGAATTAAGCTCGCCCTGACCATCAGATCGGTACCAATCTCACATTGGGCAGATCAAGCAGATAGACAGACCGCATACCTGGCCGAAGCATGGGAATAGGGAGAGGACGGGCCCTTCAAATAGTCCGGCGGCGAGGTCAAGCATGAAGCCGCCGATTGCCAGCACTGGGCGCAGCGGGTCGTCCGGTTGCCCCTCATGTAGAAGACCCTGAAGGGAGATTCTTGATGGGGGAGGAGAAGGCCGGGCCCCTGTGCACCTCGACGAACGACCGCCGGTAGCAACCGTTGCTTCCCCTCGGCCATTGCCAGTGCCTCCTCCTCTATCTTGCTCAGCGCTCACATGCTGTGGAGATCTATCTACGCGGGGCAGAGCATGGCCGACCTAGGTAACTGGACCGTGCCCGTGAGGGTGGTGCTGTTCGGTTCCGAGCGGGATAAGGCAGTCGTCCTCGCCGGTAGCGGGAAGGATCGGTTCTGGCCGGCGGGAAAGGCATCGGTGGTCGATGATGTTTCCTCGCCCTGAAGGGGGAAGGGGACGGGATGTCCGAGACGCGCGTTGACGAAGGGCGCACGGTTTCCTTGCGCAAAGTACGAAGCGTTTTTAGTATCGGTGGCATAGTCCGTAATATGTAGGTTGGTGGGAGGGCAAAAGGGTAAATTTACGTTGGACGAAAATTTTGGCAGAAATCTTAATGCCTTTATTAGTAGGTATAGATAAACCAATGCAATTTTTATCATAATAAACCTATGCAATTTTCGTCATAATAAAACTATGCAAATTTCTATATATCATGCGGATATATGATTCAAATGGGGATCGGATATATGATGATTCTATGTCAGGGATATATGATTTCAATGGGGATCGGACATGTTGTCATCCTATGCAATTTTCATCATAATAAACCTATGCAATTTTCTATACATCACGCGCATATATGATTCAAATGGGAATCGGATTGCTAACCTATGCAAATTTCATCAACCTATGAATGGATCAAGCTCCAAAACATACCTTGCCCATTGGAAGACCAAGACATTCTTTTTAAAGAAAAATTGGATGACTGCAACATCCTTCCCACCACGCGTGTACTCAAGATCAAGCCCGATGAATTTCTCTTGGTCCGTCGTGCTTTCAACCCATCCTTTGAATGTGGGAAGATAACCCGACATCTTGGCTCTATCGTTGGTCTAGACGACAGTTAGCACATTCGTGCCATGTACAGGAACAGGGGACGTGAGAGTGATTGCTTGATCCATGGTGGATTATGGAAAGAAGAGAGGAGGAAACAGAGAAGAAACAGAGAAATTGCACTGTACTATAGCAATTCCCAAACTCATAGGAGCGGGAGGCAAAACGGTTCGACTATTTGGTACCGGTTGTAGCCACCAACCGGTACTAAAGGTGCTCGGCCAGGCGAACGGTTGCCACGCGCCCCTTTCCAACACACCTTTGGTACCGGTTGGTGGCTAAAACCGGTACCAAATATGCTCGCACCAGGCGGACGGTTGCCACACCCTTTTTGTCGTGGGATAATCACGGCAGATGTTACCTGGGGTAACTGATCTTGGGGCAAGACGACACAGGCGTTTGGGAGAGGGTTTAGCTCAGAGGAAAACATGATGATGAACTTTGATCTGGTAACCGGCAATCAAGTCGCCGAGTCTCCGACCTCAAGATAACAACTCAAATTGCGTGTTACACTAGATACTCGATATTAGGCGAGATTGCTAGAACTCTTGGATCTCTGTAAACTAGACCTAGGGGTCGGTTTATAAAGCACCGTACCCCCAATGGCTTGCCCTCCAAGGCGCACCCTGAATCCTACCCGGACACCGCTTACAAACCCTTAGCTTTCCTTACCGCAACCCACAATCCGGGTTACGAGGCCTGCAAACTTTGGGCCTTCCAGAAGTTTCGTTATCCTTAGCCGGATCCTGCGCAATGTCCCTTGGGCCGGGTTACACCTTGGAGTGGGCCTACCGGGTTATTATCCCTCCATCAGTAGTCCCCAGGATAGCTTGGGCTTCATGGATCCTTCCTTGAAGCACTGGCTATTCCCTGCAAAAATACCAAACGCACAAATGTACGGAGGCCGGGTTAAGGTGCTTTGACATGTAGCTAGGCCTAACTCCATAGTGGCCATATAGTAACCCGGCTTTTCTCCAGACGCTTTTCTTAACTTTCCGGGTCTAAGCCTTGATAAAAATGCCAAAATTCTATACTTTACTCGATAATTGATCCCGATACCGCGGAGAGGATCCCCTTCTCTTTTTCGTCCGGATATCTTGCTCGACATGTGAAGCATATCTCGTAAAATCCGCGCGGATAGCCATTACCCCAAATCTTCCGGATTCCGCCCGTTGGGATAGGTGTATCCGCCCACACCTTATAAATAGAGCCCAGAGGGTAACTTGGACTTCCACACATCACTCCAATCTCTCATCGGCTCCCTCACTCCCTGCTCCCCGCAACACCTCGAGAATCCCGAGCACGCCGCCGTAACAAGGCCGCCGCCAGTTACATTCATCCCTGAATCGCTCCGCGCCGTTGCCAAACTCCGCCACCGCGCCTTCGTTCCGCTCATCAAGAGCTGCAATGGGGGATCTAGATCACGACACCGGCCGCCGCCAGGCCACATCCCAATTTCTTCCAGTAAGTATTCGTCAATCTAGCCCCGTGATTTTTTCGATTTAATCTAGATTGGATCTGGGTCAATCCGCAGACCATGTTTCTCGTCACACCAAATTAAATGGTTTAAATGCTCGCCAACTCCTTCAATAACCTGTTGGATGATCATACACCACCCTCCTATCGTTATTAATCATCAATTTCCCCGTAGAATCGTTCGCAAGTTTTCCAATCTAGATCCATTCCATCCAAATTTCCGCGCATATCATTAACACCCGGAAAATCCTCCCTTTCCGGCTATTTTGCTTGCAGTAGAGACATGGGCAACCATCCGTCTTCCCCAAACTCATTTCAATACGTAAGTGACCAATAATTTCCATAGTTGTACTTGATACCCGGATAATTCGCAACTTTCACTCTATGTACAGTACCCGGATAGTTCTTAGTTTTCACACCTTCTTGATACCCCAAATAGATACTCGGATATCCCAACATTTTCGAGTCTCATTCCCTGTATCTTTTTTCCTGGTATTTCGCAGGTTGATCCCATGGCCCCTAAGAGACAAGGAAAGCAGTCGGCTCAGGCGAAGACAACCCAGACCATATCCGCCAACTGGGGGAGATCCACAGCCACGAAGGCCAAGCTAGAAGGGCTGGCCGAGTTGGGAATCCTGCCCTCCCAGAAGGACATCCACTGGAGGGCGCCGGGTGACGAGACCCGGCCCACACCCGCTGACAACGAGGTAATCTGCTTCGTAGAACACGTGACCCGGGGATTCCGTCCTCCGGGTCACTCTTTCTTTCGGGAAGTCCTTAACCACTACGGCCTCCGGGTGTTCGATATAGGGCCTAACTCTATATTGAACATAACCCACTTCATTGTCCTTTGCAAGTCTTATTTGTGCATTCCGCCAAATTTGACTCTTTTCATAGAACTCTTCCAATGCAAACCGTGCCGCGAAAGCGGTGACGGGGCACTCTTGACTTGCGGCGGGGTTTCCATCCAGCGCCGCAAGAATTCCCCTATGCCGACTCTTAACTTAAATTCTCACATTAAGCATTGGCAACTCTCCTTTTTCTACTGTCGAGACACCTCCCTACCCGGCGAGAGAAGATTGCCGGGTTACTCGGAGGGTCTCCTAGATATCTCCGAGTCTTTCAATGCCTTTGCCCCTGAGTCGGACAGGGAGGCCATCGAGCCTTTGCTGGCTAGGCTAGCTGTTCTCTCGGCCCAAAGCCTTCTTGGGCTCAACTTGGTGAAGACGTGGGTCGATTTCCGGATCCAGCCCAACTCTACCCGTACCAAGCTGATGTGCGAGTATTCGGGGCACACCGCAGACGCGCTCCGATACTCCACCAAGAACTTTGCAACCGGTGATACCAGCAAAACCATGAAGAGTTTCTTGACGGAAAAATTGGAGGTGATAAAGAACATTACCGGGTTACCTCCATTCACTCGGGAAAACCCGGCTCCAGCGGTAAGATCCAACTCTCATAACCTTTTTCCACACTTTGACCTGATGCAACTTCCAATTCTTACTTTCATCTTTCTGACTTTAGGCTGATGATCCCTTCTGGAGAGTTGAAACCACCCCCCCTCCAGAGACCCGGAAGAAGACGAACCGGCTGATGATGATGAAGGTACTTATCCGACTCTCACGTTATCTTTTACTTGCATTATTTTCCTACCATTTACCTTTTTCCCACGGATGCACACTCGATTTTCAGGGATGGAAGACGAAGAAGAAAAGGAAGAGGAAGACCCGGAGGCCACTGAATCCGATCAGGAGGTCGCAGTCGGGGCCAAGAGGAAGGCCAGAGGAGTGGTTGCAAAGGTTCCCTTTTCCTTTATGTCTTCTGAGCCTTACTCCTTCGATACCATGCGTAAACTTAATCAACAACTGTCACACTCATCATTCTTGAAGGATCCTCTCCCGGCTAAGCGCAGGGTGACCCGGAGTTCCCCGGGCGAGGATCCCCTTAGCCCGGGTATCTCCACTTCACCTGCCCACCGGGCCAGCACTCCTCCACCTCAGCCCTCCAAATCTCCTCAGCGCCACCCATCTCCTAGCCACCCACTCGCTGGGCAATTCCGGGTGCCGCTATCGGTGCCTTTGGCGACCTCGTCCACCTCCAGCGGCGAACTCCCGCCGGATTACGCTGTGAACACCGGGTAAGTCTCCATCGCTCGATATCCTTTTGCACATGATAACTACCAACTTATATCGCTAACCACTTTTTTCCTCTTTCCTATTAGCGCCCAAGCTACCACTAGTGACCCGGAAATCACAGAAGCAGAAAAGCAGGGGGTGGAGGGGCCAACTATTAACACGGATGCTGTAGTTGACGATGAGGCTGAAGACGGCCAAGAACAAGACCCCTTCAATGACCCGGCTCAACAGGAAACCGTGTCTCCAAAATCCTCCGAAGAAGTGGACGAAGAAATTGAGATCTTGGAGACGAAGACGGGCTCTCCTAACCCGGATACTCAGACGGTCCGGGTTTCGACCCCAAGAACCGGGAAAGTTCCCCAGCCGGAAGACCAATCTGTCGGCTCTTCTAGAGTTCGCCCAGAGGATATGACGTTCTCCCAAATGCTTGATGCCCTCTACACCTTAAAGGCCGATGAAGAGAATATTCTAGATGCTTTGATAACAAAGCACAAGGTAAGTCCGAGTGACACCACTTGTATCCTTGTATAGTCCCCAAGTTCCAAGTGAATTACTGGTTTAATTTGCTTGGAACTTCATAATAGATCCGACTGACCCTTCCTTGTGTTTCCACCTAGGATTTTGTTGCGCAATCTGAGAAGAAGCTGGCGAAGGCTGCCAAACGCATTGTGAAGGAGACAGCTCTTCGCGAAGCAGCCGAAGCTGAAGCTCGTAGGAGTGGAAAAATCACAAGGAAGTATAGGAAAAGGGCTCACTTGGCTGAGGACAGGCTAACAACACTTTCTGTGCAGATTGCCGATACCTACCGCGCAGCAACTGGTATGATCTTTGAACTTTAGCAATTAAGACCCGGATTTTCCTTTGGATAAATAGCCGGATCTCCTTGTTCATTACTTTTCTTACTTTCAGCAGGTCCGGATGATTCGATCCCGGAAGAGGATGATACTGCCAAGCTGAAGCTCATTAAAGATACTGTCCGGCAGCTCAGTGCCAGCGTTGGATGGATTCTCGATGAACTACGACTACCGGGTGTTGGACCTGGTAACATGAAAAAGTTGCTGGAAGTCTGCTCCACCATTCCTGAGTGGATTTGGCATTGGAAGCGCTCATCCTGTCGGTTTGGAGTAACCCGGGGTCTTGCGCTGGCTAAAGCTTATTTCCCTAAGCTAGAGCCGGCCAAGCTAATGAGCGGGTTTCCAGAATTCAATCAAGACGGGTCCAAGTTCTCACCAAAGAATTTCAAAGCCATTCAGAAAGAAGTTCGTCACCCGGCCAGTGTGATCGCCGACAGTTTGGAGATTGCTTCTATTCTTCCTGCATATGATGCTAGTGACAAGGTTATTAAGGCAGATCGCCCCAAGCCATACGATATGCTTGCCCGATGGAGGGAAGAAGCTGCCAAGATTAGGGAGGAAGCTGCAAAGAAGAAGGCTGAAGCCGACTCTGCGCCCGCTACCTCTACACCCATCGTTCCTCCACCCGCGCGAGCCGGCATTGCTGCTGACCCGGGTGCTGCTGCTACCACAAGTGATGGCAAAGGCAAGGCGAAGAAGGATGCCGCGGCTTAGAATGCCGAGTAATACCTGCCACTTCTTATGCGTCAGTCGGCCTGATGTGCCGTTTAAACAATTATTTTTGAATGGTGCGCCTGTGCACCTTTGATACTCTTTATCGAAATTTTGTAATGCATTCTAAGTTCCTGATACACCTTGTGCCTCTTCTGGCTTTTATGTTTATCTACTTTTGAACCCATGTGATCTTGATATCCGACTTTCTTTATTCTCGATATCCAACTTTCTTTATTCTCGATATCCGACTTTCTGTATTGTTCCTTTTGTGAGACTCGGTTTCCGGGTTTCATGGGTGTTGACAAGCGGGATTACTTCTAAGTCCCCAAGTCCCCAAGACTCGGATGTTTGGATTTTTTGAACCTTAACAACTAAGCAATTTTTTCCTCTCTTAAGATCCCGAGTTTCCAGGACCCGGATTTCCGAGTCTAGGATACGTGATCTTTCAAGAACAAATTGCTTGCTGCTAAGTCCGCAAAAAACCCCGAGTTGTTTCACACAGGATCTGAAGTTATGCTTAATAATCGTTGAGTTTCCGGTTATTAGCCTTGTACTCTGCATAACTTGTGGTTTAGATGACCCTTTTGACTATCTTGTACTGTAAGCCGGCTTTCGCGTGGATACCATGTTGTTACATCTATACGAAGACAGAGTCAGGCAAGTCCCACTGGGCGTCATGGCTGACTGTAATCGTAAGCGAACAAATCATGCCACTTTATTGCGAGTCACATCGAGCTTAAGTAAGAATAGTCAAGAAAATTTGGCTTCTTCGTCCGGTTATAAGATTGCAGCCGTACTCGTTTGCAAGTAATCGGCCCTTATAACTCATAGGCATCATGGCCGGGTCTTTGAGTTTGCAACTGTGCTATTCAAGCAGCCAGCCCCCAAGACCTAAATATATGCATCATACTGAAAGTACAGAACATGATAATAATCACCTCTTTTCTTGATAATCACCTCTTTACTTGATATGAAAAAATTAGGCCAGCAGGCCGCCTCGTTAAAAACCCGTCCAGTCCCCAAGGGTACCCTGGATAGGAAAAGAGTGCGTCTGAAAACCTGCTGCCTGTTACATCGTTCAATTCCACATGCCAACATAATTTTTGCTAAGTATAATATGGGCGTAGCTGAGCCACGTTCCATGGTCTGTCTCTTTCTTGCATAGATGAAGTGGTATGAGCGGTGTCATTAACTGTGGTCGACTCTTCCCTTGCATCTATCAAGTAATATGACCCATTATGCAAATTCCGGCTTACGATAAACGGTCCTTCCCATGGTGGTGATAACTTGTGCTTTCCTTCGTTCGACTGTACCAGGCGCAGAACCAGGTCTCCTTCCTGGAAGACCCGGGTTTTCACGCGCCGGCTATGATATCTTCGTAAATCCTGCTGATATATGGCTGATCTTTTCAGAGCTTGTTCCCTTTGTTCTTCTAACATATCCACGGCGTCTTGCCGGGTCTTTTCGTTCTCCACTTCGACGTATGCTGATACTCGTGGTCAATCATGAATAATATCACTCGATAGCACTGCCTCCGCGCCATAGACCATTAAGAAGGGCGTCATCTGAGTAGATCTATTAGGTGTAGTATTGATACCCCAAACCACGGCAGGAAGCTCTTCGACCCACGCACCAGCAGCCCTAACACAGGGAACTCGCAGTCATGGTTTTAGTCCGCGAAGCAATTCTTGATTTTCCCTCTCCACTTGTCCATTGGCCTGTGGATGAGCCACTGATGCTACATCAAGCCGGATTCCATTGTTTCCACAGAACTTTTCCATCTCACCAAGGGACATGTTGGTTCCGTTGTTGGTAATTATGCTGTGAGGATACCCGAACCGGGAGATTATTCTTTTCAGGAACTTGACTGCTGTAGCTGCTTCACAGTTGGTAACTGGCATGGCCTCTACCCACTTGGTAAACTTATCAATAGCCACTAAAAGGTGTGTCTTTTTGCAAGCTGACATATGAAAGGGGCCAACCATGTCCAAACCCCAGACAGCGAACGGCCAAGTTAACGGGATGGTCCGTAATTCCATAGCCGGCACGTGGGTTTGGCGAGCGTACCTTTGACATCCGTCACACCTTGCTACTAATCGTTCCGCATCTGCTAGAGCCGTGAGCCAGAAAAATCCATGTCGATAAGCTTTGGCCACAAGGGATCTTGTAGACGCATGATGCCCGCAATCACCTTCATGGATTTCCCTGAGAATCTGTCGGCCTTCTTCTGGTGCTACGCAGCGCAAAAAGACTCCCGTGGCACTTCTCTTGTATAACTCCCCATTGATGATAGAATACCCCTTCGCTCGCCGCAAAATTTGCCTTGCTAACACCTCCTGTTGTGGTAACTCGCCTCGCGATAGGCAGGCCAAAAATGGTTCTGTCCACTCGGGAATAGCGCGTATAGTGGCCACGAGCTCCATATCCGGGTCTTTACTCGCCAGTTCCTCCTCAGACTCTGTTTTAACTGATGGTCGCCATAATTCGTCTAGGAAAACGTTAGGTGGAACCGGCTCTCTGCGCGAGCCGAGTCTAGCGAGGGCGTCTGCTGCCTCATTCTTTCTCCTGTCTATATGCTCTACCTCATACCCGGAAAAACATCCTGCAACCCTATCAACCTCCCTGCGGTATGCTGCCATAGTTGCGTCCTTTCTATCCCAAGTTCCTGATACCTGTTGTACCACCAGGTCCGAATCTCCAAAGCATCGTATCCTCTTAATATTCATCTCCTTGGCTACCTTTAAGCCGTGCAATAGGGCCTCATACTCGGCCACGTTGTTAGAGCAGTCAAAGTGAATCTGTAGTACATAACTCAATTTGTCTCCTTTGGGTGATGTTAGCACTACTCCAGCTCCTGATCCCTCGTATTGCTTTGACCCATCGAAGTGCATGATCCATGACTCGGAATTTGGAACTATGGTGGCCGTGCCTGTGTGTGTCCAATCATTAACAAAATCGATCAAAGCCTGAGATTTGATTGCTGACCTGGGCTCGTAGCTGATGTGATAATCCCCCATCTCTATCGCCCATTTGGCTATTCTTCCGGTTGCATCCGAGTTTCTGATGATGTCCGACATTGGTATTGAGCTAACTACTGTTATAGGGTGTTCCTGAAAGTACGGCTTCAGTTTCCGGCTGGCCATGAAGACCCCGAAAACCAGCTTTTGCCAATGCGGATAACGCTGCTTTGCCTCTGATAATACTTCACTGACATAATAAACCGGCCTCTGGACTGGATAACCTTTCCCATCCTCTTTACGCTCCACAACCACTACTGCACTGACGGCTCGGGGGCCTGCTGCCACGTATAGCAACATAGGATCTTTAGGACCCGGGGCCGCTAGTACTGGTGCTTCGGATAACTGCTTTTTTAGTGCCTCGAACGCCTCATCTGCCTCCTGATCCCATACGAATTTGTCGGACTTCCTCAAGAGCCGGTATAATGGTATTGCCTTTTCTCCAAGTCGGGATATGAATCGGCTCAAGGCTGCTACGCAGCCCGTGAGTTTTTGAACGTGCTTCAAATTTTCTGGCTTTTTCAGATTTTGGATAGCTTTGATTTTATCCGGGTTTGCTTCAATTCCTCTCTCGGATACGATAAAGCCGAGTAATTTCCCGGCTGGAACTCCAAACACGCACTTTGTCGGGTTAAGCTTCATCTGGTACCTTCTTAAATTCTTGAACGTTTCCTTTAGATCATCGATAAATGTTTCTGCCTTCCTGGTCTTGACAACCACAACATCCACGTATGCATGGACATTGCGTCCAATTTGGTCCTCGAAGCATTTCTGAATACACCGTTGATAAGTTGCGCCAGCGTTCTTCAATCCAAACGTCATGGTTTTGTAACAAAAGGCCCCAAAAGGGGTTATGAATAATGTTTTCTCCCAATCCTCCCTCTTGAGCTTAATTTGATGGTACCCGGAATATGCGTCCAGAAAGCACAGCAGGTCACTCCCGGCTACTGCATCTACAATCTGGTCTATCCTTGGTAGTGCGAACGGATCCTTTGGGCAATGCTTGTTGAGGCTCGTGAAGTCGATGCACATCCTCCACTCGTTGGTCTTTTTCATCACTAGAACCGGATTTGCTAACCAATCCGGGTGAAATACTTCCATGATAAAGCCGGCTGTCAGTAGCCGAGCGATTTCTTCACCTATAGCCTTCCTTTTTTCCTCATTCATCTTCCTCAAGCCCTGCTTCACAGGCCTGGACTTGGGATCTACGTGCAAACTGTGCTCTGCCAATTCTGTAGGGATACCCGGCATGTCGCTAGGTGTCCAGGCGAATACGTCTGCATTTGAACGAATAAACTCCACAAGTGCCTTCTCCTGCTCTCTTCCCAAGTTAGACCCTATAGTGAATTGCTTAGTGGAATCTCCTTCAACAAAATCTATCTTCTTGGTGTCCTGTGCTGCCTTGAATTTTGCTCTTTCGTCCTCGGTATTCGGTCTTTTAAGTGTTGTTCTATCATCCGGATCTACTTGAGACCGATAATACTTGAGTTCCTCTTTTCTTCAAGCTTGTTCGGCCATCACTGAATCTCCTTCGTCGCACTCGGCCGCTATATCCCGGCTTCCATGTATGGTGATGGCCTGCTTAGGACCCGGAATCTTTAGCTGCAAATACACATAACACGGTCTAGCCATGAATTTAGCATAAGCCGGTCTCCCGAACAGCGCGTGATAAGGACTGCGCAATTTGACCACCTCGAACGTGAGCCACTCAACTCGATAATTATCCGTTGATTCTCCGAAAGCAACCTCCAATGTGATCTTTCCCTCGGGGCATGCTGAGTGACCCGGCACAATCCCATGAAAAATTGTTGACCTTTTCTGTAGCTGGGACTCTTTGAGACTCATGCGTAAGAAGGTTTCCCAATATAAGATATTAATGCTACTTCCACCGTCCATTAGGACTCTTTTCAACTCGTAACCATTGACCTGCGGTGCAACTACCAATGCCAAGACTCCTGGGCGCTCTATTCTTTCCGGGTGATCTCTTCTGCTCCACGTTACCTCTTGTTCCGCCCATCTCAGGTACCCCGGAACAGCCGAGGAAACCGAGTTTACCGCTTGCTTTAATGTTTCTTTGTCCCTGCTAGGAGTTCCTGTAGTATGCACATGATATTGTCCTTTTAAATTAGACGTACGTACCATACCGATGAAGATGTTGATCTGGCCGATCGTCACAGTAGATCCGGATTCGAGGTGATCCGACTCTGGCCCCCAGCCGGAATCGTCCACCATCTTCTCTCCTTTGCGGTCGATGTAGATCTCGCCGACAACGAGATTCTCCATGTTCCTTCGAGCTTCTCCCGTGATGTAAACACCTTTGGACGCAGGCCCCACGGTGGGCGCCAACTGTCGTGGGATAATCACGGCAGATGTTACCTGGGGTAACTGATCTTGGGGCAAGACGACACAGGCGTTTGGGAGAGGGTTTAGCTCAGAGGAAAACATGATGATGAACTTTGATCTGGTAACCGGCAATCAAGTCGCCGAGTCTCCGACCTCAAGATAACAACTCAAATTGCGTGTTACACTAGATACTCGATATTAGGCGAGATTGCTAGAACTCTTGGATCTCTGTAAACTAGACCTAGGGGTCGGTTTATAAAGCACCGTACCCCCCATGGCTTGCCCTCCAAGGCGCACCCTGAATCCTACCCAGACACCGCTTACAAACCCTTAGCTTTCCTTACCGCAACCCACAATCCGGGTTACGAGGCCTGCAAACTTTGGGCCTTCCAGAAGTTTCGTTATCCTTAGCCGGATCCTGTGCCATGTCCCTTGGGCCGGGTTACACCTTGGAGTGGGCCTACCGGGTTATTATCCCTCCATCACTTTTGGTACCGGTTTTAGCCACAAACCGGTACCAAAGGCGTGTGGCAAACTGGTATTAGCCTTGCCCAGCGCCCCTCCGCGATCGAACCGGTACAAGACAGCCATTTTCTACCAGTTCGTATTTGATTAGGTACTATAGGTAAAATCCTATGGCCCTGTTTCTACTAGTGATGGTGGCTACTCAGCCGCCAACCGACATGGAGATGAGCTATCTGCCAGGACAGAGGCACGCGCTCCCGCTAAGAGACTGTCACGACACCCAGCGAGACGACGAGGAGGTCACTGCGACGGCGGAACGAGCTCGCCTCTAGGTCGTGACGGCCGTGAATGCCTCCCCGAAGACTGGAAGGGTTGTTCGACATCAACGGCGGGTAGGGTTTTGACATAGGGTTTGCACCTAGCACTAGTAGGAAACTGGCTATAGCCACCGGAATATTAATGCCGAACAGAATAATGTGTTCCCCGGCGCTATTACCAGTGGCGAACGGAATAACGTGTTTGCCAGCGGTAAGTAGGGTACTGCTGAATGAACTGCTTTTTTCGTTTGCTAGCGTTACTGGTGGGCCCTAGGCGCTGCGCGGCACAAACTACCGCTGGCGAGCAAAATCCGGCTTCGCCAGCGGTATGTAGGCTATCGCTGGCGCACAACCTTTCCGCTTCGCCAGCGGTAGTTTGTGGGCCTGGCGCGGCAAATAGCGTTGGCGCTCCTCCCCGCGGCCATTTCCACGTCGAGGGTTGCGCTAGCCATTTCCGCGAGAGTAGCCCCCTGGCCACTCCTCGTGAGGCTATCGACGTGGAGCTTCTCCAGTTGAAAGCAATATTCCGTGGAGTGGGAGTGCATCTTGTGGAACGTGCAGAAGGGGCGGTTGTCCGCCATGGGAGCACCTTCGTTGCGGCCGTACTTGCGCTCAGGCTCTGCTACCAGGACGGCAGGAGCTTTGCACTTGGCGTCCATGTCATCGCTCTTGTTCTTGGTTTTGGCCTTGGGAGCCACGCCCTTGGACTCGTCGATGAGGATGTTGTGCCAGAAGAGGTGAGCCACCTCAACCTTAGCGCATTTCCAGCCAAGTCCACGAGCTCGATAGCGTATGCCGAGCTCCTCGAGCATGCGCTCATTGGTGACTCCCTCGCGGAAGGCGGAGATGATGTTTGCATCAGCGATGCATACGATCTTGTTGCGCACTTGGCTGAAGTGCTGGAGGTACTGGCAAAGTGTTTCACCTGGACACTGGCGCACGACGCCGAGGCCGTTGTGGGTGAGGGGGCACTCGTAGGAGCCCCTGAAGTTGGCGATGAAGTGGAGTCACAGTTCCTCGTATGATCCGACGGACCCCTCTAGTAGGTTAATGAGCCAGACAAGGCAGCCTCCTTGAGGCCCATGGGCAGTCAATTGGCCATGCACTTGTCCTCTCACTTTGCAGCGCACAGACTGAGGTTGTACATCTGCAGTAATACGAGGGGACGGGTAGTGCCGTCGTAGCGAGGAGGCAGTGTTGGGTTGAACTTCGGCGATCATGCGACCGTGCGGAGCTTCTTGGTGGACGCGAGGCAGCCCCCAACGTCAATCTTTCCGCGTGCTTCGTCATGCGCCGGGTGGTTGGCGCGACCATCTATGGCGAGGACACGATGGTGCGATATTCACGCTCGTGGTTACGCTCGATCTGCACACGCGCGCCTGGCGGGGTGCACAGGATGTGGCAGCTGTTATTGCTCTTCTCAGGAGCTTTGGTGTCATGGGTCTTGTTAGGGACATAGGTGCGGGGATCGCCTTGCACCGGCGACGTTGCACCATGGGAAGGGTCTGACGTGTCATGAGCTTGCGCGCTCCTGGGCTAGCCTGTGCTGCCTCCCCGAAACGGTTGTGGGGGAACGTTTGCGGCAGTGATGAGCTCCTGGACGTGGGCGAGCCATGCGGCGTGCCCTTCCGCCGTGAGCGGGTGCGCGAGCAGCTCCCGGACCAGCAGCAGGGCTATGAAGCGGGTGGGCTGCTCGTGTCGTCCTTGTGTCCCTGGCAGCACGTTGCTGCCGGACAGCGGCGGCGGTGGTGGCAGTGGTGGAGGAGGTGGCGGAGGTGCCTCTGCCCCCCTCTGCGACGGGTAGGAGGAATCTTGGTCCTCTACGTCCGGTGCGCCACCCGCGCCAGCGGGGCCATGCTGCGTGTCGTCAGCGTGGTTGTTGTTGCCGGTGGGGTTGGCCTAATTCCTGTGGCGGAAACGCTCGGCGCAAGTGGGTGACATGGCAGCGAGGAGGTGAAGGTGTGTCTTAGCCCTCTACCTAGCGAGCCAAATGTCGGAGAGTGGTCCGTCAAGGGACAGGGACTCTCAAGAGGTTCAAACACTGGGGACTAACCACACACCCTACACCTCTCGTGAGGTCTGGCGAGGAGAACTCGGAGAAAGCAACAATGGCGACGCGGGGAGCTTACCCATGTTTGGGCCACCTTGCGGTTTAACACCCTACTCCGGCTTGTCTGATGGATTGAACTTCGATGGATATAGTACAAGAGGCGAGTTTGTGCTCGGTTTAGACTAGGGATGCTCTAGGTGAATTGAGCCGTCCCTTCTACGGGAGCCTAGGGGCTCCTTATGTACTAGTTTTGGGCTTCTTTCCCACTCATACATGGCGGGAAAGGGTCACCACAAGATGCCAAGGAGAGGACAGCCAGCGCCCGGCAGCCTCTGCCGGTCTTAGTCGTCGAGTACAGCGCCACCTCCCATGGCAGAGTTGTGGGGTATCTTGGTGAAGTTTCCTCCATCCTATAGTGCCACTTTGGTCTTCTTGTGCCAAAGAAGAAGTCCTTGGGTGGCACTTTGACGTGGGCAGCTCTCGCCCACGCTTTATACACGAGAATGTCAACTACTGCGAAAGGCGCCTTGCGGCACTGTCGTGCCTTCGTCAGCATGAAAAGCGGTACGCGTCTCCTGCAGATGGCGTGTTTCCTCCCGAGGAAAAAGGTCCTCTAGAGAGGAGCGGAGAGCTCGAGGTAAAGCTCCTCCCCGATGAAAGGCGAATGCGCTCCTCTAGAGGGGCCAGCATCCTGTTGGCCGCGTCCTGAGTGAGGCAAGAGTTCTCAAGGAGGCCCTTCCTCGTGATACATCCTTGAGAAGATCTCAAGTTTCCAGTGGGTTGGCCCGCAGCAGACGGGTCAAGATACCCTAGTATCCATTCGACCGACAGTGGAAGCACATCGTCCTCTCCGTATTCCTGCTTAAAACTGACCATGGGATCCAGAGTGCATGGCTCTGGGTTGGAGAGAGAACCGTGCCTGACAACTGTCGTGACCTTCACCTGCTTGGCCTTGACCCGGTCCTCCATCTTCATGTCCTCACTGCATTTTCTTAATCTTATCTTCATGCCTTGGTTTAGAGATAAATCTTAGTAAATAGCCATGTGAATAAAAATCTCTTACTCTATCCATCAAGAATTGATTCCCACATGCATATAGTAACTTTGATAATACTACTATTCATATAAGGATACAACTTAAAAAAATGGGAATCACAATAAATAGCCCATGTCAATGAAAAATTCTTTTCTTCCTTAGGACGTGTTTCTTCAAAACTCATAATTGATCACTCTTCTGCAGGATGATTATAATGCCAGAGGAAACGTTCAAAGAGTATACGATAAAAAAGAAAAATATTTTTGCGGTTTTCTAGAAATATTTTTAGAATAAAAAATTGGACACGGAAGAAAACCTGTCGAAAGCTAAAAAAAAAAGAAAACAAAACAAAAAACAAAACAAAATGAAACATTGGAAGCTACTCCAATGCAAGTGATAAAAACACAACCTCAAAATAAAAGAAAATTTGATAAAGATAACTTGTCAACACCTCTTGATGTAGAAGTGACAACAACATCCCCAAGCTTCAATTTCCATAACATGGGAGATCATTGTGGTGGTGGCTGCAAGCTATTGGGTCACCACTGGTCACCCCAAGAATAAAATCTATTTGAAAGATCAAGAGAAGCGCTACAGAGATTCTTTACGAGGTTTTTTATGTCAGTGATGTTGTCTACAAGCTCGATCAATTCTTCGTACATGGTGTACTGTGGAGGTATGTACACCTCCTCCTTAGGCTCTTCTGCTTCCATGTTGATGTCCTCAGGCATCTCATCCTCGGGCTCAACCTCTTCTCCTTCTTCCTGTTCAACATAGTGAAGTTTTTCTTTATCGATAGAGAACCGTTTAGGCATAGGAGTGGGAAAAGGTTCCCACTTTAGGTATACGAATACAAACTCCACCATTTCTTTTGACAATCATACCAGTGCCTCTTGGTATTGAAGTACCAACATACCTCTCGCTGACAAGTTGAGAAAGATTGCTCAAATCTACTTCTAGTGTTGTGGTGAGGACGGTAATGACTCCTCCACGTGTGATGGCACCATGGTGTTGGTGTGCTTGACAGTAAAGGTGGAATAGAAGCATGGCTCGTAAGTAAGACGTGATGGTAGTCTCCACCTATGCGAATTTTGCTAGGATGAGCATATCGTCCTCACTAAGTCCTATAAATTCGTCCCGTTCATGCAAAGTGTTAGCAATAACTGCTTGTTGGCGTGATCACACACCCCTTGGGAGACCCCAAGAGGAAGGTATGATGTAGTCCAGAAGCACATTTCCCCTAGTTAAGGAAGCAGGGTGATCAATCTAGTAGGACTTCAAAGTCTCTCAGTAGGTTGCTAGTTGTCTGGCGCTTCAACAATCGTGGACCTGCACACAAACATAAACCTTCTCTTGCTCCGAACTTTCTGAGAAGCTTGTCAATCTTACCGTCATGTTTAAAACTAGAGAAATAATTGTATCGAATGGTTGGAGAATATGAAATAAAAATGGAACATCGAGGAAATTATGATGAAATAAAGTAAACAAGGTTGTAATCAATGAGAAAAATATGACCGAGGGACATAGTTTCACTAGTGGTGTATCTTCTAAGAACAATAAACATGCTAGCTGAACAAATTACAGATGGGCAATTGACAAATTATAAACGTATAACAATCACTAGTACAAAACCAAGCATTCAAGACGGGACCTAGAGACGGTTAGATCAGAAAAAAATCGAACCACCTGTAATGCTATACCTCAGATGGTCCATAATTGAGATCCGACTCTGCAACTATTAGATCCGGTCGCCAGTATGGCCCATCTCCAATAATCTGACATTAGAGTCGATTGTTATATTTGACCGTCCTGCAATATTTGTTAGGCGGACTAAATTAATAGACGCCTCTAAATATATTTGATTAGAGGCATTTGTTAGTTTAGGCCGATCCTAATCTGCAGTTGGCGGGAAAACAGTTGACATTTTTTTTTGAACTATATATAGTACATCTCTCGCACCGATGATCAACTCGCAACACACACTGTGAACTCGATTGAAATTATGGAATAGTCGATCGGGGATTTCATTTAAACTTAAATGCGGATTTCATTGAAATTAAACTAGTACTTACATTCAGATCGATCACCTAAAACTAAACTAGAAAACAGTTGAGGAACAAGGTGTGTCGACCTCCGCACTCGCTCGTACGCGCCGCCATCGTAAACGTCCCTGTCATACGCGCTGCCGCGTCCGTCGTCCACCTCGTGCTCCGCATTGATGACTGGTGCCTGGACCTGCTGATCAGCTGACTTGACGTCGTCCTCCCCGACGCACGGGATCCCCTGCTCGCGGGCATGATCGATGACATACCACTTCTCCGACACTTCCTTCGGTGCGAGAGGGACCTCATTGAATGAGATAGACATGGCCAACGCCATGTCCACCTGGAACTAGTCATCGTCGTAGGTCAGTGGTGGCAGCGGCACAACGGCCTGGACGGGTGCTCGGAAATTCGATGAAGCTTCCTGGCTGGCCTCACAAATCACAAGGCCTCTTGTCCTTCTGGCGGGCGCTGGCCAATCTCCCTCCGTCTTGCAGCGTTGACGCAGCGGCGCTGGTGACCTACCGTCCTCCCTCTTCAGAGAAGTGGCCGTCGGGCCGAGCCACGGAACGGCAACGCCCCTCGCAAGAGGGACGTACCCAAAGTCATGGAGCATGCTTGCAATCATCCGATTTCCCCACCAGAGGTGCCGCCCGTTGCTGCCATATCTGCTTCCCGTCCAGCCTGGCTGCGTGTCGTTGAGCACGGCTTCCCGTTCCTGCGTGAATATGTGAGGCCAGAACGGGCCGTCCACAACATAGTTTGGATTCGGCCGCTGCTCCGTCGTTAATGTGCGCCGCCATGCCCGAGCGAGCGCTTGCACCCTTTCCTCTGTGTGGGGGTACGGCAGCATGACGTACCCCATGGCGCTTAGCGCCCAGCTTCAAGATGAGGGGATGCACACCCCGAGCGGCACGGTGATGTGGTGCTCGGCGAAGAATGCCGCCTCGTGAATGGTGAGGCAGCTTTTGTTGCCACCACCACATCCGCTACCTCCAGCCTCTCCATTGTGTAGAGAGCCAGAAGGAGATCTGTAGCATGGGGCCGCATCGGCGACGCGAAGATTCCAGATTTATCTTGGCGACGCGCGTGGGCAGAATGTGTGACGACGGGACGCATTTCTGATGCAGGGGAGCCTCTGCCCCATAAGGACGTCCATATACCGGTCGTTCGTTGCCTATAGTAAATCCCGTTAACCTCTTTTTCTCTCAATGACTGTGTGGACCCAGTGTCAGAGGCGGCGTTCCGAGCTAGTCCCCGAACGGTCCAAGGAACCTTCGAATTTGAACAAACACTTAAATACATATTTAATTTTTAAAATAAAAAGAATAGAAGTTCTAAAATAGATGAATTTCCCAAACACCTCATTTCTTTGTTTCAAATACCTAATTTTCATATATTTTTTTATTTTTCACATCGTCAACGACCAGGAACAACAATGGACATTTTAACGTAAATAAACATTTATACTAACATGTCATAAGTAACTTTTTTGTGTTTCCAATGACCTCATTGGACACTGGCCAGTATATAGGCATCTCTACTTATATTTGGTTTTCAATATTTTTTAATATTTATGATACTTTCTCTCCAAATTAATACCCGGATCCTACGAACTTGTTCGGAGACTTCGGACATTGAACATTTGGCGGGAAGGGGAAATTTTGTGTCTGACGTGTGCCGGATTATTTTTCCCCCATTTGCCGCCTGCAAATTCCTAACTGGACATATCCGTCTTACGGCTTATCCCCATTCCCCCCATGTGCGGCCCCTCAGATCCATTGCGTGGACGCCGTCTCCAAGGTCGGACGCCGCTGTTCCCTCTCGCAGCAGCACTGCCGGTCAAAATCGACCAACTCGCTGCACCGGTGCCAGTGAAACTACACTTTCAAGGCACCGCTCCTATGCATCGCCATCTCCACCCAGTGTGCCAAGTACAAAATACTCCAGATCTTTCCTTCATCATCGAAATACTCTAGATCCTCCCTGCTAGGAAAGCCCGATTTTATATTTGGATGCAGTAATTTAATCCCTAAAACTTAATAGATCTTGCGACCTGTGCACCAAAAAGTTGTATACCTTTTTTCAGAATAATTTACGCCCCGTTTACTATTTTTCGTAAGCAAAAAAACTGAAGATCTCTAAAACTGTAGTTTTATATACTTCAGAATATCCCCTGCATCGCCGTCTGCACTCAGTATTTTTGAAATATTCCAAGAATATTTCAAGTATTTGGTTCTAGCAAAAACTTTAGTTTTATATACTTCAGTTTTGAGGAGACTGTAGTTTTAATTAAACTGAAGTATTTTCCAAAACTGCAAGATTGCCTAATTAGCTTGACAAAAAGTTATTATGCAAATATTCTGAACTTAATTCCGAAGAATATGGCTAGCCCTCGATGCAAGATGTATGAGTGCCAAAAGAGCCAACAAACTGCACACGGCTTTTATGTTCATTTTCTGGACTGCCACCGCGAGTCACTTGTAAGACAGTAGTCACGGCCCCTTTCCTTTCGTTTAGTTCTGTGCATTCGTTTTCTTGTATCGTGTAACTACTTTAGGTGTTTCCATTCGTTTCTTTTGAAAATGGTTGTACGGTGCAAGATCAAGCGTCATTTCAATGATCTAATAGGCGAGCGGTTGGTGTTTTCTTTCCACGGGAGCCGTTACAACGTGAGTTTAAAAAAGGAAGGACTAGGACCTCCTTGTACGGCGGACAGTGTAAAACATTTATCCAGGATAACGACATTCTCAGCCCAGGAGACATGATTTTGTTCAACATGGAACCAACTCCTACAATCTCTATTGCCTTCATCCCTAAAGATGAGAGTGATGAGCAGACCGGTTCTAGTGATGATAAGATCACGAACAGTTCAGAAGACGATGATGCCATGATCAATTCAGCAGATGAGACTGACGACAATGATCAATTGAGCACAATCCTTGTTTCCCAAAGAGCTCGTCTCACCATACCCATGAGAAGAACCGCCTAGCTATGCTTCTGCCGCCTATTGGACCCTTTGTCGGGCTTCTCTTTCTGACTTGCTTGACGAGCAAAATTGTGAGCAGGATATGGTACGTACGTCTACCTATCAGATTCCATTTTTTGTATGATATATATATATATATATATATATATATATATATATATATATGAAAATATTTTTCATGCACAAAAAATTACCTAAGCAGGTACCCAACATAGCAGGCATGCCACCTCACGAAAATGCTGGACTTCAAATTTGAGAATTAGGGGAAGCCGTCACCATTACGTACAACAAAAGAGCTACAGATGGCCGTCTGGACTTCGACAAGCTAAGGTGGAAGAACTTCATCCGAGTCAAGAATCATCATGCCGGTCAACCTGTGTTGATCATTCCGAGGAGGAGCAATGACCCAAGTTTGCAGATTATGGTTGAGATGGTCTTCATTTATGGAAGTCTATATAGTTTTTTTTTTGATAGAGGAAGTCTATATAGTTTGTTGAACTACTATGCCTCTGCCTCTGCTCCAGTACTGTCATTTGATGAACTACTATATCTCTGCCTAGCTAGCTACCTACTATTGTGTGAACAATGCTAAGTTCGGAGACGAATGTATCTATACTCTGATTATATATGCTAGTTATCTAGATAGGGTTAATTACGTCTGATCTTGCTTTAGGTATACTAAAATGCAATCACTAAAATCCCAGCTATGTAGCCAGTACCGCATCTTGGACCCCTAGGGAAAAAAAACTCGGAGACCCGCACTACGCCCGAGACGGTCACAAGTAGACACCATCTGCACAACATATCATCACAGATGGCTAATTAGTTTAGTCATCTCAGAAATGTATTATTAGCGACATGCGATATTTGCGACAGTCTCCCAAAACATAGTATTAGAGACGGGTATTATTTACGTCCGTTTGAGGGGTTTGGTCATCAAATCCGGTTGCTAGAACCGTCTCTGGCAGAATATTATTAGAGACCCTGTTCTGGAGCCGATTGATGAAATCCGACTCTACCCGTTGTACGTGAACCGGCTCCAATGTACGGTTGAGTACTAGTCTATTATGAAAAAATATAGTTCACGGGTTCTAACATTGTAGGCATTACGTCAAGATAAATAGACCGTCATCCAACAACATATTTTACTAAAAGTCCACCTTGAGACAAAAATCCATGAAATTTCGCTGGTATTAAGTTGCAGCAATAAAATGATTGCTTGTGTGAAACAGCCAAATGCACTAATAACAATACATAATGTAAGCAGTAATCCTCATCCTTATACAAGAACACCGCCATTTTCTCCCTAGTGCCAACAACACATCCTCCACCTTACACGTTTCTATCACTTTAGCGCGGATGCAAAGGAGGCATGTACCCACTATCTAGCATATAAACCCTCTCTTGGAGGTGGATACAATAAGTTGGCCAAGGCAATCATACACACTGGAGATCATTGCAAGACAAGATAAAAACTATCTAAAGATATAAGTGAAGCACCAAAAAAGACATGACAAACTAATCGTAATTCCATGGTTCATGGGATCCCAACAAATACAACATGTAGCAAATTAAACAGTGGTGATCTTGATCATGTAGGCAATCTCACAAGATCTAAACATGGTAGCACAATGAGATAGAACACCATCTAGCTACTGCTATTGACCCGTACTCCTGGGATGAACTACTCACGCATATGTCCAAAGGCAATCATGGCGATGCAGACACCTCCGGTGATGATCCCCCTCTCCGGCTGGGTGCATCAGCAGGACTCCCGAAGCCCTAGATGATACTTCTGAGGTGATGGCGCCTTTGTATGTTTTTCGTGGAAAATTTCTCATGCCCCGTTGTTTTTAGGGTTAAAGACAACTTATAGGCAAATAGGCGACATGAGGCGGTGGCCAGAGCCATGAGGGGCCCACCAGGCGTGACCTAGGGTGGACCCACGCCTGCAAGTCGCCTGGTGGCCCCCTAGCTCCGCTCCGGCCCTCCTTTGGACTCCTTTTTTTTTGTTCTGGATAGAAAATGACTTCCGTGAATTTTTAGGACTTTTCACGAATGTTTTCTTTAGAACTTTTCTGAAACATAAAAACCGCAGAAAGCAGAAACTGGCTTTGGGTATCTTGTTAATAAGTTAGTCTATGAAATCATCTGGAAAACGAAGTAAAACATGTAGAAAACATGTAAGAACATAAACAAAACAAGCATGGAGCATCAAAAATTGTACATACATTTGAGAAATATAGCATCCCCAAGCTTAACTTCTGCTCGTCCTCGAGTAGGTAATTGATAACAAAGTAATTTTTGAGGTGACGTGCTACCAACACAATCTTGATCTAATAATAATGTAAAGCATGTAAACTAGGATCGAATGAATAAGAGTTGATGTTCATACTTGACATCAAATTAATAATGTGTGAACCTTTAGGAAAACTAAAATCAAAAGATTTCAATGAATCAATACTAAAAGAAAATCAATCGTGCAAGGTATATTAAAGATGATTTAAGCATAAATCAAAAATAATATAATCATCCAATGCATAAAAAACTCACAATAATTTTTCATAGGATCAAGTGAAGTGATAACATACGCACGTAGAAAGTCATCTTGTTTTTTTGCACTAAAAACGATTAAGTATTTAGAATTGGTCCCTGATGTTATTGCTAAAAGAACATTATTAGTGGTTTGGATAGTCAATGGAAGAAAGTGAAAGAGCATGGTGCCCCCATATGTGGTTTTGGTAATTAATGACAATCCTTAAGGACTAATGTTTGTATTGAGATATTCTTTCAGGACTTGTCCATAAGAATAGTTTGGAGTCCTTGTGTGAATCGAAGAAGATGGTATGATCATGTGATGTCCAAGACAAAGCCACCAAGATTAATATGATCCAGCGGTAGTACCGGGCACCCCAGCGGTAGTACCGTGTTGCACAGCAAGCAGTAGTACCGCGCCCAGTACCGCCGGAAGTACCGCGAGAGTAAAAGCGGCTACTGCTTCCAGCGGTACTTCAGCGGTACTGGTCATGGGCAAGTGCCTGCTCGCCTTGGGCACCTTCCTGCTGGCCTTGGGGAGCTGCCTCCTCGTCTTGGACCACTGCTCGCTTGAGTTCGTCATCTGCATACGGATGGACATGGGCAACTGCATGCTCGCGATGGGTCTTGACGCGCTTGTATTTACAACCATGTCCACCAGGAGGCATCTTTGTCCTATCAGATGTACTCTTGACATTAATTTTCCTAAGCTGCACAGTTCATATGTACAAAATCAACTAGGATAGTAGCACAAAATACATGGCAAAACAATAATTAAGCCAGCAGTTCCACACAACGTAAGTACCTTTATTGTTGAGCTATCATGCAAGGCATGCCTTATCTAGATGGTGGACATGGTATAAATGGAAATAAATAGCTTACACTATAAATAAAGAATTGATGATTTATGCGAATAAATGAAAATAAATAGCGCATACATGTTCTTTACAAATAGCCTTATCTTTCATTGGGATGTGACAGCATAGAGTTAGAAAATCTTAGTGATGTAATTCGTTGTTTGACCATATCATATCAATAATCTGATTTGTGGACCAAAGTATGATAGGTCGTAGGAGACGTGATCTTAAGCTTTATACAAGCTCGAAAATAAGAAAACTCTGAACAAAGGAACTTGACGGCTACAAGGCAGGCGAGGTGGCAGATCTTGACGACGACCTGGACGGCGAGGTGGAAGATCTTGACGGCGACCTGGACGGCGAGGTATCAAATCTGGACGGCGAGGTGGCAGATCTGGATGGCGTCCTAGACAGCAAGGTGGATGCTCGGGAAGGCGAGCTGAGCGGCGGGGACGATAAGGTGGAAGCCCGGGAAGGCAAGCTGCACGACAAGGTGGAAAACCGGCAATAGCCCGGGAAGGCGAGCTACGGGGCGAGGTGGAAGGCCGGGGCGGATAGATGGGGTTTAGGAGGAAAGGGGGATTTCATACAAGAAGAGGATGGGAAATTTCGGCGACAGGGCAGATAAGAGGGAGAGGTTCAAAATTTAGGACGGCATAGGCGGCAAAGTTTATGGTCGATAATTTGGGTGGGCGGCGCGAAATTTTCTGCGCCCGCCAAATTTAGGCACATTCGCTGGAGAACATTGCTGGCCGTTGGATACATGATGGATGGCCTAAAAAGATAACCATTATTGAAATATGTTATTTAAGGATAATGGGAAGACATCTATAAATTACAGACAAAAACTATTACTAATAAATAAATTACCCTACCATTGTCTTGGGTGTTCTTTGAGCCTAACGTAACACAACCAAACAATTGGTTCCACTTTGCTACCCATTTTCGGACTCACGTAGAGAGGCCAAAACGCCAGTTCCGTCTTTTCCCCCAGCGGGGCTATGGTTTCTCTGCAGAGGGGGCTCTGGAACGTCTGAATGCCACAACAACACATGGTATGCCATAACATGTGTGTTAGAGTGTGGCATGGGTCTTGGATGCCCAAGATTCCCTCGCTCTCTGTGTTAGGGTTTCATCGGTGTCGGATTCTCTCTCGTGGGTTCCAGGACTAATTAATGAGAGCCTGAAACTCCCGGGTGTGACGGAACTGGGTAGTCTTGCCAAGAGGTGGGCCCTACCATTTTCTTGGGTGTTCCTTGGGCATAACATAACACAACCAAACAGTTAGTTCCACTTTGCTACCCCATTCCGGCTCATGTAGATGGGGCAGAATGACAGTTCCGTCTTTTTCCTCAGCGGGGCTATGGTTTATCCGGCGAGGGGGCTCCAGATCGTCTGAATGCGACCAAATCCCATTACACGCCATAGAATGTGTGCTAGAGTGTGGCATGGGTCTTGGATTCCCAAGATTCCCTTGCTCTTTGTGTTAGGGTACCGGTGTCGGATTCTCTCGCGCGGGTTCTAGGACTAGTTAATGAGAGCCCGAAACGCCCGGATGTGACGGAACTAGGGGAATCTTGCCAAGATGTGGGTCCTACCATTATCTTAGGTGTTCCCTGGGCCTAACATAACACAACCAAATAGTTATTTCCACTTTTCTACCCCCTTCCGGCTCGCGTAGATGGGGCACAATGACAGTTCCTTCTTTTTCCCCAGCGGGGCAAGGGTTTATCCAGAGAGGTGGCTCCAGATCGTCCGAATGCCACCAAATCCTATTGCACGCCATACCATGTCTTCTAGAGTGTGGCATGGGTCTTGGATGCCCAATATTCCCTCGCTCTCTGTGTTAGGGTTTCACCGGTGTCGAATTCTCTCTCGCAGGTTCCAGGACTAATTAATGAGAGCACGAAACTCCCGGGTGTGATGGAACTGGAGGGATCTTGCCAAGAGGTGGGACCTAACATTATCTTGCGTGTTCCTTGGTCCTAACCTAACACAACCAAGCAGTTCGTTACACTTTCCTACCCTGTTTCGGCTCATGTGGAGGGGCCAGAACAGTAGTTTCGTCTATTTCCCCATTAGGGCTATATATGGTTTCTCCGGAGATGGGGCTCCAGATCGTACGAATGCCACCAAATCCCACTGCACGCCATACCATTTTTGCTAGATTGTGGCATGGGTCTTGTATGCGCAAGATTCCCTCACTCTCTATGTAAGGGTTTCACAGGTGTCGGATTCTCTCTCATGTGTTCCAGGACTAATTAATAAGAGCCCGAAACTCCCGGTTGTGACGGAATTGGGGGAATCTTGCCAAGAGGTGGGCCCTACCATTCTCTTGGTTATTCCTTGGGCCTATACTAACACAACCAAGTAGTTCGTTCCACTTTGCTACCCCCTTTCGGCTCTCGTAGATGGGGCAGAACAACAGTTTCGCCTTTTTCCCCATCGGGGCTATGGTTTCTCCGGAGGGGGGCTTCGGATCATATAATTGCCACCAAATCCCATGGTATGATACATACCATCAGGGGCGAATTTACCATACCTCCGCCCTGGGCACGTGCCCGGGCTCAATGCCGCCTCACGGCTGATCGCCGGTGAGCTCTTATGATGGCAGAACTCGTCGGAACTACCACGATTCGCGACGGCGCTGGAAAAGATACTTATTTCCTTAACTGGGCCACGATGCCACTTCATGGGCCTTACAGATCATCGTATAGCTTGGTCCTTAGTAACAAACGACAGCCCATAACTAGTCCCTTCAGGCAGCAGTTCCAGACTTCCGGTCCCATAACGATGAATTGAGCTTCCACGCGATGAGTCGAGCTTCCACACAAGGAGTCAAGCGCACAAAAATCTGAATTTTCTACATTTATTATCTATAAAATAAAATTTTCTATAATATATCAGTTCGGTAGTGCTTGAAGTGTTGAACTTTTTAGATTTAGTTCTTTGTAGAACAAATAAAACATTTTGCTTGTTGTGTGCCCCGGTTTCGACAAATTGCTAGCTCCGCCACTGCATACCATGTGTTTTAGAGTGATTCATGGTCTTGGAGACCAGATATTACCTCGCTCTCTGTGCTAGGGCTTCACCGGCGTCGGATTCTCTCTAGCGTGTTCCATGAATACTTAGAGCCCAAAACTCCCGGGTCTGGCGGAACTGGGGGAATCTTGCCAAGAGTTGGGACCTACCAATGTATTGGGTGTTCCTTGGGCCTAACCCGACACAAACAAGAAATCGGTTCCACTTTTTTACCCCCTTCCGGCTCACGTAGAGGGTCAGAACGGCAGTTCCTTATTTTTCCCCAACAGGGCTATGGTTTGTCCAGAGAGGGGGCTTTGGATCGTATGATTGCCACTAAATCTCAATGTATGCCAGACCATGTGTGTTAGAGTGTGGCATGCGTTTTGGATGACCAAAATTCACTCTCTCTGTGTGTTAGGGATTCACCGACGTCAGATTCTCTCTACGGGTTCCAGGACTACTTAATTAGAGCCCGAAACTCCCGGATCTGACAGGACTGGGGGAATCTTTCAAACAAGTCGGCACTATCATTGTCTTGGGTGTTCTTTGGTCCTAACCTAACACAACCAAGCAGTTGGTTCCACTTTGCTACCCCGTTTCGGCTCATGTGGAGGGGCGAGAACGGTAGTTCCGTATTTTTCCCCATCAGGGCTATATATGGTTTCTCTCGAGATGGGGGCTCCAGATCGTCTAAATGCCACCAAATCCCACTGCACACCATACCATGTCCGGCTAGAGTGTGGCATGGGTATTGGATGCCAAAGATTCCCTCGCTCTCTATGTTAGGGTTTCACCAGTGTCGAATTCTATCTCATGGGTTCCAAGACTATTTAATGAGAGCCCGAAACTCTCGAGTGTGACGTAACTGGGGGAATCCTGCCAAGAGGTGTGCCCTACCATTATCTTGGGTATTCCTTGGACCTATCCTAACACAACCAAACAGTTAGATCCACTTTGCTACCCCCTTCCGACTCTCGTAGATGGGGCAGAACAGCAGTTCCGCCTTTTCCCCCATCGGGACTATGGTTTCTCCGGAGGGGGGCTCTGGATCGTATGAATGCCACCAAATCCCATGGTATGACGCATACCATGTGTTTTAGAGTGTGTCATGGTCTTGGAGACCCGAGATTACCTCGCTCTGTGTGTTAGGGCTTCACCGGCATCAGATTCTCTCTAGTGTGTTTCATGACTACTTAGAGCCCAAAACTTCCGGATCTGACGGAACTGGGGTGATCTTGCCAAGAGTTGGGCCCTACCAATGTATTGGGTGTTCCTTGGGCCTAACCTGACACAAACAAGAAACTGGTTCCGCTTCACTACCCCCTTCCGGCTCACGTAGAGGGTCAGAACGGCAGTTCCTTCTTTTTCCCCAACGGGGCTATGGTTTCCATAGAGAGGGCACTCCGGATCGTCTGATTGCCACAAACTCCCATTGTATTCCATAACATGTGTGGTAGAGTGTGGCATGGGTCTTGGATGACCAGGATTCACTCGCTTTCTATTTTAGGGCTTCACGGGCGTCAAAATCTCTCTACGGGTTCCAGGACTACTTAATTAGAACCCGAAACTCCCGGATCTGACGGGACTGGGGAATCATTCGAAGAGGTGGGCACTAACATTGTCTTGGGTTTTACTTGGTCCTAACAAAACACAACCAAGCAGTTGGTTCCACTTTGCTACCCCGTTTCGGCTCATGTGGAGGGGCCAGAACGGTAGTTCCGTCTTTTTCCCCATTAGGGCTATATACGGTTTCTCCGGAGATGGGGCTCCAGATCGTATGAATTCCACCAAATATTATTTCACGCCATACCATGTGTGCTAGAGTGCGTTTCATGGGTCTTGGATGCCCAAGATTCCCTCGCTCTCTGTGTTAGGGTTTCACCGGTGCCGGATTCTCTCTCGTGGGTTCGAGGACTATTTAATGAGAGCCAGAAACTCCCAGGTGTGACGGAACTGGGGAATCTTGCCAAGAGGTGGGCCCTACCATTTTCTTGGTATTCTTGGGCCGATACTAACACAAGCAAGCATCTGGTTCCACTTTGCTACCCCCTTCCGGCTCTCGTAGATGGGTCAGAACGGCAGTTCCGTCTTTTTCCCCATCGGGGCTATGGTTTCTCCGGAGAGGGGCTCCTGATCGTATGAATGCCAAAAAATCCCATGGTATGCCATAACAGGTGTTTTATAGTGTGTCATGGGTATGTGATGCCCAAGATTCCCTCGCTCTCTGTGTTAGGGCTTCACTGGCGTCAGATTCTCTCTAGCGGGTTCGAGGACTACTTAGAGCCCGAGACTCCCAGATTTGACGGTACTAGGGGAATATTTCCAAGAGGTGGACCCTAACATTTTATTTTTTGTTCCTTGGTCCTAACCTAAAAGAAACCAAACAATTGGTTCCACTTTGCTACCCCCTTCCGGCTCATGAAGAGGGGCCAAAACGATAGTTCTGCCTTTTCACCAGCAGGGCTATGGTTTCTCCGGAGGGGGTTCTGGATCGTATGAATGCCACAAAATCCCATGGTATGACATACCATGCGTGTTAGAGTGTTTCATGGTCTTGGATACCCGAGATTACCTCTCTCTCTGTGTTAGGGCTTCACCGGCGTCGGATTCTCTCTGGCTTGTTCCATGACTACTTAGAGCCCGAAAATCCCGGATCTGACGGAGCTGGGGGAATCTTGCCAAGATGTGGGACCTACTAATGTATTGGGTATTCCTTGGTCCTAACCTAACACAACCAAGAAAATGGTTCCACTTTCCTAACCCCTTCCGGCTTACAAAGAGGGTCAGAACGACAGTTCCTTCTTTTACCGCAACGGGGCTATGGTTTCTCCAGAGAGGGGGCTCCGGATCATCTGATTGCCACCAAATCCCATTGTATGCCATACCATGTGTGTTAGAGTGTTGCATGGGTCTTGTATGACCAAGATTTCCTCGCTCTCTTTTTGAGGATTTCACCGGCGCCAGATTCTCTATACGGGTTCGAGGACTACTTAATTATAGCCCCAAACTCCCGGATCTGACGAGACTGGGGGAATCTTTCGAAGAGGTGGGAACTACCACTGTCTTGGGTGTTCCTTGGTCCTAACCTAACACAACCAAGCAATTGGTTCCACTTTACTACCCCGTTTCGGCTCATGTGGAGGGGCCAGAACGGTAGTTCCGTATTTTTTACCATCAGGGCTATTTATGGTTTCTCCGGAGATGGGGCTCCAGATCGTGTGAATGCCACCAAATTCCATTTAAGTCCATACCATGTGTGTTAGAGTGTGGCATGGGTCTTGGATTCCCAAGATTCCCTCGCTCTGTGTGTTTAGGCTTCACCGGTGTCAGATTCTCTTTGGCGGATTCCAAGACTACTTATAACCCGAAACTCCCGGATCTGACGGAACGGGGGAATTTGGACAAGAGGTGGGCCCTACCATTTTCTTGGATATTCCTTGTGCCTAACCTAACACAACTAAGCAATTGGTTCCACTTTTCTACCCCCTTCCGGCTCACGTAAAAGGGCCAGAACGACAGTTCCGCCTTTGTCCCCAACGGGGTTAGGTTTTCTTTGGACAGTGGCTCCGGAGCGTTTGAATGCCACCATAACATATGGTGGCATAAGATCCCCTCACTCTCTGTGTTAGGGCTTCACCGGCGTCGTATTCTCTCTGGCGGGTTCCATGACTAATTAGAGCCATCCTTCTTTTTCTCTGTGTTTCTCTCTCGAATTTACATGCCCCATTGGCCCGAAACTCCCGGAACGGAGAAACGGGAGGGAATCTTGTGAAAAGTTGGGTCATACATTGTCTTGGGACTTTGTAGTGTCTACCCTAACACATACAAGAAAGTAGATAATGCTTGGTTTTCAAAAAATTGAATCTGCATTTTGTCTTTCAAAAATTCGGGGAAATTGTTTTTATTCGATCAGATCAAATGGATGGATTATTTTGTGGTTAAGTTATTAGTATTATGTATTAATTGTTTTTCTTTCCATTTCAAAATATTTTTCTTCTATTTTGTTAAATGTTTTCGTCAACTGGCTCCAGGCCGGACCTTTATTGCGCTGGAGACGCAACGTCAACCCCTTCGGGAAGGCGCGCCCTTTAATTGCGCTCACCTCCCCCTCTCTCTTTTCTAGTCATATCACTCGCTCTATCTCTCTCATGGCCTTCCTAAGCTTCCTATCTCTCCGTCGGCGGGTTTCCTTCCGCCGGGTCATCAACAACACCGCGGCGACCATCCTCGGCGGGACACGAAGGCTAGGCCTCGTCTTCCTCCTTGGGCATGCAGGATCTTCATCGGCTTTTTTTTCAGATCACCGCGTGCGTTGTCCCGTCCTCTTCGAGGGCTTTGGCAATGGCGGTAAGATGATATCTAACCCTCTTATCCCTTGTATGTATCGTAGATCTGTAGATTGAGCTCGATTTTTCAGCGTAGCACGACATGCACAGTAGATCTACATGTTTTTACCGTTCATTCTGCGTCTCTGCTTTGTATTTTCTCCCGTAGACGTGGTTTTGTTCTATGGCTTAAGTTTGGGATATCCGGCACGCTTAGTTCATCTATTTCCACCATGATTTCGATAGGTTATGGTTTAACTCCGTACCCGATTTGGGTGCTTCAGTTAGATTAGGCTTAGATTTGGTATTTTTTTGGGGTTCACGGTTTAGATTTGGTATTTTTGCAAGGTTATTTCAATTTTGGCAAATTATTAACACTTTGCCTTATGATTACCCAGGCTAGGTGCTAGGATTGACTATACTTGTTGTACTTAGAAATTCTGAGGTCAGATTAATTTTTGTTGTGCATTTTACATTGTTTCACCTGTTTTTCTTTTGTGTATCCTAATTTATCAACATGATGAATGTCCTCCTAGTTATATGCCGATGATTAAACTAGGCCATGGTAAAGGCAAAGAGAGTGTCTAAAATACCTTGTAGTGTATACAATTTGAGTATTTGTATTCGTATATGCTCTTTTAGGCACTGTCTCGGCCTTTGCTTTGCAGGGCAATGATATATGAGGCTCGTATTATATTTGTTTCTATTTTTCCACTTCTTTGCCTTGAATGTCCTCCTAGTTATATGTCGATGATTAAACTAGGCCATGGTAAAGGCAAAGAGAGTGTCTATAATACATTGTAGTGTATACAATATGAGTATTTGTATTGGTATATACTATTATAGGCACTCGCTTGGCCTTGGTTTGCATGGCAATGATATATGAGACTCGTATTACATTTGTTTTCTATTGTTCCACTTTTCTTTGCCTTGAATGTCCTCCTTGTTATATGCCGATGATTAAACTTGGCAATGGTAAAGGGAAAGAGAGTGTTTATAATACCTTGTAGTGTATACAATTTGAGTATATGTATTCATACATGCTATTGTAACCACTCCTTTTTCCATTTGTTTGCATGCCAACGATATATGAGGCTCGTATTACATTTGTTTCCATTGTTCAACTTTTTCTTTGCCTTGAATGACCTCGTTATATGCCGATGATTTAAACTAGGCCATGGTAAAGGCAAAGAGGGTGTCTATAATACCTTGTAGTATATACAGTTTGAGTATTTGTATTCGTATATGATATTATAGCCACTCGCCTGGGCTTGGTTTGCATGGCAATGATATATGAGGCTCGTATTACATTTGTTTCTATTGTTCCGCTTTTCTTTGCCTTGAATGTCCTCTTGTTATATGCCGATGATTAAACTTGGCCATGGTAAAGGGACAAAGAGTGTCTATATTACCTTGTAGTGTATACAATTTGAGTATTTGTATTCGTACATGCTATTGTACGCACTCTTTTATCCTTTGGTTTGCATGGCAATGATATATGAGGATCGTATTATATTTGTTTACATTGTCCCACTTTACTTTGCCTTGAATGTCCTCCTTGTTATATTCCAATGATTAAACTTGGCCATGGTAAAGGGACAGAGATTGTCTATAATACCTTGTAGTGTATACAATTTGAGTATGTGTATTCGTACATGCTATTATAGCCACTTCTTTTTTCCATTGGTTTGCATGGCAATGATATATGAGGCTCGTATTACATTAGATTCCATTGTTCCACTTTTCTTTGCCTTGAATGTCCTCGTTATATGCCGATGATTTAAACTAGGCCATGGTAAAGGCAAAGAGAGTGTCTATAATACCCTGTAGTGTATACAATTTAAGTATTTTTATTCGCACATGCTATTATAAGCACTCTTTTTTCCCTTGGTTTGCATGCCATGATAAGTGCTAGGAGATCAGATACAATACGTGGCAGTGATACAAGGCCACGCCTTGTAATACGTCATGGTATTGTGTTTGTTCTTCTAGCAAGTGTTGGCAATGTGTTTATGAGGGTTATTTTACATTTTTTTTGCATTGTTCCATATGTGTTTATTCTGACTGCATGTTACAATGAATTCTAGGGATGCTCTTTAGTGCATGATCACGTATGTGTTTATGAGGCTTGTTATCACTATGCATAATTTATGAGCTGATTTGGTCAATGATGATGACTTTGACACATGTATATTTGGTTGATGCCTCACTGTCTCCACCAGATGGCCAGCAAAAGTAATAACCATACAAAAATAGATGTGTCATGTCTTTGTTTTTGCTGGCCCACCTAGTGTAGCAAAGTTGTGCATGCTTGTTGTGTTTCTATGTTCCCTGAGGCCAATGAGTACATAGCTGTGACTATAGATGTTGTTTTGAATGTGCATGATCCCTTTAAGTCGATGATTAAAATGTGTCACCATATCATTGCAATGAGGGTTCCATACTCTCTTGTGCAATGTACAAGCACATTCATTGTGCATTTTTCTTGGTAGTCTAGAATTACTTCTTGGATAAACTTGGTTGTGCTTTTATTATGAGGCATTACCAGTTGTTCGTAGTTTGGCCCCAGTTTTACATAAATTTCTCCATGAAAGAATTGTTCCTTTTAGAACCAATATGCTTATATGCACATTTTGTGATTTCTGCTTCTTTTTTGCTTGATTAACAGGGTATTCCATGCCATGTATGCAAGAATAATTGCCCAAATGTTGATCCTTCTACATCCAAGTTCGGTGTTGCTGTACAAGAGTGTCACTTCCACGTTTCTTTTTATTTCTGATGCACAGGTTGTCCCGTGCACTACTCGGATAGCATTCAAGCAGTTAGTAGGCGAGCGTGTGTTGTTTAGTTCCCATGGAAGGAAGTACACCTTTCGTGTGTCAAAAGAATAGAGCAAGACTCGTTTGCACGGGATTCAATGGGACTGGTTCATCGAGGAAAAGAACATCTCCGTGGGAGACATACTAGTGTTTTTCATGATACCAAGGCCCACTATCTACGTTGTTATTATTAGTGATGCCCAAGATGACTCACTTTGCATTTCAAGCGAAGATGACTCAGTTTCAAGCAAAGATGACTCAGTTTGCAACGTAGATGGCAGTTCTGATGATGAGATGCGTGATGAGGATTCTAGCAATTCTGATTATGAGGTCCATGATAAGGATTCTGACAATTTTGTTGATGAGAGGCATGATGATGCCATCATCGTATATGCCCAAAGAGCCAATCTCGACAATCACGAGAAGAACCGCCTGACCGGGCTTCTACCCCTTGGACCGTATGTTGGGCTTCCTTTTGTGACTCATTTCACCGTCACAAACTTGCAGCACTATACTATGGTATGTATCTATAAGACGCCCTCCTCTTTTTGAAAGTAAATTTTCAAGAACCATGAGAAGGTCTGCTAATATGGTATGTTATCTTTCATGCTTAGAAACTACCGAAGTTGATAGGGGAACACGCTGGCCTGGGGACTCATGGCAGGGTTGGCCTACAACTTAGAGCAGAAGAGCATGTCACCACCATTTCTTACAATAAGAAGACCGACGGCCGCATTATCCTCGACAAGCTGGTGTGGATGGTTTTCCTCCAAGGCAATAATTTTCATAATCAGCAACCTGCTTTGATCATTGCGAGGGAGACCGATGACCCTAGGTTGTAGGCGGTCATTGAGATGGGGGTGATATAGAACCGGAGAAAAGGATGTGCATTGTTGGTCAAGAGACTAGACTGCTGCTGAGCTAGGCCTATGAACTTCTTATTTTGTCTGGCTGGAGCGTAATTTCGTTTGTTTCCTGGACTTGTTAAGGTTTAGTTTGTTTTGTGAACTTCTAAGGTACATTATCGCTGGTAGATCCCTCGTGCTAAAACGCGAGTAAAGATCAAATCGCTAATAGCTGCTAAAACCTCGAGTTTAGATCAAATCCCTCGCACTCGTAGATCGTGCAACTCATCACTGAAGAACTCAACAATAGCCTGGCAAGCCAACGGTCACTAAACTTCTCGACCTCATCGCTATCGCATAAATATGACCGAGCACGGACCAGGCAACCTACCCTCTACGCTGCCGACACAGCCCCCCTCACTATCGGCGCTGATTACTTCACACCGCCACAGCCCCCCGACTTCCCCCTTCACTCTGGTCGCTGATCCACCCGATGGCGCCGCGCGTGAGAAGCAGCACCGGCTTCCGAGGTGTGCAGCTGCGGCCGTCCGGGCGCTGGTCCGGCGGAGATCACACACAACGGCGTGTGGTGATGGATGGGCACCTTTCACACGCCCGAGCTTGCCGCCCGAGCGTTCGACGTGGCGGTATGGCGGTTTGGCCGCCCGCGCACCGAGCTCATCTTCCGAGACGTCGAGAGCAGGGAAGTTGCCGAGTTCTTCGCCCCGGATCTGAGGATTGTGACCCACAAGGAGGAGCAGGAGAATGGCCGCGCATTGGTGCAGCTGCGCATCCGCCAGGACGATGTGGCTAGGATGGAGAGGTCCCGCCGTGATCACCCATATCTGGTACATGCGCAGTTGCGGCTCGAGCTGAGAGGGACGCGAAGATGCGAGCTCGTACATCCCAGGGGGATGCTGACCCCTCCACCATCATCGTCTCGTCGTCCGACGAAGAGATGGACGAAGCATTCTGGAAGAGCCTTATGCAAGACTCCGATGACGATGAACTTGACAACGCATTCTGGGATGATGTGTAGTGTTTTAGAGTGTGGAAGATGTTGAAAACTTGTCAAAATAATGAAAAATTCAATGTTTAATGTGTTCCTTGAAGTTTCAACATTTCTTCCATCTTATTTTGGGTTGCAACTGTAGTAGGATAATGATGGGCTACGGTGTGCTATAAGGCCCAATAAAAATGTCCTGACAGGAGAGGGCCCAAGAAAGTGCCATCATGGCCCAAGTCTAGAAACAACCGCTCGTCCACTCACCGCCGTAACCCTAGCATGCAGCACGCCACGCGTGCATTGGTTACTTCGTCGCGATGTCTCTTTAGTTCCGGCGGCCAGTTATTGCTCCATCGTGCATGTGGCTCCTCCGTTCCACTCCCCCTCCCGGTGTATACATAGATGCACTCTTCAGTTCATCCTCTATCTGCCTCACCGCCTCCCCACAAGTGAAAACCCTTTGACGTAGTAGCTGCTCGAGCGTTCCTCCAAGTGGCCATGGCTCCAGCGGCGAATCGGTTTGCTGCCCTCATGTAGGTTCCATTTCCGTTCACGTACTTTTGGTCCGTTTCTGGATTCCTCGTGATTTCGTCTTTCTTATATCCTTTTCAGAATTCCTCGTGATTTCATCTTTCTTAGATCCGTTCTTGAATTCCTCGTGATTTCATCTTTCTTAGATCCATTTTTTCTTTTAGATTAACATCAACTTCCTATCTATCTATAGAGCACATGAAGCCGAGCAGAGGGTCATCTTCGCCGATCTGGCGGAGAGGGTAACCATCCTAGAAGCTGAGCTTGAGAAGGCCTTGAAGCTCGCCTACGACAATCTCAAAAAAGCTCGTGATGCCAGGTTGGAGCAGGACGAAGCTTCCCTCGTAGCGTATCGGAAGTTGATGGATGATATGTCCAAGATGATGGCCAGCAACCTCGAACTGACCTCGCAGGTTGGGGAACTGAAGATCAGTTTAGCCCTGACAGAGCAGAAAACTCTGATCGCTCTCCTCGCAGCTGTGAGGCCCCCGTCTTGACCTAAAACCGACTATAAAAAGGGTCCCCCATAACCTTACGGAGAGGAGCGCCGCCGAAACACCGACACAGTGACCAGAAGTTCCAGATTGGATGGGGAAAACTCCGGCGGGGCGCCGCCGGTGTGATCTCCTACCCCTCCAACGTCATCTCCATCGACATCTCCATGAAGAGGGAGTAGTCCACCCCAGGGCTATGGGTTTGTGGAAGTAGCACTTGTATCTCTCTCTCTCTATGTGCTTCACTAATTAGATCCGTATGAGCTGCCTCACATGATTACGGGCACCGTTGTAATTCCTATGTGGTGGATCTTTTCTATGAGTTATTGAATCTAAGATTGCAATTGTTTCTCTTGAGTTATTTGAGTAGATGTATCTTATGTACCCCGTTCTTATTTGCTAGCTTTGATCAATCTAATTCTTGAGAGCGTGTGTGGGGTGATGGGTGCATTAGTTGGAGTAACGGGGGGTGGCTAGTGTTGTGAAAGTGACAGAAGTTCAGCGATACACTTAGGTTTTGTTAAACCTTTCTTAGTTACCTCACTAGGGATAAAAAGGAGTACCTTGTTACCGGGGATTTGAAGTGACACTAATCAATCTCCATGACTAGATCTAGAAAGTTCTTACTTCAACTTCATGTCACATTGCTTAAAGCTATACTCTGGTTTTTCCTTAATTATCAAGGTGTTATGATTTATTTCGCATCTTGGTGGAGTATAAGAGGGATCAATATGACCGTAGAGATCTCTATGCTAGGACGTGATGTCCATATGAAAGTACTCATTGTTAAACATGTTATTGTAATCTCACATGTAATTCTTTATGTCCACCGTCTACCACTTTATTTGAGAGAATGCAAGTGTGAAACCATGAACCCCGGTCCTATTTTAATTATAAGAAAACACTCTAGTTACTTTCCTGCAGTTTACTTTACTTGCATCTCCAATTCGAATTTACATTATCTCCATCACCACTTGCATCACAAAAATACAAAAACAATCCATTGCATATTTATTTTCTCATTTGCCTTTAGTAGTAGATTTAATTATTGCACATTTACTTTCAGTTTTGCATTGCAATTTAGAAGTCTCACACCTTGTGCTTGACAACCACTTGGTGAGGTTGAGGGCACAAAATTCTCTACTTGTTTGCAGGATCCTGGAGGTATCTTGGAAGACAACTGCTGAAATACTGGCTCCCCAAGAGTTCGATATAAACCCTCGAGTCACCCTCGTGGGGAAGAAGGCTTGCCACTAGATACACACTCTGCACTTGGAGTCTCAACCTAGCCATCAAGCGTTTTTCTGGCGCCGTTGCCGGGGAGCCATAGGTGAAGGAGTTGTCCAAGGGAGCTCACAAGAAGTCTTCATAACCAACAAGGTGTGCAAACACCTAAGCTTGGGGAGGGTGCACCTACGTGAGTACCGTCCTTTCTATCTCCACCTTCTTTCAAGTAGATTGTTTTGTTTCTTGTCCTGTTTTTGTTTTTGTTTTGTTTTTGCATATTTTATTTTATTTTGCATTTTAGTTTTGCATTTAGTTATCTAGTTTATTTTAGTATTTCGAATTTTCCTAGTTACTTTACTTTTGTTTTGCATAAAAAATTAAAAATTACATAAAAACTGTTAAAATGGGTGATAGAACTAAATTAAGTGACTACACAAATACACCCAATGACCAATTCATTGCTAGGCCAATTACTACACCTGAAATACAAACTGAAAGCTATGAAGTAAGTCCTAGTTTATTGAATTTAATTACTAGAGAGCAATTTGGTGGTAGTGCTATGGAGGATGCCTCTATGCATCTTCATGATTTCATGGAAATATGTGATATGCAAAAATTTAAAAATGTGTAAAGTAGTGTTTTAAAACTGAAATTATTTCCTTTTTCACTTAGAGGAAAGGCTAAAGAATGGTTACTTTCACTACCTACAGCTAGTATAAAGTCTTGGGATGATTGAAAAGAAGCTTTCATTAAGAAATATTATCCTCCCGTTAAAATTTTGCAAAATAGGAATAATATCCTCTCATTTAGGCAAAATGATAATGAACATGTAGCCATGGCATGGGATAGAATTAAATTAATTCTTAGAACATGCCCATCACATGGAGTAAATAAATGGACCATACTACACTCTTTTTATAATGGTCTAAACTACATGTCTAGAAATATACTTGATTCTGCTACTGGAGGTGCCTTTATGAGTAAAACTGTAGGAGAGGCTAAGAGTATATTAGAAAGCATATTGCAAAATTATAGTCAATGGAATACTGAAAGAGCACCCAATCCCACTAAGAAAATAAACTCAATTGAAGAAACCAATGATTTGTCTTCTAAAATGGACACTATTCTTGCCTTTATTAATAAACAAAATATGGATGTGCCTTTGCAGGAGCTAGTTGGTAGTAATTCTGAAAGTGTGGATGTTAATTTTGTTAGGAATTATGGTAGCAATGGTTTTGGTAATGCTTACAATTCATATAGTAAACCTCCTTATGTGCCAAATAAACCTTTTGTTCCATATCCTAATGCCAATGAAAATAAGTGGAAGCCTTCTAGTGAAATTTCTGAATTTAATAAATTGCTTATGGAACAAGTTGCTAGTCACAATGCTATGAAACATGAGTTAAATAAGTCTATTGCATCCATTAGTAGTGATATTAAAGGATTGCAACTTCAAATCTTCGAATTTAGATAAAGCATTGTCAAAATTAGCTGATAATCAAGCAACTCTATTAAGCATGTCAGCAGGAAAGCCACAAGCACAACCTAGTGTAGGAATGAATTCTATTTCTATTGCTGCTCCTTTTATTGAAAATATTGATCATATTTCTGAGAATACAAGTGAGCATGTCCCTACTAGTTTAGAAGAAACTTTGAATGAAATAGTGAAGTACCCTGAATATTTACTTCCATATATGTCTTATCTTGCTAGCAAAGATGAAATTAGTCCTCATGAATCAAGCATGCTAGCTAAATTAGAGATTAAAGTAGAGGAAATTATGATTCTTACTGAAATTAAGGATCCATTGCTTGATTTAGAAAAAAGTAGCTTGCAAGAACTTATTGCTACTCTACAAAAATTTGCTAGTGATCCCACTATAAATGTTAATCAACCTGGCTTTGGATCTTATATTGCTAATCATGTCTTGCAAGAAAAAATTGCTAGGTACAATAATGAGGCCATGATACCTCCTAAGCTTGGGGATGCATGGATCCCCAAGGTGCTAGTTTCAATTGGAAAAGAAATTCACCATGCTATGTTAGATCTAGGTTCTAGTGTATCGGTACTCTCTAAAGAATTATATGAATTGCTAGAACTAGAAAATTTATAAAAGTGCTCAAGTGAATTTTTACTTGCTGATAACTCTACTAAACATGCTATAGGACAAGTAAAAGATGTTATGATTGAATTGCACATGACTTGCGTACCCGTTGATTTCATTATTATGGATATGGGGGATGAATCCCCTAGTCCTATTATTTTGGGTACACCTTTTCTTCGTACTACAGGTGAAATCATAGAATCCAAGGAAGGGAATGTCAAGTTTCAGTTCCCTCACAAGAAAAGCATGGAGCACTTCCCAAGGAAGAGGGGCACGCTGAAGAACAAGCTCCCTCATGAGCTTTATCCCTCTTGATTATCAAGTAAGTAAAGCCTAGCTATATGGCTATAAAGAAAGCGCTTTACGGGAGGCAACCCGGTTGTTTTTGTTTGGATTTTCCTAGTGTCCTCTTGCTGTCTCAAGAGATTATTTTTTTTGTTTTAATTCTGGAGTTTTCAATAAGGAGTCAAGTCAAACCCATTTGGACTTATAAGTTGCTATCCTGGTGCATGAAATTTCTGTTTTAGCACGAGTCTGCTCACCGTATGATTTTACGTCTTTTATTGGTATGTCGGATTGAGCTAATTTTTTAGTATGTTCTGCAAATTTTCGTCCTCTATAAGCACAAAAATTGGCTTAATTGTTTGACGAGTCTAGCTTAGGGAAAAACGTTCGTTTTGCTGCTGCTGCTTTTCTGGACAGATTCTGCCTTGTTTTGTTTTATGCACTCTTTGGGCATGGGAATCAAATTTCCATGATTCTTTCAAGCAAGAGAGTGAACATACAACATAATGAACCTTATTTTCTATCTACTGGAGCATTTGATTTCGAATTTTGCACAGCAAGCATGTGATTTGTTTGTCCTTGCTAATCTCACCCCACAGAAAAAGAATGGGAGAAACATGTTTTGTGAAGTTTTTTCACAGGGAATAGAGGAGCTGCGCCTCAAGACATCCAAGAATGATGAAAGCCATAATCTTGGGGATGTGATGAACACCCCACTGGAGCTACACTCTTTTGGTTAGCACACGTCTACTTTCTGTTTTTCTAAGCAAAGCATTTATCGTAGAGACTTGAAGCGTCTAGTTTTTGTTTTTATTTTTGTTTTGATAAGACCACCACCATCATTTTATATGAGATTGAGCTACTGGAGTTTGGGGTTGGAATGTATTGTATGCTAGTATTATTACTTGGAATAGGGATGCCATGGTTGATTTGAAGAGCTACATATGTTTGCATGATTTATAGGCTTTTTATGTGTAGAAATTTGCAATAATGTTGTCTTGAGCTATCTCTTATTCATGTCCTTGATGTTAATTGCTGGTTTATTTAGTTTTTCATGAAATGAGTAGTTCTATGGACATATGCATGCATAGTAGCTGGTCAACTATCTCCCTCTTGCTAGCCCAAAAAATTAAAATTCCAACAAGTAAAAACTTGTTTCCAACACTCCTTAGCCAAGTATTTCCAGTGAGTCCACCATATCTTCCCATTAGCTTCATTGCTATTCCAAGTATGTTCACCATATTAGTGTTTTATTTATGTTCTAAATTAAGATATTACTTTATTAATTATCATGGGTTGAACTTGGGATAGGACTCTCACGAACTTTTGAAGGCACACTTTACTTTTTATGCATCTAATAAACATGACCCAATAATGGGAGCCACAAGTTTTGCGTTTGACAAGTGTGTGGTTGGGAGCTAGCTATAAACGTGTATCACCGGAAAGCTTTCAACATTGCACAGAAAATTTACATTTGGTTGATATCATGTACTTTTGTTTTTGGACTCCTGCCATGCCGAAATGAAATAGAGGAATAGTAAGTTTTGATGAGTAAGTATCTATATGACTAGAGAAACGCATTGGGCCGCTAAACCAAGCCATGCTTTATCATGGTGGAAATTTACTTACAACTTGAGTGACTCTACAACACATCCTATAATAAAATAAGAAGCTATGCATAATAGTGAATGAAAATAAAAAAGATGATGAGTCTACTCCGTTTGTTCATCTTGTCATTGTAACATGGGATTGTTTCCATGTCATGGGGCAAGAGGTACCTCTTTGCGGTTCTCTATGATGTCATTAATACTTATTATGATTGTACAAAGCTTATTAGGAATCTTAAGTTGAGTAATCATGGAGTAGGTTTTCACACTCACGGGGCATGAGGCTTTCAACCACCTTGTCATTCTCATTACTTCAATACTCACAATTTTAAGATGCTAGTGATAAAGGGGCAATGAGAGTCCTAGATCAATGGATACCACATTTCAATTAGTAATTTTAGTTGAATAATTTAGAGGCTAAATAAGACTTGATCATGTTTTACCTCTACTCAATTTTCTCCAAAGTGTCCACCATATTTTCTGTTCTCCATTATGCTATTCTTTGACTAATATAGGATTTTATTTTTCATTTTGTGTATGCATTTGGTCCATAGTGCTTTTATTTCATTATACACTTTGTGAACTTTCATGAAGCATCTTTGCTTGCATATTTGATATTTCTTACAACATGAATTGTATATTGCTACTCATTTGTAGTATTAATCATTTGATTATATGTAGCATGAATAATCCTCCTTGATATCCCATGATTGTTTTAATATGCAAAACCCATCTTAATTTTATCACCTTCATACTCGAGGACGGGCATGGGTTAAGCTTGGGGATGTTGATGCATGTAAAATGCATAGATGAATTTTGCATATTTTCACATGGTTTTCTATTACATATTGCATCATATAAGGGTATAATTCAATGTTTTATACTATTTTGGGGTTAAATTACAAAGTCCCCCAACTTTTATGGAATTAACCCTGCCTGTCAGAAACCCCGTTTTCTATATTTTTGACGTTTCAGGGGGCAAACTTTCGTGAAATCAACTGAAAATCTGCGGGGGTCATTTTCTTGGAAGGAGAAGACTTGCGGGCGAAGGATCCACGAGAATTGGGCAAGGAGGCCCAAAAGAGGACCCTCCACGCGGCCAGATTCCTTGGCCACGTGAGAGGCCCCCTTTTGGCCCGTGTGGCCCCAATTCCTTCCATCTTCGACTTACCGACTCCGTCTTGACCTAAAACCGACTATAAAAAGGGTCCCCCGTACCCTTACGGAGAGGAGCGCCGCCGAAACACCGAAACAGAGACCAGAAGTTCCAAATTGGAGGGGGGAAACTCCGGCGGGGCACCGCCGGTGTGATCTCCTACCCCTCCAACGTCATCTCCATCGACATCTCCATAAAGAGGGAGTAGTCCACCCCAGGGCTATGGGTTTGTGGAAGTAGCACTTGTATCTCTCTCTCTATGTGCTTCACTAATTAGATCCGTATGAGCCGTCTCACATGATTACGGGCACCGTTGTAATTCCTATGTGGTGGATCTTTTCTATGAGTTATTGAATCTGAGATTGCAATTGTTTCTCTTGAGTTATTTGAGTAGATGTATCTTATGTACCCCGTTCTTATTTGCTAGCTTTGATCAATCTAGTTCTTGAGAGCGTGTGTGGGGTGATGGGTGCATTAGTTGGAGTAACGGGGGGTGGCTAGTGCTGTGAAAGTGACAGAAGTTCAGCGATCCACTTAGGTTTTGTTAAACCTTTCTTAGTTACCTCACTAGGGATAAAAAGGAGTACCTTGTTACCGGGGATTTGAAGTGACACTAATCAATCTCCATGACTAGATCTAGCAAGTTCTTACTTCAACTTCATGTCACATTGCTTAAAGCTATACTCTGGTTTTTCCTTAATTATCGAGGTGTTATGATTTATTTCGCATCTTGGTGGAGTATAAGAGGGATCAATATGACCGTAGAGATCTCTATGCTAGGACGTGATGCCCATATGAAAGTACTCATTGTTAAACATGTTATTGTAATCTCACATGTAATTCTTTATGTCCACCGTCTACCACTTTATTTGAGAGAATGCAAGTGTGAAACCATGAACCCCGGTCCTATTTCAATTATAAGAAAACACTCTAGTTACTTTCCTGCAATTTACTTTACTTGCACTTTACTTTACTTGCATCTCCAATTCGAATTTACATTATCTCCATCACCACTTGCATCACAAAAATACAAAAACAATCCATTGCATATTTATTTTCTCATTTGCATTTAGTAGTAGATTTAATTATTGCACGTTTACTTTAAGATTTGCATTGCAATTTAGAAGTCTCACACCTTGTGCTTGACAACCACTTGGTGAGGTTGAGGGCACAAAATTCTCTACTTGTTTGCAGGATCCTGGAGGAAGCTTGGAAGACAACTGCTGAAATACTGGCTCCCCAAGAGTTCGATATAAACCCTCGAGTCACCCTCATGGGGAAGAAGGCTTGCCACTAGCTACACACTCTGCACTTGGAGTCTCAACCTAGCCATCAATTATGCGAACGATTTCTTCTTCTTCCTTGATTGTATCCATACTTAAGAATGATCTTCACCAGTTTCAGACCAATTCAGTGGAGTTCGGCAGTTACGGCCATACAGAACTTCAAAAGGAGCGTTGCCCAAGCTAGATTGATAACTGTTGTTATAGGTGAACTCGGCAAATGGAAGGAACTTCTCCCAATCCTTACCGAACGATATAACACAAGCTCGGAGCATGTCCTCAAGATTTTGATTGACTCTTTCAGTTTGACCACTGGTTTGTGAATGGAAAGCAGTGCTGAAAGATAGACGGGTTCCCATAGCTTGCTGAAAACTTGCCCAAAACTTGGACGTGAACAAACTTCCACGATCGGAGATGATCTTCTTTGGAACACCGTGAAGACCGACTATCCGGGAAACATACAGATCCGCCAATTGGATAGCGGTAATATCTTCTCGGATGGGAAGGAAATGAGCAACTTTGGATAGACGGTCAACCACTACCCAGATAGCATCATGGATTTTCTTTGTCTTTGGAAGGACGGTGATAAAATCCATACCCACTTCATCCCACTTCCATTTAGGTATAGGTAGAGGTTGAAGAACACCAGCGGTTCTTTGATGTTCTGCTTTCACACGATGACAGACATCACATTCAGCAACATACTGAGCAATTGTTCGCTTCATTCGGGACCACCAAAACCTCTAACGTAGATCTTGATACATTTTGGTGCTACCAGGATGAATAGAAAGAGGTGTATCATGGGCCTCTTGGAGGATTAGTCTCCTTAAGTTCCGTATCTTCGGCACAACCAGATGGTTGCCAAAATAAATGGTACCTTGATCATCAATGGAGAAACATTTAGCAACTCGGCTAGAAATGGTCTTCTTAATGTTGTCGATTCCCAGATCTCACTTCTGAGCTTTCTTGATCCGGTCCTCCAGGGAAGGTTTCACCTCAAGGTTGGCCAAATAGCCAAAAGGAATGATTTCAAGGTTGAGTTTGGAGAACTCTTCATGAAGATAAGGTTGGGCTTGTTGTATCATCAAGTTGTTGTAATAAGACTTCCGACTTAGCGCGTCAGCATCAACATTCGCTTTGTCGGGTTGATAGTTGAGAACCAAGTCAAAGTCCTTGATTATCTCCAACCATCTTCTCTGTCTGAGATTCAGATCGGGTTGGGTGAATAGATATTTCAGACTCTAATGATCTGAGTATAACTCACATCGGTTACCAAGAAGGTAATGACGCCATTGCTTAAGAGCATGGACCACGACTGCGAGCTCGAGAACATGAGTTGGGTAGTTGTGCACATGTGGTTTCAGTTGACGAGAACCATAAGCCACCACATGACCTTCTTGCATTAACACACAACCGAGTCCTTGTTGAAAGGCATCACAAAACATGACAAAGTCCTTGCTCGTATCTGGAAGAACAAGCACATGAGCGGTAGTCAGTTTGGTTTTCAGAGATTGGAAACTTTCCTCTGCCTTTTCTGACCACTTAAACTTTTTGCCTTTGTTAAGAATTCCAGTCATAGGTTTGGCAATTTTTGAGAAGTTCTCGATGAAACGACGGTAGTAACCTGACATCCCGAGAAAACTCCGGACATCCTTGACTGACTTAGGTGTTTCCCAATCCAGAATGGTTTGGACCTTGTCTGGAATAACGACAACACCTTCAGCAGACACCACGTGTCCGAGATAGACGAGCTCTTTCAACCAGAACTCACATTTGGAGAACTTGGCATACAACTTGTGCTCATGGAGTTTGGACAACACCAAACGCAAGTTTTCGGAATGTTCATCTTCGGTTTTGGAATAGACCAGGATATCATCGATATAGACCACGACGAACTTATCAAGATACTCCCTGAATACCGAGTTCATAAGCCTCATGAAAGTAGCTGGAGCGTTGGTAAGACCAAAAGACATGACAGTATACTCTTAAAGACCATAACGAGTAGTGAACGCCGTTTTGGGAATGTCCTCCTTTCTGATCTTTATTTGATGGTATCCTGATAGCAGGTCCATCTTGGAAAAGACAGTTGCACCAGCTAACTTATCAAACATATCATTGATTCTTGGGAGAGGGTATTTGTTTTTGATGGTCACTGCATTCAGCGGCCGATAATCAACAACCAGACGTGGAACATTGGTATGCCGCTTCTTGACAAAGATAGTGGGACAACCCCAAGAAGATGTGCTAGGTTGGATGAAACCTTTTTCTTCTAGCTCCTCTATTTGGCGCTTCAATTCAACTAGCTCTTCTGGGGCCATACGATAAGGTCTTTTGGACATATGAGCGGTACCCGGGACTAACTCAATGACAAATTCCACACTTCGATCAGGTGGCATGCCAGGTAACTCTTCAGGAATCACATCAGGGCAATCACTGACTGCAGGTAACCTTGCATGAAGTATAGCTGCAGTTTAGGGGAAAGTTGTGTACGTGCTGATGGCGGAATAGTATACTCCAACCAATAGTCGATGATGGCACCGGATGGATGTTTCAAGGTGAGGCATTTCGTCGCACAATCTAGTACAACTCCATATTTGGCAAGCCAATCCATGCCCAGTGTGAAATCAAGGTCAGTGGACTTTAGGGCAATGAAGGTTGCATGGAATTGTAAGGATCCCACCTCAACCATGAGCTCCGGCGTAACCATGGTGGTTTGCCAGTTGCAACCAGGGGAGTTTACCACCAACGGTTTTGACAACTTCTCAAAAGGTATCCCATGCATTTTAGCAAACCCTTCTGATATGAATGTATGCGATGCTCCAGAATCAAATAAGGCTAAAGCCGAAGTTGAGTTGACACGAATCGTACCCAGTAAGACGCTTGGATCTTCGTGAGCGTCCTCAATTGTCACGTGGTTAAGACGACCACGTCCAGCACCAGCGGGCTTCACCACTTTCTTGGGAAGAGGAGCAGCACGTCCAGCATGATTCTGAGGGCACTCCCTCGAAAAGTGACCAGGCTGGCCACACCTGTAGCATACATTGCTAGGGGAAGCGGTAACTGGAGGACGATAACCTTGTCCACCACCATAGGTTGATGTAGCAGGTGGTGCAGGTGGACGAGGGGCATATCCAGATGGCCTGGGTTGAAACGGAGCCCTGGGCAAAACGCTGTATGGAATGAACACACAGCGCTTCCTCTTAAGACCAGAAGGTGATGCACTAGAATCTCCAGCACTCTTTTTCATAGCGGTCTCCATCTCCTTTTTTCCACGCTCAAGAGTGATGGCTTGATTGTACAGTGCCTGGAAGTTCTGGAACTTGAAGGGAAACAACTCATAACGAACAGTTGGGTTCAGGTCCTTGCGGAACAGATCATGCATGTCCTCGTCATTAGTGACATCACGAGGAGCATAGCGATCCAAACAGGTGAAAGTACGACCATAGGCCTCAATGCCCATATTGCCCTGAGTAAGATAAGGGAATTCCTTCCTTTTACCGTCCATAACTGCCTTCAGAATATAAGCCTCACGGAAAGCAGTAAGGAACTCTGCCCAGGTGACCTCATGATCTGGCGCCTGCAACGCCAGGAAGCCTTCCCACCAAGCACCAGCAGCACCCTCTCGCTTGTAGGTGGCGAAGTTCACGCGGTCACGGCCGTGGATACGAAGAGCCAGAAACTTGCGCTCCATTGTGCGAAGCCAATCGTCAGCATCGAGAGGCTCAGTGGATTCAGCAAAGTACGGTGGCTGGGACTTGAGGAAATCCACAAGTGTAACACCGGCAACACGGCGTTCAGTGTTCTGGGACACACGGTCCAGAAGATGTTCATTCCTCAGACGATTGTTCTCAATGTTCTGCACCACCTGCGCCATTGAGGGTGGCGGCGGAGGTGTTGGCTTAAGAGGAGGGTTGTTACGGCCACGAGTACCACCCGACATCCTGACTAAAAGGAAGAAGAATCATGAACAACACATCCGTGGAAAAAGACACAATGGAACGACATGTGATAGTGTCAACGGAATCAAGATTCATGCCAAAATGTAGTAGAACAGAACGAATGAACATGGGGTCTATCATTTCATCAACGTGGAGACAACATCATACACTGTTTATTGAAAACAGTCAAAGTACAAACCATACGTAGTGGCGGTACAAGAATACAAGATTAAGTACATACAACACTGAAGGAAGTACGGTAGATACACATCATGAAAGTTCTTATCCTATACATTATTTTTCTACAACTTCGGGTTTCGAGTACATGAAAGAAACTATTACTCTAGTTGGAACCGGTAACAGTCTCAGTATCCTCCGAAGTCGAAAGGAAGTGGAACCGGAGCACCATAGTAGCGACGAACAGACTCATCCTGTGGTCCATGGAGAGACTGTGGTACACCACGCACCATCCTAGGCCTCCGCATGCGTCCACGAGGGGGAACGTCACCTCCAACATCTGGAGACGCGACCGAAGGAGACACGAGTACATATGGAAGCTCTATCTCAGAGGTTTGAACAAGACCACTCTCAACAAATGGCCTCACTCTATCTGTCACAGTCCTGAGACTAGCTACAAGGGTGTTGACTAGTACACTAAGCTCACGCTCACGACAAGCATATGCACCCAGAAGACCAGCGGTGCATCTATGTCTAGGATCTTCCTCCTGGGAGGAATCAATGAAGGTATGGGTGAAACACCCATCAAGAGTAGGTGCACAACCAGGGCAAGAATGGAAAGAGTTGTTCTCATGGTCTGGATAGTGACGACAGAGCATATTGAGACAGTGTCGTGCAGCATCCTGCACATGCATCTCAATAGTGAAACCAAGGCCCTCAGCATAGTGCATAGCAGGGTTGGTTGTACCATCTAACTTTTGAAGAAGGACAGTACAAAGGTACTGGGACTGATTAAAGTCACGGTACTACTCATACACAGTGTACACAGGGTACCAAGGGGATCCTAGGTTTGCGGAGGCTGAGGCAAGTAGATAGGGAAAACCTGGAACTCCAAGGCAATGAGTGTGTCGAACAACCTGTCCGGAGGTCATCTGAAACAAACACATTTGCAAGATGTCAAAAGGCGTGAAGGAGTGGTTGGGATTTCGAACTATAACAACCTGACACGAAGTACAAGAAAGAAAAGACCCAACAATTTTTTCTCCTAACTTTGAGATAACACAAGAGAAACAACACACATAAAAACAAATGAGGTGCGGTGACTCAGAGTTAGAGGGATACCAGATATGGAGTAAAAAGCATCCTAAGAAGGTTTTCACAACCCTTTTGTCTTTTCAAAATAGTTTTCACAAGGTCTAGACTCAACATGGACCAAAGGCAAGGGTTTCCTACAGGCAGTCCTGCTCTGATACCAAGACTTGTCAGACCACAGACCCAGAGATATACATACTGTTATGTGCTCCTAGTCAGGGACTCACAAGGGCTTTAGGGTTTCTAGCCCCCGGCCGCAACAAACAACATCAGGTAGACCAGATTCATCGGCACACAGGCCGGATCACCACGGTCTACTACTCCTTGTATCCATGCTAGTCATAACCAATTATGCATAACCAAGCATCCACGATTCTGATGAAACTGAAGGAACGTGACCAAAACTATACAGAGCTGCTATGTGTCCAGAAAGTGCAACAACAATCGAGGGTTACTGGGGTTACCTCGCCCCAGGCCAAATCACATCGGCAGGCGGGCTCGCACATGAATCATCGGCTCCACAACCCCTCGATTGGGACAACTATGCAGGCATAGCCAAAACTGTATAACAATGAGCTAGAAACCAACAACCGATCAAAGCAGCACTCTAGACAAGGAAATTGTATTAAACAAGTCATACTAGAGTATAACATTACACGCAGAGGTTACATGACCAACATAAGTCAAGCAACCCAACATTACAACAAGCAGCGCAAGCAAATGTGTTGCTATACCACCAATACTGAAAAGGACTAAGAGTCCGAAACATAAGCAACGTAGTCAAACCCATACTACAGATACCAGGCTCCTACCTAGGAACCCCTAACTACTCATCGACGTCGAGGTAGAACCCTTCTTCGGCTGCATCACCGTAGTCTGAAACAAAACAACAACGAGGCAAGGTTGAGTACAAAAGGTACTCCGCAAGACTTGGCTTCTAAGTTCTTTGCGTAAAGCCAACATTGTTTTTCCGAAGTCGAGGAAGAAGAAGCACGTGTAATAGAGCATTTTTAAAACAGAGGAGGAATCTACTCAACTACTGAGATCATCATGTTCTTTTGTTCCACCAATACTTTCTCATTCCAGACTACCTCATGCTACAAGAATCACCCCTCTCGACGTAGTCGAGGAGGCATCCTTTATTCGTTCTCAACAAGTTTTAGTCATTCTGTTAGAGTTGTCTATGATCACAGAATCTGTTGCCAAGTCGTCCGTAACCGTGGACACGGCTTCTCGAGGAGATTTATCCCTGCAAGGTGTACACTTTACCCACACGTATCAACCGACTCTTAACGCCACGCGGTAACGCTCCTCTGTAAGAGCGCGGCAGAGTGTGGTCGACCACGGCCTTTACCTTGCTTAACCCTATCCACGAGTCAACCCAAACAGGGCGACCCCGTCAATAGGGAGTTGGCCACCTCCTGACGGCCCCTGTTCTGTGAGTTGGGACAAGATCCGTGTACGTCCATCACTGCTCCCGGCGATGCCCTAGTTTTCTCCAATACATTTTATGACACACCCGCAAATGGAAACTTCAATCTACGTGACCCATGGAAGTGGCTAGACAAGTTAGTTATCCGAGCGGGGTTCATTGGCCCGCGTGTGGCTGCATGCTCAGTCTTGGCTTCGAAGGCGAGAACTCGCACCTAGGGGCATGAACGAGACAAAAACCACAACCCACAGTGGCCTCAACATCCATGCAATGTTAATCATGTTATCCAAATCACATCAAAGCATAAACACCTTTCATACTAGATTCACACATTGACAGCATTCATCACCCGGATGAAGCAGATCATAAGACTAAGCATGTCTAAGCATAGAACACACAAGGCTCTACATTACTCAAACAACCCTAGTCATACTAGGAGGGTAAATATGTATGAGGATGACATAAAGGGGGATCATGGAGTGGATAGGATAACTCTAAAAGACTCAAAACTTAGTTGAATCGCATGCATGAGTAAGAGGTTGAAAGGACTCAAAACATGGGTGGAGCCATGACGTTGTGCTTGCCTTGCTCATCGAAGGTGGAACTGGAGTTGTCGTAGAAGGCTGGATCAACCTCCGAGTCTCAGTCTATCGAGAACAAACAACACCGGAAAGAAGGCAAACATTCAATACATGGTAACCGTACAATGCACAATATGTATGCATGATCAAAACAATGCAAAGGATTTGAGCCTTCGAAGGTAAAACAGAATGCTAGGGTTTTACGTCGAAAAACGATGATCACCGGAGGGGGAAAACCCTACTTTAGAGGCGTGTCCAAGATTAGTTGCTCAATGGACTTGGAGAACCCCATAGCTAGGTTTCATTTGTCTTCCTGACCATTTTGGTAGATTACACTTAATTTTCTGATTTTATTGAATTAAAACTTCATTATTTTAATGAATTTAATTCAAATTCAAATATGGTCTCATTTTGAACCTTATCAGACATGAATGAAAATGATATAAACAGATAGCTCACATTTGTCTGAACATTTTGCATATTTTTCCATATTTTTTCGAGTTAAAAATTAAAAGTTATTTAATTTGCAAATTTTAATCATATTCTATTATTTCTATTTACTGTGGCCCCACCTGTTAGTTTAAAAACAAAAAAAACCAAAAAGCAGAAAAACCCAGGCGCGACACGTGGCCAGGTAACGTCGTGATGACGCCACGCTAACATCACGCGGTAGCCGACTGGGGGCAGAGGTGGACGCCGGCGGCATTTCCGGCGACCCCCGGATGCGTGGGTTGTCTCTTTGGAACCACCTCGTCAAGGGGAACCTGAAGAGGGCGGCGCCGCTTGCTAGAGGTCGACGACGGCTAGTCGCCGTGAGGATTCTGCAGCGGAGGGGCTCGGGCTCCGGCGGGGTTCTCGATTCAGGGAAGGAGGAGGTGAATGGAGAGGATGGGGAGGATGAGAAGCTCACTAGGAGCGCGTCGGAGTGATCAACGGGACCGGAGGAGCTCGGGAACGGCGGCGCGGTGGAGATTCTTCCGGCGGCGGGAGACAAGAAGACGAACGCGGTTCAACACGTCTAGCCCATCCCGGCGACTCCAAGCACTTGTGGAGGGAGAGGGCGTCACGACGGTCCTGTTGAGCTGATAGATGGGCTCAGGAGGCGAGGAATCGACGGCGGCGGTGGATCTCCGGTGAGGGCTAGGGTTCGGGCTCACAGGGAGAAGAGGCAGAGGGAGGAGGCGGCGTGGGGGGTTTCTGCGGGGTGAGGTCGATACGACGGCTCCTGACGGGGTCCTCACCGTCTCTCCACGTCGGAAGCAGGAGTTGGCGCGGCGGTCGTTGTCTTCCTCGTCGTTCTGGCCCGACGGAAAGAAGAAAGGAGAAAAGAAAACAATTCCCGGAAAACCCCCTGCATAATTCGGAAAATTGCAGAAACGTCCTCCTGGGGCTGAAAACAGACGAAAAAAGAAGATTTGGGGGCCTTTTTGGAAACCAAAAATTACACAAAAATAACCATTGGAGAGCTCTTAAAAATGTGACATTTCCATGATGTGTTTGGTTTATATTGAAGAACTTATTAAAACAAGTTTGTGGGAAGCTAGATTAAGTGATTTTTGGTAATTCACTCATTAATTTTCATATGCAAATTCTTCGTCCACTTTTTCATGCATGTATGCCATGTACACAACACCTAACTTTATATTACACAAAAGTAGGGATGTTACACCAAACAAAGAGAGCGAGGTAATCTCGGGTCTCCAAGACCATGCCACACTCTAACACACATGGTATGTGATACCATGGGATTTGGTGGCATTCATACAATCCGGAGCGCCCCTCCGGAGAAACCATAGCCCCGATGGGGAAAAAGACGGAACTGCCGTTCTGCCCCATCTACGTGAGCCGGAAGGGGGCAGAAAAGTGGAACTAACTGCTTGGTTGTTTTAGGATAGGCCCAAGGAACACCCAAAAGAATGGTAGGTCCCACCTCTTGGCAAGATTCCCCCAGTTCCGTCACACCCGGGAGTTTCGGGCTCTCATTAATTAGTCCTGGAACCCACGAGAGAGAATCCGACACCGGTGAAACCCTAACATAGAGAGCAAGGAAATCTTGGGCATACAAGACCCATGCCAAACTCTAGCACACATGGTATGGCGTGAAATGGGATTTTGTGGCATTTAGACGATCTGGAGCCCCATCTTCGGAGAAACCATATATAGCCATGATGGGGAAAAAGACGGAGCTACCGTTCAGGCCCCTCCACATGAGCCGAAACGGGGTAGCAAAGTGGAAGCAACTTCTTGGTTGTGTTATGTTAGGACCAAGGAACACCCAAGAAAATGGTAGTGCCGACCTCTTCGAATGATTCCCCCAGTCCCGTCAGATCTGGGAGTTTCAGGCTCTAATTAAGTAGTCCTGGAACCCGTAGAGAGAATCTGACGCCGGTGAAGCCCTAACAGAGAGAGCGACGGAATATTGGTCATCAAAGACCCATTACACACTATAATACAAATTATATGGCATACAATGGGATTTGGTGGCACTCAGACGATCTGAAGCTCCCTGTTTGGATAAACCATAGCCCCGTTGGGAAAAAAGAAGGAACTGCCGTTTTGACCCTCTACGTGAGCCGGAAGGGGGCAGAAAAGTGGAACCAATTTCTTTTTTGTGTTAGGTTAGGCCCAAGGAACACCCAATACATTGTTAGGTCCCACCTCTTGGCAAGATTCCCCCAGTTCCGTCAGATCCGGGAGTTTCGGGCTCTAAGTAGTCATGCAACACGCTAGAGAGAATCCGACGCCGGTGAAGCCCTAACACAGAGAGCGAGGTAATCTCGGGTCTCCAAGACCATGACACACTCTAACACACATGGCATCTCATACCATGGGATTTGGTGGCATTCATACGATCCAGAGCCCCCCTCCGGAGAAACCATAGTCCCGATGGGGAAAAAGGCGGAACTGCTGTTCTGCCCCATCTACGAGAGTCGGAAGGGGGTAGCAAAGTGGAGCTAACTGTTTGGTTGTGTTAGGATAGGTCCAAGGAATACCCAAGTAATTTTTAGTAACATGGACAATGTGCTTCAAGATAATAGGGATAAGATCAATATTTAGGGATGCCTTCTAAAAGAATTTGTGTCGAGGGGGTTACCCCCGAGTAGGGGTAAGGCAAGTGTTAAAGTGAAGGTCAAAGTGCTGTTGACCGGGTAGACGGCTACCCGGGTACCTGCTACCCGGAGGATTCTATCCGGACATATTCACTGAAGACCAGGAGAAGATATTGAGCAAGATTGTACTCAACCGAATAGAGAAATGGTCCGAGTAGATGGGCAGCAATCCTACTCGGGCCAGAAGTCAATGGAGCCGTTCTGACAGAGATCCCGCGTATCTCGCAGCCGTACCGGCGTGCGGTTCAACTTACTAGGTATGTGATCATCAGTGACGCGGCGTGGTGACAGCGAGGTGGGCACCTGTCTTGTCTTGTCACTGACAGGGGGGACATGACATGATGGGGGTCTACGCTGTGAGGCTGACAGAGTGGACAGGACCTGTCAGCCGTACATCATGGCGGCTTCTCGGCGCGAGATCCCGGAAGCGTGCTCACGTCACAGTGCTCAAGTCACATCAGTTGTACGTTTTAGTCTTTGTTTATTAGGCTAGGCACCAGTATATAAGGTGCCCTTCCCCCTCTTGCGCGAGGGACGTTGCCTCAGATCGCATTTATTGCTAGAGACAGCACTAGAGCTAGAGAGAACAGCCGAGTGGCTACTCGGCCAAGAGGCAAACTTGTACTGTGGTTACTCGGAGAATACACATATAGAGAGATAGGAAGGAGTAGGGGTGTTACCTCCACACGAGGGCCATGAACCTGGGTAGATCTTGTTGTGTTTGCACTGTTACTTACGCGCGGCTACTCGCCGTGCGATCCCTCCCCGGATACCCCCAGCGTCCATTGGCCCCAACTTTAGCCATCCCATGGCATCTGTCTTCTCAACACCACGACAGTTGGCGCCCACCGTGGGGCCAGCAGCAGCGCTGGCTGGGGTTCACATTCGGACGGGACCGATTTTCGCTTCAGGGGAGCGCGTGGTCTGTGGCCTTGTCCACAGATTCGGCTCCTTTGACTTCGTCTCCGACAACACTGGAGATTTCGGCGGCAGGCCCATGCCTGCAGGTGGCTCGATGCTCTCCTTCGGCACGCACCTGGTCTACGTCGCCACCACCGTCATCCGCGAGTTCCCGGAGGTGATGCTTGTCGCGGAAGATCCTCCTGCTGTAATCGCTGCCCGCGGGAAGCCAACTGGCTGCTCTGCGGACAACGTGGAGGTGATGATAACGGGCCCGGCTATTGATGCCGGGAAAGGCGCGGCCGCTACCGCGGGCGTCATCGAGGAACCTGCGGGTGCTAGGGGCCACAAGCCCTACGAGATGCCCCAAAACATCCCGGGTTACGTGGATCCTTCCACGTCCACGGCTATACTAGCTGCTGGCGGAGACGCAACCGTGCAGTTGGGCATGCCACGAGCCAACGAGGCGGAACTTGCCGCCTTGAGGGCGCAACTCGAGCAGCAGCGTCAGACGCTACTCGTCGAGTCCCGGGCGCTGGATAAGGTTAGGCTCGAGCTTAACCTAGATCAGATTTAGTACAACCGCGCGCATGGTTTTAGTCCCATTTCTAGGCTGCCTAGCAAGATAGGCGTTACTCGTCGCAACTTAGGCGAGGAGCTAGCTAGAGATGGTAGGGCTGCTAGCCGCACTACTACTTTAAACACTGTTAATAGGCCCACATACAGCACCCCCGCCAAAACTCTTAGGGCCGCAGAGGCAGTTGCTGCAGAGTTGCCGCATCTCACTGGCGAAGCGCGCGTTAGGCAGCAGGATAGACTCAACGAGCTAGTGCTAGAGGCTGGCAGGCAGAACGAGGAGTTCCGGAAAACCAATCCAGGTGCTGGTGTTTCCCATGTTGTTCACTCGCATGGGATGAGATCTATGGATCAGGCGTCATCACCGCTTCCCGGTGGTGATAGAGCCCAGAGCGTGACCTCTGGGAGAAACAAACAGATGCAGGTGTACGACCCGGTTGTCGCTAGAAAACAACATACTATAGAGCGGCAGCCCGGTCATAAACACAACTCTGTAGGAGCAGGCTATCAAGCCACTAAAGCTCATAGCAAGGGGCAAGGAGGAAACCGAGAATGCACATCTCGGCGTCATGCTTCCCAGCCTACCCAGCAGAGGGTGCAGCCGCAAGCGGTTGTGGTAGCAGCCAACCCGGTTGTGCAACCCGCAGCTGTGCAGTAGGACCGCTACGACGACGGGTACTCGGCGATGGGGCTAGGCGGGTACGCTGACCCAAGAGACGTCACTGACCGCCTCGGTGATAGGATGTTGGAGCCCACTGATGCAAGGTACAAGCTGGACCAGATCAACCGGTCTGCGCAACTCGAAATGAAGGGGCCACCCGGCCCAGATTGCTTTGGTCGCCGCATCATGGAGGAGCCCTCCGTGAACAAGTTCCAGCTGGCTAGAGGGACCAAGTGCTATGATGGCAGCACCAAGCCGTAAGACTGGCTAAGTGACTATGCTACTGATGTGCACATTGCAGGAGGTAACCGGAGATGGGATGTGCGGTATGTTCCGCAGATGCTAGAGGGCAATGCTCGGACTTGGCTCAACAACCTGCCCAAGGACAGCATTAACTGCTGGCTGGACTTCTCGGAAGCCTTCATCAGCAACTTCACCAGCACGTACAAGAGGATGAATAGGCCGCAGCAACTGTCCGCTTGCAAGCAGCGAGAAGAGGAGACTGACCGAGATTACCTTACTCGGTGGAGCACTTTGAGGAACACCTGTGAGGGTGTGAATGAGGCCCAGGCCATTACCTGGTTTGCTCAGGGCTGCAGGCATGGCAGCATGTTGTGGCAGAAGCTGCAGAGAGAGATGCCCAGTACGCTCGCCGAGACGATCAAGATTGCATATATGTATGCACTCGGTGACCCTACTCAGCCTCTGCTCGATTCTGTTGAGCCGAGAAGGAAGCACCATGATGGCAGCAGACGCCAGGATTTCCGCAACAAGCGCAGAGGTGACCGCATAGATACTTGGTACGATCCCGAGGAGGTGAATGCGGTGACTCAGGGTCATGCAGCTGCTGTGAGTAGCCAAAGGCAAAAAACTGCTGGAGCCCAATACGGGAAAAACCAGAATCAGGGCCAAGGCATCAAGAAGCCATACAATGCTCCCCAGCAGGGTAGAGGCAACCCGGATCCGATTTTCATCTTTGAGAACATGAAGGTTGGGCCATGCAGCTTCCATATTAGGCATCCGAGTAGGCCAGCCAACCACACTACCCGGTAGTGCAGCTGGTGGGACCGCATCAAGAGTGAAGACGCTGATCAGCTGCCCCCTCCTCCTCCTCTGTCGGCTGTGAATGCCAATGTGCAGCCTATTCGGGCAGCTGCTCCCAGACCAGCAGGGAATCCGAGAAGGGAGAATGTGAACCAACTGGCTCAGGGAGCCAACCGCAACTACAACAACAACAACAACCGCAACTACAACAAAAACAACAACAACAACAACCGCAACTACAACAACCGCAACCGCAAGTTCAACAACAACAATAACAACAGGAACAACAACAACAACAACAACAACAACGGCAACAATGATGGTGGAGACCGCAACCAGTACCAGGAGCACCATGAGAGTTACATGATCTTCACCACCGAGCCAGACGACAAGCAGTCACAGCGCAGGCGCGCGATGGAGGCAAATGCAGTGATCCCGGCTGTGTCTCACTACCTGCACTGGTGAGACCAAGAGATTACTTGGTCCAAAGCTGATCACCCCAAGGTGATGCCTAATCCGGGTACCTATGCACTGGTGGTGGATCCCACTTTCTTGGGAACTCAGAAGAATGTCAGGTTCAGCAAAGTGCTGATTGATAACGGCAGCAGCATCAACATCATGTACCGGGATACACTGGAGAAGCTCGGCCTTGCCGAGAACACGCTGCTACCCAGCAGGACCACTTTCCACGGAATTGTGCCGGGAGTATCTTGTGCTCCAATCGGCCGCATCTGGATCGATGTCCTATTCGGCACCAGAGAGAACTGCCGCACCGAGTGCCTGCAGTTCGAGGTTGTTGATCTTCAGAGCCCCTACCACGCTCTACTCGGTAGGCCTGCCCTCACCAAGTTCATGGCCTCAACCCATGCCGCTTACCTGAAGATGAAGATACCTGGTCCCAATGGATTCATCACCATCTCGGGTGATTACAAGCGTTCCTTGGAGTGTGCCTCTGCTAGCTCTCAGCTGGCGGAATCCCTGGCCATTGCTGCCGAGAAAAAGAAGATACACGAGGTGGTGGCTATGGCGCAAGCAGCGCAAGGTGGTGCGCCTGGCATGCCGAGTTCCCAGTATGGAACTGCTTTCCAAGCGTCCCAGGAGACAAAGAAGGTCCAGGTCGATCCTGAGTTCCCAGACCGTGTTGCCATCAATGGCGCCGGGTTGGGAGAGATATAAGAAAGCGAGCTCATCCACTTCCTCCGTGAGAATCAGGACGTCTTTGCATGGTCCAATGAGGATCTGCCGGGTGTCCCGAGCGAGTTGGTTGAGCACTCGCTGCATGTGCGTCCTGACGCCAAGCCAGTCAAGCAGGCTATGCTCCGCTTTGGTGATGAGAGGAGGAAAGTCATCGGTGATGAGATCACCAAGTTGCTTATAAGCGGATTCATCATGGAGGTATTGCATCCGGACTGGCTAGCCAACCCGGTTATGGTTCAGAAGAAGAAGGAGGACCCCAAGGCCGACACTGCATGGCACATGTGCGTGGACTACACCGACCTGAACAAGGCTTGCCCCAAGGACCCATTCCCGCTACCCCGCATAGATCAGGTGATCGATTCCACTGCCGGTTGCGAGCTTTTGTCTTTCATTGATGCCTACTCTGGTTTCCATCAGATAGCTCTCAACCCGGATGATCAAATAAAAATTGCCTTTATTACCCCGTGCGGGGCTTATTGCTATCGTGTTATGTGCTTTCGGATGCGGAATGCTGGGGCTACCTATCAGAGATACATGCAGAAATGCTTGCATGATCAAATTGGCAAGAATGCGCAGGTGTACGTAGATGACATTGTCATCAAAACGAATAAAACACATACTCTGCTTAGTGATATTGAGGAAACTTTTGCCAACTTCCGCTAGTATAGGATGAAGTTGAATCCGACTAAATGCACCTTTGGCGTCCCGGCTGGCAAGTTACTCGGCTTCTTGGTTTCTAGCCGGGGCATTGAGGCCAATCCTTCAAAGATAAAAGCTATAGAGAGCATATCTTTGCCGAGATCACTGAAGGATGTGCAGAATTTCACCGGATGCCTGGCTTCTCTAAGCCGCTTCCTGGGCAGAATGGGTGAGAAGGCCTTGCCTCTCTATCTGTTGATGAAAAATAGTGACAAATTTGTCTGGACACCGCAAGCTGATGTGGCATTTAAGGAGCTGAAGGCCATGCTGGGTAGCGCTCCCATCGTGGCAAGTTCGCTACCCAAAGAGCCAATGCTGCTCTGTATCGCAGCTACCAACCGGGTGGTCAGGGTGGTGATTGTGGTGGAAAGAGAAGAGGAAGGCAAGACTGTGCAGCGGCCAGTGTACTAACTCTGCGAGGTGCTATCCAAATCCAAGCAAAACTACCCGCACTACCAGAAGATGACATATGGTGTGTACCTAGGTGCCAAGAAGCTGAAGCATTATTTCCAAGAGCATCCCATCACAGTGGTGAGCTCCACTCCCATCTCGGACATCATGGGCAATAAGGATGCAAGTGGCAGAGTAGCCAAGTGGGAAATCGAGCTAGACGCGTACGCTCCCTTGTACGCGAAAAGAGAAGCCATCAAGTCACAGATTTTGGCAGATTTTCTAGTGGATTGGGCTGAGGTGCAGTATGATCCTCCCTTGCCGGAAACCAACTACTGGAAGATGCATTTTGATGGCTCCAAAGTGAAGGAGGCCTTGGTGCTGGCGTAGTGCTTACGTCACCCAAGAGAGATCAACTCAAGTACATGCTGCAGATTCATTTCAAGGCATCTAACAATGTGGCCGAGTATGAGGCAGTGGTGCATGGCTTGAGGGTAGCCAAGGAGATTGGGGTGCAGCGTATTGTCTGCTATGGAGACTCGGACTTGGTGGTGCAGCAAGTATCCGGCACTTAGGATCTCCTGGATGCCAATATGGTGTCTTATCGGTTTATGGTGCAAACCATGACTGGCTTCTTTGAAGGGTGTGAATTTCATCATATACAACGAGCTGAGAACGATGCAGCAGATACTCTATCCAAGTTGGGATCTTCTCGGCAGTTTATCCCAGCTGGGATTGCCTTGGAGCATTTGAGAAAGCCATCCATGAAACCATCACCCAACTCGGAGTCTATCTTTGTTCCATCCCTGCCAGGAGAAGAAGTTGTGCCCATGGAGATTGATTGGGAGGCTGCAAAAGAAAACCAGGGGACTGCCGTCTCCAACCAGGGGACTGGCGCCTGCAACCCGGGGATTGCTCCATTCGACTCGGGGACTGTCGCATTCATCGAGGGGGTCATTTCCGAGTACTCGGGGACTCAGGGCTTTGCCCTCAACTCAGAAGAGGTCTTGGTAGTTGATCCAATGGAAATGGACAACCAATGTTTCCCATCCAGGAGACACCGAGTTGGGCTCTGCCCATATTATCCTTTCTAACAGATAGCACATTGCCGAGTGATGAGGTTACGGCCAGGAAGATACAGAGAAGATCCAAGGGCTATACCATATTCAATAAGGTGCTGTACAGAAGGAGTCCTACTGGTGTGCTGCAACGCTGCGTTGAGCCGGAAGAAGGAGAAGAAATTCTGGCGGAGATACATCAGGGAGAATGCGGGCATCACGCCTCTTCTCGGGCTCTAGTAAACAAGGCTTTTCGGCATGGGTTCTTTTGGATCACTTCCTTGCAACAAGCTGAAGATATTGTGAGAAAGTGCAACGGGTGTCAGAGGTTTGCAAGTAAGATCCATATGCCAGCTTCCGAGTTGAAGACTATTCCTATTACTTGGCCATTTGCAGTTTGGTGCTTGGACATGGTAGGCCCCTTCAAGCCGGCTAGAGGCAACATGACTCACATCTTGGTCATGGTTGACAATTTCACCAAGTGGATTGAGGTCAAGCCTATTCAGAAGTGTGATGGAGTCATAGCTGTGAGTTTCCTGAAGGATGTGATCCTGAGATATGGCTACCCGCACAGCATTATCACTGATAATGGCACAAACTTTGATGAGGGTGCTTTCGCAAGATTCTGCAGAGAGAAGCGGATCCGGATAGATGTTGCATCTGTTGCGCATCCGGCCTCCAATGGGAAAGTTGAAAGAGCAAATGGCATGGTGCTATCCGGCATAAACCCAAGGCTGATTGAGCCATTACAGCAAACCCCTGGTTGTTGGCTGGACGAGTTGCCAGCGGTGTTGTGGAGTCTAAGGACTACCCCTAACCGATCAACCGGATACACACCATTCTTCCTGGTATATGGAGCTGAGGCCGTGTTGCCGACTGACCTAGAGCATGACTCGCCCCGAGTAACCCTCTACACTGAGGAGGAGACGAGAGAAGCTCGAGAAAATGACATTGACCTGCTAGAAGAAGCAAGAGAGTTAACTCTGTCACGTTTAGCTATCTATCAGCAAAACTTGAGGCGTTATCACAGTCGGAAAGTAAACCCAAGGGTTTTCCGAGAAGGAGACATGGTCCTTAGTATCGTGCAACGCACGGCCGGGATGCACAAGCTATCCCCTCCGTGGGAAGGGCCTTTCATTGTGAGCAAGGCTCTGCAGAATGATGCCTACTATCTAGTTGACGCACAGGCACCCCAGAAGAACAGGCCGGATAAAGCAGGAGAGGAATCTAAGCGCCCCTGGAATGTAGCTCTACTCCGACGTTTTCACTCATGAGCAAAAAAGTTGTATGTATCTCCTCAAACCGAGTTAAAATTCTAGTAGGGACTCCGAATTCAAACTCGGGGACTACCCTTGTCCAAATTGCTCCATGTGTTTTTACTCTGTTTTACTTTTTCTACTCGGTTGAGTCACTTAGAATTTCATAAGCATATATAGTAATGTGTTTAAACCCAAGGGCCAACACTTCGACTCTGCTGCTGTCCGCAACCCGGCTTGATGGCAAGCAAGAGAACAAGCCAACGGTCAATGAACACACGAAAAATTGCTAAGGAAAGGAAGCATGTGGCAATCGAGTAGAGTGTTTTTTTACTGTTTTCTCTCTTTTCGGCTGAGTGGTGGGCAGCGTTACCATGCTTTTTTCTAAGTGGCTAAGTATTTGAAACTCAGACTTTGAAATCTTGTGACTCGACTACCAAAAAAGCCACAAGTGGCAGGTAAGAGCTGAGACAAAGAGAAAGAGTGGATAAAAAATGCAACTCGGGGACTCGCATATTAACGCAATCCGGCATTAAGCCAGAATTGCTAAGTACTGATCAGATAAAAACTTAGTAGCAACAAACATAAGTGTATCGGTTACATATGCACCCGGCATCCCGGGGATCTCATAAGTGTTTGAAGATAAAGTGTGCAGGAATTACACCAGTGTAGAAGATGTGTTGTAGGCATCGGTGTTGGCAGAGGTAGTTGGCTCGGAGGTTGTTGTGGCCATGGAGATCGGGTCCGTTGCAGAGGTGGAGGACAGAGGTGACTGGGTGCTGGGCATTGGGTAGACACCAGTTGGCGCAGCACCAGTCACACCCAACTCGGGAGCCGGCTCCTCGATCACCATCTCGGTTGTGATGGTGGCCTCCTGTGCAGTGGGCTGCGGCTGCTCGGCATCTATGTTGGTGGCCAACTCGGATTCCTCCGTGTTGTCCTGTTGCTCGGTCCCCTCAGTCACCTTGGCCTTCCCCTTCTCGGATGCTCCCTTTGTGGCGTCTTCCTAGAAATCGGCCAAGTCTTTGCTAGCAACATCGTCATCTTCGTCATCATCATCGTCCTCATCATCATCATCTTCTCCGACATCCATGTCCGGCTCGGTGAGGCCGTCAATGTAGACGCTGGTCTCGGCGTAGGAGGCGATCTCGTAGGCCACCTCTTTCCGGCGAGTGATGCAATCCGGATCCTTTGTCCACTTGGAGTCTTCACGGCGCGTGCGGATCCTGTCGAGATCCAGATTCTCGTACCAGCTGATGATAAAGTGTAGCAACTCGTCAGCTCTGGCCCAAGCTGCGGAGGCACGCCAATTCTTGAGCTCAGCCTTGACTTCTTCCAAGTGCTTGGCAATTTGGCAGAAGGTTTCTGGCACCTCCTTTTCATGCCAGAATATCTTGTGAAGCTTGAATCCAATGGACACCATGGAGGTGCCCAGGCCCTTGAGGGAGCGGATCTGCGTCTTGATGTTGAGGAGATGGTCATTGATGCTGGATGTGTTGTCGATATCTAGACCAGATGTGGCCCTGAGCTGTCTTGCCTTGTCCAAATCTGGCACACCAGCAGAGCGGAGTTCCGGGAAGATGTCTGCATAAGGAACTAGTGTGAATAAGAAACAGAGACCGAGAAGAGGTAAAACCGGGTAGAAGAAGGCAGAGAAGAGAAAACCAAGCCAAGTGCAGCGTAAAAGCAACTCACATTCCAGGTCCACCAGCAGGGCTCCCAGCTTGATCTTCCAGTCATTCTCGTCTGAGATGTGCTTGTCATGGATGCGGAGTGATTCCGATATCTGAGTAACAAGAGCAGAGTTATGGTCCTTCAGCATTTGGATCTCCGGCTCGAGGGCTCGCTTCTCGGCATTGGATCGCCTCTCAAACTCCTGCTTCTCATTGACGTGGTTAATGGCAGTCTGGAGGGCGTCTTTCAAGTCAATTTGGAGCTTCTTGAACTCCGCCCTCTCGGCCGTGCACTCTTGCTCGATCTCTGCTTCACGGGTTTGCAACTGCTGCTGCACCTCGACAGGCGTGAGGCAGTTCAAGTGTTGCTCCCGGAAGTTCTTATACTCTTCTGCGAGAAGAACAACATTGTCAGCAGAACAACCAAGTAGGAAAACACAAGTGCAGAGAAGAAAGAGGAAGACTCACCTTCCAGAGTACGGATCTTGCTCTGGGCAGAGGCGGCGAAAACTTCGCAGTCTTGGTGCCTATCCATCAAGTCCCTGAGCTTGCCTGCAGAGAAAATAGCAATTAAGCAAAAAGCAAACACGGGCGTAAATAGAAAACGCACAAACCGAGATGCTAAAAGCTTACCTTCGACCTCAGAGATCTGGAGAGTGCGTTCTAGGGCCATCTGCTCCATCGCCTCACTATCTTTTTTGTCCGCTTCTAGAGCCTGGATACGATCTTTGGCATTGCGGTGGTTCCAGAGAAGCCGACGGAAAACCTTTGTCCTCTTCTGGCCGCTATCCTGCAGAGAAGAAGGGAAAAGAGTAAGTTTTTTTGGAAGATTTGGCCCGAGTAAATGTCAACTCGGTTGAGTCTTCACCTACTCGGCCTGAATCTCGGGGACTGGGGAGTGGCTAAGAGAAAGAAGAAAAGAGAAGAGAAAGGAGAAACCAGCAACTCGGAAAATGCATAATGAACAGACACTTACCAGATAGCTTTGCTCAATGTCCTCTATGTTCTTGCGGAGGATGAACATCTTTCCGGCCAGAGTACAACAGGGGCTGGCAACCGTCATCCCAACAGAGCCGACCTCAGCCTTGTTCCAGTCAGTGCGGTAATGATCGATCTGGCCCAACTCAAGACCGTTCCAGGTGGGGTTACCGTGCGCTTTGTTGTTCCAGTCCTTATCCACGTAGCCTACTCGGTCCAAGATGGCCGCAAGGCCCTCTTCGGGAAGCTCTTCCTCTTCTTCGCCACGGGAAGAAAGTTCATTGATGACCAATGCACCCCTCTTGCCCTTGGACTTGGAGGTTCCCACGGCTTGGCCTTGTTTGAGCGTGGCTAGGCGCTTCTCGTCCTTGGACAGCGGGATCTGGGGGCGCTGCGACAAAGTGATCATATACTGGGGGTATGTGCGCGGCGCACTGCCGCTAGCACCAGCACTTTGCTTCTCGACGGGGCCAGTGGTGACCCCGGAGGCAGCCGGGTTGGCGCTGGAACCAGATGGAGTGAGCGCCAGCTGGGTGTTATGCACTTGCTTCCTGGATTGCCCACCTCGTGGCTTGGGGGACGGCATCTGCTGCCCAGCCTGCGAAGCACTACGCTTCGGTTGTATCCGGGTTGTCGTGGGATAATCACGGCAGACGTTACCAGGGGTAACTTACGTTGGGGCAAATCGACTCTTGTGTTTGGGAGAGGGTTTAGCTCAGGGGAAATCATGTTATCAAGCGATCTGGTAGCTCTGGCAGTAATGTCGCGGAGTCTCCGATCTAGGGTTACAACTATCAACTCTCGTATTACAAAATACTCGAATATCTGGTGAAGCCCTGTTTCTCTAACCCTAGGAGCCGGTTTATATGTTATCCGGCTCCCTGGCTTCCCATACAAGATACACCCGGAATCCTACCCGGAAACCGCACACAACCCTAAGTTTCCTAATCTTAACCCCTAAGGTACGGGTTACAAGGCCTACGCTCCCTTTTGGGCCTTCTAGAAACTCCTCCACCTTGGGCCGGGTCTTGTGCGATTCCCTTCGGGCCGGGTTTCACCTTGGTATTAGCCTACAAGGTTATCATCCCTCCATCAGTAGTCCCCAGAATAGCTTGGGCTTCTCGGGATCAACCATGAAGCGCACGCTATTCCCTGCAAAACAATAAACATTCAAATTCATAATATACCGGGTTAGAATGCTTTGATAATAGCTAGGCCTGCTCTTTGGGAGGTCCATATAATAACCCGGCATTTTCCGAGTCAGGACACCATCTCCGGGGTCAACACTCCGAGGGAACATGACGAGACTCGGCATCAGCATCGCTACTATTTAATCCGAATATCACGCTCGTAATCTATCATGATCTCCATCCGGATATCTCTCAACGGATATTTTGGTGCTTATCCCCAAATTTCCGGACCGGATCTTTTTTTCCCTCAAAAATTTCGCCTACCGCCCAAACCTAGGGATTTCCTCCCGCACCTATAAATAGTGCTCAGGGGCTAACCCTAAATCTCACAGGACATTTCCCATCTCTCTCTCTTTCTTTCATTCTGCCTCCGCGCCCACGAGCCCCACCCGAGCTCGCATCGCCAGAGCCGCGCCGCCGCCCGCAAGGACAACACCGGAGTTGCGCCGTTGCCGCTAGGTCGCCATCGTCCGTGCCTGCGATGCCGCCACCAATCGCCGTCGTAACGCCCACGAGCAAGACTCCAATCGGGCCGCCAGAGATCTCGAGACGCCGCCGCCGCCGAGCTAATCTCCGCTACCGCGCATCTCTCCCTCAGTCCATCCGGTAAATCCCTCTATCTTTTAGATCTATATCCTTTTTTTTATTTCGCGCGTATACTTTAGGATCCAATCTCATCCGCTAAGTATTCACTATTCCCTCAATAGCTTGGCATGCCCCTGTAATTCCTAATTTCATGCCTTTCCATGGCTCGCACTTAGCTAATTCCACGTCTATGCCTCTTAGCACATTTTCACAATTTGCAATCTCATAATTCCCCATGTATTCTCAACTAGATCCATTTGCCAAATTTTGCAAGTACTTTAGTCGTTTTTCCCTTTCTTCTTCTCATTATTTCGAATAGCTGCACTCTCCGGGTTTCTTGATATTCACACACTTGCATTTTACTCCTTTTAGATCCACACTCCATGGCTCCTAAGGCAAGCGCCAAGTCAAAGGGCAAAAACCCGGCCGGCAAGCAAAAGCCGGGTCAGTCCATTTCCGCCAACTCGGCGAAATCGACTGTCACAAAGGCTAAGCTTGATGAGCTGGCCGAATTGGGTGTCCTGCCTACCTGGTCGGAGATCCACTGGAGGATACCCGGCGAGGAGACTTGGCCTTCACCAGGCCTAGATGAGGTGGTGGTTTTCGTCGAGCACGTGATCCGGGGTTTCCGCCCCCCGGGTCACTCTTTCTTCCGGGAACTCCTGGACCACTACAAACTCCTGGTATTCGATATCGGCCCCAATTCTATGCTTAACATCTGCCACTTCATAGTCTTATGTGAAGCCTATTTATGCATCCCTCCCAACCTAGCTTTATTTCTCGAACTCTTTCAATGCAAACCATGCCGAGAGAGCGGCGACGGGGCCCTCCTAGTGTGTGGAGGAGTCTCAATTCAGAGACGGAAAAATTCCCTGATGCCGACTCTTAGCCTCCATACTCACGTCAAACACTGGCAAAAAACCTATTTTTACTGCCAAGATACCTCTTTACCCGGCGAGAAGCCATTGCCGGGTTTCTCCGATGATATCCTCACTTTGTCCGATAATCTTAACTCCTTCGCACCCGAAGCCGAGAGGCAATCTATCCAGCCTCTTCTCCATAAGCTTGTTGTGCTCTCCGCCCAAGGTCTCCTTGGGCTCAATCTGATAAAAACCTGGGTAAGCTGCCGGATTCAGCCTAACAGCATCCGGCCCAAGCTCATGTGCAACTACTCCGGGCACGTCACCGACTCTCTCCGTTACTCGGAGAAAACTTACCCGGCCTCAGATGTAAACAAAACCATGAAAAACTTCTTGGCCGAGAAGCTTGAAGTGATCCGGAGCATATCCGGACTTAGCCCCTTCATGCGTGATAACCCGGATCCTCCAGTAAGAACCAAAGTTTTAAATAGCCGGCTATAGCCTCCCGAGAGGGTCGGGGCTACGGCTAGAGCCTTCAGAGGCTATATGGAGAATAGCCGCTAATAGCCCGGCTGTATGGATATAGCCCGGATATAGCCTCCTAGGCCGCCAATATCCCGTCTAGGGGAGCAAAAAAATTTGTTCAAAAATTGTCACCTCCGTCAATTTCGGAGTCCAAATCAATCACCGTTGGTTGTTGAATTGCTGTTGTGAGGTGCGAGTGCGACCTATAGCGACCTAGTTTCAGAACCGTTGAACTTTTTCATGAATAGTTGTTATTTAAACTCCTAATTGTTCGTTCATCTTGTATGACTATGTTGTTACGTCATGTATTTGCGAATAATACTATATAAACGATTATATGTTGTCTTAATTTTACTATTTTTTTCAATATTCTAGCAAAACGGCTATATGGTTATAGCCCGGCTATAGCCTTTCGTAGCTTCTGAAACCTCCGGGGCTATATACAATAGCCCGCTATTTTAAACTATGGTAAGAATCGGCTATCACCCCTTTATCGGACTAATATTTCTCTTGCACGATATTCCTCATTCCAATATATCCAGTCGAGGGGATGGCGACTCTTTCCCTAGGCGGCGCTCATGGCGACTCCGAAGAGATCTAGGGTTTTAGCCTTCCCTCTCCGACAATTGTCACTCCGGCACTGTCGTCCTCCTCCCCTACGGCATCTGCCACTCCGGCATTGTCGTCCACCCCTTTCTCCATCATGACCAAGGAAAAGTTTCTTTTTGATCGCTCTTGTTGGCGCTGGAGGGCGATTTTCTCCACCGAGGTGGATCTCAAGTTCAATCCCATTTAAGTGGGTTTTGTTCTGTTAGATCCGAAGGACAAGAAGATCCAACTTGTAGATCAAGCGGGCTTTGTGCTTGATCAACGTTTCCTCAAGGTACGTGAGAGCATTCATCCTGGATCTGAGATCCAATTTGCTTGTCATCGTGCCAGGGTTCAAGATCATTTGGTTCCGCGTAATGGCTCTCTTTTGGATCATTCTAATACCATTGTTCCCATATCGGATGCGGATTCTCTAGTGGCGCTATTGGATCGGAATCCTATTGATCCTTCGGTGGGTTTAGTTCATGCAGCTAAGGTTTTAGACCTGGATTTTTCTAGAGGTCTAGCCCTTGCTAAGGAAGTACGATTACTTTTTGGATCGGACGTTCATGCTACTAAAAATTACGGTGCTTTCAAACTGGTGGTATCTTTTGGCCGTGCTGCTTTCAAAATTGATGAAAATACGGTTGCTTTAGCTCTTGAAGCGGCGATTGGAGGTTATTGTGGTTCCTTAAATGTTACTTGTCTCCATGATCGAGTTTTCTCTTTTGAGGTCTCATCTAAGGAGGTTGGCTTTCATATTATGAAGATTAAATGTTTCTCTTGCTTTCATTTCAAGTGCTATTTTCATCTTTGGAGTTTCGGTGGTCCAAATTGGATTTCTAAATTAAAAAGGTGGAATCACAATCAGGCTAATGAGTGGACATTTGTCACGAGAAAAAAGAATAAGGTAAAATCTAAACGATTCAAGCCTTTTCTTAAAACTTCTGCTACTCGTGCAATTGAACCAACTGCTCCTCCCATGATCAATAATAATTCTGGTTCTGATATTGTTCGCGAGTTGCCTGCAATTAAATTTGGATCGTTTGAACCTGGTTTTCATGCTGCTAAATCTGCTACGGATCCTATTCATGCGGCCCCTGTTGTGGCCTCTATGCCAATTGATGATGGCTTTGCCAAATTGATTGATAAATCGGCGGCCCAGGTTTGGCCTTGCTCTAACTGCCTCGCAGCTAAACATGCAACGGCTGAGTGTACGGGCCGGATTCGGTGTTGGTCTTGTTCACGCTCAGGCCATATCCGCAGAAACTGCCCGGGAATTAATGGAACTCTGTGCTGGGTAGTTAAATCGCCGAATATTGGAACTGAGGAGTCCCCTCCCTCAGCTCTATCCCCTTCCCCTGCCACTGTTCCAGGAAAACCCTCGTCGGAATCGCCTCTCGAATCGGAACCTCCCTCAGCAATGGCGAACATCCCTTGTGATCCGACTCGGTTCCTCCTGGCAGGGATGCATGTCGAGGAGCCCTGGGCGGCCGAGGAGCGGCCTGCTCGCCTCTACATCACCTCTTCCATGGCTCCTGCTCGCCGCCATGAATCTTGGGCCATTGCCCAGCTTGTCCCTCGGCCTCCGGTTGAAGAACTCGACGATATTCTGCAGCAGATCGTCGATTATATCTTTCAAGAACTGCATCTGCAGGTCGTCTCCTTCTCGGAGAGCGCGGTTGGAGTCGGCATGTTCCGCATGGCGGACCAGGTTGCCAGAGATTGCCTGGTAAACTCTCCACCATTTATCTTTCCAAATGGTAGGATGCTATCCTTCGTGAGGCACGACGAAGGAGAGAATGTTAGATCAACTGTCTACACCAGGACTGGATGGATTATGATCTTAAATCTGCACATGGACTACCGTACAGATGAATTTCTTCGTGAGATTGTTTCCAAGTTTGGCAAGCTCCGGACCTGGTGGAGGGAAGATGCTTCTCCCGCTCGTACCCTTCTCTAGGTTACTTATGGTGGAGGCCCGGATATTCCACGCTCGATTGTTATTCGTGAGGTTCAGAGATACGGGGGTCATGTGGTCTCCTGGACCTGCCATGTTTTCATCTTGAACAGCGATGCTGCTGACGCTCTGCCGGGGGATGAAGATCTTCCCCCTCCTGGTGGCAACCCACATCCTGCTTTCGGTGCACCTGTTGCTCCTGTTCATGAGGCGTGGGTTTCACCGGTTCATCCTGAACCACAGCAGGGGGGATGGGTTAACTGGAACAATGAGGAGCAGGGAGAGAATGAGGCGCAGGAGGATCCTGTCGACCAGGCCCCGGAGCCAAAGCAGGTGCAGTCCTCTGTCTCCATTCAGTTCTCTCGTGCCTCAATAGATTCAATTAATGTTGTCCGCGCTGAAGGCCCTGAGCAATTTGTGGAGCTGCAACAACAAGTGGAATAGAATCAGCTGGCCATTGTTCCATTTGTTCCCCCTGAGAATGTTGCAGTTCCGAACAATGATGTTCAGATCCTTCAAGTTCTCTTGCCTGATCCTGTGTTGGAGTGGTCCAGGTACTTTCTGGAACACAAAGCAAGGATTATCTTTGACAGGAGATTTGAATTTCTGTCAGCATTGTTGCCTTTGGAGAAACCTGTCCCCACTGCCGCCCCTGTGCCTATGCTGCTGGAGTTTAGCTCTGCTGTTTCTGAACCTGCTAAGCCTGAGCCTGCTAAAATGAAGAGGGCTAGGAAGGTTACTACTCCGCTAGCCCTCGAGGAGCGTCGGGTGACGAGAAGCCTTGCTAAGAATGCTGGCTTCCGGGTTTTGCCTGCTTCTGACAAGCCGAAACCTAGGAAGAAGGCAAAATCTTCTCGCCCTCAGGATTCTTCTGGGGGAGTGCCTCCTTTCACTCCTGTTGCTGTTCTGCGAAAGGCGGGAAAATTGCTGCAGATAGAAGATTCAGACTTAACTGTGGAGAAGCTTGAAGCTGCTCCAAAGAAGCCCACCAGCTCTTCCAGTTCTGATGATTAGTGGGCCTTTCTCTTCTTTTGTGGGCCTGGTTGGTCCCTGGAGTTTATGTTGGTTTTTTATGATACATTTTGTTATGATGGATGGTATATGTACTGCACTATGGATGTGGTTAATATCTTTTGGTTATCTTCTGTGCTGGTCTCTTACGATTACCAGCAGCTTTGATTTATTTCCATATATTCCATGGATAATACGACCTATTTGAATTTGGACTGGATTGTGTTTGATTGGAATGTCAGAGGCCTAAATGATAAATCTAAAAGAGAAGCAGTCTTTAATAAAATTGAGGAAAGCCAGGCTTCTGTCATTTGCCTCCAGGAAACTAAATGCCAAGATTTTGATCATTCTTTTATTAGGTCTTTCTGTCCTAAAAGGTTTGATCAATTTGCTTTTTCTCCCTCTGTTGGAGTTTCAGGAGGTTTAATTGTGATATGGAATAGTTCAATTTTCAATGGAGAATTAATATAAGTTCATCGTTCTGCCATTCACATTAAATTCACTTCAATTCATAACTCAGTTTCTTGGAATTTAGTGAATGTTTATGGCCCGTGCAAGGGGGTGGAAAGAGAGGATTTTATTAACTGGTTATATAATCTCTCAATTCCTATCCACCAGAACTGGATGATCCTTGGTGATTTTAACTTTACTAGATCACTGGATAATAGAAATAAACCAGGGGCTGATCTTAATGATATGTTTATCTTTAATGATTTCATTAGTCATCTGGGTTTATTGGAACTGCCTGTTAAAGGTAGGAATTTCACTTGGTCCAATATGCAAAATGATCCTCTTTTGGTTCAACTGGATAGGTTTTTTACATCCTGTCAATGGACATTGGATTTTCCAAATACTATGGTTTTACCCATGTCCAAAATCACTTCTGACTACTTGCCTTGTACTGTTAAAATTGGAACAAACATTCCAAAGGCAAAGATTTTTCGGTTTGAAAATCATTGGGTTAACCAACCTGGATTCATTGACCTTGTGACAAAAATTTGGAATACTCCAGTTATGGCCAAATCAATTATCTCCAGAATCACTGCTAAATTAAAGAATCTTAGATATGCTCTAAAGGATTGGGGAAGAAACTTATCTCAGCTGAAAATTCTTATTGATATGAGTAGTAAAGTGATTATATTCCTGGATCAATTGGAAGATGTGAGGAATCTGAGTATTCCTGAGTTTAATTTCAGACTTATTGTTAAAAAGCACATAAAAAATTTGCTTGCTTTGCAGTCTGATTACTGGAAGCAAAGATGTACTATTAGATGGGCTAAGCTTTCTGGTGAAAATACTAAATATTTTCATGCCAGAGATACTGAGAGGTTTAGGCGCAATTCTATTCCATCCATCTCAGATGCTTCCGGGAACTTGTTGGTGGATCATCTGGACAAAGCTGCTGCTTTTTGGTCCTGTTTTAAGAACAGAATGGGTGTCTCCTGCCCACCTATGACAGATACTGATCTGTCTGTTTTCTTGCCTATGGTTGAGGGGTTAGAGGCCCTTGCTGATCCTTTTACTGTTGAGGAGATTGAGGGTGTTGTAAAACACTTAAAACCTGATCGTGCGCCTGGTCCAGATGGTTTTACAAGCCTATTTATTAAACACTGCTGGAGTATAATAAAAGAGGATTTTATCAAACTCTGCAATGAATTTCACAGTGCTAAGATTTCTTTGGAAAGTATTAATGGTTCTTTCATTACTCTTATTCCAAAGACTCATTCTCCTGAGACAGTGAATGATTTTAGGCCTATTTCTCTGACCAATATTTGTCTGAAATTTATCACTAAGATTCTAGCAAATCGTTTCCAAGATCAAATCTTTAGATGTATCCATGTTAATCAGTATGGGTTCATCAAATCCAGAACTATTCAAGATTGTTTGCCCTGGTGTTTTGAATACATTTTTCAATGTAAACAATCTAAGCAGAAAGTGGTGATTTTCAAGATTTATTTTGAGAAAGCTTTTGATACTATTGAGCACAGTGCTATTCTAAAAATATTGAGATATAAAGGGTTTCCTCCCTTAGTGATACAATGGGTCAAGGAAATTCTATCCTCTGGATCTTCGTCGGTCTTGTTAAATGGGGTCCCTAGCAAACCTTTTGTCTGCAAAAGAGGAGTCAGGCAGGGTGATCCATTGTCACCAATTCTCTATGTGCTGGGTGGGGATCTGTTGCAAAGTATTGTTAATTTGGCCCTAAGTGAGGGACGTCTCCGTTTGCCAATCCCAATTGGTGGAGATTTTCCTATTGTTCAATATGCTGATGACACTTTGGTCATCTTACCTGCTGACTCGGCTCAATTGTTGGTTTTTAAAGATTTTCTCAACCTATGCTCACATCACTGGGTTAAAGGTGAACTATAACAAGTCTTCTATGATACCAATCAACCTATCAAAGCAGGAAACTGTTGATTTGGCTTCTGTTCTGGATTGTACTGTGGCCTCTATGCCATTCACACATTTAGGCTTGCCCATGGGAACCACTAAGCCAACTATCAAGGATTTTGCACCACTAATTGACAGAGTTGAGAGGAGACTTTCTGCTACAGTCTCGTTTCTTTCTTATGGGGATAGTTTGGTTCTTGTGAATTCGGTTTTATCCTCCTTGCCCACTTATTACATGTGCACTTTAGTAATACCTAAGGGTGTCATTGACATAATTGATAAAGCAAGGAGGAGATGCCTCTGGAGGAAGGACAAAAATAAGCAAAGAGTGAATTCTTTAGCTGCTTGGGATATGGTCTGCAGGCCTAAAAGCAAAGGAGGATTAGGGATCATTAATCTTCAGATTCAAAATAGAGCTTTACTTCTGAAATTCTTGGCAAAATTTTATAATTATATGGATATTCCCTGGGTCCATTTAGTCAAGAATGCCTATTATTTTCAGTCAGTACCACATGCTGTGACCTCCTGTGGCTCTTTTTGGTGGAGAGGTGTTATGCAACTAGCTGATACTTGGTGCTCATTCTCTTCTTGCATAATGGGGAATGGATTTACTAGGCTTTTCTGGAAAGACTCTTGGATAGGACAACCTTTGGCTATAAATTCCCGAGATTGTTCTCCTTTGCCAAGGATCCTTTGTCCTCAGTAAGAGATTTGATAAGGATGACAGATCTCTCGGATGCTTTTCATTTGCCGTTTTCAAATGAAGACTTCCTGGAGTTTACTGACCTGCAAGTCATACTGGAAAATGTTCAGTTGTATGACAGTGAGGATAGTTGGATATGCAATTTCAATAAAGGGGTATATACTTCAAGTAAATTCTATCAACTGCAGTTTGCTCAAATGCCTGCTGATGGGCCTGCAAAATGGATATGGAAATCCAAATGCATGTCAAAGCATAAATTCTTTGCTTGGCTGATTCTAAAAGATAGAATTAATACAAAGGATATGATCAAGAGAAGGAACTGGAAGATTGAAGGCACTGATCACTGTGTTCTTTGCTGCAAACGCTGTCATGAGGACTGGATCCATATGTTCTTTCAATGTGTTTTTAGCTCTCGGATTTGGAACTATTTGCAAATCAGTTGGTTTGATAACACAATTTTGCATAATCATTCAATGGCAAAAAAGGCTTTTAAAGGACCTTGCTTCACTGAGATAGTGATCCTTGCATGATGGAACATTTGGAAGCAAAGGAATGCAGTCATTTTCAAATCGGAAAGGCATTCCTTTATGGGATGGAAAGTGGGCTTCTTGTTAGATCTTCTTATGCTTAAGCATAGGTTGAGTGCTTCTGTGGCTGCTGACTTAGCATTATGGATTAACTCCCTAAATTAGATAGCCTGGGATAGACTGCCTTAGTCTATTTCCCTTTCCTGTATATTTGTACATAACTATAACACCCTTTTGGTTGGCAATAAAGGGCTGTGGGGGACTCCCCTGCAGTAGAAAATGTTTCAAAAATATTTCTCTTGCACATTTACTAACCTTTGTTACTGTATTTCTCTCTCAGGAAGATGATGCGTTCTGGAAGATAGTCACACCTCCCCCTTCCGAAAACTCGGAAGAAGACGAGGAGCGGGCTGATAGCGATGAAGGTAAATCCGGGTCTTATTCATATACTTTCTTCATTAACTTGTTTAGACCCACCTTTTCCCTTTTCCGACAATGCTCTTTATTTGCCAGGGCTAGAGGACAAAGAGGACACATAGTCGGACGAGAGTGAGGCTGAGCCGGAGGTGGAGATTGGAGCGAAGAGGAAGAGCCGGGGAGCTGTCTTCAAGGTACCCTATTCCTCCATCGCCTCCAAACCATACTCGTACGCCAATATGTGCGAACTTAATCGGAGTGATAGAAACCTAAACCCCCCGTTAGGAAACCGATGCACGAGGGAGTGTAGGATCCCAGAGTTTATGGTTGTGGTTAGATTTATCTTAATTACTTCTTGTAGTTGCAGATGCTTGCAAGGAGTATAATCACAAGTATGTATTAGTCCTAGTTGGGCGGTGCATTAGCATAGGTTCACCCACACAACACCTATCAAAACAATAAATAAAAATATCTAGCACATGTTAATCCCTGTTCCCCTCTGCGAAGGGCCTTTCTTTTACTTTTATGTTGAGTCTTCACCTTCTAACTTTATGCACTTTCTTGAGAGCATAGTTGTCATTCTTAGTGTAATGTGCTTGTCCCAGGATACGGTTAATTGTGGTATAACTTTGATGCTTTTATCTTTGATATATTTACTTCTAGTATTCTCTTGAACCTCAGAGGTGCCCTGGAATTTATGTTTTGCTCCTCAATTTTAGGCAAGTGAGATACCACTTTATAATATCTTATTATGAACATTGCAATCCTGCAAATTGATATATTTCATGTTGCGTGTTATTAATGTGTTGGAATCTCTTCATGGTTTGCATAACTATTAGGTGACCTTATTTTGCATACTTCTTATTATGAATTGCCTAAGCATCTGATCATACAATGAGAATATTTACATCATATGAAACAAATGTGTTCGTGAAAGTTTATTTATCGCACTTAGTTGTTAACTAAATTGCTTGAGGACAAGCAATAAGCTAAGCTCGGGGGGAGTTGATACGTCTAAAACGTATCTTCTTTTCCGAACACTTTTGTTGTTGTTTTCTTCTATGTGGGTTTTGGATGCAACTAACACGAACTAACGATGTTTTCAGCATAATTACTTTGGAGTCTTGTTTTTGTGCAGAAAATCAACTTTAAGGAAATTGCTCGAAAAAGATCCTCGAATCCTTATTTTACCCAAAGACCCCCGGAGCTAGAAGAGGAGCCGGAAGGGACAAGGAGAGGCCCACACCATAGGTTGATGTGCCCCCTTGGCCTCGCTTCCTGGTGGTGTGGCCACCTCAGCCACCCCCTCGGGCTCCCCTTTCGACTACATAAGCCTCGGGACCTAAAAATCGAGGGGGGTTTTGTCATATTCCATAGAAACACACCAGAGCGCCGCCGCCACCTTGAAACCCAATTCGGGGATCAGAAGTTCTTGTTCTAGCACCATGCCGGGACTGGGATTCGGAGGAGATCATCGCCATCGTCATCGCCGCCACTTCTCCATCAACCATCCCTGATTCCCCCATTCATGTGAGAGTAATCCCCGCAATAGGCTGAGAGGGACGGTATGGATTGGATGAGATCGATCATGTAATAATGCCAGATTGTTAGGGCATAGTGCCTAGTATCCATTGTTAGTGCTATATATCGTTGTTGCAACTTGTTATGCTTAATGCTTCTCACTAGGGGCCGAGTGCCATAATCTCAGATCTGAACATGTTATTGTTTCATGAGTATAATTATGTTTCTTGATCATATCTGCAAGTTGTTTACACATATCTCTGTCCGGAACCCGAGGCCGCAAAGTGATAATAATTGGGACAACTGGAGGGGATGGCTGCGATGTGAGGATCACATATGTTTGCGGAGTGTTAATGCTTTGCTTCGGTGCTTTATTAAAAGGAGCACTTTAATTACCAGTAGTCTCCCTTGAGACCCCACTGCAACGGGCTGGTAGGACAAAAGATGTTGTGCAAATTTCTCATTGCGAGCACGTACGACTAAATTGGAACACATGCCTATGGTTTTCCTAGTATTTGGATGCTTTATTATTATTTATCTGCAATGCCCATGTTTTGATTATTATATGAACTATCTTATCCATACAACGCCTGTTCATCCATTCCCTGTGCGTATAGTATTTTAATTCTGTTGTTGCCTACAATTGCTATCACTGTTATTATTTTACTCTTGCTGTTATTTTACTACTGCTGCTGTTATAAAACTATTACCACTGATAAACTGTTGCGAGCAAGTCTACTTTCAGGTGCAGCTGAATTGACAACTCATATGTTAAGGCTTATAAATATTCTTTTGCTCCCTATGTGTCGAATCAATAAATTTGGGTTTTACTTCCCTCGAAGACTGTTGCGATCCCCTATACTTGTGGGTCATCACTTATCTCGTCAGAAGGTAACTTGCTGGACTAAAATTTGACCATCTTTTGACCGTTTAGTGCACAGTAATCCAGGGAATTTCAGTAAATGTCCTAGATTGTCGCACGTAGTGGGCGGCATGGAGGCATGCCTGTTAGCCTCCATCTGCCACATGTTAGCCAAAATTTTCACCATAGGGCATGGATAGTAGGGATCTTTCCGTACCCTTATAAATACGGCGAGGGGGAGCGGTAACTTTTTCCTACGCCCGTAGTTGTTCTTCTTCCCTAGAGAAAACCTCCATTACTGCACCTCCAAGCTTCTCACTACAAACCTATTGCAAACACTATTCTAATTTCATTCACTACAAACAAACATCATTTTTCACACTATATGTCTAATCCTTTGTTTTCAGCAAGACCGGTGAGATTGACAACCTCACTATTTCGTTGGGGCAAAGTATCTTGGTTCTGTTGTGTGCACATTCCATGTTGCTGCTGAGCCTGGTAGTGCGTCCTGCCAACATCAGCTGTCAACAACCTTCATAAGTGATTTCTTTCTCCTATTGGTCCGATTAAACCTTGGTTTCTTACTAAGGGAAAATCTTGTTGTTGTACTCACCATACCTTCCTCTTGGGGTCTCCCAACAAAGGTGTGTCCACATGCCATCAAGTTTTCTCCTTTGTCTTCTTCTTATGTATCGTAGGCCACCCACTCGTCTACGGTGGCGTCCTTTGGGAGGGGGCGCCTCTGCTCAGTCAGAGTCATGACCAGCTGTATCGTGTCAGCCGATAGGTGGATCATAGGGCGGCCCTCTTTGTTTTTCCTGTTTTTAACCATAGATCCAAAGTCAATGGACCGAGTAGGACCATAGATTTTGTCCTCATTGTCATTCGGGTCCTTATCCTTGGGTTGCGGGGACTTGGGTGGATATTCTTCGAGTTCCTCGCCATCCCCAACCGTCCTATCACCGGTTGCATCTGATGCCTTGCTTGGATCGGTCAGGTCCTCACTATCGATTTTGCTGCCTGAGGTGGAGTGCTTGGATCTCCTGACCATTGTGAAAAAGTGGAGGTGGGGGTCCGTGATGTGGGGTGCATGGATTTCACTTTCCCCTTGAATTTCCGCGATGAGATCTCTTCAGTAATCGACTCTGTTGCCTCGAGGTGGGAGGAGTCCTGTAGATGTAGCACTCCCGTGCGACTCACACGGAAGTTTATATCACCAAAGATGAGGTTGATGCTTATGTCGGTGGAGACTAACACCGGGCGCGATGCCAACGAGTGCTTGGTGAAGTCGACAGATCCGAAACGGATCGAGTCCTCCCAGATTGACGAATATATGTTTGAAAAAAGCGAGGTCGAAAAAGCCTCGAGTCTTGTAACATCCAAGTATGAAAACATCCCTTAGTGGTTCAATTTCTTGTTTATTTATGCAATGCATCATGGCATCATTCTCATTTTTATTTCTGTTTGCATTGTTTTCATAATAAAATTCAAACTTAATCAAACATTGTTTTCACACTTGTCTGTTACAATCTCTCAAATAAAGATTTGCAATTCCAAAAACATCAATTGCTTCCAATTAGTTTCATATTGGATCAACTCTTAAATTGTTGCTTAATTTAATCAAACCATTTCAATCATTATTTTCTAAGTCATTTCAAATTCAAACAACCTTTAAAAATTCAGCACCTTTTGAAACCATAAAGGTCACCACCCCTTTTTCCCTCTTTAAACCCTTCCAAAACCCTAGGGGAAACCCTAGTGGGAATGGCATTATTTTCCAATATCAAGTATTATTGCAATTTTTCAATTAAATTGGTTAATTTTTTAAAATAGCAAGCAAACAATTAAGTTTTTGAAAACAAAAACTACTAATTGGTTGTTTTCAACTAAGGGATTTGTCCTAAATTCTACTCCAAACTTTTCTACACACAAAGCCTTTGTTTTGTTCCAATTGCTTAACTACAAAAAAAAAAAAACAGTACAAAAAAATAAAATAAAAAGGAGAGCAGCAGCAGCTAGGGTCCAACCCAGCCCAGCCCGTTTATTCCAGCCCAAAACCCTTCTCTCGCGTCCCTGTCGTCTTCCTCGATGACGTCGTCATCAGTACGACCGCACGCCCATCGTCGATCGCCTCCTGGACCTCCCCGATGGCCGCCGTACAACTCCACCCGCTCCCATAAAAACACCGCGGCCTCCTCCTGCCGCCGCAACCCTAGATACCTCCCCCCTAGCTACCCTCCATCGCCGCCGCGCGCGTTCCCTGTCATCTTCCCCGCGTTCCCTGACGGCCGCCGCGCGCGAGCTCTGAACCGGCGTAGCTCCCGTCGCCGTGATGCCCTCGGAGCACCGTTAAGCAACGGGAACGAAACGCCCGAGCCTCCCTCTACCTCCGCGACACCGCCGCCGAGCCGAAGACGCCTCCGATCGCCGCCGCCATCCACTCCTCCGTCGCCGTCGACATCTCCTGTTCCTCTGCAGCTCGACAGCAAGGTGAGCGCTCTGTGCTGCTCCCCTTCCCTCGCCCTACGTCGCAGACGAGCAACCGCCCCTAGTCCCAACCCCCCAGCCTCGCAACGCTCCGCTGCAGCCGCACCTGCGCAGCGACGGCAAGTCCTCGCCGGCGACGTTATCTGACAGAAGTTCAGACAACGCGAACTGAACAAAGTTCAGTATTCGCGCCTGTTAACATTACCTTGCATACGTACCTGTTACAATCACAAGATTCAGCGCAGCGCACTGGTAGCGATTCTGTCCGCGCGAGCAGCGCGACCCGGGGTCGAATCCCCGCGGCCGCAACCCCAATTTTTCACGTTTTCTTCCGCGCGCGAGGGTTGGGTCCACCCGTCGGTGACCGCCACTGACACCTCACCTTGCGCGCGCCTGCGTGGCTGCCACGCTGGCCTGGACCCGCAGATCAGTGGCAGCGGGTATAGCCCCTCTCGGTAACAAAAGTCTAAAAAACAAATCTGTTATTTTTAAAGTGGGCAGAATAAACAACTAATTTGCAAATTCAATAACTTTTAAAATATGAACCCAATAAATACAAACTTGATGTCTATTCTGATCCAAATTTTATAGACTTTCCAAATATTCCATTTGTGTTCTGTTTTGAGTTTTCAAAAATTCATTCAAATTTCAAATTTGAATAATTCAAATGCAAATTGAAATAATTCATAACTAATTCATACTGTTTTCAAATAATACAAATAAAATATGTTTTTCACACCTTTTTGAATACTCTATTCAAATATAAATTTTGTTTTCTGGTTTGAATAATTTAAATTGCCTAAACAATTTAAATCTTGTTTAATTCAATTAAAAATTGTTTAATATTGTTTAATTCATAAATAATTAATCCAAAGTCCAATTTCAAATTGTGAAACATGTAATCCAACTAAAATTTGATAAAATTTTCAAATATAAAATTTGTAAATTGTTTTGCACACTTTAACTTGATGATAACAACTTTTACTTGTGTGCCATGTTTAAGTAACAAAATTCCAAACTTAATAAATGCTTTTCTAAATTGTTAACTATCCTTCCAATTGCATTTAATTTTGTTATCTTATTGTTCCTCATCATGCATGCATCATACTAAGTCACTTACACATGATGCTTAGTGATAGAACAATTAATTCAACTCCAAGCATGGGCTTCCATATGCACCCTTTGCATATGGAATCCATTTAAACTTGTGTTTCATGTCAAGCAAGTTATTCTGGTGCATCTATTAAACATGACATGCATCATCCAATGTTTGTGCACTTATGCCATGTATTGATTGCCCGTCTTCCTTCGTTGTTGTTTTTGCTTCTTCTCGATTAGACGACGACGTTGGTACCGACGAGCCTTACGACACCACTACTCAGGACCTAGCCCAGTACGAGGCTGAGCTGCCAGGCAAGTTATCACTCACATGAATCATCGAGTTCCTTTCCACACTTGTTGTCGATACTATCCTTTTGTCTACTATTGCTAGCCCTATGTATCGTTGCTTGTCTCCGAACCTATCACATGATTCCTGAACCAATGATATTGCCTCACCTCCATACCTACAGCCTTTGTTTGTGCCTTAGTATTATCTAGCATGCTTAGGGTTGCTTTTACTCGAGTCTGTTGTCGGTTATTACTTTTACTATCTTATTATCTTGTACCCGGGGCTCGTTGTTAATCAATCAATCCTGTCAATTGCTAATGGTAATAATAATTTGATGATAAGGCACCGGCAGGAGGCCCATGAGTGGTTTTGGAGCCTGCTAGTGTCGACCCTAATAGGAAAAGGGTCTTGTCTACTGATCCATGATGAGCGCACTACCCGCATTTGGGAAGCGAGTATGGGCGCCCCCCTCAACTTGACCTGATTCGCATCTCGTCCAAATCGCCTCATTTAGTTCGTGTTTTCCATTTGCCGCATGCATGTTTTTGCGAGCCCAGCGCAGGGTGGAACTTTCGTAGTCGGCATATAGGGGGACACGGTCTTAGAGTGCTATGAGGGTCCATTTTCTTCTGGGCTTGATTAGCCGTGCGCCAAGGTTCTTTGGGCTTGATGCGAAGAATGGTTGGTTGTGTTGAGTGCCCCGCTTGGTGGGAGGCATCCCATCTGGCGGGATATTCATGAGTGTACGGCCAAATTGGTGCAACCCTGCAGGGATAATCTTCTCGAGAAGCCGTGTTTTCCGCGGTTATGGATTACTTGGTGAAAGTACTGGCTAACAAGTACTCAGGACAACTTCAACATAATGATCAATCATGTTTCACCCAATGATTAATAACCTGACTAGTAATAGGTTATTCACACAATAACTTGTTTCACCTTATCACAACTGAGTGAGTTATCCTCGGATCGCTTCTTTGGATAAGGGGCGAGATCCAGGATGGGTTTGGTTGAAGTTATCTTTCAGTTGGTTACAATCCTCGATCTTATCTTTTCTGTTAGCCGGAATTTGTAGTTATATTCTGTAGTTGTTTAGAGCAGCCAGCAGCAACTTTTATATTACCCCTTTCTTCCGTTGATCCCAAGCATCAATGCTTGTGTTGACGGGTAACTCCTTGATGAACTGTGAGTCTTGCTTGCCAGTACTTGGATGTACTGACCCCGTTGGGGCTGTGGTTTACGCAGAGTACGACTACGACTACGATGCTTCCCAGGATGGCTACTTTGTGGAGTTCGACGAGTCTGCAGACGAGTAGTTAGCTGGACCAGGGCAGGATCCAGACCTACGTGGATGGGCTTCGCTTTTCTTTATTTTCTCCGGCTTCTTAAGCCATGGAGTTGTCTGTACTCAGACCCCTTTGATTGCTTCCGCTGTTGTAATGGATGATATGTTGGGACATGTGTCCTCTGGATGTTTGTATTCGATATTTCTGCCTTAATGAAGGCCAGTTGCCCTTATTTCATTCTTTTGTGTCTTAGAGACATTCTGTGCTATCATTCGTACCAAACTGTTGACGTACCGTGCGTGTTTGATTATGAAGTACGTCGACAGCAGTGCCTTTAGGTTCCTAGCGGATAGTTTACTTCGACGGTGGAAGCAGGGCTTGTGTTGTCGCGCATAAGCGCAGGCCTACCAGGAAGCTGGGACGTGGGAGCAGTTATGCCCCATAATCCAAGCACCTGACTTCCAGTTCGTGCGAGGAGTATCCTCTAGAAACCTTGGGTGTGACAAATGGTATCAGAGCCTGTCTGCCTGTAGGATCCCTTTTTACTGGTCGCAGTTGAGTCTAGAAACTATTTTGTAGCTATATAGGAAAAATGAAACGTGAGAGTAGGAATTCTGCCATTTTTCTTCTTTCCCCACCCACCCACCCTTTTCTGGTAAGGAAGAGCAACGTTGTTTTCTGTTCTCACCTAAACTTTCAAGTTAGGATTTCACGTGTTTTGGGTTATCTGTAGTACCTCAGGATTTTTGGTCTCGTTTTCCCGATGTTGCTTCGATATCATGTTCTTTTCAACATCCTTTTCGTCCATTGAACCTTGTTGTTGTTTTCCACATCCTTTTCCTTCTACCGGAGTCTAATCAAAACCTTCCAAATAATCTGCAGATGGGTCTCAGCTACTACCCGCAGGTGGTTCGCATGACTCGTTGTGAGAGCACCGCCGGTTTTCCGGAGTTGCTGAGAGACATGGTTACCTATCTGGGGTTCCGTTGGGCACCGGAGTACCAGGTCTACGAGCACCAGCGAGAGTTTGACCAGACTTGCTACCGGGCTATCGTCTACATTCTGTCGGATGATGGCAGGAGCATTGCACACCAGTACGAGGCAGTAGGGTCCACAGTGGATATGGCCGTGCAGCAGGCAGCGTACGTGAGTATCACCGTTCTCCGTGCTGACTACTGGGGGTTTGATAAGTCCAGTTTTCGTCACATCCCCCGTGGTTACATCACGGCAGCGGGAGTTCACTTCACTGTCCACCGCGACATGGATACCTACGAGACTGATAGCTCCAGGCTCCAGATCACTGCCCAGTTCGCTAGTCACAGTGACGCCGTTGCTTCCGCACTTTCTCAGGAGTTAGCCTCAGTCAGGGAGCAGCTCCACCTTGCTCTCACTCGTCTGGCGACGTACACCACAGACTTTGTTGGAGACGAGCGCTTCGCACGTGTCGTTCAGCCAGCTGGTCTTCCGTTGCCAGATGCTGGAGGGTACGAGCCGATCAGAGGCCCACTTCTCGACCTCGGAGCTGGTTACACTGGTATTCCTCTCTATGGAGCACAGGGAGAGGATGCTTTCTACTTCACCACACCGAGAGTTGCTCTTAGAGCACTTCCTATCTACATGGATCGTCGTGATACCTACTTCCGTGGGATTCCTCCTCACCGTATCTCTCGTCGTACTACTCACCGCCGTCCTGCGTGATGAGCATGGGAGTACCGTTGTATCCATTACTAGCTGTGTCTAGTTTATCCTTTCGTTTTCGAACCATGTGTTGGTCTGTTGGATATTCTGATGTATTTGAACATGTGATGATGTACCTGTTGGTTATCTATTCATGCGTCGGAATAATCTATCTTTCGGTTACCAAGTCTATCCTTTTCTGTTGTTGTGCTAAAATGAATTTCTGTTCAGGATGCCTCCAACCAGGAACAACCCGCCTCCGCCACCACCGATGGGGGAACTGTTGGCTCAGATGACCCAAGTGGTGACACAGATGGCCCAGATCCAGGCTAACCAGCAACACAACCAGAATGCTCCAAGGGTCACCATCAAGGACTTCCTCAGCTTGGGCCCAAAAGCTTTCGTGGCAACACGTGAGCCCCTGGATGCTGATGACTGGATCCGTGACGTAGCAAGAGCTCTGGAGATAGCTCATGTTGCTGAAGAGGATAAGGTCAAGTACGCCACCTACCTACTGAAGGGTCAGGCAGCTACTTGGTGGGAGAACTACCAGGCCATGAGGGCTGGCTTTCCTATCAACTGGGGATGTTTCAAGGATGCCTTCCTGAAGCACCACATCCCGGATGGTCTCATGGAAAAGATGCGTGAGGAATTCTGCTCTCTCAGACAGGGCAAGCTGGACGTTCTCGGCTACCAGAACGAGTTCAATCGTCTCGCTCGGTACGCTGGTGACGAAGTGTCCACCGAAGCCAAGAAGATGGCAAGGTTCCGCCGAGGTTTTAACCCGGAACTGAAGTACGCTCTCACCAACATCAAGTGCAAGGACTTCGTGGAGCTTGTGAACACCGCGCTCAATGAGGAGAATGGGCGCAAGGCGTTCGAAGAGTCCCGCAAGCACTCGCGTGAGGGTGGTTCCTCCTCCAACATGACCACCCCTCCGCAGAAGCGCCGCATCTGGGTGCCAAATGGTGCTGTCACTCGGGCTCCAAATGCCCAAGCTTCTCCAGGCTTTGGTCCCCGCCCACCCAACCCATCTCAGATGCAGGGTCAGAGGTTCCCGATGGGGCAGCCAAGGCCAGGTCCTTCTCGTATCGTCACTTGCTACAAGTGCAAGGATACTGGACATTATGCTGATAAGTGCACTCAGAAGCAGCTACCCCTACCTCCTCGCCCCAACACCAACCAGGCTATGGTTCGTGCTCCCCCGGCTAAAGCCTTCAACTCCAACAATAGGCCTGTCGGGAGGAACGCGAGGGTGAACCATATCAAGGCCGACAAAGCTGAGGAGGCTGCTGACGTCGTTCTCGGTATATTACCCGTAAACTCTATTCCAGCTAAAGTGTTGTTTGATACTGGAGCATCGCATTCGTTTGTGTCAAAGATCTTTGCTACAACGTACAATTTAGCTCTGGTTCCGCTAAGCAATCAAATCTATGTGCACTCTCCGGGAACTAAAATGATTACTTCCAAGATAAGCATGGACAATCAGATCCTAATTGGAGGTCGCATATTCCTTGCTTCACTCATGTTGCTGGGAAATTCTGACATAGATGTCATTCTGGGTATGGATTGGTTGAAGACCCACAAAGCAAAAATTGACTGTGCTCAAAAGTCAATAACTCTCTCCCACACTTCAGGCCAGATAGTCTATTCTCCATATGGATCAACTTCTGTTCAGCTGTTCAGCCTCGATGCCAAACCCCTTCCTGCAATTGAAAATGTTCCGGTGGTTTGTGAATTCCCTGACGTCTTTCCAGAAGAGTTGCCAGGGATGCCCCCGGATAGAGCAGTTGAGTTCGTGATCGAGCTTGAGCCAGGTACTGCTCCAATCTCTAAGCATCCATATAAGATAGCTCCTCCTGAACTGAAATTGTTGAAGGAGCAAATCGATATGTATATGGACAAAGGTTTCATTCAGCCTAGTTCCTCCGCTTGGGGTTGCCCAACTCTGTTTGTTGCCAAGAAGGATCAAACAAAAGACTCGTGGTTGACTATCGTCGTCTCAACGAGAAAACCATCAAGAACAAGTATCCACTTCCTCGTATCGATGATCTTTTTGATCAACTTGCTGGAGCCTCAATATTCTCAAAGTTGGACTTGAGGATGGGTTACCATCAGATAAAGATCAGAAAGGAAGATATTCCTAAGACAGCTTTCACCACTCGGTACGGTCTATACGAGTACACCGTCATGTCATTTGGTCTCACCAATGCACCGGCAACGTTCTCAAGACTCATGAATTCTGTCTTCCATGAATACCTCGACAAGTTCGTTGTGGTATATCTCGATGACATTCTAGTCTATTCCAAATCCGAGGAAGAGCATGGAGAACACCTTCGTCTCACTCTCATGAAACTTCGCGAGCATCGTCTGTATGCCAAGTTTTCCAAATGTGAGTTCTGGATTCCAGAAGTTGCATATCTTGGTCATATCATCTCTGCCAAAGGCATTGCCATTGATCCTGAAAAGGTTAAGGCAATTGTTGACTGGAAACCCCCTAAGACGGTGAAACAAGTCAGAAGTTTTCTTGGCTTGGCTAGCTATTGCCGTCGTTTCGTCCAAAACTTTTCCAAGATTGCCAAACCTCTCACTGATCTCACAAAGAAGGACAAAAAGTTCGTTTGGACTCCACAATGTGATGAGAGTTTCAACCTCCTGAAGACTAAACTCACTTCCACACCTGTTCTAGTTGGCCCCGACACCACCAAACCTTTCCAGATATTCTGTGATGCATCTCTCCAAGGCCTAGGAGCAGTTCTTATGCAAGAACGTCAAGTTGTGGCTTATGCTTCACGTCAGTTGAACCCACATGAGCAAAACTATCCCACTCATGATCTTGAACTTGCAGCAGTTGTGTTTGCCCTCAAGAAATGGAGACAATACTTGTTGGGTAACAAAACTGAAATCTTTTCCGATCATAAGAGTCTGAAATACATCTTCACTCAGCCAGATCTGAATCTCAGGCAAAGGAGATGGATTGAGAAGATTAAAGACTTTGATCTCACCATTTCTTACACTCCAGGCAAGGCTAATGTTATGGCCGATGCTCTCAGTCGCAAATCCTATTGCAATAATCTCATGATCATGGAAAGCCAACCTCCACTTCATGAAGAATTCCAGAAGCTGAACCTTGGTCTTGTCCCTGAAGGATACCTTGCTAGCTTGACAGCCAGTCCAACTCTCGAGGACAAGATTCGTTCTGAACAACTTCGTGATAATGAAATCAAGAAGATTGTGGGTCACATCAAGGAGGGCAATGATAAGTTCAAGTCCTTCTCAATTGATGACAAGGGAACTGTGTTCTTCGAAGGACGCATTGCAGTCCCTCAGATTCAAAGTCTCAAGGATATCATTCTCAAGGAGGCTCATGAAACTCCTCTATCCATTCACCCTGGAAGTACAAAGATGTACCAGGATCTCAAGACTCTGTATTGGTGGCCTGGCATGAAACGTGAAATTGCTCAATACGTTTCTGAATGCGACGTTTGTCAACGTGTTAAGGCAGTCCATCAGAAGACAGCAGGTCTACTCCAACCTCTGAAAATTCCTGAGTGGAAGTGGGACATGATTGAAATGGACTTCGTTACTGGGTTTCCAAAGTCCAAAAAGGGCAACGATGCAATCTTCGTTGTTATTGATCGTCTCACTAAGGTTGCTCACTTCTATGCTGTAAAGGAAACTATCTCAGCTAGCCAGTTAGCAGAGCTCTACACAGCAAAGGTTGTTCCCCTTCATGGTGTTCCATTGGAAATAAGCTCAGACCGTGGAAGTATCTTCACTTCTCATTTCTGGAAAAGCTTTCAAGAAGCATTGGGCACTAAACTTCTGTTCAGCACAGCTTATCACCCTCAGTCTCAAGGCAAGTCGAAAGAGTCAATCAGATTCTCGAGGATATGCTCAGAGCATGTGGTCTCTCCTTTGGCATGAAATGGGAGGATTGCCTTCCATATGCTGAATTCTCCTACAACAACAGCTACCAGGCAAGCCTAGGAATGGCACCATTTGAGGCACTGTATGGTCGCAGATGCAGGAGTCCAATCAATTGGTCTGGAGCTGGTGAACGTTCACTTTTAGGCCCTGGCATTGTTAAGGAAGCCGAGGAGAAAGTTCGTATCATTCGTGACAATCTCAGGATTGCTCAGTCTCGTCAGAAGAGCTATTATGATAGCAAGCACAGGGATATGGTCTATGCACCTGGTGATAAGGCATATCTCCGTGTAACTCCCCTCAGAGGCACTCATCGTTTTGGTGTGAAAGGAAAACTTGCACCAAGATACATTGGCCCTTTCAACATCCTCTCAAGACGTGCAGAGAATGCTTATCGTCTTGAACTTCCAGAAAAACTTTCCAAAGTGCACGATGTGTTCCACGTGTCACAACTCAAGAAGTGTTTCAAAGATCCAGATCGTGCAGTTGATCATGATTCCATTGAGCTGCAAGATGATCTATCTTATGAGGAGCACCCCTATTCGTATTCTCGATGAGACCGAGCGTAAGACTCGCAACAAGAGCACCAAGTTCTTGAAAGTCCAATGGTCGCATCATTCTGATAAAGAGGCAACGTGGGAGACCGAAGAGGATCTTCGCAAGAAGTATCCGGACCTTTTCACATCTCAGTAGGGAATCTCGGGGCGCGATTCCTTCAAGGGGGGGCGTTTTGTACATCCAAGTATGAAAACATCCCTTAGTGGTTCAATTCCTTGTTTATTTATGCAATGCATCATGGCATCATTCTCATTTTTATTTCTGTTTGCATTGTTTTCATAATAAAATTCAAACTTAATCAAACATTGTTTTCACACTTGTCTGTTACAATCTCTCAAATAAAGATTTGCAATTCCAAAAACATCAATTGCTTCCAATTAGTTTCATATTGGATCAACTCTTAAATTGTTGCTTAATTTAATCAAACCATTTCAATCATTATTTTCTAAGTCATTTCAAATTCAAACAACCTTTAAAAATTCAGCACCTTTTGAAACCATAAAGGTCACCACCCCTTTTTCCCTCTTTAAACCCTTCCAAAACCCTAGGGGAAACCCTAGTGGGAATGGCATTATTTTCCAATATCAAGTATTATTGCAATTTTTCAATTAAATTGGTTAATTTTTTAAAATAGCAAGCAAACAATTAAGTTTTTGAAAACAAAAACTACTAATTGGTTGTTTTCAACTAAGGGATTTGTCCTAAATTCTACTCCAAACTTTTCTACACACAAAGCCTTTGTTTTGTTCCAATTGCTTAACTACAAAAAAAAAACAGTACAAAAAAATAAAATAAAAAGGAGAGCAGCAGCAGCTAGGGTCCAACCCAGCCCAGCCCGTTTATTCCAGCCCAAAACCCTTCTCTCGCGTCCCTGTCGTCTTCCTCGATGACGTCGTCATCAGTACGACCGCACGCCCATCGTCGATCGCCTCCTGGACCTCCCCGATGGCCGCCGTACAACTCCACCCGCTCCCATAAAAACACCGCGGCCTCCTCCTGCCGCCGCAACCCTAGATACCTCCCCCCTAGCTACCCTCCATCGCCGCCGCGCGCGTTCCCTGTCATCTTCCCCGCGTTCCCTGACGGCCGCCGCGCGCGAGCTCTGAACCGGCGTAGCTCCCGTCGCCGTGATGCCCTCGGAGCACCGTTAAGCAACGGGAACGAAACGCCCGAGCCTCCCTCTACCTCCGCGACACCGCCGCCGAGCCGAAGACGCCTCCGATCGCCGCCGCCATCCACTCCTCCGTCGCCGTCGACATCTCCTGTTCCTCTGCAGCTCGACAGCAAGGTGAGCGCTCTGTGCTGCTCCCCTTCCCTCGCCCTACGTCGCACACGAGCAACCGCCCCTAGTCCCAACCCCCCAGCCTCGCAACGCTCCGCTGCAGCCGCACCTGCGCAGCGACGGCAAGTCCTCGCCGGCGACGTTATCTGACAGAAGTTCAGACAACGCGAACTGAACAAAGTTCAGTATTCGCGCCTGTTAACATTACCTTGCATACGTACCTGTTACAATCACAAGATTCAGCGCAGCGCACTGGTAGCGATTCTGTCCGCGCGAGCAGCGCGACCCGGGGTCGAATCCCCGCGGCCGCAACCCCAATTTTTCACGTTTTCTTCCGCGCGCGAGGGTTGGGTCCACCCGTCGGTGACCGCCACTGACACCTCACCTTGCGCGCGCCTGCGTGGCTGCCACGCTGGCCTGGACCCGCAGATCAGTGGCAGCGGGTATAGCCCCTCTCGGTAACAAAAGTCTAAAAAACAAATCTGTTATTTTTAAAGTGGGCAGAATAAACAACTAATTTGCAAATTCAATAACTTTTAAAATATGAACCCAATAAATACAAACTTGATGTCTATTCTGATCCAAATTTTATAGACTTTCCAAATATTCCATTTGTGTTCTGTTTTGAGTTTTCAAAAATTCATTTAAATTTCAAATTTGAATAATTCAAATGCAAATTGAAATAATTCATAACTAATTCATACTGTTTTCAAATAATACAAATAAAATATGTTTTTCACACCTTTTTGAATACTCTATTCAAATATAAATTTTGTTTTATGGTTTGAATAATTTAAATTGCCTAAACAATTTAAATCTTGTTTAATTCAATTAAAAATTGTTTAATATTGTTTAATTCATAAATAATTAATCCAAAGTCCAATTTCAAATTGTGAAACATGTAATCCAACTAAAATTTGATAAACTTTTCAAATATAAAATTTGTAAATTGTTTTGCACACTTTAACTTGATGATAACAACTTTTACTTGTGTGCCATGTTTAAGTAACAAAATTCCAAACTTAATAAATGCTTTTCTAAATTGTTAACTATCCTTCCAATTGCATTTAATTTTGTTATCTTATTGTTCCTCATCATGCATGCATCATACTAAGTCACTTACACATGATGCTTAGTGATAGAACAATTAATTCAACTCCAAGCATGGGCTTCCATATGCACCCTTTGCATATGGAATCCATTTAAACTTGTGTTTCATGTCAAGCAAGTTATTCTGGTGCATCTATTAAACATGACATGCATCATCCAATGTTTGTGCACTTATGCCATGTATTGATTGCCCGTCTTCCTTCGTTGTTGTTTTTGCTTCTTCTCGATTAGACGACGACGTTGGTACCGACGAGCCTTACGACACCACTACTCAGGACCTAGCCCAGTACGAGGCTGAGCTGCCAGGCAAGTTATCACTCACATGAATCATCGAGTTCCTTTCCACACTTGTTGTCGATACTATCCTTTTGTCTACTATTGCTAGCCCTATGTATCGTTGCTTGTCTCCGAACCTATCACATGATTCCTGAACCAATGATATTGCCTCACCTCCATACCTACAGCCTTTGTTTGTGCCTTAGTATTATCTAGCATGCTTAGGGTTGCTTTTACTCGAGTCTGTTGTCGGTTATTACTTTTACTATCTTATTATCTTGTACCCGGGGCTCGTTGTTAATCAATCAATCCTGTCAATTGCTAATGGTAATAATAATTTGATGATAAGGCACCGGCAGGAGGCCCATGAGTGGTTTTGGAGCCTGCTAGTGTCGACCCTAATAGGAAAAGGGTCTTGTCTACTGATCCATGATGAGCGCACTACCCGCATTTGGGAAGCGAGTATGGGCGCCCCCCTCAACTTGACCTGATTCGCATCTCGTCCAAATCGCCTCATTTAGTTCGTGTTTTCCATTTGCCGCATGCATGTTTTTGCGAGCCCAGCGCAGGGTGGAACTTTCGTAGTCGGCATATAGGGGGACACGGTCTTAGAGTGCTATGAGGGTCCATTTTCTTCTGGGCTTGATTAGCCGTGCGCCAAGGTTCTTTGGGCTTGATGCGAAGAATGGTTGGTTTTGTTGAGTGCCCCGCTTGGTGGGAGGCATCCCATCTGGCGGGATATTCATGAGTGTACGGCCAAATTGGTGCAACCCTGCAGGGATAATCTTCTCGAGAAGCCGTGTTTTCCGCGGTTATGGATTACTTGGTGAAAGTACTGGCTAACAAGTACTCAGGACAACTTCAACATAATGATCAATCATGTTTCACCCAATGATTAATAACCTGACTAGTAATAGGTTATTCACACAATAACTTGTTTCACCTTATCACAACTGAGTGAGTTATCCTCGGATCGCTTCTTTGGATAAGGGGCGAGATCCAGGATGGGTTTGGTTGAAGTTATCTTTCAGTTGGTTACAATCCTCGATCTTATCTTTTCTGTTAGCCGGAATTTGTAGTTATATTCTGTAGTTGTTTAGAGCAGCCAGCAGCAACTTTTATATTACCCCTTTCTTCCGTTGATCCCAAGCATCAATGCTTGTGTTGACGGGTAACTCCTTGATGAACTGTGAGTCTTGCTTGCCAGTACTTGGATGTACTGACCCCGTTGGGGCTGTGGTTTACGCAGAGTACGACTACGACTACGATGCTTCCCAGGATGGCTACTTTGTGGAGTTCGACGAGTCTGCAGACGAGTAGTTAGCTGGACCAGGGCAGGATCCAGACCTACGTGGATGGGCTTCGCTTTTCTTTATTTTCTCCGGCTTCTTAAGCCATGGAGTTGTCTGTACTCAGACCCCTTTGATTGCTTCCGCTGTTGTAATGGATGATATGTTGGGACATGTGTCCTCTGGATGTTTGTATTCGATATTTCTGCCTTAATGAAGGCCAGTTGCCCTTATTTCATTCTTTTGTGTCTTAGAGACATTCTGTGCTATCATTCGTACCAAACTTTTGACGTACCGTGCGTGTTTGATTATGAAGTACGTCGACAGCAGTGCCTTTAGGTTCCTAGCGGATAGTTTACTTCGACGGTGGAAGCAGGGCTTGTGTTGTCGCGCATAAGCGCAGGCCTACCAGGAAGCTGGGACGTGGGAGCAGTTATGCCCCATAATCCAAGCACCTGACTTCCAGTTCGTGCGAGGAGTATCCTCTAGAAACCTTGGGTGCGACAAGTCTAGTGCCCTAGATCCCCATGGATGGCGCCAATGAAGAGGATGGTACCTCGATAATGTCCATGGTATGGAACCTGGGGTTTCATAAGGGAAAATACGTTGGTGGACTACTCGGCTAGACGGGTTACTGCCCGCCTGATTGTTTATTTCGATGGGGTGGAACAGATTACAAGGTATCGCACAGATTGAACCTGGTGCTGCTACGATCTAGGGTTACTTGTCCGTTCTATGACCCTATTCTGTCCTTTATATTGGTGGTCTGGTCTCAGGGACCGTACATGAACAGGACTGGACTTTGAGTCGGTTCTAAACTTTCCTAACTTCTTGGGCAAGTCATTTCTTGCGCCTGCTTCAACTTGGTCTCTCTCCCGGGCTTTTATACAGCTCTCCAAAGGCCTTATTAAGATGTCCCCTAATGGGCCGCACCCGGTAGGCCCACCGTGGGGATTCTCTCGAGTACCCCCATGTCAATTGTTTTAGAGGCGGTTGCATCCGAGGATTTATCGATATGGCGTTGTTTCTTTGGTTTGTTGGGAATCCTCAATGACATTAATGCCTTGCACCGGTCCCATCTGCTTCGTACACTTGCAAATAGTGATGTCCCTGCTTGCAGCTATACTGTCAATGACCATCCATACACAAAGGGGTACTACCTAGCCGATGGTATTTATCCTCCATGGTGTACCTTTGTGAAGACTATTTCAAATCCCAACAGTAGGAAATAATCTGAATTTACCAAGGAATAAGAGGCATGTCGAAAGGTTATTGAAAGATCCTTCGGTGTTCTACAAGAAAAAATTGTGAGTGTTCGTGGGCTTGCTCGTTTCTGGGACAAAAAGACACCGAATAACATAATGACATGAACCTGATCATTGAGGATGAGTGAGCTTGGGCTTGGAGCTCTTCTATGACAATGTGAGTAGTCGTTTGAAGCTATCAAGACACACAAACCACACTGAAGCATTTCTTCAGACCTACTGGGAGATTTAGGACCATGGCACTCACACACAGCTATAGCAGGAACTAATTGAGCATATGTGGCCAGTAAAAAATTCATCCATTTAAGAAACATTCTTTGAGTTTGCGACAATTCTAGTATATTTGCTAGATTTTCAAGTGTTGTAATATTGTACTGTACAATGCACAATTTATTTATAGTTTATTTGACATTATTTATATTAATTGTGTATAGATGTGTGACTCATATATGCTGAAATGGTGACATAACATGTGATTTGAGGGCCCGAATTCCGTTGCGGCGGAATAGACTCCTCAAACATGGGCGGTAAAACAAAATATTTTGTTTTGCATTCCGGATTTAGGGTGTCTATTCCGCCGTAGTGTTTTTTTGGGCCATAGAAATGTGTTTTTTGCGTCCCTTATCCACGCTTAAGGATCTGTAGCATAAGAACCTGTTAGAGATTCTCTAAGGAAGTAAACATTCCAAATATATTGGGTATGCAACACATACCTTTGAATTAGACTCTCTACGCCTCTGTGTGGGAGGGAGGACCCCGAGACGGCCAGGTCCGGCAGCCTGCGCCAGCGTGGTCACATGCTTCCAACGTCGTCCTCAACCACACCGAGTAGAACAAATTAGGGGAGTAGGAAACTGGTGGCGGCACCGACAGCGCGGATCTAGTAGATAGGGTCCTTCTTTTGTTTTTATTTTAAATTTCTGAAATGTTTACCTTGCGGGTGGCATTTAAATTAAGTTCAAATTTCGCTTCTTAAGTTTCCTGCAATTTATCTTTTTTAGTTTGGGTTGTGTTTGAAGGCATCGTGTAGTAGAGCGTTGCGGCCGCGTTAGTGGCGACGGCGGGACGCGACTGTCCGCCAGGCGACTGAACAACGGTTCGTCTATGGAAGACGCCAACCATTTACTTCGACGGGACGCGGATGCAGCCTTCCTGGCTTCCCAAGCGGCACGGCTGGCGAGTGCGTGCGTGACGTGTCTCCGCCATTTACTCTGACGGGACGCGTGCTCGTACTCTTACCGCTTCCTGCCTTCACCGCTTCCCTTCGCTTCCCACGTGTCCTCTCCCTCCCACCGCTTCCCGTCCTCCTGCCGCTTCCCGCGCCATTGTTTCCAGTCCGGCTATAAAAGCAGTCGGCATCGCCACACTTGGCATCACATCGTCTCCGCAGCACAACTCGCCATCATCGAGCACTCGTCTCTACGCATGTATGTCGCGCCTCGCCTCTCGACACCATGCCGTGTCGGCTCCATACCTCGTGGGTGACGTTCACCCAGCAGACGGCGCGTCGTGGCCTAGAGGCGCCGTCGGACGATGACTGCAGTGAAGACGACGCCTTCAACTGGCAGGAGGAGGCGGAGCAGCATCAGGAGGAGGAGGCGCAACAGGAGGAGGCGCAACAGGAGGAGGCGGCGCAGCTGCAGGAAGAGGCGGAGCCCGAACTGCAGCCGGAGGAGGCGGAGCCCGTGCAGCGCACTCTGCTCTGGCACGACCAGGTCGTGGTGTACAACTCGTTCGCCACATGGCGTAACAAGTAGGGGTTCCACCGGGTTCACGTGGATTTTGAGGACGCGACGGCAGCGGCCAAGGCTGCTGCCATTCTGGCTTCCCCGAAGATCTCCTGGTGGGAGGAGCAAGTCCGTGTGTTCATAGACGCCGAGCCCGAGGCCTACGCGCAACTCAAAGCCAATGCGGCTTCCGATAAGCAGCATGCCCTCGTCGCTCGGTTGGAGGTCAAGTCTGCATTGTTTATGCCCGCCTAGAGTGCGGCCCACGAGTAGTTGAATGACGCGCGAGCAAGCCGAGAGGCGTTCCAGCCTGCCCGCAGTGACGTGGACAACGCGCACCGTGCCCGCCTCGTCCGTCGGGCCCGTGAAACTAAGGAGATGGATGCCGACGCGGAGCAGCGGCCGGCTACCCGGCGAGTCGTGCGCCGTCGCTCGTAGGCGGTGCAGTTGCACCGGATGCGGCTGCAAGGAATGGCGGAGCGGCACTGGCTCGATCAGGTGTCGAAGCCATCGCCTAGCTGTCCGTCGTTCCACGCCGATCCGGCGGCGAGCGACGACGAGGCTGGTCCCTGCAACATGGCGGTCAACGAGGACGACGACGGCGACGACGAGTAGGATGACTAGGATAGTTTCAAATTTCATGCCATAGTTTAAATTTGAATGTAATCTTATATGCATGTTTAAATAAAGTTATATTATGCCCACAAGGTGTTTGTGTTGACGAGTAAGTAGATAGAGAGTTTCTTTGGAGAACACCGCTGGAGAATGCGCCCACCAAATTCGAGGACAAGGGTCCGACGCTCCACAAAGGGGACTCAATTGGGGGTGCAGAAAAAAAAGGGTGCTGGCGGAGATACTTTTAGTCTGGTCACACTGGGAGTAACATAAGTGCCATATAAGTAAAAAAGATGACGTAACACTTATTTGATGAGTAGATAGATGCTAGTGGTATCGTAGATAAATGCCGTAACATAACGCATTCCCATACAAGATGTGTATATAGCATAATAAATGGGAAATGATAAGGATCATTCGGGGGATGAACCCCCGGTTCCTGTCAGTGGCCCTGCCACGTTGACCAGAGCACTACCGCCCCAGCACTTTCCCCAATCACACCTGCGGCCGCGCGCGGCTGATACCACCTTGGACAAGTGCGCCACCACACCTCGCGTCGCTGTTTGCCTCTAATCCCCGGCCGCATCTCGCACCATCTTCCGCCGGCTAGAGCCGCCACGGGAGCTGGCCCCAGTACCGGGCGCGGGGATATCGGCGGCCGTTGTGCGAAATGTTGCGCGGGCCTCCTCTCACGAATACGGCGGGATACGTCGAAGCAGCGCGCTCGGCGCTCGACACGCTGTGCGCCGCCGGAGGGGAGGCGGTGCAGCGCCACGCGGAGGAGCTCACGGCGCTGGTCGTCGGACGGCTCAGGACGGCGGCGCGACCATCTGGGAGGCTGTCAGAAAGGCTCCTCGTGCTGCTCTCATGGAGGTACTTGCCTCCTATTCTGGTCCTCGGCATCAGGGCCGTCGCCGGCCGTGTCTGTTGATGCTCGGGAGTTCGGAGGAGCCACGAGGGCGAGCCGGCTACAAGGACGACTTTTCCGGTGCTACCAATTGGTGGCCACCGGTGCTGCGAAGACGGGGCGCTGCTGTAGAGGATTTTTATTGGTACATCACTCTTTTTTCTTTGCTATTTTTGTATAATTTTTTTGCTACGAGAACTCCGGCAAAATGTCCAGCGAAGTCAACTTTTGTTTCAATATAACATTTTTTTGCTATAATGATTCCAAGTTTTTGCTATAGTAGTATAAATTTTTTGCTTTAAGATTTTTTCGGCGATGTCTCCGACGAGACTCTCCCGACCATGTCTCCGGCGAAAATCGATTTTTCCTGACGTTGCTACGGGTCTCCGGCGAGTTCTCCGGCCTGTCTCTAGCGAGATTTTGTCTTTTTTTTTTTTACTTTTTTGAGACGAAATGTTATTTTGCTAAGCAAAAGCGGATATTTTTTTTTTTACCAGAGCAAATTTTTTTTGCTGCTGCAGCAAAAGCGGGATTTTAGGGGAAGGGAGGACACGTGCCATCATGGGGACCTGGGGGCTCGAAATTTTGGAAACCCCGGGAACACCGAGCACTACCCATAATAAATATATACTACTTCCTCCGTTTCAAAATAATTGTGTTAAATCTAGACAAAAATAGATATATCTAGACGTGTGTTAGCGTTAAATACGTCCACTTTTATATAACTTTAAGATACTTCCCACCGTGAGTCTGGGTTCTATTCAGCACACAATCTTTGTCCGGGGTAAAATTGGGGACCGTTGGAAAATAATCCAGCGCATAGCTCGTGGCGACCACTCGCTGCCGCCCGATCGGTCGCCCGTTGCGAGTGTTTTCCTTTAATATACACCAACTCAAAGCTGCATCGGTCGCTAACGAGTCGACAACTCTGGCCACTGAGTTAAGTGTGCCAGTTTAATGGAATGAGCTGCAGTTGAAGAAACAAAAAATAGTCGACAGCACACTGCCCCGATGTCGTCAAAAACTAGTAGGCATGAGTACCACTGGGACGAGTCTAGAGGCAGACGAAGAAATACACAGCAACTAAAAATGCACTTAAAGCTTCTCTACGCTTGCCTCCTGCTGCTTCTGCCGCTCTCGCCGGCGTCTGCGTCGGCGGTGGTCACACACCTTCCTGGTTTCGAAACCGGGTTAGTGCTCACCGCTAAAGCTTGGTTGCTTGATGCTTAATGGCGGACTCACAAAGTGTGGCGATCCATCAGATACGTGGAGGTGGAGGAGGAGACCGGGACGGAGCTGTTCTACTACTTCGTGCCTTCGTGGAGTCGGAGAGGAGCCCCAGCACGGACCCCCTTATACTATGGCTCACGGGCGGGCCCCGCTGCACTGGCTTCAGCGGCTTCGCCTTCGAAGTTGGTTAGTCCCTCCCTCCACATCTCAAAGCTCGTACGCTGCAGATCTATTTTCACCATCAGTGGCTAGCTAGCTAGCAGGTTTTTACCATCTGTGGTGTTTTTCTACAGGCCCTATAAATTTTGTGTTAGCACCTTATGATGGTCATCACATACCACAGCTGAGCTAAATCCCAAGTGCATTTTTCCCGGGTGCTAGCTACTGGCCCACACCTGTCGTGTTATTTTATCAGTGTGCAGTTTTGTTTGACAATGCTCAGATGGCAAGCATGATCTTCTTGGACTCTCCCTGCGGCTGTGGTTTCTCCTATGCCCGTGATCCCAAAGGTTATGATCTTGGGGACATGTCATCTTCCTTGCAAGTTTGTGACATTTCTTAACAAGGTGACAGGAGACACAACTGAATTTCTGCTCAAGTTTCGATTCTGCGACTCAGTTTCTTATGCATAGTACTAGTGCAGTGGCTCGACGGTCATCCACGCTATCGGTCAAATGAATTTTACCTAGGAGGAAGTTCGTATGCTGGAAAGATGATTCCACTTATCGCACAATACATCTCAGAGGGTAACTCCGGTACGTAATACTCACACATACTATTCCTGTAGAAATAAACAATTAGATGGGATATAGTGATTTTAAAAGAAACAAGGAGATGGGATGCAATTCATATATAGTAATCCCACCCATAATTATTTGGGACCTTTGTAGAAATATTAAGGTGTATAAAAGCATGCATCCTTGCTTAAGTTGTTCAGACAAATTCAAAATTTAGATGCTGCACTTTTCCTGCTTCATCTAGTACATAAAAATAGTCGCAAATATGTCGCTATTTACTCAACATTTTAACTCGGCCACATGCAAGTTCATGTTTTGAGTTTCTTAGGATTGATTAGTTATAATCTCGTATCTATCCCAAAAGCCATCTCCTAATGATATCTTCATTTTTGGTTTACTTCACTTCAGGAACTGAACAAAGCAAGCAACCTGTGATTAATCTCAAGGCAAGAAAATTTCTTAGCCTTAAAAAGATTTGGTTCATAGACTTAACTTAGCTGGTAATGACACAAGTAATCTGACATCATAACCTTCCCATTTTGTTCTTTTCACTCGATTTCTTGTAGGACTATCTAGTTGGCAACCCTCTTACAGGCTCCAGGTTTGATGATTTCAATTCCAAAATACCATATAGTCATGGCGTTGGAATCATATCTGATCAACTATACGAGGTAGTAATTACACAGTAATTTTTTTGACAAAGTGAAGTGATACAATCATGTATCATGTTTTTTCTTGAATTTTTAAAAGGTCGCAATGGATAACTGTAAAGGAGACTATATCAACCCACAGAATGAAATGTGTGCTGAGGTTCTAAGTACAATTGCAAAGGTAAGATTCATGTATTGGCATTTTGTTTTTTTGGAACTAATAGATATAGTTAAGCACCATGGTCCCTTGTATTGCAGCTCATTTCTGAAGTTGACCACGATCATATCTTGGATGATAAGTGTGTAAGTGATACACCAGGACGTGGGAATGATGATGCTTTAAGAAATAGGTTTCTGTCAGAAGAACACATCCAGCCAAGCGTGCCATCTCCTCACCCAACTATCAATTGTTTCGTCAGTTACCTGAAATACGTATGTTTCTGTGAGCTTTATTTATTTATCCACTAAAACAGGGTCAATTTGTGCTTGATAAAAATGATACTGTCTGAATTCGTCTCTCATTTTCCCTAATGTCAATTTGGTCCGAAATGCAGTCATACCGTTACTACCTAGCTGCCATCTGGGCGAATGAAAACGTGACTAGAGATGCTCTTCAGATCAAGGAGGTAACCAGATGATTATATTTTTCATTTACACTCTTGTAGCAACTGCTTCCACAGAGTATACTCACATTACAATCGACTAGTGAAGACTCTGTTACTCTGAAATAAAAACCGAGTGCTTGTTTTGCCACTAAGTAATACCATGAATTTTTCGATATTCTTAATGGCACAAGTATGACATATAGGGAACAATTGGTGAGTGGACAAGATGCACCGTAGGATTACCCTATACGCTAGAAGTCCCAAACAGCATACCTTACCACTTCAACCACACAATCAGGGGTTACCGAGTGCTTGTGTTCAGGTGAAAGTATCCAAGCACAATTTCTGATTTGGATATATAGTGTTCCATTTTATTCTTTTAGAAAATTTATATATACTTGCTGAATCTTCTTCCATGTCTATAAAAGATGATCTCTGTGATTGCAGCGGAGACCATGATCCTGGGGTACCATTTTTGGGAACACAACGATGGGTTGGATCCTTTAACTTCTCCATTGTTGATAATTGGAGAGCATGGCATGTGGATGGCCAGTCTGCAGGGTTAAGTCATCCAACTCTTATCCTTCAAATTCAGTAATCTACTCTCCTTTTTTTTCACACTATTAAGACGAAGCATATCCCTCTTGTTTTTCTGCCTCATTCGCAGAGGGTCTTAGAATCACTTCTACAACATTAGGCCTTTAGAACACTGAAATCTCTGTTACATATAATTTAGCAGAAGAATTTACACCTAGGAACATCATGCTTGTTGATCTCGTCTTTTTAATTCGGGTTACATGACGCTTAAGTTTTTTCGATTAAGGGAGTATTTTATTACTCAAAGTCATATCAAAGCGATGTAAACAAAAGAGCTATACCCGGCCTCTGCATAATAAAGATATCTTCAAGCCAAAAAAAAAAGATTTATACAACCCATTAAGAACGGGAAAATTTTCAAGGTCAAAATTTGACAAATAAATTGAGATAAGCAGCCTAAGGTGACTTAGGGCTAATACGTAGATTAAACTATACCATCCATACCGGGTAAAGACTTATTTGGCTGCCACTTGCACCTGGATACATGATTTTATAAAAAGATCATTATGCTCTGATTGCTGCTAAAGGCATCATGTGTGAAGCCAATGCGTACACGTACATATAACATGCAAAGCAGAAGGAGTTTTTTTTATCCGCCACAATATCATTTCTGCAAAGCCACAATGCCAAACATAGGGCTGCATATTGGATGATGAATTGTATGAGCGAATTGAATTCGTAAAACAAGTGTCTGATTGTCTCATTATGATGACAAAAACAACGCTGTTTACTGCCATGTCATTTTTCTTCGCGAGGTTGTCCTTAGTTAAGATGAAACTATGTTTTATCAACTAAAGAAAAATCTAACCTTAAGCGGGACATTTATGTTGTAAAATTTCATATTATTAATTGGTGCATCTACCTAGACTAGTAACTAATACATTTACTTGACTGAAAATGTTTCTATTGACATGTAATATTCCATCAAAACAAGTCATGCAATGGCATTCACACCATGCCATTAAGACGCTCTACCCACTCATTTCAATTAACCGGTGTATTTCTAATTAATTCATGCCTAAAAGAGATTTTTGGAGGGTATGACCCGAAAACCTCCTTAATAGTGACAAATTTGTGTCTAATAATATTGCATCGCCCGGGATGTTGTGAGCACAAAGGAGCATTTTCCAGAAGGTATCCTTCTATGAATAAATTAGAAAATAATCTCTAATGGTAAATGTCCCATACCTAAAAACCAAATGCCTCACTTTCACTAAACTAGCCAAGAAATGAGAGTCCAAAGGTTTACAATTGACCTAATAAATACAATTCACCCCACTACAGTTGGTCCTTAGCACATCCTTCCATACTGCATCCTTACTAAGAAGTTTAAAAAACTATTAAATATGTAAGGCATCATTATTAGCCTCCAAGTCGTGGATTCTCAAAACATCTTGGTCTTTTGTTTGGCAAAGGATCAATGCTTTGTTTTTCTTAACAATATTTGGTATTTTCTTGATAAATTTGCCAATAGAATCTAGATGGATAATAGCCCAATCTTTGCAAAACGCCCCTCGGGAGAGAATAAAGGTTAGAATATATAATACCATATCGTTAGTCACGAAATTGATCAATACAAACCGTCTACCAGTGGAGTGGTGCTTTCGTTACAAATGATGAGGAGTTTTTTCAATCCGTTCACCCATGTGTTTACATTCCACAATTGTGAGGCTTCGATAATGAATTGGTATTGCCAGAGAATAAATAGGAAATTCACCTCCCTCACAACAAAAAGTAGTAGCATAGTTTTCTTCAGCCTCTTGGGACTCACCAAAGAAGAATAGCTCACTCTCATGAACATTGATTTTTACACCGTAGGGCTTCCTCTATGATAGCATGGTAAAAAACATGAACGTTGATTTTGAGGCAACTCATTTCTGATACATACCATTTTATGTTTTCGTGAATTGCAAAAACATAAGTTTCTATAGGACATGATACAAACTATTTAGTACAAATAAGCCATTTCTTGAAGTGTGCACATATCACAAATGGTAATAGTTGTACATTTATGTATAATGGTAAGTCTTGCCCAATACCTAGATGCAAGATTTTTTTCGTATTTTTTACAAACATAATTTTTGTATTTGGGTAAGTTTCAATAAAGTAGTTCCAATAATTCCAAAAATTAACTCGCGTGTGGGTGGTATCTGATTAGGAGATATTCTTTTTTATCAGATTTACAATTGCATATGCCAAAAATATGACGTATGCAACAGTAAAGGTATGATGTCCTCCTTCTCTTTAGTGCATAACATGAACCCCTTAACATATTAGATGTGAAACTGGATAGAGGAAACATATACAATAGATTGAGATTACGATTTTTGTATGCGTGTGCAGGGTGGTGGCCATACAGCTATACGACACAAGCCTAAACAAGGTTTTGCCATGGGTCAGCGGTGGTTGGAGAACAAGCCTCTATGATACTCCCTCCGTCCCAAAAATAAGCGTCGTTGAAATGGGTTTAAATGGATGCATCTAGCATTTGAATATATCTAGATACATCCATCTCAATGAAAATTTTGAGACGGAGCGAGTATTTTTCTCTACCTTCAATGCTTCCTCTACATGTTTGCGTCATACAACCAGCCGAGTAATTATGTGGCGTTTCTTATGGCTCAGTTTGTGGTAGCTGAAATGTATTTGTGGTTGAATATATCTTATAATCAATTTCCAAGGACAAAAGGCAAATTATCATAGTCTACCTAAGTGCTAAGTGCAGACTATGTTATGATAAGAGCTATTTATTCTCTAGCTACCGAGAAATGATCGCACATATTTTGTATTCCGTTTGTGCAATTTATTGGAAATGTTGAAAGAACATTTATATCCATAGGTGTTTTGATATTTGTTGACAACACAATGAGCATCCTAATGTGTGCAAAAGTGATACAGGTATTTATTTTATGAACCTTGTTGCTCAATTCTTTAATCCCATAAGAACAACCTCGAAGAAACATACTACCGTGTGTGGTGTTTTAGTACTGAGCATCAAGTACCACAGTAGCCCGGTACTTCCGTAGTTACCCAAAACAATACTGGAAGTGGCGTGCCAAAATGGGAGCAGTACCGGCCAGGGCCGGTATTACCGCTCGCTCAGTACTACCGGGCCAGTCCGGTACTACCGAAGTTTTCATATTAGGTACTGGATGCTGCGAAGAAAACATGACCGTCACTTGGTACTAGCGCGCCACTACCGAGTGTGGTATTTGCTCTGCTGTTGTTTTCTTTGACGTCTCGAAGGAAGCTAAGGCCGGTACCACCAGACTCCATTCGGTACTACCAGGAGTCTCAGAAAAGTCCCCAACGGGCAGATATGGTGGAGACTATATATATATACCTATCTCCTATCTTGACAAAGGTCTCCACAACACAACTCTCTCCCCACCATTTACCAAGAGCTTCAATCACTTGGATCTCTCTCTCTCTCCACCCACTCAATCAAGCTGATACTTGGAGAATCGAAGGAGAAGGCCAAGATCTACAAGTCTACCAAAGTGATTTACATTTCCCCCTCATTGACTTGAGGGTTTCGTGCCTAGGATTTCCTTGTGGAAAACCTAGGCCTCTTGTTGCTTACTTTTTGTCTCTTGTGACAGATTTGTGGTGACTTGGGTGCCCCCAATTAAGTTGTGTGTGTGCCCAAAACTCATTGTAAAGGATCAGATTCCGCCTTGAAGGATTCCTATAGTGGAAAGTTAACCACGCCTTTTAAGGTGAGGTTCACCGGAGAATAGGGGAAGACATTTGTGGAGAAAGCCTGTTGTGGTAAAGCTCACACCCCTCCAACGAGATGCACTCCCCTCAAAAGGACAAACTCGGGAATACATTCTTGTCTCCGTATGCTTCCATTTAGGTTACCTTTTATCCTTTAGCAATTACTTGTATCTTGTATCTTTCTTAGTATTAAACTTGTCATATAGGTAAATTCACCTTAGTTGCATATCTAGAGAATTTACCTTTGTGTCAAGCCTAAATCAAAGAAGTATTAAAAAATAGAGTAGCACCTATTCACCCCCCCCCGCCACCTCTAGGTGCCCATACGATCCTTTCAATTGGTATCAGAGCTTCAACTCTTTATTTGGGCTTAACTGCCTAAGAGAGCATCGGTACCAATGAGGAGACGGCTAGCGTGCCCGGCACATTGGCTTCGATGGAGAACCTCAAGAACATGGAAACATCCTTGACTTATTCCATGTAAGTATGAATGAATGAGCGGCGTGAAATGATAGCACAACTGATGAAAGCCAAGGACACTGTGCTATCTCCTATTCCGGAGGAGTCCACCTTGGAGGATAAGGAAGGGGATGAACAACATAAAAATGATGTCTCCCCTAAAACTAAGAACATGAAGGGGGAGTCCCATGAGGTCCCTCATTGGTACTCTCCCAATCCACCAATCCCTCATCCTCCTATTAATCTTAGAGGAGATCCACCTAAGCTAAATGCATCTTTGTTTTCTAATTGGAAATTTTCTATTAGATCTCATGTGAACTGTGACTCCATCAAGCTTTGGATAATCATTAAAGTTGGATACAAGCCCGTGGATCCAAGCAACTAGACAAGAAGAGAAGTTCTTGATACTCAAGTAAATGCAACCGCTCTTCACATGATCCACCAAGCCGTGGAAGAAAAAGATCTGACCCACATTAACCACTTCACAACCGCCAAAGAAGCTTGGGATGCTCTCTCCAATGTGTTTTGATGGAAATGAGAGCATGAAGAGGAATATATATGATGCTTTCAGCAACAAAGCCGAAGGGCTCTTTATGGAAGAAGGTGAAGACCATGGGGACATGTATCAAAGACTCAAGACCATTGCCACCGCCTTTAGAGACATTGGTGCCACATATGTGGATGATGCTTTGGTCAAATGGAAATATGTGTGCCCTCATGCCATTTGAACCTACCGATTTGAAGAGTCTCCAAGGAAGGCACAACTACCATCTCATGACCTCCAATGAATTTATGCAAGAGATGCAAGCCTTCAAGGTTGCCGCCAAGAATGCTAAAGATCTTCATGCTCGGGATCTTGGGATGCACAAAGCAGTCTCACTTGCTTTGAAAGCCAAAGTTGTGGAACAAAAAGAAGATCAAGGAAGGGAAGAGTATGTGACCCCATTGGCTCCTGAATAGTTTAAGCCTACCCATAGAGACTACATGGACTTTGCGGAAAGGACCTCTTGGAAGAACCCGAACAAAGCCAAGGCCCAAATGGAACAAATATATAAATCAAGTGGTAACAAGGAAGGAGCCTAAAAATGAGGACTTGCTTCAATTGTCAACACAAGTTCCATTTTGTCGGTGAGTGTGCGTATGAGAATAGAGAATACCATGGAGGAAAGCTTGTTCTCAAGGATAAATCAAAGATTCCTCGCAATAAGCCTTTCTTGAAGAAGAACACCTCCGACAAGAAACCATCTTCAAGGATTGTGTTGGTGACACAAGAAGGGTCTTTGTCCGGGGATGATGAAGAGAAAGAAGAATTGACAAGTGAGGTGGATTCTATAGCCATTGCTTCATCCACACCTCCTTATATATTTGAATCCCCCAATGAGAACATCCCCATCCAATCCGAAAGGTATCTAATGGCCAAGGGCTCCTAGGTATCATCTTCCCCCTCTCCTAATACTACGAACAAAATGCATGATCTTACTAGTATTAGAGTAAAATAAGAAATTCTTGCTTTCTATCATTTCATTACTAAATGTAAGGTGAAAGAAATAAAAAATTTGAGTCCCTAATAGTCAATATGGTAAGGCACAACACCTCCTTGAGAAGAAGGGAGAAAGAGAAGCAAAGATGCTCTTGAATCGACTTTATTATCGTTACCCTTGAGGAAGAGCAAAGAGCCCCGAGTTTCCCTCGAGGAGAAACTTGATTCTACTGAGGAGTCACATAATCAAATCATTTATAAAATCATTAAGGAACATGACCATTCTATTTCTAAATATAAATTGGCTAAATAGGAAAAGTTTGAATTTGGTGTTGGTCATGCTAGACTAACTGAGGACCTAGAGAAGCTCACCAAGGCTCACAAGGCTTTGTAGATTGATCACTCTACCATCATCAAGTCTCATGAACAAATTAAATTTGAACCATCTAAAATTGATATACCTAGTTCCTCTACTTCTTATTGTGATCATGCAAATATTTTTGAGGAAAATGCTAGGTTGAAGTATGAGCTTGCCAAGGCCATTAGCTCCAAGGGCAAGAGTCCTATTGATGATCTTTTGCAAATGAAAATACCACACAATTGAAAAGAGGGCCCTGGTTATGTTGCCAAGAAGAAGAACAAGAACAAGAAAAGGGCCAATACCGCACAAGCCAAGAAGATTGTCATTACGAGTGGTAAGGCCACTAGGGGCGGAACCTTTAGTAGTGACTTTGTGGGAATTACTAACCCTCATCACATTATTTTTGTTGATTATTATGGTGATGTTCATACTAAATATGTTGGTCCTTGTGGAGGTGTCATTGCACGTTCTATTTGGGTTCCTAAGACCCTTGTGGCTATCAAAAGAGGACCATTGGAAGATGGGTACCTTAATCCCATCAATGCTCTTTTATAGGACTATGCTTACGGTGGGTCAAAATGGGTGCTAGATAGTGGATGCACAAGTCATATCACCGGCATCAAGGAGCTCATGACGGAGTTGATACAAAATACAAATCAAGCATCCGTCACATATGGAGAGAAATCAAAATCTGAGGTAATGGGTCTCGGTAAGGTGGTCGTTACACCAAATATCACTCTTGTGAATGTCATGCTTATTGAGACCCTCGATTATAATTTACTTTCAATTCATGCACTTGTGAAGATGGGTTTTTCATTTTCTTTGATTCTGATCTCATGGTTTTCTTGTAGAGCAAAACTCTCAAGGTCGCTTTTGTTGGGCATGTGGAAAATGAGGTGTATGTGGTGGACTTTTCGGGGTCAACTGACACTCGAGCGATTTGTCTATTCGGAAAGGCTGACGTGGGGTGGTTGTGGCATCACCGCTTGTCCCATGTCAATATGAGAACTTTGCAAAGCCTTCACAAGGGTGGCCACATCCTCGGACGAAAATAAAATGTTTCCCTTGCCAAAGATCGTTTTTGAAGGGATTGTGTTGAATAAAAATGCTTAATTCACCCCACCCAATCAAGACTATCATTTCGTCAAACAGAATATTGGAAATCCTTCATGTGGATCTCTTTGGTGTCGTTCCTAAAGCTAGTATTCATGGGAGGAAGTATTGTTTAGCAATTGTTGATTACTATTCAGGATTCACTTGGGTTTATTTCTTCAACCTGAAGAGTGAGACCGAATGTAGTATATAGCTTTTTCTCTTGAGACCCAAGATTTTATCGAACCGAGAAGTAGGTATTTAGTGAGACCAATTGTTGATTCCACAGAAAGCTTGTTAATTCCTGTTTTACTGGACATATTCTTGTTTTGTAAAAGAGGGTTGTTATCAATTATTAAAAGTAGGCATGGGCTTAAGGTTTCACCAGCAGCGGTGCATTAGTAACATGGGATAAATAAGATAAAATTTACATAGTTTAGTATAATTAATATATATGCTATTTAGATGTATGTAGGCAATGCATCCGTACTCCACTATGCCTCCGAGCACGGGTTAACATATAGTAATTCGTCCAACCTTGGCCCTATATTGTTTCCGTCTTGTGGTGTTGCCCTTGGTTTTTATTTCTAAAAGAAAGACGAAAGCATTAAGCACAGTGACGTGATTCTTGTTCCTGAGAGACCCGCTTCCAACAGTCTTACTGATCCTTCTATCATAGACGTTCCCGATCAACCTTTCACTTCATTCTCACTATACCTTTATCTTGATCACTCTTCGGGGTCTTGGGTACCTGACAGTTCCTAGGAGCGATGCACATATAGTATAACACACACAAATAACATATATGGACTCATTAGACTAATTATCCCATGGATTAGATCAAGCACATAGCTGCAAGGCTAGGCCCCAACCCATAGCCTGAGGGATACTACTCATACATCATGATTGTCGGGGGTTACCCCCGAGTAGGGGTAAGGCAAGTGCTAAAAGCAAGGTCAGAAGAGGTGTTTGGCAGAGTAGCTGGCTACCCGGTGCTTGCTACACGGTCGACTGCTATCCGGCCGTACACACTGATGGCGAGGAGGAAGAATCAAGGAAGTTGTGTTCTTCTGAGTAGAGGAAGTGGTCCGAGTAGAGGGAGTGGGTTCCTACTTGGGCAGAAGTCAATGGAGCCGTTCTGACACAGGATCCCGCGTATCCTGCGTCTGTACGGCGTGCGGATCAATTTACGGAGTAAGTGATTATCCGCACCACGGCGTGGCTACAGTGTGGTAGGCGCCTGTCTGGTCCTGTCACTGACAGAGGGGACAGGACAGGGCTAGGGGCCTACCCTATCTCACTGACAAGGGTGGACAGGTCCCATCTCCAAACGGCGCAACGACTTACGGGGCAAGCTTCAGCGGGAACCCGAAGGCGTGCGCGGTTCTGCAGGGTTCCCGTCACTTCTCGTCGTACTGTATACTTGTTTTCTATTTGGCTGGGCACCAGTATATAAGGTGCCCTGCCCCCTCCTGTGAGAGGGTCGGGACAGAGGCACGGCTTCACTCCACATTGTAAGAACTAGAAAAAGGAGTGTCTACTCGACTGAAGGCCTGATTGTACTGTGGCTACTCGGTAACACACATATAAAAAGAGAAAGGCAGGAGTAGGGGTGTTACCTCCCCACGAGGGCCCTGAACCTGGGTAAGATCTTGGTGTTTGTAGTGTTCGATTCACCCCGCACGTGGCCACTCGCCGTGTGATCCCTCCCCGTGCACCTCCAGCGTCCATCGACCCCAAACAATTAGCCATCCCATGGCATCTACCGTGACACCACCACGACAATGATCATATCAGCAATAGAAAACATTGAGACAAAAATAGTACTTGGATTGAATAGATTGATTGTTCTTACAATGATACCAATCACGATGGGATCTAGGTTACAAAGTAGAACTATGGCTATGACTATGGTGGTGGTGGCGATGATGTGGTGGAGATGCGGCAACACTTTGTGGTCTTGCGTGGAGAGGACGGTGGTGACAGAGGTGGAGATTGTATGGTGCGTGGCTCTCTTCTGGGGGTTGTTTCTTCTCCTTACACTACAACATGCTAGGCATGTAAAGACGCTAAGTTTAAGGGCTAGAGACGTGATATTTCATCTTTAGAGGCTTGTATAGTCGCTTTCATAAAGCGTCATTAAAACGTCTCCTTATGCACCGTCTCAAGTAGTGTGAAGACGTTTGCTAAGCGTGTCTAAATACATAAGGATGCTTCATAGAGACGATCAAAGACATGTCTACTCACGTGGAGACGTTTTAGTAGATCGAGTTTGTAACGTCTCTACTAATGTAAGCACACCAATTTCGCGTCGCAATGTGTGTTAGAGATGCTTTATTCACATGTTCAATCTAGTCTTATGTACGTCAGCTCGTACACATTATGTGTTCATGGAGTACACTCACCTTGTATACAGTATGTATATACGTATGTAAATTTTACTTGTATTTTGGATATGCGCTTTTTTACTTGTATTTGAATATAGCGTCTCTGATGTGGTGACAGAACAATATTTTTTCAATTGGAAATTTAAGTGAATTTTCTTTTCGATTTAGGTTCATGCGCGTACTTATCGTAAAATGCAGGACCATTATAGGGCCACCGAGAAGAAATTCATGGAGAGAAAACAAAATTGAAATTGAATCGAATATCCATATCAATAATTCGGAGATATCTCAGCAAATACCCCCAGGAAAGACCGTGAAAACAAAAAAAAATACATAAAAGTCCTATATAGCATCAATTATCTCTCGAACATAACATAAAAATCCCTCAGATTTTCCAAGGAGAAAATCATGCTTTAGCCCCCTCCATCTTTATTCATTTCATTCCATTTAGTTCGAATTAACCTGAAAAGCAAGTCACAGCCAAAGTGAGAATTCCCTGAAATAAGTAAATCATGAATGACAAAGATATGGTATACTCAGTTTTTTTTTTGATAAAGGGCTTTTATTACTTAAAAGGTTTAAGCATGATATACTCAGCTACAGCTTGCTTTATTGTACCAACGACTTCAAACGTCTAGAAGCTGATGTTGCCTCGCTTCCGTGTATTGGCAAAATCTTCAAGATCATAATATGTATTTAAAAATGTCCTATCTACATGTGCTCCCAGGTTAACGGCAAAGATAATACATCGCAACCTTGATTGGCTTCAATGGTGTTTCCAATATTTGATTTCTGCAGCCAAAGATCATATGAGCTACATAAAAAATTAAAAATTCGATATGGTCTGACGACTGAGTGGAAGTTCTGTTGCACCATAGCAATTATGTGCCGACATCCTAAAGATGAATTGGCAGAATTCTCTTTGCTATAATTTTCAGCACACGATTGCTACATTGTGAATTAACAAACATAATCAATGATAATAATTGTAGAAAACAAATACAACCACACTGAAGCCAAATGCACATCCACAATAGCATATACCTTCCTAGTAACCTGGTCACGTGGTACAGAACCATGATGTTCTTTAGCATAAATATCCAGGTGTGCTTCCTAAAGTAGAAGCCTAGTTCAGTACATGCTAAAAAACAATTAGGCATGGTTTCAAAACTGTCTAAATGTCGTGAACATACTTTAGTAATTATGTCCTCACGTGATAAGGTTGAATTTGAATAAACCTATTTTATCCTAGTACACTTCCCAGGACAACACACATGGAATAAATAGACTTCACACATATTTCCAGATATACAACGTATGCAAGTTATGAACTTACGTGGAATATATTTAAAAAAATATGAATACCATGCATAATAGGATCAACTATGTTCATGTGAGAGACATAAGTTTAACAAGAAGAAGGTCCGAAGATAAATGTTACAATTAGTATGAAACATGGCAAAGATGATTCAGCACAAACCTAATTAGCTTTGGTGAAGTATGCAATACTCACTTTCTACAACCACAGATCAGTTGAGCTATACTTAAAAAAAAGCAATCTGATGAGAGGGATGCCAAAGTGTACGCACTTGAGAAATTCTCGGCAGTCCAGCAGCCCGACTAGAGGAAATCAGGATCAGTCTTAATTTTGGAGATGCTCTGCTTTGCGGTCCAATTCGGCACCCACTGCCATAAGAAGAAATATTGCTTTCGCACATGGGCGAATAACATGATAGATAGATCAGAAATAGAACTGCCCAATTGAAAAAATATTAGTTGTCACCCATCTACGATAAATAGATCCCCAAAGTGGACTGCTAATTTTCACATGTCAAAAATACAGATGACAATATACCAAGCAGGAAAAAGGAGACACGGTACTAACAGATTGGACTTCACTCAGATTCCACGCCGCAATCCGGTTGCAGAAATTGGTCGGTAGCATCCGGTTGTGGCGGACAGTCAACATTGCAATTTGAACCAACACCTACATTAAGAAGAATCGGATAGCATGAAAACATCCTAAAACTAGTTTTCCATGCAATGCGACACTAAAAAGTTCCCAAAGCCACGAGCCATAAATCAATCAAGGGATCGTTCAATTCCCTTAATCTCGTGAGCGTGGGATGGATCAATCAGAGCGTTCAGGCGGGTAAGAGGATGGACCCTGCCTGATCGGAACAAGGAGAAAATAGGGAGAGGGAGGAGGGGTCCAATTGAGATCTACCAGTGCTTCCCTTGGCTTCATTCACGACGGTGATGTACGGTGGCAACTCGACTCTCCAACATCCATGGCGAAGAGGAAATCGTGATGAACACAAAATCTGAAAAAAAAGGAGTATCAATTGGAAATGTGTGTTGAAGTAGGCAGACCTAGATTGGTTTAACATTGGAACGTGCATATCTACAGGAGATGGTTTTGAGGAGCGCAAACCTGGACTCCAGATTCAATCTAGGATGAACTGTTGAAGAAGTGTGGTGGCGGCTGAAGTTATGGAGGCAGGGGGAAAAGGTGGATCATATTATTTATTAGCTTTCTTTTTGGGAAAACAGAAAGCACGGAGCGGTAAAAGTAAATAGTTAGGGCATCTCCAGCCGTCCCCCCCAGAGCCCCCCCCAAGGGGCTTTTTTCGCGGCGGAAGCGGCGAATAGCGCCGCTTCTTCACCACTCGCCCCCCCCCCAGAGGCCCAAATAGCGCCGTTTCGGCGCTATTTGGCGCCGCGGCACCCAGGCCGAACCCAGCCCGCTGGGTTCGGCCTGGGGGGGCGAAACTGCGAGGCCGCGCGGGCGGGCCAACGCTGTCAGTGACGCGCCGGGAAAGCGCGGGAACGGAAACCCCCGCCCGTGACTTCCTTCTCGGCGCCCGCGCCGTCAAAGGCTGCCGGAGGCGGCCGGCCAGTGCATGCAGCGGCGACACGCGTGGCCAGTCAAAGTCCACCGGATTAATGGCGGTGCGGCAGCGGCGACACGCGCGGCGCGGCGACTGGCCCAGCCAGGCTATAAAAACGGTGGCCGCGCCCTCCCCGTACGCACATTCTCGACCCCCTCCTCGCCGTTCTTTCTCCACCTTCGAACCCCGCCGCAATGGACAACCACTGGGAGGCGTGGCCCGAGAGCGACGACGACGAGCTGCAGCCAGCGCAGCGAGCTGCACCGGAGCCGCAGGTGGTGGCGCCGGAGCAGCCGCCCGAGCACGACGAGGCGCGCGAAGCACGGCGGGCTGCCCGCCACTGGAGGCGCGAGGTGAGGAGGCAGCCGGTGTGGCCCGAGCAGCACGCCGGGCTGCACTCCTTCGAGACCTCGCAGAACGAGGACGCGTACCGCAAGGTGCGCGGCGTCCTCGAGCAGGCCGCGGCGGCGGCGGAGGCAGCCGCCGTTCGAGCCTCCCTGGAGACGCACCAGCGGGAGGAGGCGGCGCGGGCGGTGCGCCGCCAGATGGCCCGGCGGGCTGCCTCCGTCGAGCAGGAGGGCGTCATCGCCCTCTACGAGGCGCAGCGTGAGGTGGCGCTGTAGGGTGAGCGGCGGCGCAACCGCCCGCCCTCTGAGCAGGCGCAGCTGCACCGGCTGCGCCTGCAGGCCCGAGCGGAGCGGGCGGAGCAGCGCCGCCTCGCCGCGGCGAGCCAGGACGGAGCTGGACCCTCCAACCAGCACCGCCACGACGAAGACGACGAAGCGTAGACGTAGGCGTAGTCATCGCGTAGTATCCGCTGTTTTTAGTTTAAATTTATCGTTTTAGCTTTAAATTCGCGCCGAATATGTACGCAGTTTCAAATTTCAATAAAATTTCGACTAGTTTTTCAACTGCGTTGTTTGGGCCGATTTGTTGGGCTCGGGACGCGACTGGGAAACGCGCCCCCCCAGGTTCCAGAATAGCGCCGTTTAGCGCCGCGGCGGCACCAAAACGGCGGCGTTTTGGGCCCTGGGGGGGCGCAACGGCTGGAGATGCCCTTAGCGCCAAGTCCAATTTTTGTGTGATGGAATTTCGTATTTCACGTGCATAAAATTTTCTACTTCGGAGACGCCATTTGACGACGTCTCATAATTCAACTCTACAGAGCTAGAAATTAGCAAAAATATTTATTCGGTTACAACTCAAATAAAAAAGTCACGACGACATGTGGAACGTCTCAAGAAGCGTCCTTACAATTAGATGCGCTACTATTCTAAAGACGAAAACTAATGCGTCGCATGAGGAACGTCTCCACGTGATGATTTTGTTGTAGTGTTATATGGGGCTGCAGGGAATGGAATATGGTTTTGGGCGACTTCCTTCGTGAATTGGCTCCGTGTCCTTTATGAGTCACAAGTGTATTGGATCACAACAGTGTTCGAGGCTAAATATAGCCCAATTTATTGATTCGGCACAAGGGGAGACAAAGAATATTTATAAGCCTTAACATCTGAGTTGTTAATTCAGCTGCACCTGAAAAGAATCTTGCTTCACGAAATTTATTAGTAGTAACGATGATATAACGGCAGTAGTGGTTTAATAGTAATAGTAGTAGTAAAACAGTAGCAACAATAGTAGCCGCGAATGTGACGAATTAAGTAGAAGTGCTAAAAACATCGTCGGTATAGGGATGGATGTACGGACGTTGCATGAATGAGATTAACCATGTAATATAGGTAACAAAGGGCATCACAAATATATAATAGAGTATCCAAGTCAGAAACTATCATAGGCATGTTTCCATGGAATTGTCGTACGTGCTTGCAACAAGAACTTGCATGACCTCTTTTGTTCTACCATCCCGTTGATGCGGGGCCAAAAAGGAACTAATTGTAGTTAAGCCACTTGTTCTACCAAGCACTAGAGAAAAGCATTAACATACGGTCGAAACATGTAATACTCGAACTAGAGTCCATCCCCTCCAATATCCCAACCTGTCACCTTGGGGTCTCGGGTTACGGACAATAATAAGTGTATATAACTAGTAGATATGATCTAAAAGAACAATTATACTCGTGAAAACATAACATGTTCAGATCTGAAATCATGGCACTCGGGTCCGAAGTGACAAGCATTAATCACTCCAAGTTGCAATAATGATGTTAAAAAACAATAGTGGATACTAGGTATCAAGCCCTAACAATCTCGTGATCTATTACATGACTGATCTCGTCCAAATCCTACCATCCCCTCTGCATACAGCAGGTAATTACTCATACATCGAAGGGTGAATCATAGAGGGTTGATGGAGAGGTGATGGCGATGAAGATTGCGACGATTTCCCTCCAATCCCCGTCCCGGCAGGGTTCCATAACATGAACTTCTGTCTCCCGAACTAGGGATTAGGTGTTGGTTGAGCTACGGATCGTATTCGGGAAAATCCTCCAGGGGTTCTCCATTTTGACGACGATGGAGCCTTTATGCCAAAGGGGACCCTAGGCAGTGGTCCCAGGCCCCTAGGGGCCCACCAGGCGCGAACGAAGGGGGCCCGGCTGGCACCCCTTGGAGTCCTAGTGGCCCCCTCTAGCTATCTTTTGGGCTCCAAGAGTCTTCCGGTGAAAAATAATTTCGTGAATTTTTCTAGAATTTTCTAAGAAAATTGAATTTCTGCACAAAAATAGACACCAAGAGTTATTTTTCCAAAAACAGTGTTAGTCCATCTTAGTTTGATCCAAATCATGCAAATGTGAGGAGAAACATCAAGATAAGTGGTTCGAAAAGTGGATACATTTGCAACGTGTCATTCTTTTGATGAAGTTTGGTCGGTTTGATCTGACGGTGCCTCCAACACTTGGTATAGTGCGTAGTACAGTCGTCACTGACCATACTAGGTTCGTTAAGTGAGCCACGAGGGAAGATTTAATTTTTTTTTGATCTGTATCTTTTCCTTCCTTTTAGCCCTGATTTCGTGTGATTTTCCTGCCCAATATGTACAATAAAAATAATGACATGGATATTTGCAAATAAATCGCATATTAGTGATTAGTGGCAGGTTTAGAGTGATATCTCTATCATGTTCATGAAAATATACGGTATAAACATAGATGAAGATGTGCCATTTTTGGACGCATCAACATCCCCAAGCTTAAATCTTGATTGTCCCGAGCAAGTAGCAGAATCATAAGGAACTTAGTGGTTAAACTGAAATAATGTGAAGGTTAGTTCTCTTACAGTTGGTGTTTTGGTTGCTCACACTTTCTTCAGCTGAAAGCTTAATATAAATAGTGTAACAACAAAGTATAGTTTCGGTAAGCCAAGATAAATATAACAATGATCATATTAACAGGGAAATTTATTTATGTAACAATCATTCTACTTTCTGTGAAAACACAAGCCTGCCAAGGGACATTTAGAAGGATTAAATGTATCATAATAAGAGTGTGAGAGCAATGTTCGAATAAGCATAACTTGAGAGTAGCTCATTAAATCCCACTGACACAAAGTAAATGTCTTTATAATGCACCTTTTCTTTTCATTAACTTTCAAGAACAATAGCTTAATAGTAATGAGACCGCCAAAAGAATTGTGTATGTTTGATCAAGTGTGTGAACGCAAAGCGAGGCTGCAACAAATTGTCACAACTTTAAATCCACTCATGACTTGGGTATTAGAGGTTTCCCTCGGATATTTTGATTGCTCAAGAGTCAGATGAGTGTTCATCCTGCTGAAGTGCATAACTCCCATGATAGTACTGATAGTTTTACCCACTACAACATTTCTGTTACAAGTGTTAAACCAACTCATAGCCAAAATCTGAGATTAACTCTGGTAGATCATTCATAGTCTAGTGGAGTTGTCAGCATCCCATGGGTTGAACAAGGTGTAGAGACTTGCATAAAGCAATATCTACTATGGTGATTAACACGACAAACTTTTTGCATGAATCTCACTTACCGCTAGGCATATATCCTATCAAACAAATCTCTACAAAGGCAATATTCAAGACAAATAACATTAGATACTATGGGGTTGAGTACTTCTAGCATTAGACTCTTCAAACAACTTTTCTACATCACCCAAGTCTTCATGTAAAGAGTTTTTCTTGTTTATTTTAATTTGTATAATTTGGTACTTTGTCCATACATGGTTCACTACAAGAAAATAGAGTAAGATCAACAATTATAACTAATCATGTGAATAAGATTCTCACTTTATCTATAAAGCCTTGCTATCCCACATGCATATAATAATTTGATCATATACTAATCGTATAAACTTGCAACTTAAAAAGGTGGTATTCACAAGACATACCTCATGTGGCTGAAATATAACCCTCTTCCTAAGTATGTGTTTCTTAAAAACTCATGAATGAGATCTCTTCTGCAAAATAATTGTGGTGCTACAGAAACATCCAGAGAGTAAAGATAAATGGAAAACTATTTTTGTGTTTTTCTAGACGGGTTCTTAAGAATAGAAAATTGGCAACGGAAGCAAAGCTATAAAAAAGTTAAAAAAATAAAAACACACTTAAAAACTGAAAACAAAAACTAAAGCAAAACATGGGATGCTACTCCAATGCAAGTGATAGAAAACAACACCTAATAATAAAAAAATGAAATGAAAAAGATAACTTGCACCACCTCTTGATATATAAGTGTTAACAATCTCCTCAATCTTAAACATTTGCAACATGGGAGATCATTGTGGTGGTGGCTAGAAATTACCGGGGTACAAAGTATCACTCCAAGAATAAAAATTGTTTGTGAGGTTGTTGATATCATTGATGTGGTCTCCGAGCTTGTTAAGGCCTTGGTATGTAGTGCACTGTGGTGGTATGTACGCCTCCTCCTCGGGTTCTTCTGCTTCAACATCATAGTCCTTCGGTATTTCACCTTCGGGCTCAAGTTCCTCTTCTTCGTCTTGTACTTCACAGTGAAGTATTCCATTCTCAATAGAAAAGATGTTAGGTACAGGACTGGGGAATAGTTCCCCGGTTCTAGTTATACGAATGGATATTCTTCCTTGCTATTAATTATCATACATGTGGCTCTCAGTATGGTGTAACCAACATACCTCTCGCCGGTGAGCCGAGCTAGGCTGCTCAAGTCTAAGCCAAGTGAGTTGGCGAGGACGATGATGATCCACAAGTGATGGGTCCACGAGTCTGGTGTGCTTGACGTGCAAGATGAAAAAGAAGCATTGTCCCTAAATTGGGAATGATATCTATGTCAAGTTGGGCGGGTTTTGCTAGGATGCGCGTCTCATCCTTATTAACTTTTGTATACTCGCGCATGTCTGCAAAGTGTTAACAATAACATAGAAGAAATATTGAGTATGAGGACCTCAATTTTTACCTCCCTTGGGGTACTAGATGGAACACTGATTTGCTTAAAATAATAAGTAGGTTGGGTCTAAGTAAAGAGTCACTTGTACGAGTGTGTCTGTCGCTGTTCACGAAACCGAAGCAGTTGCACCACTCTCTTATACTCATATCAAATGGTCTGTTCATCAGCTGAAATTTTATCCTCTCTTCAGCTCTGGCATCACCTGGGTAGATGTCTACGGTGTGCTCAAGTGTGCATAAAAATTCCATCATCAACTGTCGGTAAGTTTGGAACACCCTGAAAAACAAATTCATGAATGCCTATATTCTTGCATAGTAAATTAAAATCATCGGTCATACTGAGATGGTAGATGGTTGCAGGGCAAGCCTAGTTTGTGGTCCTAATATCGCGTTGATCATGGGTCTTATATTTTTCTTGGCTGGCATTTCCATGAAGCCTGATACCCATGAATTTGACAGCTATGCTCTTCTTGGAAACGTTTCTAGATTGACTAGCACTTGGATTAGCACTAGCATGTGTTTGGCTCCTCGTGTTCATCTAAAAATAATTAATTAACAATAGTAAGCAATGGTTCGTCAAAAGATAGGAAATATTTTTCCTCTAAGATACTATTGGTATGAACTCCCTAAAAGATGGAAACTACATTGTTCAATCTAAAAGATCTTGGTATGACTGATGACCCACAAGTATAGGGGATCACAATAGTCTTCGAGGGAAGTAAAATCCAAATTTATTGATTCGACAGAAGGGGAGCCAAAGAATATTTATATGCCTTAACAACTGAGTTGTCAATTCAGCTACACCTGAAAGTAGACTTCCTCGCAACAGATTTATAGCAGCAGTAGAAATAAAATAACAGAAGTAGTAAAATAGTAACAATAGTAGCAATCACGGAATACAACAGCATGGGAGTACTGTAGGCATAGAGGGAATGGATGAACGGGTGTTGCATGGATAACAAGGGTCATGTAATAATAATAATATGGGCATTGCAGATAATAATAATAAAGAATCAAACATGTAGGCAAACCATAGGCATGTGTTCAAATATAGTCGTACGTGCTCGCAATGAGAAATTTGCACAACATCTTTTGTCCTACCAGCATGTGGCAGCGGGACCTCTGGGGAAACTACTGGTAATTAAGGTGCTACTTTTAATAAAGCACCGGAGAAAAGCATTAACACTCTGTGAACACATGTGATCCTCACATCACAACCATCCCCTCCGGTTGTCCCAATTTATGTCACTTAGGGGCCTCGGGTTTCGGACAACAATGTGTGTAAAACAACTTGCAGCTATGATCAAGAAACAATATTATACTCATGAAATAATAACATGTTCAGATCTGTAATCATGGCACTCGGGCCCTAATGACAAGCATTAAGCATAACAAGTTGCAACAATGGTAGAAAACACTAACAATTGATACTAGGCACTATGCCCTAACAATCTGGTATTATTACATGATCAATCTCATCCAATCCCTTCCATCCCTCTCAGCCTACAGCGGTGTTTAATCACTCATGTACGGGGGAAACATGGATGGTTGATGGAGAAGGAGTGGCAGTGTCGATAGCGATGATCTCCTTCGAATCCCCGTCCCGGCAGGGCGCCCGAACAGGATATTCTGATCCCCGAATCGAGGTTCGGGGTGGCGGCGGCGCTCTGTTGTGTTTCTATGGAATATGACAAACCCCGTGTTGTTTTAGGGTTGAAGGCATTATGTAGTCGAAAGGGGAGTCCGGGGGTGTTGGGGCGGCCCACACCACCAGGATGCGCAGCCAAGGGGGTGCACCGGGGGGTGGTGTGGCCCCCTCCTGGCTCCTCTCCTGGCCCCCTTCTGGCTCCTGGGGTCTTTTGGTGTTTTAAGACAAATGGGGTCTTTTCTGGGCACTTTCCCGAAAGTTGATTTTTCTGCACGAAAACGAGACACCAGAGTAATTCTGCTGAAAATAATATTAGTCCGTGTTAGTGCTATCCAAAACTCACAAATTCAGAGGAAATAAATAAGAAAGGTGTTCGGAAAAGGATATACGTTTTGGACGTATCAACTCCCCCCAAGCTTACCTTATTGCCTGTCCTCAAGAAATTTAGTGACAACTGAGTGAGATAAAAGACTTTTACGAACACATTTGTTTCATATGATGTAAATATACTCAACACATATTCAAGTGCTGAGGTAATTCATAATAAGATATATGGAAAATAAAAGTCACCCAGCAGTTATGCAAACCATGAAAAGATGCCAACAAACTAATAATAGACAACATGAAGTACTTCAATCTACAAGATTGCAATTCTCATAATAGGGTACGATAAAGTGTACTCGCTTGCCCTTAATAGTGGAGTAAAACATAAATACCAGGGCACCTCTAAAGTCCAAATGAAGACTAGAAATATAGATAACAAAGTTACAAGCATCAAAGTTATACCACTATCAACCGTGTTTTGGCACAAGCACATTACACTAAGAATAACATCCATGCTCTCAAGAAGGTGCATAAAGCGATAAGGTGAAGACTCAACATAAATATAAAAGAAAGGCCCTTCGCAGAGGGAAGCAGGGATTAACTCATGTGCTAGAGCTTTTTATTTTATTAAACAGAGGTATTGAAAACATTATTGAGAGAGGTGTATTCTTATGTCAACGAATGGTAAACAGACAATACAGTACCTCACAAGCCAACTAGACTTCACAAGAGCGTCTCCCATAGAAGGACGCATCTGGGTAGAAGGTCATCTCTCTTTCTCTTTTGTTTACACAATTCTGCTTTGAATGATAAATCAGGGGCAAAAAGTGTGAAGATAATTTGTGTTATTAATTTGGGGATAGGCACCCCGCTGCCGGCTCTTCTATCATTGTATAAGCAGATGAAGCCACTAGTCCAGAGTGTGAAATCCAGTCAACAAGTGAGATAAAGATTCTCTATTAATGTCCTCATGAGCTAAAACAGGGGCACAAAACATGAATAATTTTTAGCAGCTTTTAAAGGTAGCACACGAGAAATTTACCTGGAGTGGCAGTTAAATACCACATATATAGGTAGGTATGGTGGACACATTTGGAAAACTTTGGTTTTTGGGAGTTGGATGCACGAGTAGAGATCATACTCAGTACAAGTGAAGGCTAGAAATAGACGGGGAGCGACAATCAAGAGAGCAACAACTGTCATAATCATGCTTGCGACAAAACAAAATTAACAGGGCAGAAAAATGATACAAATGCTCTGAGGCAAAATAAATCATCGAGGCTTAAGTGAGTTTTTGTTTTCAGTCATAGCATGCGTGAGCATGTGCCAAGTCGATTCAAGCGAAACAATCAGAGGGAGATACCACAATTACATACCCTTATATGAATAAAACAATGCAAGCAAACATTCATACGGCATGCTATCTTATATTAATAAGTTGGAACTAACACGTGAGAGCAAGAACTATCAAGCATCAATTAAATAATATACACCTTACATGAACAGACTAAGCATGCTCACACAATGAGTATATGTACAAAAATAAAACAAATAGAGTTCATACCAGCCTCTCCCCACAACTCGGATTGTCGTAAATCATCATTACCGCTCTTCACTTGTGGATTGAATAATATAGAATGATAATCAAGCTCCAATGGAGACACGAAAATCCAGTGAACTCTGCAACAAACTTTACAAAACCAAAGAAGAACAACAAATATTTTTCGGTTTTCGATTTAAAACAAGAACAGAAAGAAGCAAGCAAACAAAACAAAATATTTTTGGATTTTTGAATACTAAACTGAAACGAGAAAAGAAAGCAAACCAGCAAATAGAAAATAAAGAAGCAAACAAGGAGAAACAACAGAATTATTTTTGGTCTTTTTGTGTTTTCGAAAACAAGAACAAAACAATAAAACAGAGCGAAACGAAATAAGCGAAAGAAAACGAAAGAAATGAAAACATGGATATATACAATGAACCGACCGAACATGATATATAAATGAGTGTGATGTCGGTATACCTCCCCCCAAGCTTAGGATTTTGGCCTAAGTGGAGATCAATCACCAAGGAGACCATGAGGTGGCGCCCCCGTAGTATGCTCAGCAGGAACCCTCCTCCTGATATGTGCTCGAGGATGCGCCCGTGTACTGCGTGTTGTGGTCCTCTGGAGGCGCATCTCGCCTCTCCAGCTGCCTGTAAAACTCCGTGGTGCTCATATGCTCCTCTAACTCCTCCTTAGAGAGTGACCATAATGACTTGTCAATCTTAAATAAAACAGGCTACGGCAAAGTAACTTTTTGCTACTCTCCATCTATATATAAAACTCTATATACTAAACGTTAAGCAGTAGAGTTAGCAGTACAAACTGATTGGAGTTCATGGCAGCGAGGTTAAGTCTATAGAGAGCAATCAATTCATCATCAGGAGCAATAGAAAATTCTAAAGAAGTTGCTATACGTGTAGCAATAGTGCCCCCAAAAATAGGCCCCTTAGCAGCAAGGAGGCGTGCAACAAGTGCACTAAGGTTATACTTTGTGCTACCGTTCAGCGCAGTATCAATGAAAGCAAGGTGGTAACCAGATATTTTGCTAGTGTTCTCCCTACCAAGGATACTAGTAGCAATATAGTAAGTAAAATATCTAAGAGTAGGAAGTTGAATGTTCCTTATCTTCCCACGCTGGGATGAGTGACCATCATCGTTGGTGATTTATTGGTAAAGCGCCGCAAGATCCGCGGGTTTCTCCTAAATCCGGCACGCTGTCCCGGTAGCGTTGATACCCACAATGGCACAAAAATCTCCCAAGGACAAAGAGAAAGATCTACTATATAATTTAAAGCCAAAAATGGGACCAAAATGTCTGTTCCGAAATTGAAAACTCTCAACAAAAGATTTTGTGAGAGCTGCATACTGAGGACCTTAATTCTCCATATAGTTGGTTAGACCAAAAATTTCAATAATCATACAGAAGTCATCTAATAGACCTGCACTTCTTAGAAATGTAATGCAAGGAAAGCTAGATGGATTAACAATACCATCACCCCCTGCATCGTCAATACTTGGTGCAATAACGTCTTCATTGTACGATGGCCTCACTGAAGTGGATGAGCATGAGGTCCTTGTCTTTCTAGGAGCATTACTCCTAAATATCTCTCCAAAATTATAATTATCCATCTCTGAAATTTTTCAACAATCATCGCAAAAATTAATTTTAAGCAACTATAAGGTGGAAAATACCATAGGGACTTATATGAGAGCTAAACATATATCAAAACTACATTATTTATACTCAAATCAAGCATGCAAACTCAGATAAGCTATCACCTACAGTACCAAAATACTCAAGAAATACTTCACCAAATAAAATTCTACTTGGATCATCGGAGGAGTCACATACCGGAGAGCAAATGCACCAAATTTCAGCATAAAAGATGGGCTGAGCAAAGAGATCGAAAAATTTCGAGGAAGAACAGCAAGAACTCGGGTTCTAGGAAATGTGTTAAGTTTGGTGGGTGAGAGAGAGGGAACTTTGGCAGGGGAAAGAGTTAGTGGGGGGCCAGGGGGCCCCACACCATGTGCTGGCGCCACCAGGGGCAGGCCGCGCCACCCCATAGTGTGCCTGACTGGTGGGTCCCATGGGGCCTCCCAGGTGTCTCTCCGCCTCATTTTCACGTAAAAATTTATTATAATTTTTCTGGAATTTTTCGAGAAACTTTAGTTTTGAGGTATTTCCAGAATTTTAATAATTAATAAAAACCAGAAAAACAAAAATGAAAAGTTGGAAAACAAAACCAAAAACAGGACTACATACGTTCTATGACACTCTAATGGAAAAATATTCAAAGAAAACAGAGGTGGTAGTGGTGAAAACAAAAGTATGTGTGGTGAAAACATGCATAACCACAATAATCAGGGTGAAAACATGAATATGGATGATGGAAAACATGATTGTACTCAAGTAGCAATGTGATAACAGAAGTAAACATGATGAAAACATAATGGGGAAGGTGAAAACATAGTGAAAACACTTTCCTCTTCATTTAAAATCATTTTGTTAACAAGGGTGATCAAGTCTTGTTACTAGAACAATATTTTATATGAAGAAAAACTTTGCTCAACACTAAATAATTATATTACCTCAACCTTGATATACATAGTCCCAATCATAATAATTTCATATTATTTTGGTGGTACTGGAATGGAACAATAAAATTCTCCAATCTTGATGGTCTCAATATTTTCAATTGAATTTAAACCATATCTTCTATCAATCTTCTTGGGAAAATAAACAGTATGCTCTTTATCGTTAACATTAAAAGTTACTTTTCCTTGATTGCAATCAATAACAGCCCCTGCAGTATTAAGAAAAGGTCTCCCGAGAATAATAGACATATTATCAGGCATTTCCAACACAACAAAGTCAGTTAATATCAAACAATTAGTAGCAAGTTGAACAGGAACATTCTCAAATATACCAACATGCAGTAGATTTATCAGCCATTTGCAAAGATATATCAGTATGTATCAATTTTTCAAGAGAGAGTCTCTTGTAAAGAGTAAGGCATAACACTAACTCCAGCTCCCAAGTCACATAAAGCAGTTCTAAAATAATTATTTTTAATAGAACAAGGGATAGTAGGAATAACACGATCTCCATGCTTCTTTGGAACCTTGCCACTGAAAGAATAATTAGCAAGCATAGTGGAAATTTCCTTATTACGAATTTTACTTTTTTTGGAGACAATATCTTTCATATATTTAGAATAAGGAGGAAGTTTAATAGCATCAGTCAAAGGGATTTGTAAAAACAGAGGTTTCATCCACTCACAAAACTTGTTATAATGTTCTTCTTCATTTGATTTATGTTTCTTATTAGGAAAAGGCGTTGCTTTTTTGTACCCAAGGCTCTCTTTCATAACCTGTTTATGAGAAATAAAATCCTCCTTAGTATACTTTGTAGTTTTAGTTTGCTTTTCGGGTTAAGCTACATGTTCTTCTTTATCAGAAGCATCACTTTTATCATTACCACTTTCAGTTTCAGCATCAGAAATAGATATACTATTAGGATCTTTAGCAGGTTCAGGAGATTCTACAACATTTTTATGTGTCTTCTTCTTTTTCTTAGAAGGAGAACTATTTTTTTTAGGTTGGTGAGAATCTTACTCAATTCTTTTAGGATGTCATTTAGGATACAAGGAGTCCTGAGTAGAAAGACCACTTCTAGTAATTATTTCACAAACATGTTTATCTCTAGAAGCATTAGCTAGCATGTCTTTTTGCACTTTAGTAAGTTGATCAATTTGAGTTTGAACCATTTGAAAATGTTTAACAAGCATTTTAACATCATTAGAGGTTCTTTGAATCATACCATGCAAATTATCAATAGATCTAGAGTTTTCCATAAGATGATTTTGCACTCTCCTATTAAAGTTGTCTTGCTTAACAACATAATTATCAAATTCATCTAAGCATTGATCAGGTGGTTTAGAATAGGGAATATCTCTATTATCAAAGTATTGGAGAGAGTGTACCTCAACAGTTGATGGATGAGGAATAGGCTTACATAATTCTTCTATAGGAGGTAAATTTTTCACATCTTCAGATTTAATACCCCTCTCTTTAAGAGATTTCTTGGCTTCCTTAATCACTTCATCATTTAATTCAATCATACCTATCTTCTTGGGTGTTAGTATTGGTGTTGGCTCTGGTATAGGTGTGGGCTCAGGTATATTCCAATCATCATTATTTTTGTCTATTTTAGCCATTAATTCCTCAGCTTCTTCTGGAGTTCTTTTCCTGAAAACACAACCAGCACAACTATCCAGGTATGTCCTAGATTCAACAGTTAGTCCATTATAAAATATATCTAGGAGCTCATTTTTAGGTAGAGGGTATCCAGGGCTGGCTCTTATCAAAGAACAAAACCTTGTCCAAGATTCAGGCAATTTTTCTTCTTCAGTTTGCTTAAAGTTAAAGATGTCCTTCACAATAGCATGTTGGGCACTAGCAGGAAAATATTTATTAACCATATCCATAGGATCAGTAATACACCCAGGTGACAGATTGTTATACCAAATTTTAGCTTCATCTTTCAAACTGAAATGGAAGATCTTGTTAACAAAATAAGTACGCATCTTAGTATCATTAGAAAATAAACTAATGAAAGATGAAAGTTCATTCATGTGTTCCATAGCACTTTTACTTTCAGTTCCACAAAAAGGTTCCTTCTCAACAAGATATTTAAGAAAAATCTAAAGAGAAACCATAATCCTTGTCTATAATGTGTATGGGAGATGTGGCAAACTTAGCATCAAGAGAATATTTATATTTCACAGCATGTCGTGCAAGAAGACACTTAAGAGCACTAGCACCAGTAGTAGCACAAGCTTCTTCAATAAAAGCATCATTAAGTTAAATATAGGTTTCATCAAGATCATCAATAAGCTCAGTTGAATTAACAGGTGTACCAATATTTTAAACAGAAATTTCAGCATTTTTCATTTGTTTGGATCTAGCAATAGTAGCATCTAGGAAAGGACCTAGAGAACCAGTATCATCAAGCACAGTAGAAGCATCACCAAAAGTATCAGAAACATTCTCAGGCTCGTCAGCAGTAACAGTACGTGTAGCATGTGGTGGAGTAAGAAGCTTACTCATAACAGACGGTGAATCAAGAGTAGCATAGGTGTTCAGAGTTGTACCTCTTCCTGTAGTGGATGGTAATATAGGAAATTTTCCATCACGAGTCTTTCCCATGATGAATGGCTTGCAGGAAACAATATCATGATCAAGTGAGCAAATAAATAAAGCTATGCAGGAAATAGTCTTGATGACCCACAAGTATAAGGGATCGCAATAGTCTTCGAGGGAAGTAAAATCCAAATTTATTGATTCGACACAAGGGGAGCCAATGAATATTTATATGCCCTAACAACTGAGTTGTCAATTCAGCTGCACCTGAAAGTAGACTTGCTCGCAACAATTTATCAGTGGTAACACTTTTATAGCAGCAGTAGAAATAAAATAACAGTAGTAGTAAAATAGTAACATCAGTAGCATTTGCGGAAAACAGCAGGATGGGAGTACCGTAGGCATAGAGGAAATGGATGAACGGGCGTTGCATGGATAATAAGGTTCATGTAACAATAATAACGTGGGCATTGCAGATAATAATAATAAAGCAGCAAACATGTAGGCAAACCATAGGCATGTGTTCCAATATAGTCGTACGTGCTCGCACTTAGAAACTTGCACAACATATTTTGTCCTACCAGCCCGTGGCAGCAGAACCTTTAGGGAAACTACTGTAATTAAGGTGCTCCTTTTAGTAAAGCACCGGAGGAAAGCATTAACACTCCGTTAACACATGTGATCCTCACATCAAAACCATCCCCTCCGGTTGTCCCAATTTCTGTCACTTTGGGGCTTCGGGTTCCGGAAAACAACGTGTGTAAAACAACTTGGAGGTATGATCAACAAACAATATTATACTCATGAAACAATAACATCTTCAGATCTGAAATCATGGCACTCGGGGGTACCTAGTGACAAACATTAAGCATAACAAGTTCCAACAACGGTTGAAAACACTAACAATGGATACTAGGCACTATGCCCTAACAATCTAGCATTATTAGATCATCAATCTCATCCAATCCCTTCCATCCCTCTCAGCCTACAGCGGCGTTTACTCACTCATCAACGTGGGGACACATGGATGGTCGATGGAGAAGGAGTGGCAGTGTCGATGGCGATGATCTCCTTCGAATCCCCGTCCGGGCAGGGCACGAGAACAGGAACTTCCGATCCCCGAATCGAGGTTCCGGGTGCCGGTGGCGCTCTGTTGTGTTTCTATGGAATATGACGAACCCCCTTGTTTTAGGGTTGAAGGCGTTATGTAATCAAAAGGGGAGTCCGAGGGGGTGTGGGAGTGGCCCACACCACCAGGCGGCGCGGCCAAGGGGGCAGGGGTGGTGTGGCCCCCTCCTGGATCCTCTCATGGCCCCCTTCTGGCTCCTGGGGTCTTCCTGTGTTTTAAGACCAATGGGGTCTTTTCTGGGTATTTTCCTGAAAGTTGATTTTTCTGCACAAAAACGAGACATCAGAGTAATTCTGCTGAAAACAGCATTATTCCGTGTTAGTGGTATCCAAAACTCACAAGTTTAGAGGAAAACTATAAGAAAAGTGTTCGGAAAATGAGATACGTTTTGGACGTATCAATGACCATGAAACTTTTGATTGGAATAAAACATGATTGATACAATCTTTGCAAAAAGTAATTGGTGGAAAACGGGAGAAACATACCTTGGATGGTTCATGCAAAAGGAACCAAACCAAGGATGAATAAGAAAATCTATCTCTTGATGTTTAGGTGTAGTTTGGAGGTGGAATAAGTAGAATAAATAAGATTATGAATTGAAAAACTAGCTCTTGGGGATTTTACCTACTAATTGGGGCCTGTACAGTGACATGGACGGTCGGTGATGACCGTACTGGCGTCAGTACGACTCAACTCGTGAAGTTGTAGTGCCTTCTAATTTTGCTACGATGGAGGGTACGGGGGGTTTACCGTATCGTGCTGCTCGTTATCTGGCTCTTGTTACCGCTCCTGCGAAAAATAACATAATACAGTGGCTGGTACAGTCATAATTGTCCATACCACTACTCGTTAAATCACCTTAGATTGGTGAGATACAAATGGTTTACTCGTACGGTGCATGGTACGGCCAATATTGGCCGTAACACCACACATTCAATGGTTCCAAAATAGTTGTGTCTAGGGACTCGCGATAATGATTTTTTTCTCCCTTTCTTTTCTTCAGTGTGGTACGGTAGGCGATCCGGTCGGTGAGACCACACCGGTGCTCGTTACCTAGGTACTGGATGTTGGGATCGTAGAACAATTCATGGTACAGTCGATAGTATGGTGAAAATCGATCGTACAAGTGATCGTTAAAGCTTCACTAGTAGTTTAAAAACTTTATTTCATGAATTTTTCACTTGGGATCTGAAATGCTAGTTCTCAACATGGTTCTATATATAATTTTGATGGCAGCACTAGTAGTAAAAGTCTCAAGAAAACAATTTCCTCTCCTCCAATGTGTTTTCAATACTATAACAAAAACGAAACTTAAAAAAAATACTTATCATGGATTGCCTCCCATGTAGTGCTTTTTTTCGGTTGTTCAGTTCGATTGAAATGATGATCAACTAGGCTTAGCAACTTGTGTACCCATTCCGATGTAGTTTTCCTTCAAAGTTATGGTTCCATTATCGTAGACCTTGTATCTCTTCTTCCTAGGGAAATGAACAACAAAAGGATCTTAAGAAGGTAATTCAACCCTCACGTTTCTTGAGAAGGATCTTGAGAGGTAGATTGTGACATTTTTATACTAATACTATTCCCTTTTCTCATTAATAGGAAGAGCTAAACAATGATTATTATCTTTGCCTAAAAATTATATTGATTCCTAGACTAAATGCAAAGATGGTTTTATTGGGAAGTGTAGCGTTCCCACATTAAAAGAATGCAAGAACCCTGTGTTATTGTGCTAGTCCCTGGATCAACTATATCACCACAGTTCAAAATGAAATATCATGCAAATGCGTCAAAATCTATTACATCGCATGATCCAGTCTTTACAAAATATGATTACAACTTTCATAGTCTTAGAAGACTAGCAGGAACCAGAATTACAGCGGAAAACTTAGTAGAACATTGAGCCTCATCTTCTTCATGCACCACAGGAAAAACATGCGATAGACTCGAGATCCTGAACGAAACCTCACTCGTCTTCAGATTCATCTGCAATATGGAATATGTAGCCACAAGGGGTCAATACAATTTAATGTATTGGCAAGTAACACTATGGTGGATATAAATGGCAAGACTAATACTACATGCTTATTTGGTTGAGTGGAGTTTTGGCTAAGTTTGCATATAGCCAGTTTTCTCCTATATTTTGTCATAAACATTTTCATCTATAAAAGGGATCACTGATAGAAACCAGTGAACGAAAACTAACTAAATTTAAGGAGTACCACTGATGGAAATTAGGGAAAACTCCTACCCATGTTCACCCATCAAAATTTTATTATGAAGTTCGCGTGATGAGATTCTTCCGTCATTCCTTGTCCAGCTGCTCAAATTGTCCATGACCGGGGACATGGTAAGATCTTAGTTTTTTGACTCTGCAGAGTTTGTGCACTTTCACCCTCAGACTCAAATCAGCCCAAACATCCTATACACCCTGGGTGCATTAAGGAAAGGAGAAGACTGAGACGAGATCTTTCAGAAGAAATTCCACCATCGTCCGGCTTGACCCGTTCCAACCTACACCCCCTACATCTGTTTGTCAAAGACTGGTGAGTTCATTAAACTTAGTTGATCAAGACAGAACCCATATGACTAAAGGCTGCACGGGAAGCTACTATACTTAGAAGGACATATTAATCTCTTTGTTCCTGGGTGGCAATCCGCAAGTGAACACCCCTCGGGGCGACACTCAACTCTCATCAACCAAACAACCAAATCCACTCAGGTAGTTCATTAAGCTTAGTACTTAGTATTTTCCTCAACATCTAACGAAAACAATTTAATAGCAATGCTAAGCATCTACTGTCATAGAGTGGTGAAGACAGATGCCATGGGATGGCTAAAGTGTTGGGGCCGATGGACGATGTAGGTATTCGGGGAGGGATCTCACGTCGAGTTGACGCGCTCAGAAACACTGCAAACACCTCGATCTACCCAGTTCGGGGCCCACATGTGGAGGTAACACCCCTACTCCTGCCTATCTCTCTGTATATGTATCGACCGAGTAGCCACAATACAAATTCTCTCTCTGCCGAGTAGCCGGCTGCTTGGTCTCTCTCTGTGTCTAGTGCCATGTCTCGCAACAAATGCTCTCAGGGCAACCTCCTTCGTGCAGGAGGGGGCTGGGCACCTTATATACTGGTATCCAGTCGAGTAAACAACGATTAAAGGTACACGAAGTGACATCTCTACTGTGACTTGGAGCACGCCTCCGTGTTCCCGCTGACGCCGTCGCGAGAAGTCGCCGCGCCGTCTGGCTGACAGGACTTGTCCACCCTGTCAGTCTCACAGAGTAGGTCCCTGACATGTCCTGTCCCCCTTGTCAGTGACAGGACGTGACAGGCGCCTACCCCACTGTACCCATGCCGTAGCGCGGATAATCATGTTCCTTGTAAGTTGAACCGCACGCTTGTACGGCTGTGGGATACGCGGGATCTTGTCAGAACGGCTCCATTGACTTTGTGCCCGAGTAGGATTGCAGCCCATCTACTCGGACCACCTGATCTTTACTCGGATGATTATGATCTTCCTCATTATCCTCTCTGGGCCTTCAGTACTTACTACCGAGTAGAATCTACCGGATACAGATACCCGGGTAGCCGCCTACCCAGAAAATTGTACTCTGATCTCTGTTCTATCCCCTGCCTTATGCCTACTCGGGGGGTAGCCCGCCGACATTAGTCTCCGAAGCTGGTAGAGTCTAGCGAACTTGTTTACTGGGCTCTGCCAGCTTTAAACCATACTTCCTTCGTGAAGAAGTGTGTCCGGGTTGCTCCTCAACCCGGACACCTATAACTCTTACTCGAACTTCTCCAACTGTGGTTACTGGAGCATTCTTCTTGGTGCCGAGTAGAGCTCGCGCTGCAGCGTTCTGCCGAATACTCTACACTTAGCGAAATTTCTAACGCGCTCCAGCTCGATCCAGAGCGAATCCATCTTATCGTGTCCAGATAGGGCACGTGTCACGCGTCCACGCCCCCGACGCCTCGGTTCTGGCGCTACAACGTGCCAGGCGCCTGTCACTGCACCTGGGGCCCACGACCTGTTATGTCACTTCGATCGTGTACTCGAGAGCCCATGACCCACGTCGTGGGATTAACTGCGCCCGTTACGTGTGCATTTTGCGCTGTGTGCGTTTCTAACGCGCAGTTAATCCCCCACGCCGCACGATCCCAGCCACGATCTATCCAGCTAGTAACTGCAATCCGCGGACGAAATAAATACCCCCGCGCCGCCCCAGTCATCTCTTTCCTTCGCACTTTCCCCATCCCGCACTGCTTCTCCTCGTTTCCGCCTCCACCGCAAACCGCAGCGCCGCCGCGAGCTCGCAGTGACCACCCGTTCGCGACCAGAGAGAGAGAGAGAGAAGAGAGCACCCTGCGCGTCTCCGATTCCGTTCTGCGCCATCGACCCCGACAAACTTCTGCTTCTCCGCCAGTGACCGCGCCAACATGGATCTCGAGAACATCGCCGCGGAGCAGCACGAGGAGGAGGCGGCGCCGGCGCGCGCCAGCTGGGAGGGGTCCGACGTCACCGCTGACGACTGTCAGTGGCTGGTGAATACCCGACGCGTCCCTCCCGGGAAGGAGATCGTCCCGACTCCGGAAGCCGATGAGTATGTGGTTTTCCTTTCTTATTTCAAGCGTGGCCTAGGCTTGCCAATCTCCAAATTCTTCTCCAATTTTCTCCGCCATTTTGGCCTTCAGCCGCACCATCTTCCCCCAAACGCCATCGTGATGATGTCCACACACGCTGCCGTCTGCGAGGCCTTCCTGGGTGTCTACCCAACCATCCATACCTAGGCTCGTTATTTCTTCCTCTGCCAGCAAAGTGTCCCCAATCCAAACAATCCTTTAGTTCCTAGGGCTAGGACCTAGACGGGTAGCGCCATGATGCTGCAGCGCAGCACTGGCAACCATCCCCGAGTACTCGGGTTGAAAACCGTCTGCAAGAGGCAGAGGGGCTTTCTGTACGTGAAGAATGCCCCTCCTGCAGAAGGAGAGAAGACCGTGGACCGGATTGTGCTTCCCAAGTTCGAGAACGCGCCACCCACTGGACAAAATTGCGGGTACAACCCCAAGAAGACGGTGAACGACGTCATCCAAGTAGACAAGCGCCTGGAGCAGCTGGTGAAGGAGGGGCTCCTCCAAGATGACCTGGTGGCTTGCTTGGTAGAGCGCCGCGTGCTCCCGTTGCAGAGCCGGGTACACAAGATGTGCTACATGGGTGGCCCTCGAGACTGCACCCGGATGACCACCTTCGAGCTTACTAAGGCAGAGGTGGCCATTTGGGCCAAGTCTATCATGCGGACCACCCTCACCGAGAACTGGGCACTCAACTCTCGTCAACCAAACAACCAAATCCACTTATGGTAGTTCATTAAGCTTAGTACTTAGAATTTTCCTCATCATCTAATGAAAACAATTTAATAGCAATGCTAAGCATCTACTGAGCTTAATGGCTACAAAGTGACCAGCTAAAAAGGATGGCTACACACTACTAGGATAATAACATAGCATAATATAACTTAGTAACATTTCCTATCATGCATACTACTCAAAAATCAACTAATGCATATAGAAAATAATGGGGGATTTGATGGTGTGTTACTTTCCTTTGAATGTGGTGAAGAACAATCACCTTCTCTTCACAAAAGAACTTTGCTCTCCGTACAATCTAAACATTGAAAACACAACCACAGAATAAACAAGCATGCGAACAATCATACAAACAAATGAAGAAAGCATACAAAGCAACAAACATAGAAAATCAAAAACATTTTGTTTTAATGCACAAAAGAAAACTAAGTGATTGTAGTTAAAATTTTCCATTTGGGACAAAGGGTTGGTCTTTGATAAAAAGAACACACAAAAGTCTTGGTCAAATCTATTTCTGTCTTGAGTTTTCCAAGTCTTATTTTGCTTCCTTGAGTTAATTTGATGACTAAGTTTTATGCATGTTTCTTGAATAACATTTCTTGTAGTTCTCCTTTATTTATTTGAAGAAAATCTTCTGAAGTACTATCTATGATTTAGGGGCTTAGTCATATAGTGGAATAGAGGTAGTAGAGATTGTTGGAGTTCCTTTATAAAGGACTTGAAAAATCTTCCTCTTCTACTTCATCTTCTGGGAGAGTATCCTTCTTGAGTTGAAGTTCGCTTCTTGTTGAAGTCTTAGTGAAAAGTTCTCATCTCACTTGATAAACTAATTCTAAGTCTTAGAAAACTTGAAACCTTTTTCTAAGTATTGTAAAACAAATTCTAAGTCTCCACATCGCTGCTCTTGAAAATCTTCAAGCTCCTTTGTAGCTTCCTCCTGTGTGATGCCTCCATTGCTTCTTGTAGGACTTGATGGTTTTAGCAAAAACTAGGGGCTGGTCTCAATCTAACTTAGCTATAGCACAAGGTCTAAAAGAACATAAAAGGAAGGAGATAAAAGACTTAGAGAATAAGAGAGATGGGGTTGGTTTTCTTGAAGTTCCTCTTGTTTTCTTATAAGTGCTTCCACTTCTTGGAGATGCTTCTGAAGTCTGCTTTTTTTTTGCTAAGTCCTTCATTTGTCTTCTTGCTTCATGTTGAAAATATTTTATTAGACTCAAGGGAATATGCCCGAGAGGCAATAATAAAATGGTTATGATCTTATTCCTTGTTTATGATGAAAGTTTATTTCTCATGCTAGAATTGTATTAACCGGAAACGTTGATACATATGTGTTTAATAAAAAAACAATGGTTCCTAGTAAAGCCTCTCTTTTAACTAGCTCGTTGATTAATAGATGATCAAGGTTTCCTGATCATGAACATTGGATGTTGTTAATAACGAGGTCATGTGATTAGAAGAATGATGTGATGAACACATACCCAATATCAAGATAACAATACGAGCAATTCATTTAGTTTATATTGTTATATCTTGCGTACGAAGTAACTTATTCCTTAGACCATGAGATCATGTCAATCACTGATACCGGAAGGGTGCTTTGATGGCATCAAACGTCACACCGTAACAGGGTGACTATAAGGGGTTAAGTATTCATAAAGTATTAGTTGAGGATCATGGATCCAGAGTGGGGTTTGTCCATCCAAAATGATGGAGAGATATACTCTGGGCCCTCTGGGTGATATCACATCGACACCGCTTGCAAGCACGTGATATGATCACAAGGATGTTATATCCTGGGAACGAGAAAAGAGTACTTGTCGGTAAAGAGATTGAATCAAGGTATGGTTGATACCAATGATCGAATCTCGGACAAGTAAAATATCACGAGACAAAGCGGATTAGTTCACGACGTTGTTGGTTCAAACGATCACGAGATTCATCGTAGAATATATAGGAGTCATCACGGATCTCCAGATCCCGCTGTTGATTATTGATCGGAGAGGAGTCTCGATCATGTCTATCTTATTCGCGAACCGTAGGGTGACACACTTAAGGTTCGATGACGCGTTTGAGAGGATACGGAATATCGAAGAATATTTTGGGCAGCACCGAAATTGTTTCGGGGAAAACTGAAATAGTTCAAGGGGTTTTTCATCGAATGGTTGTTAATAGAATTAACAAATGATTCGAGGTGCTATATGAAAATGTTTGTTAATGGAATTAACAAACATAAATAAATAAATAAAAATGTTTTATTTATTTATTAAAGAAAAACTCTTGGATTTTGTAGCGTTCCCACATTTAAATAATGTAAGGACACCTGTGTTATTGTGCTAGTCCCTGGATCAATTGCTAGCACCACAGTACAAAATGAAATATCATGCAAATGCATCAAATTCTATTATATCGCATGATCCAGTCTTTACAAAATAGTATTACAACTTGCATAGTCTTAGAAGACTAGCAGTAAACAAAGATATACAACGGAATACATAGTACAACATTGAGCCCATCTTCTTCATGTGCCACAGGCAAAACATGTTGGCGATAGTCTCGAGATCCTAAACGAAATCCTCACTCGTCTTCAGAAACATCTGCAATATGGAATATGCAGCCACAAGGGAGTCAATACAATTTAATGTATTGGCAAGTAACACTATGGTGGATATAATGGCAAGACTAGTACTACATGCTTATTTGGCTGAGTGAGTTTAGGCTAAGTTTGCATAAAGCCAGTTTTGTCCTATCTCTTTTGTAAAACAAACTTTTCTTTTCAAAGGGGTGGCAACATTGGATTTAGATCCAAGCACCACAATACTCTTCACTTGGTCAAAATTTTAATTATTGAAATTGGTGATGAGATTCTTCCGTCAATCCTTGTCCAGCTGCTCATAGTTGTCCATAACCGGGGACACGGCTAAGATCTTAGTTTGTTGACTCTGCAGAGGTTGTGCACTTTCACCCTTTGTCTTCAATTAGCCCAAACATCCTATACACCCGGAGTGCATCATGGAAAGGAGAGAATTGAGACGAGATCTTTCAGAAGAAGAAGTCCAAACCCACCGGCAAGACCCGTTCCACCTATAATTTTGCTACATCTTCTTGTCAAGCCTGGGCTGAACCCTCACAACTTAATTGATCAAGACAGAGCCCATATTGTCAAAAGGCTGCACGGGAATCTACTAGATTTAGAGGGACATAGTAATCTCTTTGTTCCTGGGTGGCCATCCGCAAGTGACAACCTCAAGTGGAATAACCCTTAGATAAGGGCCCTGAGGAAACACTCAACATAATCCAGTCTTACCACTTCCACCCAGGTGGTTCATTTATTAGTTATACTTAGAATTTTTCCTCAACATCTAGTAAAACAATTTGTAATATTGCATAGCATCTACTAAGTTCTAAGGCTATCAAAATAACAAGGGTAAAAGAGATGGCTACACACTACTAGGATAATAGCATAGCATAGTATAACTTAGTAAAATTTCCTATCATGCATGCTACTCAAAATCAACTAATGCATATAGAAAATAATGGGTAGTTGATGATGTGTTACTTGCCTTTTTAAAGTTGCTGTAGAATCACACACTCTTCAATAACATATCGCTACCCTCCGTACAATCTATACATTGAAAGCACAATACAATAAGCAAGCATTCCAACAAACATACAAACAAATGAATAAAACATAAGACAAACGTCTTATCAAAGCGGTCACACAATATTAATTTATTTTAGTGCTTTTCCTGGTTAGTGTTTTTTTTATAACTCAACATGAAGAAGCAATAATGATGATTTGTTTTATGGTAGGCCAAGATTAATCACATAATTGAATTACAAAAGAATTATTGCGATAGGATTTAGGATTTTTCATTTGGGTCAATGGTTATAATGGTTGGTCACTGTCAAGGTGATCGCATAGATATTTGGTCAAAAGGCTTACTCTATTTTAGTCCTTAATTTGCATTTTATGTCATTTATAGGATTCAATTAAAGTTTAAAATTTAATGTGTTATAATGATTAACCATTTTTTTTGTTTTGTTTCCGGTCGTACTTTACAAAGGGTTTTATCATCTACTTTTAGCAAAACGATTCAATTTAATTGCATTTATATATTACAACATAGGGTATAGAAGGGTCTGAGTTCTAAATTAAAATAATATGTAGTGAATGAGTTCAAATATTTTGAACATAGGTATTACTAGATTTACAATGTCACTATCATTATTTTTGCAAAGGGAGTCAACGTATGTGTAGAATTTAGTTACGACAAAAATACTATGTATATATATATTTGAGCTTTGAGTATTTTATGAATGTAAAAAAACATGAAACTAGTGGTTCCATTGGATTCTATATTTTCTAAAGGTTTTAGAGATACTAAATTCGAAAATTTCGGACAAACATAACTAAAGATATGATTTTTAGAGATCTGTCATATTCTGCTAGTGTCTCACAGTGTGCATCAACACTGTGTGAAGGTGGCATGAGCTGTCATATTGTTTGTGTCTATCGTAATCAAGGATTCTCCGATCTAGTGTTTATTCGCTTGCCAAGTTCGCGTACGAGTCGTCGGAAATATTGTATAGGATGGAATTATTCATGTACGCGAATCCAGCTAGTGTCATCACATCTCAAACTAGCTAGCCCATGTACGTAACCAGTGAAAAAAAAATGAAAAGATGGACGAGTCTGCTAGTCATTAGCTTGTGTTTGTGTTGGTTAGCTACGTACTAGTATCTACGCTCAGCTAGCTGCTCTTATAAGCAACATCGCATTATATATATATTAGTAAAATCCCTAATTGAACTTTAAGTTTTATGCAACAAAGTTATTGCTATTATTGTCCAGCCATACCAGAGGTTGTGTGGGCTTGCCCGCAATGGCGATGAGGCGGCGACCGGCTTGGAGTTGGACGAGGTCGTCGAGAGGTATTTTCAACGGATGTATTGTAGACTATACAGCGCAGCTGTCGTCGAGATAGAGAAGATGACGGTCTTGCCGCTCTTCGGAGAAGTTCTCTCTTCTTAGCAGCGACTGGATGTAGTGACGGCGCCGCGAGCGACAGAGACGATTCGATGTAAGAATATGTCCTGGAGGATGGAAACGATGAGTGGAGTACAATGGTGAAAGGAATTGGCCGGAAATGTTACGTAGAAGCCGTACCAGTTCGATGAACTCACCCACGGATGGAATGGCTTCGGCGGCGACACGACCAACAACAACGAAACAACCCACCACTATGTCCTTGAGATAGGACTTGATTAGGAGAGTCTTTTGGTGCAAGGAATTCTCGAGATGATCACCGAGGACGTGGGGATCTACCGACGAACTCGAGTTTGGGATGAAGTGGGCACGGTTCGTACGGGCTGTAGAGTGGTCCTTTAGAAATGGTTTGAGAACAAAAATGATGGAGTAGGAAGAGGAGAACGTAGTAGACAATTTGTTTCGGCTTCTTATGGTGTGAGGAGGGATATCCGGAGATCAATGCCGATGGATGGCATTCGGTGCACCAGCTCGATTCGGACGATTTAAGACGTTTAAAGGACAAATAAATTAGCTGAATGAGGTGCCCATCCAATTTCTAGTAACTTTCGTGTTGAATCCGAGAAGAAACGGTCAATGGAATTGATGGGGGAGATCAATTGACATGGCTGCTGCAAGTAACGTACGGGTGTGTACGTGAAGACTTCAGGAGGAAGATGACCAAGTTCGGTCGGCCTAGTTGGGCCAGCATTTGGCCCTGCTCGGTTCTGCTGACCTCCTCTCTTTTTATTTTTCTTTTCTAATTTCCTCCTTTTCTCTATAGCTTTGGAAATAGTCTCAAAACAATTGAAACAAGTTTCTGAGAATTTGTAAAAAGTCTCACATTAAAATTAAAAATAATCATGGACTATTTCCAACATATTTCAAGTCAGAAAATTTCAATTATTGCACGAATGTAAATTTTTTTATTTATGCCCAGTTTAAAATAGAAGTTAAATTAAATGGAATTATGGCTTATTGAAATTCAGAAAAAGTCCACAATCACATATGTTAAATCTGAAACACTTTAAACTCATTTTACATTAAAATAATTCATAAAAATCATCTTTTGATTTAGAGTTTTCTAGATCATTTAATAAAGCATAGAAATAGTTTTGGACTTATTGAATACTTATTAAGTGACAAAAAATACTAAGGATGATAATCCTCAATTATTTCAATGTCATATAATTATTTGAAAAATCAAACATTTGTATGATATCCATTTTATGAATTAGGGATTGCTTCAAAAATACTAATTACTTTGCAAATTATTCATTTCGAAACAACGTTGAGGGTTTTGATAATGCAGGCATATTGTACTTTCAATTCCAGTAACATTGTAATAATATGTAATATTACCTTTGTGTTTGAGTATTATTTGTTTCTGGTGGCTTGCTTTAAATATGAAAACAAAAGTTTTAATTTTTAGTGATTTTTGTAACTTTCCAAAAATCAGGGATGTTACAGACTACCACCCTTAAAGAAATCTCGTCCCGAGATTTGAGAAGGCGGGAAAGAAAGATAGACTTGGGTAACTGGGTTCCAAAACAACTGGGTGGGCTACCACCCTTAAAATAAACTTGTGGGTAGTCGAAACATCTTGTCTAACTAGCAATTGGTTTTACGATATCTTACGCTAGAGTCATACTTCATCATCCATATTATTCTTTTATAGCTCTTTGTTGGTATTAGGGGTCTTGAATCCATGTATACATCCTTTAGGGTTCTATGAGTCCATATATACTTCCAGTAGGGTGTGTCTAATCTCACGGCTTGGAGTGTAGTATTGCTCAAGATGGCTTGAGTAGAACTTTCCTTCGTGGTAGAGCTGTAGACCAACATAGGCATGTTGGACTACCTTTGACACTGAGGGGTCACTCTTTGGGTCAATCAAAAGATCAAGTTGAGAGGATTTCACAACATCATCTCATTTAAAATGGGAACACATTTCTCAGACATTCATTGTGGTTTATTACACTGGAAGAACTTCTAGGGAAAATAAATTTATTTTCAACATAAAAGTTTGTCTAAGATTCCTTCTTTCAGAAAGTCATGTTTCCTTCCTTTTCCCTTTGAGGGCATCCATTTGCATAGTGTCCTTTATCTCTGCATTTGAAGCAAGTCACTTGGCTGATGTCTCTATAGACAGGATTGGGGTTCTTCTGAAGTTTCTTCTTCTTCCTTGGTGGAGTTAAATTGGCCATCATATCTTCATACTCCTTCCCAGTATACTCAACTATGTTGGTTGAAGGTCTGAGTTTCTTGTTGGGACAATTTCTAGATAAATGTCCATCTTCTTCACAGGAATAGCAATTCTTGGTGGGGTGTTTGGATGAATATGGGTGTGGTGTAGTCTTGGCTCCAGTTTCCATCTTGACATGGTCCATCTGTAAAGTATCCAGCTTGTGTTTTCCCTTCACTTCTGGGTTTCCTAAGTTCTCTTGGATTGCACTAAGCATTTCCATTTTGGCTTGTTGTCCAACTTGTTGTACCATGGGGTAAAGTGGACATTGTGTTGGAACATGTGTTGTCCCTTCACACAGAAAACAAGTAACTTGAGTGAAGTATCCTTCAATTGAGTTGTTTGCATCACCATGGGGCCACTCATCTGGACAATCTTTGGAATAGTGTCCTATCTCTCCACAAGCTTTGCAGGCTTTGAGTGTTGAAAACATTTCTTCTTCTGTCTCCTGGTTATCCCTAGCTACCAAGGGTTTATGGTTTCCACTATTGGTCATGTTTTGGGACATCATGTGCACTATATGGGATTGGGTATCTAACACTTGTTGCATTCCTGGTGCTAACTCCATATTGGGGTTGCTTGCTTGGTTCTGGGTCATCAGTTGTATCAGCTGAGTTTGAGCTTCTAGCAGCATCTGCATTGCTATTGAGTTCTCCGGGTTGTTGGCATTCTGGCTAGACATCTGTTTTGAGGTTTTAGGGAGGATGAGTAGAGGTTAGAAAGGATCTAAGAAGGTTCCTATCCAAACACAGCAGATCAAGGAAACTCATCTTACACACAACACACAAAGCAACACATTCATCACACCAAACCACATAGTTTTTGAAAACAAACTAATATTGTCATACCACACTCATTGGTATGATCAATACACTAATCGTTTTTTTTTCGTGTCTCACAACTTTATTACATCTCATGGTGGTCTACTATTCAAGGCAGGGTAACAACTTTCTTGCTTTATTCCTCATGAGAGGTCTTCAATACTCCGTCTTCACGATGATCTCCGCGTTCTTGTACACTGCAATCTCTTTTTCAAGAGTGTTGATCTCTTCTTCGGCTTCCTTGAGACCCTTCTTAGTGTTGTGAAGTCTCCACTTGAGTCTCTCAGTAAGTTCTTCAATAGCCCTCCATGCAGCACTTCTTGCTGAATCAAAGAATGTCAAATGCACCTCCTTGTTGGTAAGTATGCAATCTCCTCCCTTCTTGTGGTCGTACTCCTTGTTCATGTACAGATGAATCTGCACCCACCAATACTCAAGATCATCTTCCTCATCAATGTAGGGAAAACCCCAGTAGACTGCTGGTCCTTCAAATCCCATGATTAATATGAGATCCTTCAATGCTCTTGGAAAATCAGTGTCACACTCCAGGGTCATGGTCATCATTGGTCCTTTCATGAGTGATTCAATGATGTTGGTCATCTATAGATAAGAGTATACGTTAGAAATGTATCATGGGAAGGAGTATGAGGAGAAATGAAGTCATAAAAGATTTCTTTGAGGAGTAGTTGTAAGATAGTAAAATTTTATTCCCATGGATTTTCCTATTCTAATCCAAACCTAGGGTCTCGAATCCTACAGGCAACACAATGCTCTGATACCATTTTGTAGCGTTCCCACATTTAAATAATGTAAGGACACCTGTGTTATTGTGCTAGTCCCTGGATCAATTGCTAGCACCACAGTACAAAATGAAATATCATGCAAATGCATCAAATTCTATTATATCGCATGATCCAGTCTTTACAAAATAGTATTACAACTTGCATAGTCTTAGAAGACTAGCAGTAAACAAAGATATACAACGGAATACATAGTACAACATTGAGCCCATCTTCTTCATGTGCCACAGGCAAAACATGTTGGCGATAGTCTCGAGATCCTAAACGAAATCCTCAATCGTCTTCAGAAACATCTGCAATATGGAATATGCAGCCACAAGGGAGTCAATACAATTTAATGTATTGGCAAGTAACACTATGGTAGATATAAATGGCAAGACTAGTACTACATGCTTATTTGGCTGAGTGGAGTTTAGGCTAAGTTTGCATAAAGCCAGTTTTGTCCTATCTCTTTTGTAAAACAAACTTTTCTTTTCAAAGGGGTGGCAACATTGGATTTAGATCCAAGCCCCACAATACTCTTCACTTGGTCAAAATTTTACTTATTGAAATTGGTGATGAGATTCTTCCGTCAATCCTTGTCCAGCTGCTCATAGTTGTCCATAACCGGGGACACGGCTAAGATCTTAGTTTGTTGACTCTGCAGAGGTTGTGCACTTTCACCCTTTGTCTTCAATTAGCCCAAACATCCTATACACCTAGAGTGCATCATGGAAAGGAGAGAATTGAGAAGAGATCTTTCAGAAGAAGAAGTCCAAACCCACCGGCAAGACCCGTTCCACCTATAATTTTGCTACATATGCTTGTCAAGCCTGGGCTGAACCCTCACAACTTAATTGATCAAGACAGAGCCCATATTGTCAAAACGCTGCACGCGAATCTACTAGATTTAGAGGGACATAGTAATCTCTTTGTTCCTGGGTGGCCATCCGCAAGTGACAACCTCAAGTGGAATAACCCTTAGATAAGGGCCCCGAGGAAACACTCAACATAATCCAGTCTTACCACTTCCACCCAGGTGGTTCATTTATTAGTTATACTTAGAATTTTTCCTCAACATATAGTAAAACAATTTGTAATATTGCATAGCATCTACTAAGTTCTAAGGCTATCAAAATAACAAGGGTAAAAGAGATGGCTACACACTACTAGGATAATAGCATAGCATAGTATAACTTAGTAAAATTTCCTATCATGCATGCTACTCAAAATCAACTAATGCATATAGAAAATAATGGGTAGTTGATGATGTGTTACTTGCCTTTTTAAAGTTGCTGTAGAATCACACACTCTTCAATAACATATCGCTACCCTCCGTACAATCTATACATTGAAAGCACAATACAATAAGCAAGCATTCCAACAAACATACAAACAAATGAATAAAACATAAGACAAACGTCTTATCAAAGCGGTCACACAATATTAATTTAGTTTAGTGCTTTTCCTGGTTAGTGTTTTTTTTTATAACTCAACATGAAGAAGCAATAATGATGATTTGTTTTATGGTAGGCCAAGATTAATCACATAATTGAATTACAAAAGAATTATTGCGATAGGATTTAGGAATTTTCATTTGGGTTAATGGTTATAATGGTTGGTCACTGTCAAGGTGATCGCATAGATATTTGGTCAAAAGGCTTACTCTATTTTAGTCCTTAATTTGCATTTTATGTCATTTATAGGATTCAATTAAAGTTTAAAATTTAATGTGTTATAATGATTAACCATTTTTTTGTTTTGTTTCCGGTCGTACTTTACAAAGGGTTTTATCATCTACTTTTAGCAAAACGATTCAATTTAATTGCGTTTATATATTACAACATAGGGTATAGAAGGGTCTGAGTTCTAAATTAAAATAATATGTAGTGAATGAGTTCAAATATTTTGAACATAGGTATTACTAGATTTACAATGTCACTATCATTATTTTTGCAAAGGGAGTCAACGTATGTGTAGAATTTAGTTACGACAAAAATACTATGTATATATATATTTGAGCTTTGAGTATTTTATGAATGTAAAAAAAAATGAAACTAGTGGTTCCATTGGATTCTATATTTTCTAAAGGTTTTAGAGATACTAAATTCGAAAATTTCGGACAAACATAACTAAAGATATGATTTTTAGAGATCTGTCATATTCTGCTAGTGTCTCACAGTGTGCATCAACACTGTGTGAAGGTGGCATGAGCTGTCATATTGTTTGTGTCTATCGTAATCAAGGATTCTCCGATCTAGTGTTTATTCGCTTGCCAAGTTCGCGTACGAGTCGTCGGAAATATTGTATAGGATGGAATTATTCATGTACGCGAATCCAGCTAGTGTCATCACATCTCAAACTAGCTAGCCCATGTACGTAACCAGTGAAAAAAAAATGAAAAGATGGACGAGTCTGCTAGTCATTAGCTTGTGTTTGTGTTGGTTAGCTACGTACTAGTATCTATGGCTCAGCTAGCTGCTCTTATAAGTAACATCGCATTATATATATATTAGTAAAATCCCTAATTGAACTTTAAGTTTTATGCAACAAAGTTATTGCTATTATTGTCCAGCCAAACCAGAGGTTGTGTGGGCTTGCCCGCAATGGCGATGAGGCGGCGACCGGCTTGGAGTTGGACGAGGTCGTCGAGAGGTATTTTCAACGGATGTATTGTAGACTATACAGCGCAGCTGTCGTCGAGATAGAGAAGATGACGGTCTTGCCGCTCTTCGGAGAAGTTCTCTCTTCTTAGCAGCGAGTGGACGTAGTGACGGCGCCGCGAGCGACAGAGACGATTCGATGTAAGAATATGTCCTGGAGGATGGAAACGATGAGTGGAGTACAATGGTGAAAGGAATTGGCCGGAAATGTTACGTAGAAGCCGTACCAGTTCGATGAACTCACCCACGGATGGAATGGCTTCGGCGGCGACACGACCAACAGCAACGAAACAACCCACCACTATGTCCTTGAGATAGGACTTGATTAGGAGAGTCTTTTGGTGCAAGGAATTCTCGAGATGATCACCGAGGACGTGGGGATCTACCGACGAACTCGAGTTTGGGCTGAAGTGGGCACGGTTCGTACGGGCTGTAGAGTGGTCCTTTAGAAATGGTTTGAGAACAAAAATGATGGAGTAGGAAGAGGAGAACGTAGTAGACAATTTGTTTCGTCTTCTTATGGTGTGAGGAGGGATATCCGGAGATCAATGCCGATGGATGGCATTCGGTGCACCAGCTCGATTCGGACGATTTAAGACGTTTAAAGGACAAATAAATTAGCTGAATGAGGTGCCCATCCAATTTCTAGTAACTTTCGTGTTGAATCCGAGAAGAAACGGTCAATGGAATTGATGGGGGAGATCAATTGACATGGCTGCTGCAAGTAACGTACGGGTGTGTACGTGAAGACTTCAGGAGGAAGATGACCAAGTTCGGTCGGCCTAGTTGGGCCAGGATTTGGCCCTGCTCGGTTCTGCTGACCTCCTCTCTTTTTATTTTTCTTTTCTAATTTCCTCCTTTTCTCTATAGCTTTTGAAATAGTCTCAAAACAATTGAAACAAGTTTCTGAGAATTTGTAAAAAGTCTCACATTAAAATTAAAAATAATCATGGACTATTTCCAACATATTTCAAGTCAGAAAATTTCAATTATTGCACGAATGTAATTTTTTTTCTTTATGCCCAGTTTAAAATAGAAGTTAAATTAAATGGAATTATGGCTTATTGAAATTCAGAAAAAGTCCACAATCACATATGTTGAATCTGAAACACTTTAAACTCGTTTTACATTAAAATAATTCATAAAAATCATCTTTTTGATTTAGAGTTTTCTAGATCATTTAATAAAGCATAGAAATAGTTTTGGACTTATTGAATACTTATTAAGTGACAAAAACTACTAAGGATGATAATCCTCAATTATTTGAATGTCATATAATTATTTGAAAAATCAAACATTTGTATGATATCCATTTTATGAATTAGGGATTGCTTCAAAAATACTAATTACTTTGCAAATTATTCATTTCGAAACAACGTTGAGGGTTTTGATAATGCAGGCATATTGTACTTTCAATTCCAGTAACATTGTAATAATATGTAATATTACCTTTGTGTTTGAGTATTATTTGTTTCTGGTGGCTTGCTTTAAATATGAAAACAAAAGTTTTAATTTTTAGTGATTTTTTTAACTTTCCAAAAATCAGGGATGTTACATTTTCTAAGTGGATGTGAGTGGGGATTCCACTCACATGAAGAGAAAAGAGGTGGGGGAACCACCAGGGCTGGCCGCACCCCCTCTTGGGCTGCCTCCCCCTCCCCTATAAAAAGAGGGTGAGAGCTCCTCTTCTCACACACACTTGCCCACTTCCTTTCCCTCCACGCGCTGCTCCATTCCATGGTCTCCGGCTTGGCGAAGCCCTGACCGTGGGATTCTTCATCACCACCACGTCGTCGTGCTGCTGGAGTTCCGAGGGATCCTCTACTTCCGCGCCCCGCTGGATCGAGGGAACGGAGGTCGTCATCAACCATACGTGTGACCGATCACGGAGGCACCGCCGGATTGCGGTGCACATCTTCTCGCTATCGGGATCGGTGTGAGTACGACTATGCCAACAATGAGATTTGATCTCGTAACGCTTTGTGTCTTCGAGGGTATGTGTTTCTCCTTAACCCTCTCTTTGCCCGTCGCACTTCGTCTCCTAGATTAGATCTTGGCCTTTCGAGTCTCTCTCGCGTAGGAAATTTTTTGTTTTCTATGCAACGACCCCGTCAGTAGTATCAGAGCCGGATCTATGCGTAGATGTTTTGTACGGGTAGAACACATATGAGTATGTGGGAGTTGATGATCATGTTATTGCCTCCTTGAGTATTTTATGATCTTAGTGGCATAGTAGGATGAAGTTGCCCCAGACTAAGTTTATGTGTACTATGTACGCGAGAGTTGTCTCACTTGTCGCATAGGGGGTGTCCGTTGCTCCTACTATAGTTAAGATCTAATCTATGAAGAGTTGTTAAAAATGTGTTTATCAACGTTGTGGTTGATGTTCGTAGGTATGAACGGTTCTATCCTCGAAAGCCCTAAGCCACGTAAAATATGCAAAAATAAATTAGAGGCGTCTAACTAGTTTTTGCTGGGCATGTGATGTAATATGGTGAATATTACAAATTTTAGTATGAGATGATCTATTTTGTGAATTACTGATATACCGGAAGGTATCCATATGGTTGTCTTCTTTTTTATGGACAATCAAGATTGGGGTACCATGGTACTTGGTACCACGTCGGTGGAATCATGGAGATCATACCATGATGCACATGATGGAGATCAAGTGCAAGAAGGACCATATCATATCACGTTATCCTTACATGTGATGTCTGTGATGTTAATCCTTTTATTCATCTTGTTTTCCTTAGATAGAGACGGTAGCATTAAAAGATGATCCCCCTCACTTAATATCAAGATAATAATGTGTTCTTCCTTAAGTATGCACCGTTAAGAAAGTTCGTCGTTTCGAGACACCGCGTGATGATCGGGTGTGACAGACTCAATGTTCGCATACATCGAGTGTTTTAAAGCCTAGCATGTACAAACATGGCCTTGAAACACACACAATACTACGGTTCTACTTGGCGAGCCTAGCATGTACAGACATGGCCTCGGAACACGTAACCGAAAGGTAAAGCATGAGTAATATGGATGATCTGATGAACATGTCGATGTTCGCCTTTGTAGCTACATCATCTCACGTGATGATAGGTTTTGGTGTAGTGAATTTGGTTCGTGTAATGACTAAAGACGACTAAGAGGGATGCTGTTTTTGAGTGGGAGTTCATGGCATAATTTTGAATTAACTTGAACTTATTTATCATGAACAACCAATCAAAGTGAATTTGCACAAATTGTAGTATTCATTGGCATCCACATAACTACCTTACACTTAGATTGTTAATTGAGATATAACTTTTATGATCTGGTAAAAATCATTTAAGATTGGTACCGCATTATTGAAATTTAAAATTGAGTCCTATTGTAGATTTTCGGTATTTCCTACCTAGCTCCATATGATTAATGATTGATTGATCTAGAGAGCAAATAATTCCCACTTAGAATCCAAAGTCATGGTTGCTTCCGTATTACTTTATCTTCAAAAGAATGTTTTGTTGATCAAGGTGATTTAGGAACTGAAAAGAGTTGTTTTCAGAAACAATCAAGTGAAAGATATATTGATATCTAGAAACTTATTTGTGGCAACATGACTGAGTATAATTTAGCGCGACAATGTTTGCTTATATTATCTGAATATATGCAATGATTGAAGACGATAGGCGTTTGAATATGCCAAGAAGTTGGGCGCTAAAAATTATCCTCTAAATTCCTTCCTTAGAGCTATAGTAGCTTAATCATAAAATTATTATGATGGGATGGATTAAAAGTATGGGTAAAGTCGTTTACCTTACTTGGAGATTGCTAAGAGTGGAATATAGAAGAACACTATTAATATGGTGATATTAGTAGAACAATCAAACTCAAAGTATGACTCAATGGGTGATAGTATATGACTAACACGCCAAACAAAATGAGCTAGTATGACTAGCATTGTTTGATGTTGAATGATACTTCTATAAACGAAAGGGAATATTGAAAATAGAATTACAAAAAGATATATGGCAGAAAAAGAAGATAACTCGAGAAGCCCAGCTCAGAAGTATATACTTGATATACAAGTTATAGATGTATTACTAGTTAACAAAGTATTTTTGGGTATTTTGATACCACATTCGTTGGTATGAGTTGTCATACAAAGCAACACAATGCAAGAAATACAAGGGCCTAAAATGAACTAGTAATAGATGTGGAATCGATTATGACAAGAACAGAAATAAAGTATTATTGTGTTCATTGTCTATCAAACCAAACATTCAAGATTTATTTTAAGAACTTAATAAATTGTTATTTTGTTCTAGTCTTTTGTGAGAACAAATGAGATTGTTCAAACTATGACCATATTCCATAATCAATGTATATGTTAATATAAATCATGTTGGTAAAGTAAACATATATAAAACTAAATGCTAAACGTTGCAAAGACGTAAAAGAGTTTTACTTAAATTGTGACACAACCATTTTAGTTCATATCGGAAAGGAAAACATGAAGGAACTCCATATTGACATACTTCCGAAGTAATTTTTTTTTGAATAAATTAACGCTTGTGAGAACTCTTCCAAAAGATGCCTAACATTCTGTTCTTAGGGCAAAGTAGAATGGACGACTAATTTAGTGGAGTTTATACATATTGATGTATATAGTCCATTATGTGTAGTCATGTATGGTGGATTAATTTTTCCTTCATAAAATTATGTCAATGATTTGAGTAGATATGTGAGTATATCTATTTAAAGAGAACGGAGTTTGACATTTTGAATTGGTTCAAATGGTTGTTAATATGAAGTAAAAATCAATGTAACAAGATAATCAAGTATTTATGATAGGATCATAAAGGATAAAGTTTGAGTTACAAGTTTAGCAAAAGATCTGAGAAGTTGCAAAAATGTTCTACAACTTATACTTCTCGAATACCCCACATTAGTTTGGAGTATTCAAGAAACAAAATCAAACCTTGTCGGACGTGGTAAGAGTAATAAAATTGCCATTATAATTTTGTAGTTTATACATTAAGGACAACCGCTTTTTCACTAAAAAGAGAACTATCATGATCCGTTGAAATTGACAACATATAAGATATGGTTTGGGTAGTGACCCGAATTGTCATTTTCTTAAGTTTTGGTATGCATAGCATGTGTAAAATGTTTACAACCAAAATGGGATAAATATATGTTTATAAGGTTATCCTAAAGAATACATTGGGTATTTCTCCTATCATCGACCAAAGACAAATGTTGTTTGTCACAAAGGGTTGATTTCTCGAGAAAGTAGTTCTTGCGAAACAAGTGAGTGGGAGCACAATACATACTCAAAGAAATTAGAGAATCTTCGTTATCATGTCAAGAGTAGCACAGCACTGAAAGTTGTTCCGGGGTTTGCTATTTTGACGAAGTAGAAGACACTACATGTTGTAGATACTTCGGACGAGTTTGCGTATTGAACCACAAAAGTCCTTAAACTTTGTACTTAGACCAACTTGTGGTTTAAGAGAAAAGTGTTGTTTTGACAACAGAAGGACCTAGACCTTATAAGGGAAGAAAATGATGGGCCCTGACTTCGTAATATTGACTGTGAGTCATTATATCCGCCATAGTATCCTTGTATAAATATCAAGTATGTGACTTGGTAGTTCTTTCGATAGGCATGATGCCTAACGATAGAAAAAGGGTCTATATAGCGACAAAGACATGGATTTTAACATCCTTTGAAAGTTGTACTTATCGAAAATTTGTTTTCGACGAAGTTCAAAGAGTTGACAACTACAAGATTTTTATCTTCCGTAGTGATGCTTAGTCTTTGCGGATAGTTCTAGCAAATTTACATATTATGATATGGAAGTTGAATAAAAAAACCAACTCTCCTCTCGAGGAAGTTTGATCAAGGATGTGTACTTGACACAGTCTGAGAGTTTTGTAAAATTCAAAAGGTGGCTAGAAAGGTATGCACACTTCAATGGTTGAAGTGAGCACAACGAAGTTGAAATCTTTACCTTAATGAAGTTATCAAAAGAGTTTGATTGCATCATGAACGATAAAGATGCCTGTAGAATTACAAGAAATTAAGTGGGAGCGCTATGACATATTTCTAATACTTTATGTAGCTGACATATGGATGATTGGAAAATATGTAATTTTAAATCAACATGGTTAAGAAATTCATATTGATGATAGGCTTAGAAGATATTGGGCATCGATATCTATAAAAGATGGATTGAAGTGCCTGATATAATTGAAGACAAATTACATAGATGAAATATTGAAGTAAGTCAATATCGAAATGATAAGAAGGAGTTCTTGTCACATGGAAAATAATTGAGCAAGATTCAAGTGTTTTGACACATGATGAGCATCATTGAAATTGAGATTTCTAAGTAGTGTTTCCATGCTATGTACACAACCAGATGAGTCCTATGCTATAAAATTTTATAGCAGGATAATTCATATGATGATTAGACAACAGTGGAGAGATCTGTAACATCCCAAGTATGAAAATACCCCTAGAATGTTTGATTTCCTGTTTACTTAAAGTATTGCATCATGTCATCATGTTTATTTCCTTGTTTGCATTTGTTTACTATTTGTTTTGCTTCTGTTTTTTATTCTGTTTTCATAATGGAAGCCAAACATTATTCAACTTGTTATCATACTTGTCATGTTACAATCTTGTTTTCAAATAAAAGTTCAACTCAAACAACCTTTTGTTTCCATTTATTTCATACTGATCAACTGTTAAAAATGAGGGCTTTTAATCAAACCATTAATTCCTAATGATAATTCAAATTCAAATCAGAAACATTCAAACAGCACCCCAATTTGAAATTATAAAATTACCAAAACAAATATACTCATTTGTTTCCAATTAAAGTTATTTGGGTCACCCTATTTAAAATTTTGGTTTCAATAATCATTTTAATACTCAAATCATCCAAATATGAATTAATTCCAAACAGCACTTTAAATTTGAAAACTTTTGGAAATTAAATTTAGAATTTAGTTGCTAATGAAAAAAACTAACCTATCCATATTTTTTTTTCAAATTTTTCCTAACTCTAAAAGCCATCAAATCCTTCCATTTTCATTTTGCTACAAAAAAAAAACAGCAGAACAAAAAAAAAAAGGAAAAACAGCGCGACAGCTTACCTCCCGCGCGGCCCAGCCCACTAACCTACCCGAAGCTGGCCCGGTACCATTTCGCAGCCGCCCCCGTCGTCTGTTTCGCGTACGGCGGCAATCCCACCGGTGCCACGTCGCCGCAAAGCTGCTCCGACGGCCGTCCTCGTCTCCGCAGCCCTATATAATCCCCCTAGGGCAGCGCGCCGTAGCCCTAGCTAGCCCTACCCCGTCTCCCTCGAGCTCCGCCGCCATCTCTCCCTTTCCCTCGCCGATTCCCCTCTCCGCCACCACCTCGCCGGAGCGCGCCACCTCTGAACTTCGATGGCCACCGCCGCCTCTCAACACCACCTCCCATCCTAGCTACCGAAACCAGCCCGCCTTGGTCGCCTCTACCCCGACAACACCTCACCGGGCTCTGGGACGCGCAGGATCACCGCCGCCATCCTCGACGTCGCCGCCGGCCGCGCCCCCCTCGACCCTCTGCTTCCACGACAACGACAGTGAGCCACCACCGTGCACTCCTCCTCCCTCTCTGCCTTGCGCAACGCATCCGTGCACGTCCACGCATCACACGCAAGCACATCGAGCACATCAACGCGACGGTGATCGCCGCCGGCATCGTTGTCTGTCGAGTTTCAGTTAGCGCGCGCGTTGAAAATTCAGTTAACCGCAGTACTGAAGAATAACCTCAACACGCCCTGTTAACCGACAGAAACACACGCACAGCGCACTGTTTCAGAGACTAGCGAGCGCGCAGCGAGGGCCTGGGTTCGATCCCTCGGCTCCGCGATTAAAAACCAAACTTTTGCACCGAGTGCTGACAGGGTGGCCCCCCTGTCAGCCACTCTGTTGCCACGCGTGCAGCTGCGTGGGCCACGTTGGCCCTAGGCCCACTGGCAGTGGCCAGGGTAGCCTCCTGTGCGGTAACAAAATGATTTTAAACTTTTCGGTTTCAAAAACAAGTCCTTTCTTTTTACAGATTGGCCCCTGGAACCAAAATGCAAATAACTTTAGTTTTATAATTCCAAATAACAAAAATAAAATATGTGCACTGCCCCAAATTTAATTCTCTATCTAATGGTAACATTTGTTTTCTGTTTTGAATTTTCCAAATGCAATTAAAATTTGAATTCAAATAATTCAATTGCAATTTGCTAAAATCCATAGCTAATTCATTCTTAATCCAAATAATAAAAATAAAATATGTTTTCCATGCTATTTCAAATAACCTTTCCAAATATAAATTTTGTTTCATGTTTTGAATAATCTAAATTGCCTAAATAATTTAAACCTTTTTTAAATCATTTAAAATTTGATAAAATCATAACTTGCTCAAATAAAATTATTTTGAACATGCAAAATATGTTTTCAAACTATTAAAGTATAAACTTTTCAAATGTGAGTTTGAATTTATGTTCTGAACAAATAAAATTCAAATAAAATTCATGCTTGTTTTAAATTCATTTAAAACTTGTTTAATCTTGTTTAAGTCATAATAAATTCATCCTAATTCCTTTTTCAATATTTGAAACATGTAATCCAACTAAAATTTTGTATTCTTTTCAAATATGAATTTTTTATTTATTTTGCAAAATTTAAATTGGTGAAAACAACAACTATTGGTGTAAGCCCTTTAAGGAACCAACAATTCCCTAACTTAATAAATAAATTTCTAAATTGGTAAACCTTATTTCCAATTGGTTCTATTGTTGTTATTTTGTTGTTTTACTCATCCATGCATCATACTAATCCACTTTCACCTACTGGTTAACTGGAAAACAATTGTTTCAACCAAAATTCATGGGCTTTTCATATGCAACTCAAAATTGCATATGTGTCCATTTAAATTGTGTTACCAAGTCCACTAGTTTATTTTGATGCATCCATTAACTTGACATGCATCATCCCATGATTGTGCACTATGCCATGATATTGATTGTTTATATTTCTGTCTTGTTTGTTTGCTTCTTCTCGAATAGACGACGACGTTGAGACAGACGATCTTTACAGCACCCCTTCTGAGGATCTAGCTCAGTACCAGGCTGCTGAGTTTGCAAGCAAGTTATCACTCACATGAACCAATGTGTTCCTTTCAACATTGGTTACCGATACTTTCCGTTGTCTATTTTGCTAGCCCTATGTATAGTTGTTTCTGATACGAACCTATCACATGAATCCCTTAACCCTGATATTGCCTCACCTCCACTCCTACAACCCCATTGTTTGAGCCAGTGTCTTACTAGCATGCTTAGGTTGTTTTGCTCGAGTCTGTTACCCGTTACTTTCAGTTACTATACTTCTATCATGTTTTGGGGGATCGATGTTAATCAATCAACCTGTTAATAATAATATGCTGATAAGGCACCGGCAGGAGGCCCCTTGTGGTTTTGAGGCCTGCTAGTGTCGACCCTAATAGGAAAAGGGTCTTGTCTACTGATCCATGATGAGCGCACTACCCGCATGTGGGAAGCGAGTATGGGCGCCCCCCTCAATTTGATTCGATTCGCATCTCGTCCAAATCGCCTCATTTAGTTCGTGTTTTCCATTTGTCGCATGCATGTTTTTGCGAGCCCAGCGCAGGGTGGAACTTTTGTAGTCGGCATATAGGGGGACACGGTCTTAGAGTGCTATGAGGGTCCCTTTTCTTCGGGGCTTGATTAGCCGTGCGCCCAAGGTGCTTTGGGCTTGATGCGAAGAAGAGTTGGGTTGTGTTGAGTACCCCGCTTGGTGGGAGGCATCCCATCTGGCGGGTTATTCATACGTGTACGGCCAAATTGGTGCAACCCTGCAGGGATAATCTTCTCGAGAAGCTGTGTTTTCCGCGGTTATGGTTAACTTGGTGAAAGTACTGGCTAACAAGTACTCAGAACAACTTACACCTAACTATTGATAACTTGACTAGTAATAGACTTATTGACATAACAACTTGATCCACTATTCATTAATCCAACTGTGTGAGTTATCCTCGGGTTGCTTCTTTGGATAAGGGGCGAGATCCAGGATGGGTTTGTTTGATGGTATCTTTCAGTTGGTTACTATACGCTATCTTATCCCTTTTCTGTTAGCTGGAAGAGGTGGTGTTTCTGTAGTTGGTTAGCGCAGCCAGTTGCATCATCTTTTATATCCCCTTTCTTCCGTTGAACCCAAGGCATCTGTGCTTGGTGTTGACGGGCTACACTTTGGTGAACTGTGAGTCTTGCTTTCCAATACGTTTATGTACTGACCCCTTTGGGGCTGTGGTTTCCGCAGACTACGCTTACGAGGATCCCAGTGACGGCTACTACGTGGAGTTTGACGAGGCTGCTGACGAGTAGGTAGCGGACCCGGGCAGGATCCGAGACTACGTGGATGGGCTCCGTCTTTATTTCAGTTCCGGCTTCTTAAGCCTATTTGGATTTGTCTGTACTCAGACCCTTTGAATGCTTCTGCTGAGATGTAATGATGTTATGTTGGGACATGTGTCCTCTGGATGATTGTATTTGCTATCTCTGCTCTAGTGAGAGCTATTTGCAACTTATTTCAACCTTTTGTGTCTTAGAGATATGTTGTGCTATCATTTTGTTACAAGCCGTTGACGTACCATGTGTGTATGGTATGAAGTACGTCAATGGTAGTGTCCTGATTTCTACAGGATAGTTTACATCGACGGTGAATAGTAAAGATTAGTTGTCACACATAAGTGTTGGCCTACTCGTAAGAGATGCGGGTGCCGGTAAGCCCCGTAATCCAATCAAAATATTGTTCAGTTCGTACGGTGAGTATCCTCTAGAAGTCCGGGTGCGACAAATGGTATCAGAGCCTGTCTGCCTGTAGGATCCCTTTTACTGGTCGCAGTTGAGTCTAGAAACTATTTTGTAGCTATATAGGAAAAATTAAACGTGAGAGTAGGAATTCTGCCACTTTTCTTCTTTCCCCACCCACCCTCCCTTTTCTGGTAAGGAAGTGCAACGTTGTTTTCCCTTCTCACCTAAACTTTCAAGTTAGGATTTCACGAATCCTGGTTTCTCTAGGATAGTTATATCTACTAGACCATAGGAATGGAGGTGGTTGTGACATGATTTATCATGTTGCCTACTCATGATTGAGAACGGAGGCGTGTAAGCCCCGGAAGCAAATCCTCTATCCCTTAAACAGTAGATATTGATCCTTTAGAAGCCCGGATGGGGTTCTCCGTAGTACCTCAGGATTTTTTGGTCTCGTGTTTCCCGATGTTGCTTCAATATCCTGTTCTTCTCAACATCCTTTTCGTCCGTTGAAACCTTGTTGTTGCTTTCCACTTCAGTTCTCTACCGGCGTCTAATCAAAACTTCCCCGATCATCTGCAGATGGATCTCAGGTTCTACCCGCAGGTGGTTCGGATGACTCGTTGCGAGAGCACTGCCGGTTATCCGGAGATGCTGAGAGACATGGTCACTTATCTGGGGTTCCGTTGGGCACCAGAGTACCAGGTCTACGAGCAGCAGCGAGAGTTTGACCAGACCTACTACCAGGCTATCGTCTACATTCTGTCAGATGATGGCATGAGCGTTGTCCACCGCTACGAGGCAGTAGGTTCCACAGTGGATATGGCCGTGCAGCAGGCAGCTTATGTGAGTCTCACCGTCCTTCGTGCTGACTACTGGGGATTTGACGATTCTATCTATCGCCACATCCCCCGTGGTTACATCACTTCAGCGGGAGCTCACTTCACTCTCTACGACAACTTGGATGTTTATGAGCGTGATAGTTCCGGGCTGCACACCACCGCTCAGTTTGTGAGGCACAGTGACGCAGTTGCCACCACACTTTCTCAGGAGTTGGCCTCAGTCAGGAAGCAGCTCTACCTTGCTTTGACTCGTCTGGCGACGTACACCACAGACTTTGTTGGAGATGAGCGCTTTGCACGTTTCGATCAGCCAGTTGGTCGTCGTCTGCCAGATGCTGGAGGTTACGAGCCGATCAGAGGTCCACTCCTCAACCTCGGTGCTGGTTACACCGGGATTCCACGCTTTGGAGCACAGGGAGTCGACGCTATGTACTTCACCACACCTAGAGTCGCTCTCAGACCACGTCAGATCTATGTGGATCGTCGATCTACTTACTTTCGTGGGATTCCTCCTCACCGTACCCCTCGTCGTACTACTCACCGCCGTCCTGCGTGATGAGCATGGGAGTACCGATGTATCCATTCCTAGCTATGTTTAGTTATCCTTTGGCTTTCGAACCATGTAATGGTGTGTTGGATATTCTGATGTATTTGAACATGTGATGATGTACCTGTTGGTTATCTATTCATGCGTCGGAATAATCTATCTTTCGGTTACCAAGTCTATCCTTTTCTGTTGTTGTGCTAAAATGCATGTCTATTCAGGATGCCGCCAACAAGGAGCAACCCGCCTGAGCCACCTCCGATCACGGAGCTGTTGACTCAGATGACTCAGGTCGTGGCACAGATGGCCCAGTTCCAGACTAACCAGCACAACAACCAGAATGCTCCACGAGTCAGTATCAAGGAGTTCCTCAGTATGGGTCCGAGAGCTTTCGTGGCAACACGCGAGCCTCTGGATGCTGATGACTGGATCCGGGAGATGGCCAGGGCTCTGGACATTGCTCACGTTGCTGAGGAAGACAAAGTCAAGTATGCCACCTACCTACTGAAGGGTCAGGCAGCCGCCTGGTGGGAGAACTACCAGACAATGAGAGCTGGCTATCCTATCACCTGGGGATGTTTCAAGGATGCCTTTATGAAGCACCACATCCCAGATGGTCTCATGGAAAGGATGCGTGAGGAGTTTTGCTCTCTCAAGCAGGGCAAGCTGGACGTCATTGGCTATCAGAACGAGTTCAATCGTCTCGCTCGATACGCTGGTGATGAGGTGTCCACTGAGGCTAAGAAGATGGCAAGGTTCCGCCGAGGTTTTAACCCGGAACTCAAGTACGCACTCACCAACATCAAGTGCAAGGACTTCGAGGAGCTCGTTAACACCGCGCTCAATGAGGAAAATGGGCGCAAGGCGTTCGAGGATTCTCGCAAGCACTCGCGTGAGGGTGGTTCCTCCTCCAACATGACCACCCCTCCGCAGAAGCGCCGCATCTGGGTGCCAAATGGTGCTGTCACTCGGGCTCCATATGCACAAGCTTCTCCAGGCTTTGCTCCCCGCCCACCCAACCCATCTCAGATGCAGAGTCAGAGGGTTCCAATGGGGCAGCCAAGGCCAGGTCCTCCTCGTGTCGTCACTTGCCTCAAGTGCAAGGAGACTGGGCACTACGCCGATAAGTGCACTCAGAGGAAGCTACCTCCACCTCCTCGCCCCAACACCAACCAGGCAATGGTTCGTGCTCCTCCGGCTAAAGCCTTCAACTCCAACAACAGGCCTGTCGGGAGGACCGCGAGGGTGAATCATATCAAGGCTGACAAAGCTGAGGAAGCTGCTGACGTCGTTCTCGGTATATTACCTTTAAACTCTTTTCCAGCTAAAGTGTTGTTTGATACCGGAGCATCGCATTCTTTTGTGTCAAAGATCTTTGCAACAACATACAACCTAGTTCTGGTTCCACTAAGCAATCAAATCTCTGTTCACTCTCCGGGATCTAAAATGTTGACTTCCAAGATAAGTATGGACAATCAAATCCTAATTGGAGGTCGCATATTCCTTGCTTCCTCATGTTGCTGGGAAATTCTGACATTGATGTCATTCTGGGCATGGATTGGTTGAAGGCCAACAAAGCTAAAATTGACTGTGCTCAAAAGTCAATAACTCTCTCTCACCCTTCTGGCCAGATAGTCTATTCTCCATATGGATCAAGGCCTCTTCAGCTATGCACCCTGGATGCAAAACCTCTACCTCTACTTGAAAATGTTCCGGTGGTTTGTGAATTCCCTGACGTCTTTCCAGAAGAGTTGCCAGGGATGCCTCCGGACAGAGCAGTTGAGTTCGTGATCGAGCTTGAGCCAGGTACTGCTCCAATCTCTAAGCATCCATACAAGATAGCTCCTCCTGAACTGAAATTGTTGAAGGAGCAAATCGATATGTACATGGAGAAAGGTTACATTCAGCCTATTTCTTCGGCTTGGGGTTGCCCAACTCTCTTCGTAGCCAAGAAGGATCAAACAAAGAGACTCGTGGTTGACTATCGTCCTCTCAACGAGAAACCCATCAAAAACAAGTATCCAATTCCTCGTATCGATGATCTTTTTGATCAACTTGCTGGAGCCTCAATATTCTCAAAGTTGGACTTGAGGATGGGTTACCATCAGATAAAGATCAGAAAGGAAGATATTCCAAAAACAGCTTTCACCACTCGGTACGGTTTATATGAATACACCGTCATGTCCTTTGGTCTCACCAATGCACCGGCGACATTCTCTAGACTTATGAATTCTGTCTTCCATGAATACCTCGACAAGTTCGTTGTGGTATATCTCGATGACATTCTGGTCTACTCCAAATCCGAGGAAGAGCATGGAGAACACCTTCGTCTCACTCTCATGAAACTTCGCGAGCATCGTCTATATGCCAAGTTCTCCAAATGTGAGTTCTGGATTCCAGAAGTTGCTTACCTTGGTCATATCATCTCCGCCAAGGGCATAGCCATTGATCCAGAAAAGGTTAAGGCAATTGTTGATTGGAAACCTCCTAAGACGGTGAAGCAAGTCAGAAGTTTTCTAGGCTTGGCTAGCTATTGCCGTCGTTTCGTCGAAAACTTCTCCAAGATTGCCAAACCTCTCACTGATCTCACAAAGAAGGACAAGAAGTTCGTTTGGACTCCACAGTGTGATGAGAGTTTCAATCTCCTCAAGACTAAACTCACTTCCACCCCAGTTCTGGTTGGCCCAGATACTACCAAACCTTTCTAGATATTCTGCGATGCATCTCTCCAAGGTATAGGTGCAGTTCTGATGCAAGAACGTCAAGTTGTGGCTTATGCTTCACGTCAGTTGAATGCACATGAGCAAAACTATCCCACACATGATCTTGAACTTGCAGCAGTTGTGTTTGCCCTCAAGAAATGGAGACAATACTTGTTGGGTAACCGCACTGAAATCTTTTCCGATCATAAGAGTCTGAAATACATCTTCACTCAACCAGATCTAAACCTCAGGCAAAGGAGATGGATTGAAAAGATTAAAGACTTTGATCTCACCATTTCTTACACTCCAGGCAAGGCTAATGTTATGGCCGATGCTCTCAGTCGCAAGTCCTATTGCAATAATCTCATGATCATGGAAAGCCAACCTCCACTTCATGAAGAATTCCAGAAGCTGAACCTTGGTCTTGTTCCTCAAGGTTATCTTGCTAGCTTGACAGCTAGTCCAACTCTCGAGGACAAGATTCGTTCTGAACAACTTCGTGATGCTGAAATCAAGAAGATTTTAGAGCACATCAAAGAAGGCAACGATAAATTCAAGTCCTTCTCAATTGATGACAAGGGAACTGTGTTCTTCGAAGGACGCATTGCAGTTCCTCAGATTCAAAGTCTCAAAGATGTCATTCTCAAGGAGGCTCATGAAACTCCTCTCTCCATCCACCCTGGAAGTACAAAGATGTACCAGGATCTCAAGACTCTGTATTGGTGGCCTGGCATGAAACGTGAAATTGCTCAATACGTTTCTGAATGCGACGTTTGTCAACGTGTTAAGGCAGTCCATCAGAAAACAGCCGGTCTACTCCAACCTCTGAAAATTCCTGAGTGGAAGTGGGACATGATTGAAATGGACTTCGTCACTGGTTTTCCAAAGTCCAAGAAGGGCAACGATGCAATCTTCGTTGTCATTGATCGTCTCACTAAAGTAGCTCACTTCTTTGCTGTCAAAGAAACAATCTCAGCTAGCCAGTTAGCAGAGCTCTACACAGCAAAGGTTGTTCCCCTTCATGGTGTTCCATTGGAAATAAGCTCAGATCGTGGAAGCATATTCACTTCTCATTTCTGGAAAAGCTTTCAAGAAGCATTGGGCACCAAACTTCTGTTCAGCACAGCTTATCACCCTCAGTCTCAGGGGCAAGTCGAAAGAGTCAATCAGATTCTCGAGGATATGCTCAGAGCATGTGGTCTCTCCTTTGGCATGAAATGGGAGGATTGCCTTCCATATGCTGAATTCTCCTACAACAACAGCTACCAGGCAAGCCTAGGCATGGCACCATTTGAGGCACTCTATGGCCGCAGATGCAGGAGTCCAATCAATTGGTCTGGAGCTGGTGAACGCGCACTCTTAGGCCCTGACATTGTTAAGGAAGCCGAGGAGAAAGTTCGTATCATTCGTGACAATCTCAAGATTGCTCAGTCTCGTCAGAAGAGCTACTATGACAGCAAGCACAGGGATATGATCTATGCACCTGGTGACAAAGCATATCTCCGTGTAACTCCCCTCAGAGGCACTCATCGTTTTGGTGTGAAAGGAAAGCTTGCACCAAGATACATTGGTCCTTTCAACATCCTCTCAAGGCGTGCAGAAAATGCCTATCGTCTTGAACTTCCAGAAAAACTATCCAAGGTGAACGATGTGTTCCACGTGTCACAGCTCAAGAAGTGTTTCAAAGATCCAGATCGTACAGTTGATCATGATTCCATTGAACTGCAAGATGATCTCTCTTATGAGGAGCACCCTGTTCGTATTCTCGATGAGACCGAGCGTAAGACTCGCAACAAGAGCACCAAGTTCTTGAAAGTGCAGTGGTCGCATCATTCCGATAAAGAGGCAACGTGGGAGACCGAAGAGGATCTTCGCAAGAAGTATCCGGACCTTTTCCTTTCTCAGTAAGGAATCTCGGGGCGCGATTCCTTCAAGGGGGGGCGTTTTGTAACATCCCAAGTATGAAAATACCCCTAGAATGTTTGATTTCCTGTTTACTTAAAGTATTGCATCATGTCATCATGTTTATTTCCTTGTTTGCATTTGTTTACTATTTGTTTTGCTTCTGTTTTTTATTCTGTTTTCATAATGGAAGCCAAACATTATTCAACTTGTTATCATACTTGTCATGTTACAATCTTGTTTTCAAATAAAAGTTCAACTCAAACAACCTTTTGTTTCCATTTATTTCATACTGATCAACTGTTAAAAATGAGGGCTTTTAATCAAACCATTAATTCCTAATGATAATTCAAATTCAAATCAGAAACATTCAAACAACACCCCAATTTGAAATTATAAAATTACCAAAACAAATATACTCATTTGTTTCCAATTAAAGTTATTTGGGTCACCCTATTTAAAATTTTGGTTTCAATAATCATTTTAATACTCAAATCATCCAAATATGAATTAATTCCAAACAGCACTTTAAATTTGAAAACTTTTGGAAATTAAATTTAGCATTTAGTTGCTAATGAAAAAAACTAACCTAACCATATTTTTTTTTTCAAATTTTTCCTAACTCTAAAAGCCATCAAATCCTTCCATTTTCATTTTGCTACAAAAAAAAACAGCAGAACAAAGAAAAAAAAAGAAAAGGAAAAACAGCGCACGGCAGCTTACCTCCCGCGCGGCCCAGCCCACTAACCTACCCGAAGCTGGCCCGGTACCGTTTCGCAGCCTCCCCCGTCGTCTGTTTCGCGTACGGCGGCAATCCCACCGGTGCCACGTCGCCGCAGAGCCGCTCCGACGGCCGTCCTCATCTCCGCAGCCCTATATAATCCCCCTAGGGCAGCACGCCGCAGCCCTAGCTAGCCCTACCCCGTCTCCCTCGAGCTCCGCCGCCATCTCTCCCTTTCCCTCGCCGATTCCCCTCTCTGCCACCACCTCGCCGGAGCGCGCCACCTCTGAACTTCGATGGCCACCGCCGCCTCTCAACACCACCTCCCATCCTAGCTACCGAAACCAGCCCGCCGTGCTCGCCTCTACTCCGACAACACCTCACCGGGCTCTGGGACGCGCAGGATCACCGCCGCCATCCTCGACGTCGTCGCCGGCCGCGCCCCCCTCGACCCTCTGCTTCCACGACAACGACAGTGAGCCACCACCGTGCACTCCTCCTCCCTCTCTGCCTTGCGCAACGCATCCGTGCACGTCCACGCATCACACGCAAGCACATCGAGCACATCAACGCGACGGTGATCGCCGCCGGCATCGTTGTCTGTCGAGTTTCAGTTAGCGCGCGCGCGTTGAAAATTCAGTTAACCGCAGTACTGAAGAATAACCTCAACGCGCCCTGTTAACTAACAGAAACACACGCACAGCGCACTGGTTCAGAGACTAGCGAGCGCGCAGCGAGGGCCTGGGTTCGATCCCTCGGCTCCGCGATTAAAAACCAAACTTTTGCACCGAGTGCTGACAGGGTGGCCCCCCCTGTCAGCCACTCTGTTGCCACGCGTGCAGCTGCGTGGGCCACGTTGGCCCTAGGCCCACTGGCAGTGGCCAGGGTAGCCTCCTGTGCGGTAACAAAATGATTTTAAACTTTTCTGTTTCAAAAACAAGTCCTTTCTTTTTACAGATTGGCCCCTGGAACCAAAATGCAAATAACTTTAGTTTTATAATTCCAAATAACAAAAATAAAATATGTGCACTGCCCCAAATTTATTCTCTATCTAATGGTAATATTTGTTTTCTGTTTTGAATTTTCCAAATGCAATTCAAATTTGAATTCAAATAATTCAATTGCAATTTGCTAAAATCCATAACTAATTCATTCTTAATCCAAATAATAAAAATAAAATATGTTTTCCATGCTATTTCAAATAACCTTTCCAAATATAAATTTTGTTTCATGTTTTGAATAATCTAAATTGCCTAAATAATTTAAACCTTGTTTAAATCATTTAAAATTTGATAAAATCATAACTTGCTCAAATTAAATTATTTTGAACATGCAAAATATGTTTTCAAACTATTAAAGTATAAACTTTTCAAATGTGAGTTTGAATTTATGTTCTGAACAAATAAAATTCAAATAAAATTCATGCTTGTTTTAAATTCATTTAAAACTTGTTTAATCTTGTTTAAGTCATAATAAATTCATCCTAATTCCTTTTTCAATATTTGAAACATGTAATCCAACTAAAATTTTGTATTCTTTTCAAATATGAATTTTGTTATTTATTTTGCACAATTTAAATTGGTGAAAAAAACAACTATTGGTGTAAGCCCTTTAAGGAACCAACAATTCCCTAACTTAATAAATAAATTTCTAAATTGGTAAACCTTATTTCCAATTGGTTCTATTGTTGTTATTTTGTTGTTTTCCTCATCCATGCATCATACTAATCCACTTTCACCTACTGGTTAACTGGAAAACAATTGTTTCAACCAAAATTCATGGGCTTTTCATATGCAACTCAAAATTGCATATGTGTCCATTTAAATTGTGTTACCAAGTCCACTAGTTTATTTTGATGCATCCATTAAATTGACATGCATCATCCCCTGATTGTGCACTATGCCATGATATTGATTGTTTATATTTCTGTCTTGTTTGTTTGCTTCTTCTCGAATAGACGACGACGTTGAGACAGACGATCTTTACAACACCCCTTCTAAGGATCTAGCTCAGTACCAGGCTGCTGAGTTTGCAGGCAAGTTATCACTCACATGAACCACTATGTTCCTTTCAACATTGGTTACCGATACTTTCCGTTGTCTATTTTGCTAGCCCTATGTATAGTTGTTTCTGATACGAACCTATCACATGAATCCCTTAACCCTGATATTGCCTCACCTCCACTCCTACAACCCCATTGTTTGAGCCAGTGTCTTACTAGCATGCTTAGGTTGTTTTGCTCGAGTCTGTTACCCGTTACTTTCAGTTACTATACTTCTATCATGTTCTGGGGGCTCGATGTTAATCAATCAACCTGTTAATAATAATATGCTGATAAGGCACCGGCAGGAGGCCCCTTGTGGTTTTGAGGCCTGCTAGTGTCAACCCTAATAGGAAAAGGGTCTTGTCTACTGATCCATGATGAGCGCACTACCCGCATGTGGGAAGCGAGTATGGGCGCCCCCCTCAATTTGATTTGATTCGCATCTCGTCCAAATCGCCTCATTTAGTTCGTGTTTTCCATTTGCCGCATGCATGTTTTTGCGAGCCCAGCGCAGGTTTGAACTTTTGTAGTCGGCATATAGGGGGACACGGTCTTAGAGTGCTATGAGGGTCCCTTTTCTTCGGGGCTTGATTAGCCGTGCGCCCAAGGTGCTTTGGGCTTGATGCGAAGAAGAGTTGGGTTGTGTTGAGTACCCCGCTTGGTGGGAGGCATCCCATCTGGCGGGTTATTCATATGTGTACGGCCAAATTGGTGCAACCCTGCAGGGATAATCTTCTCGAGAAGCCGTGTTTTCCGCGGTTATGGTTAACTTGGTGAAAGTACTGGCTAACAAGTACTGAGAACAACTTACACCTAACTATTGATAACTTGACTAGTAATAGACTTATTGACATAACAACTTGATCCACTATTCATTAATCCAACTGTGTGAGTTATCCTCGGGTTGCTTCTTTGGATAAGGGGCGAGATCCAGGATGGGTTTGTTTGATGGTATCTTTCAGTTGGTTACTATACGCTATCTTATCCCTTTTCTGTTAGCTGGAAGAGGTGGTGTTTCTGTAGTTGGTTAGCGCAGCCAGTTGCAGCATCTTTTATATCCCCTTTCTTCCGTTGAAACCAAGGCATCTGTGCTTGGTGTTGACGGGCTACACTTTGGTGAACTGTGAGTCTTGCTTGCCAGTACGTTTATGTACTGACCCCTTTGGGGCTGTGGTTTCCGCAGACTACGCTTACGAGGATCCCAGTGACGGCTACTACGTGGAGTTTGACGAGGCTGCTGACGAGTAGGTAGCGGACCCGGGCAGGATCCGAGACTACGTGGATGGGCTCCGTCTTTATTTCAGTTCCGGCTTCTTAAGCCTATTTGGATTTGTCTGTACTCAGACCCTTTGAATGCTTCCGCTGAGATGTAATGATGTTATGTTGGGACATGTGTCCTCTGGATGATTGTATTTGCTATCTCTGCTCTAGTGAGAGCTATTTGCAACTTATTTCAACCTTTTGTGTCTTAGAGATATGTTGTGCTATCATTTTGTTACAAGCCGTTGACGTACCATGTGTGTATGGTATGAAGTACGTCAATGGTAGTGTCCTGATTTCTACGGGATAGTTTACATCGACGGTGAATAGTAAAGATTAGTTGTCACACATAAGTGTTGGCCTACTCGTAAGAGATGCGGGTGCCGGTAAGCCCCGTAATACAATCAAAATATTGTTCAGTTCGTACGGTGAGTATCCTCTAGAAGTCCGGGTGCGACAAGACCCTTGTGTCATTTTAGAAATTCTAAGGATATGTTTTCCTTTGTAGTAATGACAAAATGTTAGTTGTAATATGTTACACTAATAGTCTTGTCATATATTCAAATAAATTTATCTCAATTAAAATACGTGATGAAGGGTAGCATGCTGGATTTGAAAGAGTTTCAAAATTAAAATATTGTGACAGATACTACAACAAAGGCTAAAGTGTATCATTGTGTTGACAACTGATAATAAGCGTATTTTGTGTCAAGAAGTTCTTTATTGAACTTGGTGAAATTCCAAGAATGCTGACACTGTGAAGCTACATTTTCACAATGTTAGTAACATCAGTTTAACCTGAGGAATTAAGGTATCACCGAAACTTGGTAAATTTTCCAAGAATGCTAACACTATGAAGTTACATTTTCACAATGTTAGTGACAATGGTTTAAGCTGAGGAATTAAGGTTTCACCGATTGACCATATATCTACAAAGCCATCTCATTAGAGAATGAGTGATACGTGTAGACGCAAAGAACATGCAAATACAATAGGACCTGAACAGTTCAGATCTTTTTGATGATGTTTACCACATGCGAAGCATGGTAATAACACTGGTATGCCATATGTGTTAAGTTCTTACAGACTAGATTATTGACTCTAGTGCAAGTGGGAGATTGATGGGAATATGCCCGAGAGGCAATAATAAAATGGTTATTATCTTATTCCTTGTTTACGATGAAAATTTATTTCTCATGCTAGAATTGTATTAAACGGAAACGTTGATACATGTGTGTTTAATAAACAAACAATGGTTCCTAGTAAAGACTCTCTTTTAACTAGCTCGTTGATTAATAGATGATCAAGATTTGCTGATCATGAACATTGGATGTTGTTAATAACAAGGTCATGTCATTAGAAGAATGATGTGATGAACACATACCCAATATCAAGATAACAATACGATCAAGTCATTTAGTTTATATTGTTATATCTTGCATACGAAATAACTTATTCCTTAGACCATGAGATCATGTCCATCACTGATACCGGAAGGGTGCTTTGATACGATCAAACGTCACACCGTAACAGGGTGACTATAAATGTGTCGTTAAGTATTCGGAAAGTATTAGTTGAGGATCATGGATCAAGATTGGGATTTGTCCATCCAAAATGACGGAGAGATATACTCTGGGCCCTCTCGGTGATATCACATCGACACCGCTTGCAAGCACGTGATATGATCAGAAGGATGTTATATCATGGGAACGAGAAAAGAGTACTTGTCAAGAACAAGATTGAAACAAGGTATGGTTGATACCAATGATCGAATCTCAGACAAGTAAAATATCGCGAGACAAAGGTCATTAGTTCACGACGTTGTTGGTTCACACGATCACGAGAGTCATTGTTGAATATATAGGAGTCATCACGGATCTCCAGATCTCGCTGTTGATTATTGATCGGAGAGGAGTCTCGATCATGTCTATCTTATTCGCGAACCATAGGGTGACACACTTAAGGTTCGATGACGCGTTTGAGAGGATACGAAATATCAAAGAATATTTTGGGCATCACCGAAATTGTTTCGGGGAAAATTGAAATAGTTCAAGGGGTTTTTCACCGAATGGTTGTTAATAGAATTAACAAATGATTCGAGGTGCTATATGCAAATGTTTGTTAATGGAATTAACAAATATAAATAAAGAAATAAAATGTTTTATTTATTTATTAAAGAAAAACTCTTGGATTTTCTAAGTGGAGTTTTAAGGGAAAATGAGTGGATGTGAGTGGGGCTTCCACTCACATGAAGAGGGAAGAGGTCGCGGCTTCCATTCCATGGTCTCCGGCTTGACGAAGGCCTGACCGTGGGATTCTTCTTCACCACCACGCCGTCGTGCTGCTGGAGTTCTGAGGGATCCTCTACTTCTGCGCCCCGCTGGATCGAGGGAACGGAGGTCGTCATCAACCGTACGAGTGACCGATCACGGAGCCACCGCCGGATTGCGGTGCACATCTTCTCGCTATCGGGATCGGTGTGAGTACGACTACGCCAACAACGAGATTTGATCTCGTAACGCTTTGTGTCTTCGAGGGTATGTGTTTCTCCTTAACCCTCTCTTTGCCCGTTGCGATTCGTCTCCTAGATTAGATCTTGGCCTTTCGGGTGTCTCTCGCGTAGCAAATTTTTTGTTTTCTATGCAACGACCCATTCGTAGACAATTGTAGCATCCTCTCCATGGCTTTTCACTAATCCAGACTTGGTGGTTTTCAACTAGGAAGGACAATTAGGAAAAATAACTTAGAAATATTCTAAGGGATTTGAATTTTGCTTCTCTGGTCTAAGGTTGGTCCTTAGCACAAATTAGGTAGAGAAAACATATTGAAAATAATTACAAAAAATATGTTAAGTCAGAAATAGTCAAATGAGCATATAACAATCAAAAGCATTTTAACTTAGACAAAAATTATTTTGGGCGCAAGGGACTGTTAGTACACATCCTAAGGCCTCCAAAAATATTTTATTTGCATAAATTGGATTTACAGAATTTAAAATTTGCCAAAAATCACCAAACAATCATATTTGAATTTGAACTAACTTTAAATAGTCAGTTTAAATTTTGGCTAGTACTAAAAAAGTCTACATGATCACGGCTTTTCAAAAAGTACAAGTTTATTAAATTTGGCCAAATGGTTAAAACGTTATAAGGTTTCTAAGTTTTAGGGGTTTTTCTGTAATTCTGCCAAGTAAATTCTATTCCGGAATAAAATAAAAAAAGTCTAGGACAAGTGGCAGCTCCTTATTGGTTGGGCTCAGGCTGGGGCTTGGCTTGAGCTGCGGCTCGGCTCGGATCGGCTCTGGCTCCTGGCTCAGCTTGGTACACGTGGCGCGGCACGATTCGTCAGTATCCTTCTAATAAGTGATCTATTCTACGCCACACGAAAAAGATCTAACGGTCCTAAAGGATCCAATCTATCTATGTAGAAATAAAAAAAACCAACTTGCTGGGAGCGTTACCGGTAGTAGGACGCGGACAACGGCGGTGATGGTACTTGGGCTTGGCGAAGGTGTCCAAAAGGTACACCGCGTCTTCGCAGGGTCGTTCCCTTGGTCGGTGGACAACGAAGAAGATCGTACAGAAGGCGGCGGTCACTCCCGTGGCAACGGCAATGTTCCAACTCCGACGAGCTTCTGAGGTCGTCGCAGTGCTCCTACGCGTGGGGAAAATAGGTGAGGAAGGCGACAGCGTACAGACAAGGAGCATAAAGCGAAGGAGGAGGTTTGAGGCGTGAACCTTCGGTTCGAGCTCCCGTTGAAGTCAAAACCGGCAAGATTTGCGAGATCTATCTAATGGAATTCGAGGTAGGGTTTCTAGGAAAACGGAAATAGAGAGGAGAGGGGTATTTATGGAGGGGTTTGGCGTAGAGTAGGGATAACGTAATCGACCGAATCGAGGAGATTCTTCCGGGTTCTGCTCAGATACGAATGAACTGATGTTCGTTTCCTTCTCTGGCATGAGTAAGAAGATGACCAGGTGGGTCCCACATGTTGCAAGGAAAAAAAAGAGAAGGGAAACGTAAGGGAGAGATGGTCATGATGGGGCTTTGCCTGGGCCGCCTTGTGCACGCGCTATGGCATGCATGTCCACTTCATGTACACGTAAGTCCGGCTCTCCTTTTATTTTCTTCTCATGCTGCGACCTACGAACGTTTCTCATGTATTATCTATCATTTTAATATTTTCTTTGTTTAGGAATTGTACCGCATAGGTATATATAAAATCTTCAAATATTATCCAGAAAATTAAATAAATTTTTAATAAAACAAAATAGTGATAGAGAGCCTAGAAAATTACATCTCCGCTCAAATGTAATGAGATTGTTTTATAGAGCGTACTATGGGTCTAATTAATTATCCCAAAATATCTTATATATTTTTAGATGACTCAAAGAAAATATTTGTATGGCTCCAAATTGCATACAATATTAAATAAAATATTTCCAACTCCAAATATTGCAGAAGACATATTATGTTCTCTCCATTAATTTATCTTGAATCTGAAGATATTTTATTAGCCAAAAATGCAATATAGAAAAATCAAATAACAACAACTGAAATAGTAACACTTTAATTATATTTGGAAATGTCATATTAGTTTCTCTCTTGCAAAAATAGCAATTGTTTGAAAGAATATTTAGAGGTTTGAAAATCCAAATCGGTGCAAATAAAATGCAACATTAATGTCCCTAACCTTTATTTGTTTATGTTTTGGATAGTCATGTTAATCCCCTCTTAGATGATGATCAAATAAAGGTTAAGAAATTTTAAACAACCTCTCAAAGATTTAAATTCATGAGAAATATCTCAATCAAGAAAAGGCAAATCAATCAATTTAATATATTTATCTAACATTCCAAAACAGGAAATCTTTGGGATGTTACAGACTACCTCCCTTAAGAGAAATCTCGTCCCAAGATTTGGGAAGGCTACAAAGGAACATAGGTTTGGGTTACTTTGGTTTCATTTGCAACTGGGTCGGATACCACCCTTAAAATAAACTTTTATGGATAGTCAAAATATCTTGTCCTCAAGTCTATGGGTTTACTATATCTTCAGCTCGAGTCATTCTTTATCATCCTTTTCCTGATGTAGCGAGTTCCAAAATTTTCATTGCTTATGTGAGAAGTATTTCACATGTCACCCTTGCTTGTATATTTGTTGCTCCTTAGGGTAGAGGTGGCTTGATCCTAGATGTGATGGTTCCTTCACACAGGAGAACAAAATCCTGAGATCTTTGGCATTCCTCAATTGGATGGTTTGTGTCTCAAATGGTGGTTTTGGGTATCAAGTCAGTTGTCATACTCCAATTGGAAGTTCACTATGGGTGGTGAATGGGTATGGTATTGGGTTTGTCTTAGCATGGATGAGTAGATATTAGGAGAAAGGAAGACGGTTCCTATCCCAAACACAACAGATCAAGGCAATTCATCTTACAAACAACTTCTAACAATCATTCATCACTTCAATCAACAAGGTTTTAGGAAAAAAAATATTGTCATACCACACTTATTGGTATGATCAATACACTAACACGTTAACGTTGTTCTAACAAGGTAACTGGATTGGTGGTCTCATATATATCTTCTGAAGTCTCTTCAAATGTCCGGAGGTGTTTCTGACTGCTGGGAGTCTGAGTTCTTCTCTAAGTTTCTACAATGATCTTCTTTGTAGTTTCTTAAGGTTGTGTGAAGGATAATTCTTGCACTTCAGGGCATGATATTCACCAAACTTGTCGTGATGGTATAATGGAGAGGTCATCTAGAACAACAAAAGAAAATTTTAAAGGTGAATAATAGGTGAGAGGATAAGAGAAAGATTAAGATGGGATGTGTTGTTTCTAGAAAGTTTGAACATAGTAAATTTTCAATCCTAGGGTCCTTTCCAAACTTAAGGTGTCGAATACTACAGGCAACACAATGCTCGCATACCATTTTGTAGCGTTCCCACATTTAAATAATGCAAGAACCCTGTGCTATTGTGCTAGTCTCTGGATCAATTACTAGCACCACAATTCAAAATGAAATATCATGCAAATGCGTAAAAATCGATCACATCGCATGATCCAGTCTTTAAAAAAATATGATTACAACTTGCATAGTCCCAGAAAACTAGCAAGAACCAGAATTACAGCGGAAAACTTAGTAGAACACTGAGCCTCATCTTCTTCATGCGCCACAGGCAAAACATGTTGGCGATAGACTCGAGATCCTAAACGAAACCTCACTCGTCTTCAGATTCATCTGAAATATGGAATATGCAGCCACAAGGGGTGAATAGAATTTAATGTATTGGCAAGTAACACTATGGTGGATATAGATGGCAAGACTAATACTACATGCTTATTTGGCTGAGTGGAGTTTTGGCTAAGTTTGCATAAAGGCAGTTTTCTCCTATATTTTATCATAAACATTTTCATCTATAAAAGGGATCACTGATAGAAACAAGTGAACCAGAACTAACTAAATTTAAGGAGTACCACGGAAGGAAATCAGGGACAAATCCTACCCATGTTCACCCATCAAAATTTTATTATGAAGTTGGCGTGATGAGATTCTTCCGTAATTCTTTGTCTAGCTGCTCAAATTTTCCATGACCGGGGACACGGCTAAGATCTTAGTTTGTTGACTCTGTAGAGTTTGTGCACTTTCACCTTTAGACTCAAATAATCCCAAACATCCTATACACCCTGAGTGCATTAAGGAAAAGAGAAGATTGAGACGAGATCTTTCAGATGAAATACCACCACTGTCCGGCTTGACCCGTTCCAACCTACACCCCCTACATCTGCTTGTCAAGCACTGGTGAGTTCATTCAACTTAGTTGATCAAGACAAAACCCATATGACTAAAGGCTGCACGGGAAGCTACTATACTTAGAAGGACATAGTAATCTCTTTGTTCCTGGGTGGAAATCCTCAAGTGAACACCCCTCAGGGCGACACTCAACTCTCGTCAACCAAACAACCAAATCCACCTAGGTAGTTCATTATGCTTAGTACATATAATTTTCCTCAACATCTAATGAAAACAATTTAATAGCAATGCTAAGCATCTACTGAGCTTAATGGCTACAAAGTGACCAGGTAAAAAGGATGGCTACACACTACTAGGATAATAACATAGCATAATATAACTTAGTAACATTTCCTATCATGCATACTACTCAAAAATCAACTAATCCATATAGAAAATAATGGGGGATTTGATGGTGTGTTACTTGCCTTTAAATGTGGTGAAGAACAATCACCTTCTCTTCACAAAAGAACTTATCTCTCCGTACAATCTAAACATTGAAAACACAACCACAGAATAAACAAGCATGCTAACTGTAACATCCCTGATTTTTGGAAAGTCCAAAAATCACTAAAAATTGAAACTTTTTGTTTTCATGTCATGCAAGTCACCAAAAAAACCAAATGAGATGCAAGAAACAAAAGAAAACAATACACATTTCAATGAAATTGAAATTAAGAATCCATTATACCTCTATTCCATAAACCCTAAAGTCATTTCAAAATAAATATTTCTACATAAAGAAAATATTTCTTCTTATTGTTAACCCTTACACCAAACATGTTTTCAACCCAATTATGATCTTGAAAATATTTTTGATGTATAAAAACTAGAGAATTGTTATCTGTAATATTTTCTTCTTGTCTCTAAAAAGGGTTTCACTATTATTGATAACCCCAAAATAGATATAAGTTGGATCCTTGTTTTCCAAGTGTTATGTCAATCAACAAAATAATATAGTGCTATAGAAATAAATTGTTTATGAAAACAAGTATTATACTTTGAGAAAACAATGTTTTCATTTGGGAAAACCTTTCTGCTTTTACTAAACCCCATTTTCCAAATTTATTAAATAAATCTCTATGTTTGAAATATAACAAAAGGATACAAATTGTGGTTTCACTAATATGTTGAATATATACAATATGAAAGTTCCTAAAAGGGTCTTAGAAAACAATAGTTGAACCATAGAAAATATTTCTAAAATTTGTTTTAATCATATAAAAATTAATGTTTCTATTAACTTACTATCATTGTTTCTTCATATTTTAAAATCATAAAATATGAAAACCATTAAAAATGATTTTGGAAAATGTCATTTGATCACATTGATGTCTCTGATATTTTATTCAACCAATAATTTTCATTTATATAATTGATATTTTAAAAATGGCATTGATATGCTATTAATGAAATCATTTATATTTCAAAATATAAAATAGCAAAACAGGTGTAAATGATTTTCAAAAATGATATTTGACTTATATAATGTCTCTGTATTTTTATAAAACCCTTTCTCAAAATTAAATTTGATTTTCTATTAAAAATGCTAATAAGTCACTTTTAATGAATTATTCAAATTTCATAATTCAAAAATGTATCATATTGAAAAGTTTATAAAAATGGTATTGTTAGAAAGTATTTCAAATATTATGAATTTAGAATTTTGTTCCATGTTGATTTGATTATTTAAACAGAAGATATAAATTAAATAAGAAAACAGAAATAAAAGAGAAAAGAAAATGGTTGGGTGATGTCATGATGACGTCAGCGTCATCAAGCCCTAGCCGTTTCCATTTGGCCGAATTCAATCTCCATGAATTCGACAGTTACAGGCCCGATTGATGGCTGTAAATCCTGCCCCTTAAATCTCCTCCCTCTCCTCTTCAGTACCCCTCTTCTCCCCTTCTGTTTCATGCCCCCACGCCTCCAAAATTCCTCACCGGAGTTGCTCACGGCCGCCGCCGTATTCGTGAAATTCCGGCGAAGGTAGCATGTTTCCGCTGCCCTCACTTGTACCCCCTGTTTGTCCACACTGTGCGCAACCTTAGATGGTTTTCTTGTTTGGTTTTGCACAGCACGTCGACGGCGCCGTCCATTTTTGAGCTCGGCGGAGCGGACATGGCGGAATCCACACCGCGCCGGCGAATCGAGCACCACCGGAGTCAACGGAGGCCACCATCCGGTCCAGGGCGTCGACCTCACCCTCCTGGACCACTCCCTGAGCCCGGAGGCCCACGGGAACGCGTCGCCGTCGAAATTCCGTGAACGCCGGCCACCACCTCGACCATTTCCGGTCAGCCCCGCCGCTGGTGAGCTCCCCTGTGTCCCTGTCCGTCGGATCCGATGGATGGCTAGGATTAGATCCACCTAGTGAATCGGTACGTTTAATCTGGGACGTCCAATACCACTTAAATCCCATGGCTCACAACAGCGATCCGCGCGAAACGTTTTCAGCCAATCAGATCGCTTCGTTTAGGTTCCCTCGGATCGCCCTATTTTTTCTTTTAACAGAGAAGCCCTTGTAATTTTGCAGAAAAGCCCCCCATCTTAGAATTGCAATAACTTTTGAACCATGGATCTAAATTAGATGATTTTGTACTTTTTGAAATCAGCACAATATGTAGAACACATTGAAATCAAAGAATTTCAATTTTGATACGTGCACACACTTGTTAATTGTAGATCTTTGTAAACATTGTTTTGTGAATAACTTTAGATCTATAATTCCAATTTTGGCAAAATTGAACTTTCTGAAAAGCCCTGAACATGTAGACTCTGTTATTACTGGCCAAACTTAAAATTGGTAAACCTAAGTTGGTTCAAATTCAAATATGCTTGTTTTATGAAATTTGGCATAATTCAAATTCTACAAATCCAAAAATTGTAAATAAAATATATTTGGAAACCTTAGGATGTGTACTTTCATATCCTCTGTCCCAAAATAATATTTGAACAAATTAAAATTGAATTTAGAATTTAGTTGAGTATTTGAGTAATTTTGACATAGATTTAATTCTGTAAATATTTTCAGTATAGTTCCTTTTGCAAAATTGCTCCATTTGATAACCTTGAACCAGAAACAACCTTGGCCAATCATTTTGGACATCCTTGGACCATGGCCATGTGTTTTTGACCAAAAACCCAACCTAGTGATTCATCCATTTTCACCATGTCTTAGGATTTGTTTTCAACTATTATTCCTTGATGTTATGCCTATTTGGAGCCAAGCCAAGTCCTTAGAATGTGTCAATCACATATAGTACCAAGTAGTTAACTTTAGTTTTCTATCTTCTCCACTCCCCTATTCTTGCTTCAAGAATCCATCAAGTTAGCAAATGGAAAACAAGACTCAAGAAATAGAAGGTTCTTCACTTTCAACCTGGTGGCAACATGAAGAGCTACAAGGAAGATCAATGAAGAAGTTTTGAAGAGAAGACTTAGACTCCAAAGCAACTAGAAGCAACTCAAGAAGTACAAGTGTGAAGAAATTCAGAAGAAAGCATCTCCCTCTCTCTTTCTATCTCTCTTCTTATTTTCTTTATTTTGACTTAGTGATATTTTCACATTTGTTAAATAAAACACTTAGTTGTGACCACACCACTTGGGAAACAACTAGTGAGAAAACCATGAATACTATCAAGACCAAGAGAAGCACCACACCAAGGAAGGAAACAACTTAGATGGCATGATGAAGATCTTCAAGAAGGAAATCACATGAAGTATAGAAGAAATCCATACAAGTTGAAGAATAACAAGTTATTTTTGTCCAACCTTTGACCCAAATGGAAAACCCAAGACTTAGTAATATTTTTCCCTTTGATGATGAAGTTAGTAGACCTACCCTAACCACAATGGAAAATACTAACATAGTCACTCAAATATTTTTGAAGGTGAATATGACCAAGTATTTGCATGTATTACTTTAGTTGAAGAAGTAATATGTTTATTCTTAGTGAACTCTTGGAACTTCCTCGACAAGTATGGTTATAATAAAGTTAGATCATATCAAGCTCAACCTAGTCCTTCCCAAGTAAACCATTCGAATTTCCTTAACAAAGTATGAGACCCTTTAGAGAATGAATATTTCAACTCAAACCTTGAACTTGTCCTAGCCAACTTGGTTACATCCCTTTTTCCATGGTTCTTGCTTTGTATGTTTATTCACTTGTATGATTGTTTGGTAGAATGTTTGTTTATGTTGTTATTGTGTTTTCAATGAATAGATTGTTCGGAGAGCAACGATCTTTTGTGAAGAGAGTGTGATATCTTCACCAACTTCAACAAGGCAAGTAACACACCATCAACTACCCATTATTTTCTATATGCATTAGTTGATTTTGAGTAGTATGCATGATAGGAAATTTTACTAAGTAATACTATGCTATGCTATTATCCTAGTAGTGTGTAGCCATCCCCTTTTACCTTGTTATTTTGATAGCCCTAGAATTTATTAGGTGCTATGCAATGTTACAAATTGTTTTACTAGATGTTGAGGAAAAATCCTAAGTATAACTAATGAATGAACCACCTGGGTGGAAGTGGTAAGACTGGTTTATGTTGAGTGTTGCCTCAGGGCCCTTATCTAAGGGTTATTCCACTTGAGGTTGTCACTTGCGGATGGCCACCCAGGAACAAAGAGATTACTATGTCCTTCTAAGTTTAGTAGCTTCCCGTGCAGCCTTTTGACATTATGGGCTCTGTCTTGATCAACTAAGTTGTTAGAGTTCAGCCCAGGCTTGACTAGCAGATGTAGCGAAATTATAGGTGGAACGGTCTTGCCGGTGGGTTTGGACTTCTTCTTCTGAAAGATCTCGTCTCAATTCTCTCCTTTCCATGATGCACTCCGGGTGTATAGGATGTTTGGGCTAATTGAAGACAAAGGGTGAAAGTGCACAACCTCTGCAGAGTTAACAAACTAAGATCTTAGCCGTGTCCCCGGTTATGGACAACTATGAGCAGCTGGACAAGGATTGACGGAAGAATCTCATCATCAATTTCAATAAGTAAAATTTGACCAAGTGAACAGTATTGTGGTGCTTGGATCTTAATCCAATGTTGCCACCCTTTGAAAAGAAAAGTTTGTTTTACAAAAGTGATAGGAGAAAACTGGCTTTATGCAAACTTAGACAAAACTCCACTCAGCCAAACGAGCATGTAGTATTAGTCTTGCCATTTATATCCACCATAGTGTTACTTGCCAATACATTAAATTGTATTGACTCCCTTGTGGCTGCATATTCTATATTGCAGATGTTTCTGAAGACGAGTGAGGATTTCGTTTAGGATCTCGAGACTATCGCCAACATGTTTTGCCTGTGGCACATGAAGAAGATGGGCTCAATGTTGTACTATGTTTTCCGCTGTATTTCTTTCTTTTCTGCTAGTGTTCTAAGACTATGCAAGTTGTAATCCTATTTTGTAAAGACTGGATCATGCGATGTAATAGAATTTGATGCATTTGCATGATATTTCATTTTGTACTGTGGTGCTAGCAATTGATCCAGGGACTAGCACAATAACACAGGTGTTTCACTTTTGATAAAAAGTGGGATGCTACAAAATGGTATCAGAGCATTGTGTTGCCTGTAGGATTCGAGACCCTTAGGTTTGAAAGCCATTTTTGATCATGTTATTATCTCCTTTGAGTACTTTTGGATCCTAGCGGCATAGTGAGATGAAGCGGCCCGGACAACTTTACGTGTCCACTGACACGAGACCGTTCCCTGATTGGCTAGCGGGTGCCAGTATCTCTCACTATAGTGAATATCCAATTTGCAACAAGTTGTTAATAACCCCTTGATCACCCTAGGATTGAAAATTTTCTATGTTCAAACTTTCTAGAAACAAAACAATCATCTTAATCTTTCTCATATCCTCTCATCTATTGTTCATCTTCAAAATTTCCTAGATGACCTACCTCTTCAATACCATCAAGGCAAGATTGATAATGACAATACCAAGAAGTGCAAGGAGTATTTTCACCATATGAAGCCCTACACTCAAGATTTTTGAAGAATTTGAAGAAAAACATAGACTTCCCAACAATCAAGAACACCTCAAGACATGGAGAGAAGAATATGAAGAAAAGCTCAAGAGGATATAGATGAGACCACCAATCTAGTTACTTGGTTAGAACAACGTTAACGTGTTAGTGTATTGATCATACCAATGAGTGTGGTATGACAATATTAGTGTTTTTTTTTTAAAAAAAAAACTTTATTGTCTGGTGTGATGATTGTGTTGTTATGTGTTGTTTGTAAGATGAGTTTCGTTGATCTGCTACGTTTGGATAAGAACCTTCCTTAGCTATCTTTCTAAATCTCTACTCATCCCTACTAGACCAAACCCAACACCATACTCATTCACCAACCCTAGTGAGAACCTTTGGAATCATACAACCTTTACCCTATTGATACACAAGCCATCCCATTTGAGGAATGCTAGTATCAAATTTCTTTCTTCTGTGTGAAGGAACCATCACATCCATGATCAATGCCAACTACCTAATAAGGAGTATCCAGCCCATCAACAAGTGAAGAAAGACAAGTGAACCCCAAGTTGCATGAGCTATGAAGATTTCAGAGCCAACTACACCAAGAGAAGAAGTAATGAAGAAACACAACTACCCAGTTTGTGTTACATGAGAGTTTGTTAGAAATAGCATGACGTTTTCCTTCAAGGATGACAACAACAAGATGGAAGATTGTCAAGGATATCAAAATACCAAGTTGAGAGTGAACCAAAGGCTTTTGATTGACCCAAAGAGTGACCCCTCAGGGTCAAAGGTAGTTCAACATACCTATGTTGGTCTACACCTCTACCTCAAAGGAAAGTTCTACTCAAGCCTATCTCAAATCAATCTACACTCCAACCTAATGAAATTAGACTACCCACAAAAGTTTCTTTTAAGGGTGGTAGCCACCAAGTTTGTTCTAGAACCCAGTTACCCAAATCTTTCTTTCTAACCTTCCCAAATCTCGGGACGAGATTTCTTTTAAGGGTGGTAGTCTGTAACATCCCTGATTTTTGGAAAGTCCAAAAATCACTAAAAATTGAAACTTTTTGTTTTCATGTCATGCAAGTCACCAAAAAAACCAAATGAGATGCAAGAAACAAAAGAAAACAATACACATTCAATGAAATTGAAATTAAGAATCCATTATACCTCTATTCCATAAACCCTAAAGTCATTTCAAAATAAATATTTCTACATAAAGAAAATATTTCTTCTTATTGTTAACCCTTACACCAAACATGTTTTCAACCCAATTATGATCTTGAAAATATTTTTGATGTATAAAAACTAGAGAATTGTTATCTGTAATATTTTCTTCTTGTCTCTAAAAAGGGTTTCACTATTATTGATAACCCCAAAATAGATATAAGTTGGATCCTTGTTTTCCAAGTGTTATGTCAATCAACAAAATAATATAGTGCTATAGAAATAAATTGTTTATGAAAACAAGTATTATACTTTGAGAAAACAATGTTTTCATTTGGGAAAACCTTTCTGCTTTTACTAAACCCCATTTTCCAAATTTATTAAATAAATCTCTATGTTTGAAATATAACAAAAGGATACAAATTGTGGTTTCACTAATATGTTGAATATATACAATATGAAATTTCCTAAAAGGGTCTTAGAAAACAATAGTTGAACCATAGAAAATATTTCTAAAATTTGTTTTAATCATATAAAAATTAATGTTTCTATTAAGTGACTATCATTGTTTCTTCATATTTTAAAATCATAAAATATGAAAACCATTAAAAATGATTTTTGAAAATGTCATTTGATCACATTGATGTCTCTGATATTTTATTCAACCAATAATTTTCATTTATATAATTGATATTTTAAAAATGGCATTGATATGCTATTAATGAAATCATTTCTATTTCAAAATATAAAATAGCAAAACAGGTGTAAATGATTTTCAAAAATGATATTTGACTTATATAATGTCTCTGTATTTTTATAAAACCCTTTCTCAAAATTAAATTTGATTTTCTATTAAAAATGCTAATAAGTCACTTTTAATGAATTATTCAAATTTCATAATTCAAAAATGTATCATATTGAAAAGTTTATAAAAATGGTATTGTTAGAAAGTATTTCAAATATTATGAATTTAGAATTTTGTTCCATGTTGATTTGATTATTTAAACAGAAGATATAAATTAAATAAGAAAACAGAAATAAAAGAGAAAAGAAAATGGTTGGGTGATGTCATGATGACGTCAGCGTCATCAAGCCCTAGCCGTTTCCATTTGGCCGAATTCAATCTCCATGAATTCGACAGTTACAGGCCCGATTGATGGCTGTAAATCCTGCCCCTTAAATCTCCTCCCTCTCCTCTTCAGTACCCCTCTTCTCCCCTTCTGTTTCATGCCCCCACGCCTCCAAAATTCCTCACCGGAGTTGCTCACGGCCGCCGCCGTATTCGTGAAATTCCGGCGAAGGTAGCATGTTTCCGCTGCCCTCACTTGTACCCCCTTGTTTGTCCACACTGTGCGCAACCTTAGATGGTTTTCTTGTTTGGTTTTGCACAGCACGTCGACGGCGCCGTCCATTTTTGAGCTCGGCGGAGCGGACATGGCGGAATCCACACCGCGCCGGCGAATCGAGCACCACCGGAGTCAACGGAGGCCACCATCCGGTCCAGGGCGTCGACCTCACCCTCCTGGACCACTCCCTGAGCCCGGAGGCCCACGGGAACGCGTCGTCGTCGAAATTTCGTGAACACCGGCCACCACCTCGACCATTTCCGGTCAGCCCCGCCGCTGGTGAGCTCCCCTGTGTCCCTGTCCGTCGGATCCGATGGATGGCTAGGATTAGATCCACCTAGTGAATCGGTACGTTTAATCTGGGACGTCCAATACCACTTAAATCCCATGGCTCACAACAGCGATCCGCGCGAAACGTTTTCAGCCAATCAGATCGCTTCGTTTAGGTTCCCTCGGATCGCCCTATTTTTTCTTTTAACAGAGAAGCCCTTGTAATTTTGCAGAAAAGCCCCCCATCTTAGAATTGCAATAACTTTTGAACCATGGATCTAACTTAAATGATTTTGTACTTTTTGAAATCAGCACAATATGTAGAACACATTGAAATCAAAGAATTTCAATTTTGATACGTGCACACACTTGTTAATTGTAGATCTTTGTAAACATTGTTTTGTGAATAACTTTAGATCTATAATTCCAATTTTGGCAAAATTGAACTTTCTGAAAAGCCCTGAACATGTAGACTCGGTTATTACTGGCCAAACTTAAAATTGGTAAACCTAAGTTGGTTCAAATTCAAATATGCTTGTTTTATGAAATTTGGCATAATTCAAATTCTACAAATCCAAAAATTGTAAATAAAATATATTTGGAAACCTTAGGATGTGTACTTTCATATCCTCTGTCCCAAAATAATATTTGAACAAATTAAAATTGAATTTAGAATTTAGTTGAGTATTTGAGTAATTTTGACATAGATTTAATTCTGTAAATATTTTCAATATAGTTCCTTTTTCAAAATTGCTCCATTTGATAACCTTGAACAAGAAACAACCTTGGCCAATCATTTTGGACATCCTTGGACCATGGCCATGTGTTTTTGACCAAAAACCCAACCTAGTGATTCATCCATTTTCACCATGTCTTAGGATTTGTTTTCAACTGTTATTCCTTGATGTTATGCCTATTTGGAGCCAAGCCAAGTCCTTAGAATGTGTCAATCACATATAGTACCAAGTAGTTAACTTTAGTTTTCTATCTTCTCCACTCCCCTATTCTTGCTTCAAGAATCCATCAAGTTAGCAAATGGAAAACAAGACTCAAGAAATAGAAGGTTCTTCACTTTCAACCTGGTGGCAACATGAAGAGCTACAAGGAAGATCAATGAAGACGTTTTGAAGAGAAGACTTAGACTCCAAAGCAACTAGAAGCAACTCAAGAAGTACAAGTGTGAAGAAATTCAGAAGAAAGCATCTCCCTCTCTCTTTCTATCTCTCTTCTTATTTTCTTTCTTTTGACTTAGTGATATTTTCACATTTGTTAAATAAAACACTTAGTTGTGACCACACCACTTGGGAAACAACTAGTGAGAAAACCATGAATACTATCAAGACCAAGAGAAGCACCACACCAAGGAAGGAAACAACTTAGATGGCATGATGAAGATCTTCAAGAAGGCAATCACATGAAGTCTAGAAGAAATCCATACAAGTTGAAGAATAACAAGTTATTTTTGTCCAACCTTTGACCCAAATGGAAAACCCAAGACTTAGTAATATTTTTCCCTTTGATGATGAAGTTAGTAGACCTACCCTAACCACAATGGAAAATACTAACATAGTCACTCAAATATTTTTGAAGGTGAATATGACCAAGTATTTGCATGTATTACTTTAGTTGAAGAAGTAATATGTTTATTCTTAGTGAACTCTTGGAACTTCCTCGACAAGTATGGTTATAATAAAGTTAGATCATATCAAGCTCAACCTAGTCCTTCCCAAGTAAACCATTGGAATTTCCTTAACAAAGTATGAGACCCTTTAGAGAATGAATATTTCAACTCAAACCTTGACCTTGTCCTAGCCAACTTGGTTACATCCCATTTTTCCATGGTTGTTGCTTTGTATGTTTCTTCACTTGTATGATTGTTTGGTAGAATGTTTGTTTATGTTGTTGTTGTGTTTTCAATGAATAGATTGTACGGAGAGCAACGATCTTTTGTGAAGAGAGTGTGATATCTTCACCAACTTCAACAAGGCAAGTAACACACCATCAACTACCCATTATTTTCTATATGCATTAGTTGATTTTGAGTAGTATGCATGATAGGAAATTTTACTAAGTAATACTATGCTATGCTATTATCCTAGTAGTGTGTAGCCATCCCCTTTTACCTTGTTATTTTGATAGCCCTAGAATTTATTAGGTGCTATGCAATGTTACAAATTGTTTTACTAGATGTTGAGGAAATATCCTAAGTATAACTAATGAATGAACCACCTGGGTGGAAGTGGTAAGACTGGTTTATGTTGAGTGTTGCCTCAGGGCCCTTATCTAAGGGTTATTCCACTTGAGGTTGTCACTTGCGGATGGCCACCCAGGAACAAAGAGATTACTATGTCCTTCTAAGTTTAGTAGCTTCCCGTGCAGCCTTTTGACATTATGGGCTCTGTCTTGATCAACTAAGTTGTTAGAGTTCAGCCCAGGCTTGACTAGCAGATGTAGCGAAATTATAGGTGGAACGGTCTCGCCGGTGGGTTTGGACTTCTTCTTCTGAAAGATCTCGTCTCAATTCTCTCCTTTCCATGATGCACTCCGGGTGTATAGGATGTTTGGGCTAATTGAAGACAAAGGGTGAAAGTGCACAACCTCTGCAGAGTTAACAAACTAAGATCTTAGCCGTGTCCCTGGTTATGGACAACTATGAGCAGCTGGACAAGGATTGACGGAAGAATCTCATCATCAATTTCCATAAGTAAAATTTGACCAAGTGAACAGTATTGTGGTGCTTGGATCTTAATCCAATGTTGCCACCCTTTGAAAAGAAAAGTTTGTTTTACAAAAGTGATAGGAGAAAACTGGCTTTATGCAAACTTAGCCAAAACTCCACTCAGCCAAACGAGCATGTAGTATTAGTCTTGCCATTTATATCCACCATAGTGTTACTTGCCAATACATTAAATTGTATTGACTCCCTTGTGGCTGCATATTCTATATTGCAGATGTTTCTGAAGACGAGTGAGGATTTCGTTTAGGATCTCGAGACTATCGCCAACATGTTTTGCCTGTGGCACATGAAGAAGATGGGCTCAATGTTGTACTATGTTTTCCGCTGTATTTCTTTCTTTTCTTCTAGTCTTCTAAGACTATGCAAGTTGTAATCCTATTTTGTAAAGACTGGATCATGCGATGTAATAGAATTTGATGCATTTGCATGATATTTCATTTTGTATTGTGGTGCTAGCAATTGATCAGGGACTAGCACAATAACACGGGTGTTTCACTTTTGATAAAAAGTGGGATGCTACACTAACAATCATACAAACAAATGAAGAAAGCATACAAAGCAACAAACATAGAGAATGAAAACATGTGAAAACATTTAGTTTTAATGCACAAAAGAAAACTAAGTGATTGTAGTTAAAATTTTCCATTTGGGACTAAGGGTTGGTCTTTGATAAAAATAACACACAACAGTCTTGGTCAAAATCTATTTCTGTCTTGAGTTTTCTAAGTCTTCTTTTTCTTCCTTGAGTTGATTTGAGGAATAAGTCTTTATGCATGTTTCTTGAATAGCCTTTATTGTAGTTCTCCTTTATTGATTTGAAGAAAATCTTCTGAAGTACTATCTATGATTTAGGGGCTTATTCATATAGTGGAATAGAGGTAGTAGAGATTGTTGGAGTTCCTTTATAAAGGACTTGTAAAGTCTTCCTCTTCTACTTCATCTTCTGGGAGAGTATCCTTCTTGAGTTGAAGTTCGCTTCTTGTTGAAGTCTTGGTGAAAAGATCTCATCTCACTTGATAAACTAATTCTAAGTCTTAGAAAACTTGAAACCATATTCTAAGTATTGGAAAACAAATTCTAAGTCTTCACATCACTAGTCTTTAAAATCTTCATGCTCCTTTGTAGCTTCCTTCTGTGTGATGCCTCCATTGCTTCTTGTAGGACTTGATGATTTTAGCACAAACTAGGGGCTGGTCTCAATCTAACTTAGCTATAGAAAAAGGTCTAAAAGAACAGAAAAGAAAGGGGAGAAAAAACTTAGAGAAAAAGAGAGATGGGGTTGGTTGTCTTGAAGTTCCTCTTGTTTTCTTATAAGCGCTTCCACTTCTTGGAGATGCTTATGAAGTGTGTTTTCTTTGCTAAGTCCTTCATTTGTCTTCTTGCTTCATGTTGAAAATCTTCGAGTAGACAATTGTAGCATCCTCTCCATGGCTTTTCACTAATCCAGACTTAGTTGTTTTCAACTAGGAGGGCCAATTAGGAAAACTAACTTAGAAATATTCTAAGGGATTTGAATTTTGCCTCTCTGGTCTAAGGTTAGTCCTAGCACAAATTCGCTAGAGAAAACATATTGAAATTAATTACAGAAAATATACTAAGTCAGAAATAGTCAAATGAGCATATAACAATCAAAAGCATTTAAACTTAGCCAAAAATTATTTTGGGCGCAAGGGACCGTTAGTACACATCCTAAGGTCTCCAAAAAATATTTTATTTGCATAAATTGGATTTACAGAATTTAAAATATGCCAAAAATCACCAAACAAGCATATTTGAATTTGAACAAATTTTGAATAGTCAATTTTAATTTTGGCTAATACTAACAAAGTATACATGATCAGGACTTTTCAAAAAGTCCAAGCTTGTTAAATTTGGCCAAATGGTTAAAACGTTATAAGGTTTCTAAGTTGTAGGGGTTTTTCTGTAATTCTGCCAAGTAAATTCTACTCCGGAATAAAATCAAAAAGGTCTAGGACAAGTGGCATCTCCTTATTGGTTGGGCTCAGGCTGGGCTTGGCTTGAGTTGCGGCTCGGCTCGGGTCGGCTCTGGCTCCTGGCTCAGCTTGGTACACGTGGCGCGACACAATTCGTCAGTACCCTTCTAATAAGTGATCGATCCTACACCACACGAAAAAGATCTAACGGTCCTAAAGGATCCAATCTATCTATGTAGAAAAAAAAAACTTGCCGGTAGCAGGACGCGGACGACGGCGGCGATGGTACTTGGGCTTGGCGAAGGTGTCCAAAAGGTACACCGCGTCTTCGCAGGGTCGTTCCCGTGGTCGGTGGGCAGCAAAGAAGATCGTACAGATGGCGGCGGTCACTCCCGTGGCGATGGCAACGTTCCAACTCCGACGAGCTCCTAAGGTCGTCGCAATGCTCCTACGCGTGGGGAAAATAGGTGAGGAAGGCGACAGCATACAGACAAGGAGGATAAAGTGAAGGAGGAGGTTCGAGGCGTGAACCTTCGATTCGAGCTCCCGTTGAAGTCAAAACCGGCAAGATCTGCGAGATCCATCTAATGGAATTCGAGGTAGGGTTTCGAGGAAAACGGAAATAGAGAGGAGAGGGGTATTTATGGAGGGGTTTGGCGTAGAGTAGGGCTAACGTAATCGACCAAATCGAGGAGGTTCTTCCGGGTTCTGCTCGGGAACTGATGTTCGTTTCCTTCTCTGGCGTGAGGAAGAAGATGACCAGGTGGGTCCCACATGTTGCAAGGAGAAAAAAAAGAGGGAGAAGGGAAACGTAAGGGAGAGATGGTCACGATGGGGCTTTGCCTGGGCCGGCTTGTGCACGCGCGATGGCATGCATGTCCACTTCACGTACAGGTAAGTCCGGCTCTCCTTTTATTTTCTTCTCATGCTGCGACCTACGACCGTTTCTCAAGTATTATCTATCATTTTCATATTTTCTTTGTTTAGGAATTGTACCGCATAGGTATATATAAAATCTTCAAATATTATCCAGAAAATTAAATAATTTTTTAATAAAACGAAATAGTCATAGAGAGCCTAGAAAATTACATCTCCGCTCAAATGTAATGAGATTGTTTTATAGACCGTACTATGGGTCTAATTAATTATCCCAAAATATTTTTAGACGATTCAAAGAAAATATTTGTATGGCTCCAAATTGCATACAATATTAAATAAAATATTTCCAACTCCAAATATTGAAGAAGTCATATTATGTTCTCTCCATTAATTTATCTTGAATCCGAAGATATTTTATTAGCCAAAAATGCAATTTAGAAAAATCAAATAACAACAAATAAAATAATAACACTTTAATTATATTTGGAAGTGTCATATTAGTTTCTCTCTTGCAAAAATAGCAATTGTTTGAAAGAATATTTAGAGGTTTGAAAATCCAAATGGGTGCAAATAAAATGCAACATAAATGTCCCTAACCTTTATTTGTTTATGTTTTGGATAGTCATGTTAATCCCCTCTTAGATGATGATCAAATAAAGGTTAAGAAATTTTAAACAACCTATCAAAGTTTTAAATTCATGAGAAATATCTCAATCAAGAAAAGGCAAATCAATCAATTTAATATATTTATCTAACGTTCCAAAACAGGAAATCTTTGGGATGTTACAGGAAGCATTATCCACCATAAAAAATGATACAATTGAGGAGTAACATTATGAAATTTATATAGAATGATAATTAATATGTTTCCCAATCTTGGGAAAGAATGAAAACTATGGTAAAGAATTGTCCCACACATAGATTAACTAAGTGGATGGTTGTCCACACTTTTTTATGCGGGATTAAATTTTTCTTCAAGGAATTTATTGGATTTGGCTGGGGGGGGGGAGGGGGGCCTTTATGAACCTCAGATTAGGTGCAGCAAACAAGTTATTGGATGATTTTATGACAAACTATTCCCAATGGCACACAGAAAGGGATCCAACAGGTAAAAAGGTAAATTCTCTTGAGGAGGTCTCTTATTTGGGTGATAAAATTGATATGCTTGCTTCTTTGCTTGCTAAACAAGTGCCTATGGAGCCTAATAATGTTCCCTTGAACTCTCTGGATGGTAATGAAAATGATCAAGTTCATGTGAATTTTATTGCTAGAAAAAATTTCAACAATAGTTCTTATAGACATAATTTTGGTGGTAACAACTATAGGCCATATCCTCCTAATAATGGTAACTCGTATGGGAATTCTTATGGAAATGCTTATAAAATCCTTAAAGATCCACCCCTAATCTAGAAAACATGTTCAAAGGATTTAATTGTTAAAAAAATCGATAAAACCATTGAGGAAAAGCTTGAAAAACTAGATAATCTTGTCTTGAAAGTTTATAATCTTGCTCAAGCTCTTGAAATTTTAAAAATAAGTACTACACCTCTTGAAGTCAAGAAAACTGAACCTATTAATTCTATACAAGTTCAAATAAATGAGATTATAATAATGATAGCTAAAATCGTGCTAGAAGACAAAGAGAAGAAGCCGTTGAAATTTTTGTCAAAAGAGAGCCTGTTAAAATTTGGACCATTCAACCTTTTTAAGAACTAAAAATTTATGTGCCCATGAGCATCCTAATGTTTGCAAACATCCAAATGGTAAAACAAAGGTTACTGGAGAGGTTAATACTATAGGGAGAAGGAGTCCTCATAATTTGGAGGAGGTGACTTTTTCTAGTGAGAAAATTGTTGAAAGTGGGCTTGACGATAATACGACTTTAGGAGAAACTTTCCCCACTATATTTAATGATGATAAACTTGGTTTTGATAATTGTACCCTCTCTCATGTTATAAAGTCCTTAAAAAATGTCCAAAGATCCTAATGCTAGTGAGTTAAATATTGCTTTCACTAAACACATCACTAATTCTTTTATTAAAGATAGAGAAGAAAGGCTAAAACTTTAGGCCTCTATTCCTAGAAAATTACAAGATGTTTGTGAACCTACAATTAGATAATAATGAATTATTTTTATTGCAATGCTTTATGTGATCTTGGTGCTAGTTCTTCTATTATGCAAAAAAGTTTATATGATACGCTTGATTTGAAGCCTTTGGATGCACGTATTTTTGGGGGTCCATCTTATTGATCCTAGTGTTAAGAGACGTTTCAGAAAGTTTGATGATGTTCTTATTATTTAAAATGATAATTATGTTCTCGTTGATTTTCTTGTTTCGGATATTGAATGCAGTGCTTCTTTTCCTATTATTTTGGGAAGGCCTTTTTTCACACCGTTGGTATTGTGATTGATATGAAAGAGGGAATTATAAGATTTAAGTTTCCCCTACATAAGGGATGGAGAATTTCCCTAGAAAGAGAATGAATTTAACTTTGTTGAGTCCATTGTGAGGGCTAGCTATGATTCTATTTATAACACTTGATTCTTTCTTCTTTCCTATCTAAAATGTGTTAAAGAAAAGCACTTGTAGGAGGCAACCCACGTTGTTTTATCTTGTTTTATTTTTTGTTTTATTTTTGTGAGGATTTTAACTTTTTATCTCTATAAAAACCGCTCTTTACCCTCGTTATTTCCCTTTTGTACCAAGAGTAACCTCTATTTGAGAGGAAGTGCAATTTGTTGTTTTCTGTCCAGTTTTTTGTGCCTCACCAAAAAATTCGTATCTCTCAGCCATAGTGCGATAAAATTATGAAAATACTTAGGTGTTTGCCCCAGGTTGTTATCTAACTTTTTTCATTTGACCATTTTCTTTATTTAAGATAAAGACGTGCCTCGAAAAAAAATTCATCTTTACAGTTAGTTCTGTTTTGAAAGACTTCTACCTTTGTTTGCATTTGTCTCTTAATCTTTTTATTTTTGTGTTCTATTGATCATGAGAGCTTTAAAATAAGTTGTGAAAGTAGCTAATGTTTAAATCGTCTGTTTTCTTGTGTTAAAACTGAACCAAGTGGATTTCTTGTTTTGATGTACTAACCCCGCTAATGAATATTATGAGAAGTTTTATGTTAAGAAAGTTTTCAAGTGTAAAGAGACGAGGATGATATGAGAAGATGAAAGATGGAAAAGAGCTCAATATTTTGTATGCGTATGTCAACCCCATGAAATATCGAACATGTACAAGCGTCAAAGCTTGGGGATCCCCAAAGCATCCCCTTCTTCATCAACAAAATTATCAGGTCATCTTTCAAGACACTATATTTTTATTGCTTCACATACTATGTGTTATTCTTGAAGTGTCTTTTTATTTTGCTTTCAGTTTTGTTTTGTTTGCTTGCAGGTCATAATTGTTAGATCCTATTTCTTGTAGAGAAAAACACTCCATTATTATTGTTTAAAACACTCTAGTTTCCAGTCCTATCTCTTTGTGAGTGTTCAGTTTTTGCTACAACTGTTTTTAGATATTGTTTTCCTTGCTCATTTTGTTCAGAGATTGTTTTTTTGCTATATTTAGATATAATTATATCTCTTATCTTTATTTAATATTTGTTTAGAGATTTGCTTCAAGTTGCTCAGTGTTAGTTGGAACGGGAAATTGTCATGCTTATGGTAGTGGTATGAGAAAAACTGCATAATCTTATAGATCGTTAAATTGTTTCACATGAATCATTTCTGTAGTTTTGAGATATTAATGTTCTTAATGGGTAAACTTGCTGGTATAGTAAAGTAAAAAACAATTAATGGTTGGTGTAAAATCTTGCAACTGTGCCATACTTGATTAATCAGTTGATATCAAGATGGTATAGAATTTCCAATGGGGCTAGGAGTCGTGATAATTTTTGTTACGCACTATGGTTGGGTAGCCAAAAGTGACTTGTCATTGCCATGGACCCTCTAGGAGTTATTTTCATTATGTCTTATAAGAACAAACTGCTGGTTGGAATCTTTAAACTTGTGAGTTCTTTTGATTCAAGTTAAGTTGCGTTTTTCTGGCACTTCCACCAACCATATTTACTAGCCTTTACAGTGCTATGCATTTTCCTTTCTCCCATCGAGATTAGGTGCATACTTCGCCAGTACATCTAAACCCCATGGGATAACTTCATCATGTTCTCCTACACATAAGCCCATATATCTTCCTCAAAACAGCCACCATACCTACATACCATGGCATTTCCATAGCCGTTCCGAGACATATTGACATACAACATCCATCTACATTATGTTAATTGATAATGAACTTCATTATTAGAGTCAGTTTGATACATCATAGATATTTCATTATGAGTTATGAGTACTAAAACTGTGACGATTCATATTAATATAGAATGTTGTCCCTACCGGTGAGGATTTAAAAGAGTCCAAAAGAGCCCAAAGTGACCACAATTAAAAGACCCCCAACACTACCAAATTCCGCGCGATCAAGAACATTTTGAGCGAAACTTTTGATAACGTTGTGTGGTTTCTGTCGCGGATGGCTGAAAAGTGGAATTTGCTCTCGACTTTGCGGTCCATCTCGACGTTTCTTATATTTTCCGTCGCGGATTTTTGTTCCCGGCCCAATAGGCCTAGTTGGAGGCGAGTTTCGTTCCACGAGAACATCGCAGATTAGTCGAATATATCCCTTTTCATTTCAATCATTTATTTGTCCATATTGTGAAATCGAATTATCTGTTTGGTATATGTTTTTGCATCGGCATTAGTCTAATGTAACCCTTTTAACGTCTGTCACTTAGATCCATCGAAACTTATATCATCTATTTATCCATATTGTGAACTCGAATTATATCTATCTTAAGAAAATAAACATGACTACATATTAATAGAAACCACCCAATACAACCAACGAGATTGTCGATCTAAACAGAACATCAGAAGCACGATGGCAGCAGTAGGGGACTAAAAGAGCATCAGTAGGGGGCCGACAACTCCTCCGATGGCACTGGATCCTCCGACAGGACTGGATCCTCCGATGGAACTGGATCCTCTGACGGCACTGGATCCTCCGATGGCACTGGATCCTCCCTTTCCTGGGGTCGGTAAGTCAAAGATGGAAGGAATTGGGGCCAGAGGGGCCAAAAGGGGGCCTCTCACGCGGCCAAGGAATCTGGCCGCGTGGAGGGTCCTCTTTTGGGCCTCCTTGCCCAATTCTCGTGGATCCTTCGCCCGCAACTCTTCTCCTTCCAAGAAAATGACCCCCGCAGATTTTCAGGTGATTTCGCGAAAGTTTGCCCCCTGAAACGTCAAAAATATAGAAAACGGGGTTTCTGACAGGCGGGGTTAATTCCATAAAAGTTGGGGGACTTTGTAATTTAACCCCAAAATACTATAAAACATTGAATTATACCCTTATATGATGCAATATGTAATAGAAAACCATGTGAAAATATGCAAAATTCATCTATGCATTTTACATGCATCAATCATTCGTGAACGACTGAAAACAGCTCAATCTCGTTAGAAGAGTTATTATGATTGTCATCACCAAGATGTTTATTACGAAATTCGTGAGAAAGCTTGTCTTCTAGTCACACCTCTGAAAGGTGGAAAACGTTTTGAAATCAAAGGCAAACTGGCTCCTCGTTACATTGGTCCTTTCCCCATCATTGGAAAACGAGGTCAAGTTTCATATCAGTTGCAGTTTCCTCCAGCATTTCCGGATGTTCATGATGTATTCTATGTCTCCCAACTCAAACGTTGCTTCAAAGATCCAGTGCGTGTTGTGGACCACGAGACTATTAAGCTCAAGGATGATCTCTCTTATAAAGAGGCTCATGTCTGTATTCTTGACGAGGCCGAACGAAGCTCGCAGCCAAACCATCAAGTTCGTCAAAGTTCAATGGTCACATCATTCCGAGAACGAAGCAACCTAGGAACGAAAAGATCGTTTGCGATCTAGGTACCCCGACTTCTTTTCTAGAACCTAGGAATCTCGGGACGAGATTCTTGTAAGGGGTTAGACTTGTAACTTCCCTAATTTTGTGTAATATGAAGTTAGGTGTTGTGTACATGGCATACATGCATGAAAAAGTGGACCAAAAATTTGCATACGAAAATTAATCAGTGAATTAGCAAAAATCACTTAATCTAGCTTCCCACAAACTTGTTTTAAAAAGTTCTTCAAAATGAACCAAACACATGATGGAAATGTCACATTTTTCAAGAGCTCTCCAATGGTTATTTTTGTGCAATTTTTGGTTTCCAAAAAGGCCCCCAAATCTTCTTCTTTTTTCCGTATGTTTTCAGCCCTAGGAGGACCTCTCTGCAATTTTCTAAATTCCGCAAGGGGTTTTCCGGGAATTGTTTTCTTTTCTTCTTTTTTCTTTCCGTCCAGTCAGAAGGACGAGGAAGTCGATGACCGCCGCGCCACCTCCTGCTTCCGACGTGGAGAAAGGGTGAGGACCCCCTCAAGAGCCGTCCGGATCGACCTCACCCCGCAGAAACGCCCCAAGCCGCCTCCTCCCTCTGCCTCTTCTCCCTGTGAGCCAGAACCCTAACCGCCGTCGCCGTCGATTCCTCACCTCCCGAGCCCCTCCGATCAGCCCAACAGGACCGATGTGACGCCCTCTCCCTCCACAAGTGCTTGGAGTCGCCGGGATGGGCTAGACGTGGTGAACCGCGTCGTCTTCTTCCCTCCGGCCGCCGGACGAATCTCCACCGCGCCGCCGCTCCCGAGCTCCTCCGTCCCCGTTGATCAATCCGACACGCTCCTGGTGAGCTTCTCCTCCTCCCCATCCTCTCTATTCACCTCCTTCTTCCCTGAATCGAGAACCCTGCCGGAGCCCGAGCCCCTCCGCTGCAGAATCCTCACGGTGGCTCGTCGCCATCAACCTCCAGCAAGAGGCGCGGACCTATTCAGGTTCCCCTTGATGAGGTGGTTCCACAGAGCCAATCCAGGCATCCGGGGGTCGCCGGAAACACCGCCGGCGTCCACCTCTGCCCCCGGCCGGCCACCGCGTGATGTCAGCGTGACGTCATAACGACGTCACCTGGCCACGTGTCGCGCCCGGGTTTTTCTGCTTTTTTTTGTTTTGTTTTTAAACTAACAGGTGGGGCCACAGTAAATAGAAATAACAGAATATGATTAAAAATTGTAAATTAAATAACTTTTAATTTATAACTCCAAAATTATGGAAAAATATGCAAAATTTTCAGAAAAATGTGAGCTATCTGTTTATATCATTTTTATACATGTTGGATAAAGTTCAAAATGATACCATATTTGAATTTGAATTAAATCCATTAAAATAATGAAAATAAAGTTTTAATTCAATAAAATCAGATAATTAAGGGTAATACACCAAAATGATCAGGAAGACAAATTCAGCCTAGCTATGGTGTTCTCCAAGTCCTTTGAGCAACTAATCTTGGACACACATCTAAATTAGGGTTTTTCCCCCTCCGATGATCATCGTTTTTCAACGTAAAACCCTAGCATTCTGTTTTATCTTCGAAGGCTCAAATCCTTTGCATTGTTTTTATCGTGCATACATATTGTGCATTGCATCATTACCATCTATTGAATGTTTGCCTTATTTCCGGTATTGTTCGTTATCAATCGACCAAGACCAGGAGGTTGATCCAGCCTTCTACGACAACTCCAGTTCCACCCTTCGACGAGCAAGGCAAGCACAACCTGATGGCTCCACCCATGTTTTGAGTCTTTTCAACCTCTTACTCATGCATGCGATTCAACTAAGTTTTGACTATTTTAGAGTTATCCTATCCACTACATGATCCCCCTTTATGCACCCTCATACCTGTTTACCCTCCTAGTATGACTAGGGTTGTTTGAGTAACGTAGAGCCTTGTGTTCTATGCTTAGACATGCTTAGTATTATGATCTGCTTCATCCGGTTGATGAATGCTATCAATGTGTGACTCTAGTATGAAAGGTGATTATGCTTTGATATTATTTGGATACATGATTAACACGACATGGATGTTGAGCACTGTGGGTTATGGTTTTTGTCTCGTTCATGCCCCTAGGTGCGAGTTCTTGCCTTCGAAGCCAAGACTGAGCGAGCAGCCACACGTGGGCCAATGAACCCCGCTCGGCTAACTAACTTGTCTAGCCACTTCCATGGGTCCCGTAGATTGAAGTTTCCATTTGAGGGTGTGTCCTAAAATGTTTTGGAGAAAACTAGGGCGTGACCGGGACCAGTGATGGATGTACATGGATCTTGTCCCGACTAACAGAACAGGTGCCGTCAGGAGGTGGCCAACTCCTTGTTGATGGGGTGGCCCTGTTTGGGTTGACTCATGGATAGGGTTAAGCAAGGTAAAGGCCGTGGTCGACCACACTCTGCCGCGCTCTTAGATTGGAGCGTTACATCTTGGTGTTAAGAGTCGGTTGGTACGTGTGGGTAAAGTGTACCCCCTGCAGGGATAAATCTCCTCGAGAAGCCGTGTCCATTGTTACGGACGACATGGCAACGAATTATGTGATCATAGACAACTCTAACAGAATGACTAAAACTTGTTGACAACGAATGAAGGATGCCTCCTCGACTATGTCGAGAGGGGTTATTCTTGTAGCATGAGGTAGTCTGGGAATGAGAAAGTATTGGTGGAACAAAAGAACATGATGATCTCAGTAGTTGAGTAGATTCCTACTCTGTTTTAGAAATGCTCTATTACACGTGCTTCTTCTTCCTCGACTTCGGAAAACAAAGTTGGCTTTACGCAAAGAACTTAGATGCCAAGTCTTGTTGAGTACCTTTTGTACTCAACCTTGCCTCGTTGTTGTTTTGTTTCAGACTACGGTGATGCAGCTGAAGAAGGGTTCTACCTCGACGTCGATGAGTAGTTAGGGGTTCCCAGGTAGCAGCCTGGTATCTGTAGTATGGGTTTGACTATGTTGCTTATGTTTCAGACTCTTAGTACTTTTGCAGTCTTGTTGGTATAGAAACACATTTACTTTCGCTGCTTGTTGTAATGTTGGGTTGCTTCACCTATGTTGGCCGTGTAACCTCTGCGTGTAATGCTATACTCTAGTATGACCTGTTTAATACAATTTCCATGTCTATAGTGCTGCTTTGATTTGTTGTTGGTTTCGAGCTCATTGTTATACAGTTTTGGCTATGCCTGCATAGCTGTCGCAGTCAAGGGGTTGTGGAGCCGATGATCCATGTCTGAGCCCGCATGCCGATGTGATTCGGCCTGAGGCGAGGTAACCACAGTAACCCTCGATTGTTGTTGCACTTTCTGGACACATAGCAGCTCTATATAGCTTTGGTCCCGTTCCTTCAATTTCATCCGACTCGTGGACGCTTGTTTATGCATAATTGGTTATGACTAGCATGGATAGAAGGAGTAGTAGACCATGGTGGTTCGGCCTGCGTGTTGATGAATCCGGTCTGCTTGCCATTGTTTGTTGCGGCCGGGGCTAGTCACCCTGAAGCCCTTGTGAGTCCATGACTAGGAGCACATACCATTACGTATATCTCTGAGTCCGGGGTCTGACATTAGGGCATCACCGGCGTCGGATTCTCTGTGGCGTGTTCCATGACTACTTAGAGCCTGAAACTCCCGGATCTGACGAAACTAGGGGAATCTTGCCAAGAGGTGGGCCATACCAATGTATTGGGTGTTCCTTGGTCCTAACCTAACACAAACAAGAAATTGGTTCCACTTTGCGACCCCCTTCCGGCTCACGTAGAGGGTCAGAACGAGAGTTCCTTCTTTTTCCCCAACGGGGCTATGGTTTCTCCAGAGAGGGGGCTCCGGATCGTCTGATTGCCACCAAATCCCATTGTATGCCATACCATGTGTGTTAAGTGTGGCATGGGTATTGGATGACCAAGATTCCCTCGCTCTCTTTGTTAGGGCTTCACCGGTGTCAGATTCTCTCTACGGGTTTCAGGACTACTTAATTAGAGCCCAAAACTCCCGGATCTGACGGGACTAGGGGAATCTTTCGAAGAGGTGGGAACAACCATTGTCTTGGGTGTTCCTTGGTCCTAACCTAACACAACCAAGCAGTTGGTTCCACTTTGCTACCCCGTTTCGGCTCATGTGGAGGGGCCAGAACAGTAGTTCAGTGTTTTCCCCATCAGGGCTATATATGGTTTCTCCGGAGATGGGGCTCCAGATCGTATGAATTCCACCAAATCCCATTGAACCCCATACCATGTGTGCTAGATTTTGGCATGGGTCTTGGATTCTCAAGATTCCCTCACTCTAACTTTTAAGGTTTCACCGGTGTCGGATTCTCTCTCGTGGGTTCCAGGACTAATTATTGAGAGCGTGAAACTCCCGGGTGTGATGGAACTGGGGAATCTTGCGAAGAGATGGGCCCTATCATTCTATTGGGTGTTCCTTGGGCCTATCCTAACACAACCAAGCAGTTAGTTCCACTTTGTTACCCCCTTCTGGCTCTCGTAGATGGGGCAGAACGGCAGTTCCGTCTTTTTCCCCATCGGGGCTATGGTTTCTCCGGAGGGGGCTCTGGATCGTCTGAATGACACCAAATACCATGGTATTCCATACCATGTGTGTTAGAGTGTGTCATGGGTCTGGGATGCCCAAGAGTACCTCGCTCTCTGTGTTAGGACTTCACCGGCGTCGGATTCTCTCTAGCGGGTTCGAGGACTACTTAGATCCCGAAACTCCCGGATTTGACGGAACTAGGGGAATCTTGCCAAGAGGTGGAGCCTAAAATTTTATTTGGTGTTCCTTCGGCCTAAACTAACACAACCAAACAATTGGTTCCACTTTGCGACCCCCTTTCGGCTCATTTAGAGGGGCCAGTACGGTAGTTTCGCCTTTTCCCCAACGGGGCTATGGTTTCTCCGGAGGGGGGCTCTGGATCGTATGAATGCCACCAAATCCCATGGTATGACATACCATGTGTGTTAGAGTGTGTCATGGTCTTTGATACCCGAGATTACCTCGCTCTCTGTGTTAGGGCTTCACCGGCGTCGGATTCTCTCTCGCGTGTTCCATGCCTATTTAGAGCCCAAAACTCCCGGATTCGACGGAGGTGGGGGAATCTTGCCAAGATTTGGCCCCTACCAATGTGTTGGGTGTTCCTTGGGCCTAAACTAACACAACCAAGAAATGGGTTCCACTTTCCTACCCCCTTCCGGCTCACGTAGAGGGTCAGAACGGCAGTTGCTTTTTTCCCCAAGGGGCTATGGTTTCTCCAGAGAGGGGGCTCCGGATCATCTGATTGCCGCCAAATCCCATTGTATGACATACCATGTGTGTTAGAGTGTGGAATGGGTCTTGGATGACCAATATGTCCTTGCTATCTGTGTTAGGGCTTCACCGGCGCCAGATTCTCTGTACGGGTTCGAGGACTACTTAATTAGAGCCCGAAACTCCCGGATCTGACAGGACTAGGGAATCTTTCGAAAAGGTGGGCACTACCATTGTCTTGGGTGTTCCTTGGTCCTAAGCTAACACAACTGAACAGTTGGTTCCACTTTGCTACCCCGTTTCGGCTCATGTGGAGGGGCCAGAACGGTAGTTCCGTTTTTTCCCCATCAGGGCTATATATGGTTTCTCTGGAGATGGGTTTCCAGATCGTCTAAATGCCACCAAATCCCGTTGCAGGCCATACCATGTGTGTTAGAGTGTGGCATGGGTCTTGGATGCCCAATATTCCCTCGCTCTGTGTGTTTAGGCTTCACCGGTGTCCGATTCTCTCTGGCGGGTTCCAAGACTACTTATAACCCGAAACTCTCGGATCTGACGGAACATGGGAATTTGGACAAAAGGTGGGTCCTACCATTTTCTTGGATGTTCCTTGATCCTAACCTAACACAACTAAGCAATTGGTTCCACTTTGCTACCCCCTTCCAGCTCACGTATAGGGGCCATGACGACAGTTCCGCCTTTTTCTCCAACGGGGCTAGGTTTTCTCCGGAGCGTTTGAAGGCCACCATAACACATGGTGGCATAAGATTCCCTCACTCTATTTGTTAGGGCTTCACCTTCGTTGGATTCTCTCTGGCGGGTTGCATGACTACTTAGAGCCCGACTTCTTTCTCTCTATGTTTCTCTCTCAAATTTAGATTCCCTATTGGCTCGAAACTCCCGGAACGGAGAAACGGGAGGGAATCTTGTGAAGAGTTGGGTCATACCATTGTCTTGGGACTTTCGAGTGTCCACACTAACACATCCAAGCAAGTAGATAATCATTTATAAAAAAAGGCACGATATCACTAAATAATCAACACAATTCAAATAAGCTTGGTTTTAAAAAAATTGAATATGCATTTTGTCTTTCAAAAAATTCAGGGATATTGTTTTTATTCTGTCAGATCAAACGGATGGAGTATTTTGTGGTTAAGTTATTATTATTCTATATTAATTGTTTTTCTTTCCATTTCAAATTATTTTTCTTCTCTTTTATGAAATGTTTTCGGCAACTGGCGCCAGGCCGACCCTTTATTGCGCGGGAGACGCAGCGTCAACCCCTTCGGGAAGGCGCGCCCTTTAATTGCGCTCACCTCCCTCTCTCTCTTCTAGTCATATCACTCGCTCTATCTCTCTCACTAACTTCTTGAGCTTCCCCTCTCTCCGTCGGCGGGTTTTGTTTCGCCGATACATCGACAACACCGCGGCGACCATCCTCGGCGGGACACAAAGGCCAGGCCTCCTCTTCCTCCCTGGGCAGGCAGGATCTTCATCGTCTTTTTTTTAGATCACTGCGTGCGTCGTCCCGTCCTCTTCTAGGGCTTTGGCAATGGCGGTAAGATGATATCTAACCCTCTTATCTCGTGTATGTATCGTAGATCTGTAGATTGAGCACGACTTTTCTACGTAGCATGACATGCACGGTAGATCTACATGTTTTTAGTGTTCATTCTGCGTCTTTGCTTCGTTTTCCCCCCGTAGAAGTGGTTTGGTTCTATGGCTTAAGTTTGGGATATCCGGCACGCTTAGTTCATCTATTTCCACCATGATTTCGATAGGTTATGGTTTAATTTCGTACCCGATTTGGGTGTTTCAGTTAGATTAGGCTTAGATTTGGTTTTTTTTGGGTTCACGGCTTAGATTTGTTATTTTTGCAAGGTTATTTCAATTTTGGCCAATTATTAACACTTTGGCTAATGATTTACCGAGGCCAGGTGCTAGGAGTGACTATACTTGTTGTACTTAGAAATTCTGAGGTCAGATTTATTTTTTCTGTGCATTTTCCATTGTTCCACCTTTTTTTCTTTTGTGTATCCTAATTTATCAACATGATGAATGTCCTCCTAGTTATATGCCGATGATTAAACTAGGCCATGGTTAAGGCAAAGAGAGTGTCTATAATACCTTGTAGTGTATACAATTTTAGAATTTGTATTCGTATATGCTATTATAGGCACTCGCTTGGCCTTGGTTTGCATGGCAATGATATATGAGGCTCGTATTACATTTGTTTCTATTGTTCCACTTTTCTTTGCCTTGAATGTCCTCCTTGTTATATGTCGATGATTAAACTAGCCCATGTTAAAGGGAAAGAGAGTGTCTATAATACCTTGTAGTGTATACAATTTGAGTATTTGAATTCGTACATGCTAGTATACACACTCTTTTATCCCTTGGTTTGCATGGCAATGATATATGAGGCTTGTATTATATTTGTTTCTATTGTTCCACTTTACTTTGCCTTGAATGTCCTCCTTGTTATATGTCGATGATTAAAGTTGTCCATGGTAAAGGGAAAGAGAGTGTCTACAATACCTTGTAGTGTATACAATTTGAGTATCTGTATTCGTACATGCTATTATAACCACTTTTTTCCCCTTGGTTTGCATAGCAATGATATATGAGGCTCGTATTACATTTGTTTCCATTGTTCCACTTTTTCTCTGCCTTGAATGTCTTTGTTATATGCCGATGATTTAAACTAAGCCATGGTAAAGGTAAAGAGAGTGTCTATAATACCTTGTAGTGTATACAATTTGAGTATTCATATTCGTATATGCTATTATAGGCACTCGCTTGGCCTTGGTTTGCATGGCAATGATATATGAGGCTTCTATTACATTTGTTTCTATTGTTCCACTTTTCTTTGCCTTGAATGTCCTCCTTGTTATATGCCAATGATTAAAATTGGCCATGGTAAAGGGACAGAGAGTGTCTATAATACCTTGTACTGTATACAATTTGGGTTTTTGTATTCGTACATGCTATTGTTCACACTCTTTTATCCCTTGGTTTGCATGGCAATGATATATGAGGCTCGTATTACATTTGTTTCCATTGTTCCACTTTACTTTGCCTTGAATGTCCTCCTTGTTATATGCCGATGATTAAACTTGGCCATTGTAAAGGGACAGAGAGTGTCTATAATACCTTGTAGTGTATACAATTTTAGTATATGTATTCGTACATGCTATTATAGCCACTTCTTTTTCCCTTGGTTTGCATGGCAATGATATATGAGGCTCGTATTACATTTGTTTCCATTGTTACACTTTTCTTTGCCTTGAATGTCCTCGTTATATGCCGATGATTTAAACTAGGCCATGGTAAAGGCAAAGAGAGTGTCTATAATACCTTGTAGTGTATACAATTTGAGTATTTGTATTCGTACATGCTATTATAAGCACTCTTTTTCCCTTGGTTTGCATGCCATGATAAATGCTAGGAGATCATATACAATATGTGGCAGTGATACAAGGCCACGTCTTGTATTACGTCCTGGTATTGTGTTCTCTCTTCTAGCAAGTGTTGGCAATGTGTTTATGAGCCTTGTTTTACACTTTTTTTTACATTGTTCCATATGTGTTTATTCTGACTACATGTTACAATGAATTCTAGGGATGCCCTTTAGTGCATGATCACCTATGTGTTTATGATGCTTGTTATCACTATGCATAATATATGAGCTGATTTGGTCAATGATGATGACTTTGACACATGTATATTTGGCTGATGCCTCATTGTCTCCTCCACATGGCCATCAAAAGTAAGAACCAGCCACAAATATAAGTGTCATGTCTTTGCTTTTGGTAACCCACCTGGTGTAGCAAAGTTGTGTATGCTTTCTCTGTCTCTATGTTCCCTGAGGCCAATGAGTACAAAGTTGTGACTATAAATGTCGTTTTGAATGTGCATGGTCCCTTTAAGTCTATGATTCAAATGTGTCACCATATCATTGCAATTAGGGTTCCATACTATCTTGTGAAATGTACAAGCACATTCATTGTGCATTTCTCTTGGTAGTGTAGAATCACTTCTTGGATAAACATGGTTGTGCTTTTATTATGAGGCATTACCAGTTGTTCGTAGTTCGGCCCCAGTTTTACATAAATATCTACATGAAAGAATTGTTCCTTTTTAGAATCAACCTGCTTATATGCACATTTCGTAATTGCCGCTTCGTTTTTGCTTGATTAAAAGGGTATTCCATGCCCTGTATGCAAGAATAATTGCCCAAATGTTGATCCTTCTGCATCCAAGTTCGGTGTTGCTGTACAAGAGTATCACCTCAAGTTAGTGGTAAGAAAAAATTCTTCTTCTTACACTCATATTATGTTTTGTATTTTTATTACAATATCTAATTTCCACGTTTCTTTTTATTTCTGATGCACTGGTTGTACCGTGCACTGCTCGGATAGCATTCAATAAGTTAGTAGGAGAGCGTGTGCTGTTTAGTTCCCATGGCAGGAAGTACACCTTTCGTGTGTCAAAAGAACAGAGCAAGACCCGTTTGCACGGGATACAATGGGATTGGTTCTTCGAGGAAAAGAACATCTCCGTGGGAGACATACTAGAGTTTTCCATGATACCAAGGCCCACTATCTATGTTGCTATTATTGGTGACGCCCAAGATGACTCACTTTGCATTTCAAGCAAAGATGACTTAGTTTCAAGTGAAGATGACTCAGTTTGCAGCGTAGATGGCAGTTCTGATGTTGAGATGCATGATGAGGATTCTAGCAATTCTGATGATGAGGTCCATGATGAGGATTCTGACAATTCTGCTGATGAGAGGCATGATGATGCCAACATCGTATATGCCCAAAGAGCCAATCTCGAAAACACGAGAAGAACCGCCTGACCCGGCTTCTACCCCTTGGACCCTATGTCGGGCTTCCTTTTGTGACTCGTTTCACTGTCACAAACTTGCAGCACTATATTATGGTATGTATCTATAAGACGCCCTCCTCTTTTTGCAAGTAAAATTTCAAGAACCATGAGAAGTTCTGCTAATATGGTATCTTATCTTTCATGCTTAGAAATTACCAAAGTTGATAGGGGAACACGCTGGCCTGGGAAATCATGGTAGGATTGGCCTACGACTTAGAGCAGAAGAGCATGTCCCCACCATTTCTTACAACAAGAAACCGACGGCCGCATTATCCTCGACAAGCTGGTGTGGATGGTTTTCGTCCAAGGCAATAATTTTTATAATCGGCAACCTGTTTTGATCATTGTGAGGGAGACCGATGACCGTAGGTTGGATGTGGTCATTGAGATGGGGGTGATATAGAACCGGAGCAAATGATATGCATTGTTGGTGAAGAGACTAGGTTGCTGCTGAGCTAGGCTTATGAAGTTTGTCTGGCTGGAGTGTAATTTCGTTTGTTTCCTGGACTTGTTAAGGTTTAGTTTTTTTCGTGAACTTCTAAGGTATATTATCGCTGGTAGATCCCTCGTGCTAAAACGCGAGTATAGATCAAATCGCTAATAGCTGCTAAAACCTCGAGTTTAGATCAAATCCCTTGTGCTGGTAGATCGTGCAACTCATCAATGAAGAACTCAACAAAAGCCTCGCAAGCCAACGGTCACCGAACTTCTTGACCTTGTCGCTATTGCATAAATACGACTGAGCACGGACCAGGCAACCTACCATCTACGCTGCCGACACAGCCCCCCGACCTCCCCCCTCACTCTCGGCGCTGATTACTGCACGCCGCCACAGCCCCCGACCTACCCCTTTCACTCTTGTCGCTGATCCACCCGATGGCACTGCACGTGAGAAGCAGCACCGGCTTCTGAGGTGTGCAACTGTGGCCGCCCGGGCGCTGGTCCGCAGAGATCACACACAACGGCGTGCGGAGGTGGATGGGCAACTTCAACACGCCTGAGCTTGCCGCCCGCGGGTTCGACGTGGCAGTTCGGCAGACCGCGCGCCGAGCTCAAATTCTGGGACATCGAGAGCAGGGAAGTTGCCGAGTTCCTCACCCTGGATCTGAGTATTGTGACCTGCAAGGAGGAGCAGAAGAACTGCCGCGCGTTGGTACAGCTGCGCATCCGCCGGGACGACGAGGCCAGGATGGAGAGATTCCGCCGTGATCACCCAGATCTAGTACAGGCACAGTTGCGGCTCGACTCTGAGAGGGACGCGAAGATGCGAGCTCGTACATCCCGGGGGGGATGCTGGCCCCTCCACCATCGTCGTCTCATCGTCGAACGAGGAGATGGACAAAGCATTCTGGGAGAGCCTTATGCAGGACTCCGATGACGACGCATTCTGGGATGATGTGTAGTGTTTTAGAGTGTGGAAGATGTTGAAAACGTGTCAAAATAATCAAAATTTTGATGTTTTATGTGTTCGTTGAAGTTTCAACATTTCTTCCTTCTTATTTTGGGTTGCAACTATAGTACGATAATTATGGGCTACGGTGTGCTATAAGGCCCAATAAAAATGGCATAACAGTAGAGGGCCCAACAAATTGCCATCATGGCCCAAGTCTGGAAATAACCGCTCTTCCACTCACCGCCGTAACCCTGGCATGCAGCACACCACGCGTGCGTTGGTTACTTCGTCGCGATATTGTGAACGTGAAACGTGTCTCTTTATTTCCGGCGGCCAGTTATTGCTCCGTCGTGCATTCGGCTCCTCCGTTCCACTCCCCCTCTCGGTGTATAAATAGATGCACTCTTCAGTTCATCCTCTATCTGCCTCACTGCCTCCCCTCAAGCGAAAACCCTTTGATGTAGTAGCTGAAGGAGCGTTCCTCCAGGCGGCCATGGCTCCACCGACGAAGCGGTCTGCTGCCCTCATGTAGGTTCCATTTCCGTTCACGTACTTCTGATCCGTTTCTGGATTCCTCGTGATTTCGTCTTTCTTAGATCCTTTTCAGAATTCCTCATGATTTCATCTTTCTTAGATCCGTTTCTGAATTCCTCGTGATTTCATCTTTCTTAGATCCATTTTTCCTTTTAGATTAGCATCAACTTCCTATCATGCAACTATCTACAGGGCACATGAAGCCGAGCAGAGGGTCATCTTTGCCGCTCTGGCAGAAAGGGTAACCATCCTAGAAGCTGAGCTTGAGAAGGCCTTGAAGCTCGCCCACGACAATCTCAAGAAGGCTCGCGATGCCAGGTTGGAGCAGGTGGAGCAGGGCGAAGCTTCCCTCGTAGCGTATCGAAAGTTGATGGATGATATGTCGAAGATGATGGCCAGCAACGTCGAAATGACCTCACAGGTTGGGGAACTGAAGATTGATTTAGCCCTGGCAGAGCAGAAAACTCTGATCGCTCTCCTCGCAGCTGTGAGGGCCCAGGCAAAGCAGGATCCAGTGCCATCGGAGGAGCTGTCGGCCCCCTACTGATGTTGTGTTAGCCCCTTACTGCTGCCCCCATGCTTCTGATGTTCTGTTTAGATCGACAATCTCGTTGGTTGTATTGGGTGGTTTCTATTAATATGTATTCCAATGTTTATTTTCTTAAGATAGATAATTTGAGTTCACAATATGGAGAAATAGATGACAAAAGTTTCGATGGATCTAAGTCACATAAATTAAAAGTGTTACATTAGACTAATGCCGATGCAAAAACATATACCAAACAGATAATTCGATTTCACAATATGGACAAATAAATGACAGAAATGAAAAGGGATATATTCGACTAATCTATGACGTTCTCGTGGAACGAAACTCGCCTCGAACTGGGCCTATTGGGCCGGGAACAAAAATCCGCGACAGAAAATTTAAGAAACGTCGAGATCGACCGCAAAGTCGAGAGAAAAAATTCCACTTTTCAGCCACCCGCAATGAAAACCACACAACTTTATCAAAACGTTGCGCTCAAGACGTCCCTAATCGCGCGGAATTTGGTAGTGTCTCTTTCACCTGAAACCACGCTCAAAACCGTGCCCCAGGGCTGCAGGATTTGCTCGCCGGAGTTCTTCTGAACCGCCAGAGTTCGTCGATGATTCCGGCAAGGTAAGCGAGGCTTTGCACCCGACAGCCCCTCCACTCGACTCCTTGTGCCACCGTGCACCACTCTGACCACTTGGGCATTCTTTTTGACGCAGTAATCGGCTGTGCCATACGTTCCCGTGGGTCATCGGCGTCTGTGCGACTCCGGCCACCCCTCCTCGCCGTTCCAGGAAACGCGGGTCTGCACTGTAAACCCCAGCGCCCTCGCCATTCTGTGTTGCACCTCTTCGATGTTTTCGTCGAGCTCCAGGACCACCGGAACTCCATTCCGGTGAAATTCCGAGCAGCGCGCCACCGCCCGCCATTCTCCGGCCATTTCCTTCGGTGAGGTATAAACCCTAGCCAATCTTGGCCGTAGGATCTAGATCCAGTGGGCCCTAACAGATCACTTACGCGAATTCGGTACCGGCCAGTAGGGTGTAGCCACATGGCAGCCAGTCCGCGGCCACGCCAGCGCCAGCCAACCCCCCACTTATTCAATTTTAAAACTAGAACCCTCTGTCTACTTGTAAATTCTATATAAAATCAAATGTTGATCCGAAAATTATGAGATTTGAACCATTGGAAAGCTAAGGAAGTTCTCTATCCATTTATATTAAAATATATTGCAGGTTCTGTATAAAATTTTGGAACATTATTTAAATTGCCAAAACAGCTCAAAAACACCAAATAATTCATAGTTTGAGTTCTACAAGGCCAAATTCTATAAATTTGTAGTCTCTGGATTCCTTAGAACATGTAGAATCCCATGAAACCAGAGAAAATTAAAATGGATTCGTGCACACATTTGCTATTTCAACTTTGGTCAAATCAGTAATATGTCTAACTGAAATTCTAAAAAGTATTTTTGAGTAAAACCAATTGGGGTGTCTTGATATTTTTGTCCTCTATCCAGAGACAACAAGGCCCAATTCCTACAGAAACATAACAATGAGTTTAAGATTTAGTTAGAGTAAACATCTATTAATAAGCTACTGAAATGGAATAACTAAATAATTTATTGAAATAAAACTTAACCAGAGACACACACCAACTAAATAAACCTCATATGATATCAAATACACCTTGTCACTACATTTATCGTGTGTAAAACAAAATTATGCATTCATGCAAGCATACAAGTTTACGATTGATCTTTTTGAGTGGTATGTTTATGTTTGTGTTATTATTGTTTGTTTAGATTTTGGAGAAGACCACTACAACACTTGTGACTGTTGTGCTTTTGTTGGTTGCTATTTTCAAGGCAAGTAATAATCATGTCACACTTTGTTTTCAATTGAATTAGTGTTTTCAGTAGTATGCATCATAGGTAATTTTATTATTTCGCAAGTATATGCTATGCTCAGAACACCTAGTAGTGTGTAGCCAACCTGAAACCCCTGCTAGGTACTAGTTTAGGTATACTAGAATACTATCAAAACTATTGCTGTTACTTGTTGGGTTGTGGTGTTTTGAAAATCAAAAATTAACAATCCAATGAAACACCCGGGTGGATTGAACCTTGCTCGGATTATGTTGAGTGACTACTCAGGACCATGTTCATGGTGGTTGAGCCATGAATGTGGGGGTTCTCACCTGAGAGTACACTTGTGGACCGCCACTGATGAATAAATAGATTTGTATGTATTCAATGTATAGTTAGCTTCCAGTGCAGCCTGGAGATAATATGGGCTTTGCCAAGATTAAGTAAGTTGTGGGGGTTCATCCTGTTGTATGACACGGGGTGGTATAATTTTAGGAGCATCAAGTCATGCTGGTTTGGTTGAATCCCTCCTCCCAAAGATCTTGTCTCATCTTCTCTCGGGGAGGACGAGTCTCAAGGTGAAAGTGCACAACCTCTTCAGAGTTAAAAACTAAGATCTTAGCCGTGCCCCCCGGTTATGGGCAATTTGAGCAAACTATACAGATTTGGTGCCGAAGGATCTCCTCATCTTTTCTGAAAGAAATAAAATATGGTAGAAACCCTTTATAGGGCACATGGTGGTTTAGCCATGATGCCACAATCAAACTTCATGGTGGTTTAGCCATGATGATTTATCAAACTTCATGGTGGTTTAGCCATGATGGTTTAGCAAACTTCATGGTGGTTTAGCCATGATGATTTGTCAAACTTCATGGTGGTTTAGCCATGATGATTTGTCCAACTTTAAGGTGGTTTAGCCATGAATGATTGTACAAATGTTTCATTTGCTTAAAAGGGATGTACAAATGTAGGACAAAACTGGCTTTGTGCAAATAGCCCAGACTCCACCAGCCAAATATCATGTAGCTAGTTTATTCCTCAAAACTGTCACCATACAAGTGTCACTTGCTAGTACATTATTTGTACTAACTTCCCCTTGTGGGCTGCATATTCCAACGTGCAGGTCATTCTGATGATGAGTAATGGGTTAGGATCTCGAGCTTACATTCAAACATGTCTTCCTGTGGCAAAGAAGAGAAGGAGTCTCATTGAAGATTGTTTTCCGCTGTGTTTACTTTGAACTTTGTTATTTAGGGATAGTCCATGATGACTATGCTAGTTGTAAGACTATTTATTTCTTACCCAATGGATCTACGTTGTAGAATGATGATATTGTTATGAATATTTCATTTTTCATGTGTATGCTATAAGTGATCCTGGGAATAACAGCTACACATGTATTCTACCTTTATTAAAAGGTAGGATGCTACATATGACCACCCCAGGGTCCCCTTTGGCATAAAGCACTAGTAGAAACAGGGGCTTTGGTCTGGAGCATTAGTCTCGGTTGCATTACCAACCAGGACTAGTGCTCCCGTTCCATCGTCCTCGATCGCAAGAAAAGGCTCAGACGAGCTAGTCCCGGTCCGAACGAGACCTCTAGTCCCGGTTCGTAACATGTCCCGAGACTAGAGGGTTTTGGCCCTATTCTGACAGTTGCGAGAATCTCTAATCCCGGGTCGTGTTACGAACCGGAACTAGATGTCCTTTATTTCTATATAACCGGCCCTGCCCCTTCCCTTTTGGAAGTGAGATGTGTGTGCTAGTTTTCTTTTCATTTTGTATGCACTAGAGGTGTTTGATGAAATTCCCGAGCTAGCTAGTTTCTTTGATCTCCTTTGTTTTTTACCACCAAGCTCGATTTTATCCTTATTTTCTTCACGATTGGTGGTGTCGCCTCTTCTATTGGAGTGTCCCAAGAGGTTAGCACCTAAACCTAAGTACTAATTTTGGCATTATTATTGCGTTCAATATACTTATACAATAACGCAGATGCCACGGCAATGGATATACTGTTCTGACCGATGCTCTGGCGAGTTCATTAATGGCGTGAAAGATTTCCTCCGTGTGGCTAATGCGAACAAGCATAATGGTTTTGTAATATGTCCATGTAGTGTCTGTAAAAATCAGAATGATTACTCTGAATCAAAGATCCTTCACATCCACCTGTTACAGTTTGGTTTCATGCCCAACTATAATTGTTGAACCAAACACGACGAGAGAGAGGTTATAATGGAAGAGAATGAAGAAGAAGAAGAAGCAGATGATGACAACTACCCCTGAATATGGTGATACTTTCATGGGGGAGCTGAAAAAGAGACACATGATGAGCCCGTTGATGATCTTGGTCGGACCATTGCTGATGCACAGAGAGACTGTGATAGTGAAAATGAGAGGGAGAAGTTGGATCACATGTTAGAGGATCACAAAAAGTTGTTATACTCAACTTGCAAAAATGGTCGGAAAAAGCTGGTTAGCAGACTGGAATTGCTGCAATGGAAGGCAGAGTACGGTTTATCTAATAAGACTTTTGAAAAGTTCCTGAAAATTATGAAGAATATGCTTCCAAACGACAACGAATTGACCGCCAGTACGTACGAAGCAAAAAAGGTTGTCTTCCCTCTAGGTTTAGAGGTTCAGAAGATACACGCATGCCCAAATGACTGCATCCTATACCGCGGTCCGGAATATGAGAATTTGAATGCATGCCCAGTATGCAGTGCATTGCGGTATAAGATCAGGCGAGATGACCCTGGTGATGGTGAGGGCGATCCCCCTTGGAAGAGGGTTCCTGCCAAGGTGATGTGGTATGCTCCTATAATACCACGGTTGAAACATTTGTTTAGAAACAAAGAGAATGCCAAGTTGTTGCGATGGCACAAAGAGGAACGTAAGTCAGACGGAATGTTGAGACACTCCGCTGATGGGTCGTAGTGGAGAAATATCGACATGGAGGTCAAAGATTTTACTGGTGACGCAAGAAATTTAAGGTTTGGTCTAAGTACAGATGGAATGAATCTCTTTGGTGAGTAGAGCTGCAGCCGTAGCACCTGACCTGTTACTCTATGCATCTTGGTTGTGGCATAACCTTCCTCCTTGCTTGTGCATGAAGCTGAAGTTTATTATGATGCCAGTGCTCATCCAAGGGCCGAAGCAACCTGACAACGACATTGATGTGTACCTGAGGCCATTAGTTGATGAACTTTTACAGGTTGTGAGCCGAACCTGGTGTACATGTCTAGGATGGGCACAAACAAGAACCATTTGACCTACGAGCGTTGTTGTTCGTAACAATAAACGATTGGCCCACTCTTAGTAACCTTACATGACAGTCAAACAAGGGATACAATGCATGCACACACTGTTTAGATGAGACTGGAAGTATATATTTGGTCAACAAAAATATGTATATGGGACATCGTAGATTTCTTCCAAAAAATCATCCCGTAAGAAAGAAAAGAAATCATTTCAACGGTCAGGCAGATCACAGGCCAAAGCCTTGAGAATGTACTGGAGCTGATGTATTAGATATGGTCAAGGATTTAAAAGTAATCTTTGGAAAGGGGGTTGGCGGACAATCTGTTCCAAATGACACTGACGGACACGTACCCAACACAATATAATATGAATCTAGATTAGACTATGACCGTCAAATTATGAAAGTTGCTGCAAATAAACCAACAAAGGCTAGAAAAAAAATTGCCCAGCTCGGAGAACAGGAACAACAATCGATCCCCCCACTCATACTGAGTTCGATGTCGACAACGAATATAGAGCCCAAATGGATAAGGACTTCAAATTATTGAACGCCAGAGTGGCAAGTGCATGTCAAGACATGGGTATTTCTGTATCGGAGGCCCAAAAACGTGCTGGCGAGATTTGTATGTCTATTGGTGCCTTGTTAGGCATAGGAGATGTGCCAGTTGCTGGGGTAGCACGGAAATATGCCAAAGGCGAACCTATGGTCGATGCTAAGGAGGAACGGGAGCTAACAACACATACGCGAAATCTCCACACTTGATATATGAGGCAAACAAAGAATAAGGCCGAGAAAGACTGGTTTGCGGCCGACGTTAGACCGGAGCAACACTACAAACCTTACTCCATAATGATTGATATGTTGGAATTGTTATAGTTATTTAATCTGCGCGCCCTTGACAAATCGATCGTCGCTTGCTATGTTCTGCAAGTGATTTATATATTAATGTAGTTAAGTCTTTTGTCTTGCTATCTGACTATATTCTTTTGTACGTTGTTATGCAGAATGAAAAAGCTCGAATGCAAAAGACAGAGTGTCTTCAAAGTTGGGTTCATTGACCCATATATCGTCAATGACCATGTGTTAAAGCACCACCCCGGCGACGTGGAGCATGACCTGTACACATTTTTAGTTCAACAAAGCTTCGTTTCCGAAATACTATTTCCTCTAAACTTTCAGTGAGTGTTTTTGTCTTTGTACATATATACTTTTTTGATTACTCAATGTTAAGTGCAATTAATGAGTTATTCTTCACGTCTTCTTATGTAAATGTTCGCAGATTTCACTGGATTCTGCTAAACATTAACGTTGAGAAGTCCCATGTTGAAGTCATGGACTAATTAAATAGGAGCGACTGCACCCAGTGGAAAGGAGTGAAAGCAATGCTGCAGAAGTAATTTCAATCAGTATCACATTATTATATATATATATATTTCTTGTTCATTTCCTGATATCAAGTAATTAGTATCTTCTTTGTTCATTTTCCTTGCCAAGCAGGTGTTGGAAACGGTTCATATCGGTCACACGAGGTGAATTCAAAGATGAGCTAACTTTTAAATTGGTTAATGGTTTGCAGCAGCCACCGGGGACTAATTTATGTGGATACTACGTCTGCGAGTACAATCGGTCGTTGACAACTGAGCGGACACATAATACGAACACAATTCAAGTACGTAAACAATATTCACAGTTTTATTTTATTACCATATATATATGAATTGCGTTGTGATCCAGTCAACTTATATATCTTATTTATCTCCTTAATTATATTACAAATCATGAATGTATGGCAGAAGCTCCTACCAGACGAGCGCCTACGAGGAATTCAATAGGAACTGGCGGGATTTATGATGACGGATGTCATCGATCCAAAAGGAGAATATTATCAGCAGGACGATGAACTCCTTTTAGGTGGAACACGACAGTGAATTCCCGTGTTCAACTCAATGTGATACATATATGTTCGAACTTGTATACGTACGTACGTATGCTCGCAAGATATCAAACATTATATATATATGTATATATGTATATGCATATACGTATACATTGTGTATGTCATAGTACTGTAGAATATGTGTATGAAAACATGTTTGAAATTAGAATTTAAACACAATTTGAAACAGAAATCAAATGGACAACAAAACTAAGAATTGTTCAAAACAAATGAAGAAACCTTTAGTCCCGGCTCGTGTTACGGCCAGAGACTAAAGGTCCTCCAGCCCGCGGGGATTGGGACTTATACGTGGAGGACCTCTAGTCGCGGTTCGAGAGACACCGGGCCTAAAGGGGGGGGGGGCTCTAGTCCCGGATGGAAATCCGGCCTTAGAACCCCTTACGGCCCGGGACTATAGGCCCTATTTCTACTAGTGAACCTTCTTTCGTCCCCAAAATTCAGAACCCCCGAAGGATTTTGCCAAATATAGTTCGTAACTCTACCGAGACCCGAATCCCTGGTTCAGGAGACAGAAGTTCCTATTTTGTCACCCTGCCGGGACGGGGATTGGAGGGGTTCGTCCCCATGTTCATCGCCATCACCTCTCCAGCAACTGGTGTGACCCAGCACACCACTTCATGTGTAGTGCACAAGTCGTTGACATAATACTAATAGAAGGACTTATCTGTGAATACTACATCCCTCAGTGTGGTACAACAGAAACATAGCAGGTCCAAGCAAAGCTATAGGATACAAACTTTTATTACAAAATCTCGAGAATCTCCTTATGATGAATCAAAGAGGATCTTATGCAAATGAAACATCATAAGGAGCAATTTGAATCACCAAGCTGGAGAATAACTCTAGCTCAGAACCTAATCCACTACGGGTAATGTCAGCCCTAATCTATGGCTTGTGAGAATCTAAGTCTAGGAATGGACTCCACCTACACTTTGATAGCTTCTCCTCCACCGACGTTGTTGATTATGATGCTTCACCGGCTAAGTAATGTATGACACCTCCTAGCTTAAGTAGCTAACGATGGCTTCTCGATGAAGATATCCCTTGAGGCTTCAACTCTAAGTAGGGGGTCAAACGGTAATGAATGAGTAACTAGCGTTACTCAACAAGTTCATGATATATAATGGGTAATTTGATGCACTAACTACAGCTGTAGACTCGAAAGAGTCATAAGCTAATGCAAGATTTTTGTAAATCTTTCTTCAAGAGGTTGCTTTCAATATTGAAAACTATGCCCGCCAAGTCTTCACAGGGCTAGAACTTCATGGAGTTGCCTTTCCTGCGGCGTTCGCAGCTCCGTCCCAGAACAGGGGGTAACATGTCACATCCTTTTACACTCTGTAGAGGTGTATTACTTTACCCATAGGCAATCAAGACCATGTTGCACAACTAGCGATCGTTCCTGTCCACACCCACTTAGGTGTGGGGCCCGATTGTTGATCCAAACCAAACCATGCTTATCTGCACAACACATGCCCACCCATTTCTGCCACTCAGGTTTAACCCCTGATTCTACCCCTCACGATAGATATCTAGGCGTCCCGGGGAAGACCATCATAGACCCAAGAGTCTGCGGGAATTAAGGGATCCCACCCATGTGCATGTAGTCTCGCAAGACCTACAGCGTACGGCTCTGGCAGCCCGTTGACATGTGAACGGGATAATATCACAGTTGGCTTACTCACCCCATACAAGACCCATGGTTAACGCGGTATTTACGGCGCAAGAATCTTGATGAAATTTGTTGTTAATTCCTAGGTAATACTTTCCCATGCAGATAGAACCTTCCTTAGACCTATTCATCTTACCATGGTACCATCCGCCCACCAAACAGAACACTACCACTCGGATAGTCACTCAATTAGTCATATTATTATAAAAATAGGATCATGCATTCTTTTTAGAATATGTGGTAATACGATAGGGTTTTTGCAAATAGTTCTTTAGGAAGTATTGCAAAGGATATGAGCAAGTGATGAACTTTCCCGAGATAGAGATAATGACAATAATCCATGTCTTCAAGGTTCAAGGGTTGCGTGGAAATCCTGAGATCTGAAAGATAGCAAAGTAGTGCCCCATAATGACTACTGAAAACACTGAAAAAATGATACATCCATAGTAATGAGATGCATTGCTAAATACCCTTGAACATACCCCAGCTTACAAATGTAAGCCACGATCGATACGATACTAAGATCACATTTGTTTTTAGGTGACTTAGAGTTGTTTCATTACTTGTGGTGATGATGTTGTTACTTCTTTTAGACTTACACGGGTGTTTCACTTTTATTTAACAATCGATTGTTGTCAAGTTTAAATCATAATTATTTATCACATGGTTAGGCAATATAACAATAGCACATTGAAAACAACCTTTAAAAGATAACAAACACTTTCTATTGTATGTTTAAAAGTGTAGAGCCGCTGACATAGATTTTAATTGAAACTGAGTAACTAATACAACCAGCTCTGTCATCACATAATTTTCTAATTACTTGTGATGATAGGTTTAGTACGTGTGAAAACATTAGGGTTCGCTAATAAGGAAAATAATGTAGAGGTAGTTATTTCTGGTTATATGGAACATTATAGAATTCCATTATACTTTTAAAAGTGAGTTCATAAGTTGAGAAAAATATTTAGTTTTTTGACATATTTGAATTGTAAATGCTTTTCTTTTAAATTTGGTATACGATTTGAACTTTCTAATAAACTTTGAATAAGTTATCAATTTACCAAATTTGAAATGAACTAAATGACTAGGCAAAATATTACACACATGAAAACTTGTTCAAATGGCTTTGAAAATATCATAGACAAGTTTCATTTGTCTTTCTAAGCATTTTCGTATATAACTTTTATTTTTTGAATTATTGAACTTTTCATTATTTTTCTTATTTTTTAATGATTTAATTTAAATTCAAGAAATGTTTCAATTTAAAATTTTATCAAATATTTTTGAAGATTTTATAAACATTTGTATTATAAACATTTATATTTTATTTTTCTAAACATTTACAAATTTTATTTGTATTTTTCTGATAAGTTTTTAAAAGTTATTGATTTATTAATTTTAAGTTATTTTCATGTTTTTTTAAATTGACAGGTGGGACCCACTTGTTAGTTTAGTTTTCAGTCAAAAATTAAAAGGAAAAGAAAAGGAAAAATACTCCTGACGTCAGCATGGAGGAGATCCTCTCGATTTGGCTTCAGTCCGGCGATTTGCTCAAAATTAGTGCAATTAATTACTCCTACTAGACAGAGGGGCTCTCGTGGAACCATTTGGTGGCGGCGCCACTCCGAATCGGTCATCGGAGTTGAACCGGTGAGCACATCCGTGGCGGACGGCGGCGGAACAACGCGGCCAGGGCAACCAGAGGGAGAGGGAGATGGTGGGGAACACCGGAATGCTCAGAAGCTCACCATGGATGCGAGGAGACGCTCGGCGTTGCAAGTAGAGATTGACAGCGGCGGCGGCATCGAAAATTGGCCAGCGGCCGGTACTTGAGGAAGGAGGTCCGATTTGTGGCGCCTAGGTAATCTCCGCCCTTGAGCGAGCTCGAGTCGAGGAACAGGACAACGACAAATTCAAAGGTGTCCTTGGAGAGGCGCTGGAGCGACTAGAACGTCGGCGACGAGCGGGAGACAGAATACTGGGGTTAGGGTTTCAGTTCAGTTCGGTGCAGAGAGAGACAGAGGTGAGCGCGAGGACGAAGGAAGAGAGATGAAGACGTCTTCCCTGGGGTCTTATCCTCACGCGGCGACGTTGAAGCAGGAGGTGGCATCGACCATGCCATGGTGACGCACTCTTCTGCCTTCTGGCAGAGGAAGAAGAAGAAGGAAAAGAATTGGCCATTTTCGATAGCCCCTACATGTTCTGGAATTTACAAATGTTTTAAAAACTTAGAAGAAATCCTTGTTTTCAGGGCCTTTTTGTGAACAGAAAAATTATTAAAAATTATATTTACAATCCTTATCAAAAATGCAATCTCACCATGTTTTGTTTTGGTGAAATCGAAGAAGATTTGGGTTTTTACTTAGGGTGTTCAATTTAAGTGATTTTGTTGTTTTCTCTCAATTTAAATTTCAAATGGACTCAAAATTATTGTTGTATATGCTATGACATGAACACAACTCAAGAATTATGTTTATTGCACAATGGTGTGTTTTTCAATGGACACTATTAGATAAAAAAACCTTTTAGAAAATAATTGGTAAAACTGCTTAGTAGTGCTTTTATGTATTATAGTCAAAATCGCCAAATAGGGAATTAGATTCAAGGTCACACCAAATGATTTTGGGAGAATATGGACTTGTTTTCTTTTGTTGTGGCTTTGTTATTTTCATAGTTGAAGTTCTTATTAATTATGGTGGTCATTTTACATAGGTGTGTGTAAGATATGTTTGTTATTTTAAGTACTTGATCCTGTGGCAAAACATGAGTGGCTCAGGCTCACATTGATACCTAATGTCAAGATACTATATGTTTGTTTCCATCCTTGTTTTGCAAATATGGCTATTATCCAAATGTTTGTTTCTTAGAAACATGTAATCATTTGCATGGTTGTGTATGGATGAATTTTTGTTATTATCCATTTGGCTTATAGATGAAAAGGATCTGGAAAACAAGGTAGTTAAGCTTGTTTCCATCTACCTCAACATATCACAAGACATTAGAATGGAATGGATTTTTATTATTTCTTACTTGATAATTGTTTCCACTAAAGAAATTATTATGTGTTCCTCATCTCTGATGAATTTGACAAGTCATAGAGGTCTATAGGTTCTCTAATATTACCTGATGATACATTGGATAATTGCTTATGCTCCCTTACTGAGGCAGTACGTGTTGCTTCTTGTGGTCTTCTATTGCCTGCAATATCCTTGTCTCTAGTTGTCACTAGTCTTTAGGTACTTCCTTTGTCACTTGCAAGTAAGATCAACTCTCCATCTGTCTCACCCTTGTGGTGGAGATAACCAATTACTTCAAGCAAAGATTTCTATAGATGATTATAAAAGAATGTAAGTGTATTTTATGACATCAATCTGCCCTATGCATATAAGAAGAATTTGTTAACAAGTTAGCTAGACTTGCCTCCAAATTTCTATTCATATACAAATGGCTAAGATGTACTAGGTTATTCAACCTTCTGTTTGTTTGTGTATGACACTTAACTGTCTGAGTATGCAAAAGTGATTTGTTAATAATGTGTACAAGCTTGTTACCAAACTACTTCTATATCACACGAACATTGGCATATCACACTATTTCAGGAGGAATTAGTAATATTAGATTAAGATATAAGAGTTACAAACACTCTTATGATAGACTGGAATAGAACTTCTAAAACACTCTAAAGAATCCTTCTGCAGATCTTCTTGACGAATTTCCTCCTTTCTTGTGGTTTGCTTCTCTTGCAGAATGACTTCTAGAAGATTGAAAACAATGAAATAAGATAGTCTAGACAAAGTAGAAAGATCTAGATTAAGAGTTGGTTCAGGATTTTACTCTCCTACCATATACTTCTCATTTTGTTTCCCATAAGATATGCACTTGTTTCATATATTATTAGGTTTTCTTAGCTTTGAATTATATTCCTCTAATAGAGGTTATAACTTGTTGTTATTCATTAGTTGTATCCAGAGATACTTTAGTTATTGAATGTTGGATTTGAATAGAAATGTGGAGTGTTTGTGGAATGAGGACTTAAGATAATAAGTTGATCATATGGTCCATTGATGTGTTGAGATACCATATTCTCACTTGTATATGACAAATGAGACAATGAGCATATGAAGGTTATTGTGGTTTAATGATTTAAATCGGAGTTATTAGTTGGTTTTCTCGAAGTGTCATGTTGTTACTTTATATTATTATTTTGTAGTCTTGGTCATGCATGATGCATACATACAGGTTTGGGAAGATCACATATAATGATCAGGATTTAGTACTAGTCTAAGAGGGTTTGTTTCATCTTTTAAATGCTTCCTTTCTTGTTGATGAGATGTGTACATATTATATAAATATCTTAATAATAATAGTTATGTCATTTCCCACTTGTGGGGTTTGAGTTAACACTTGTTTGTATCATTTGTGCTCTATTGAAACTTTGTTATTCCCTTCTAACGCCTTACTTAACAGTTATGAAATGATTTATAAAGATGTTGTGTGAATGGATTGATAATTCAAATGGTTCATGTTTTAAAGGACATCGTTTCTATGTTAATTAGATTATTCAACTGTGCTTTACTAGTTTGTGCAAGTATGATCATCAGTGATGTGGTTTTGAATGCTCACCCCTCTTTGAGGTCTAGATACTTAGATGATTACTCCCAAGTCACTTATAGACTGGTGGTTAGGGTTGTTAAGAGTTTGGGTTTGGTCATAACCAATTATGGTTTGTCCTTAGCAAATTATTTGGTTTGTAGAGATACTTTGTTACGAAGATCACTCCAAATGTACTCTTGACCAAATGATCTAGACCTAATTCATCATGTCAAGGGAAACATTGGTTACTTTGCTTCGTTTAAACTTTCGCACCAAAATTTCCTGTATTTTTAGATGCATGCATTGCAAATGCACATATAATATCTATATCCTTATGACCTCCCAAACACTGGGACGTTACATCAACCCTCCATGATTCACCCTTCGATGTATGAGTAATTCCCTACTGTAGGAAGAGGGGATGGTAGGGACTGGATGAGATTAGTCATGTAATAGATCACGATATTGTTAGGGCTTGATGCCTAGTATCCACTATTTTTGTTTAATATCATTGTTGCAACTTGGAGTGCTTAATGCTTGTCACTTAGGACCGGAGTGCCATGATTTGAGATGTGAACATGTTATGTTTTCACGAGTATAATTGTTGTTTTGGATTGTCTCTAATAGTTGTATACACTTATTATTGTCCGGAACCCGAGACCCCAAGGTGATAGGTTCGGACATCAGAGGGGATGGACTCTACTTTGAGTATTACATGTTTCGACTGTATGTTAATGCTTTGTTGCGCTGCTTGGTAGAACAAGTGGCTTAATTAACATTAGTTCCTTTTTGCCCCGCATCAACGGAATGGTAGAACAAAAGATGCAAGGACATACGACAATTCCCGGGAAACATGCTTATGACAGTCTGTGACTTGGATACTCTCTTATATATTTGTGCTGCCCTTTGTTACCTACAATACATGGTTAATCTCATTAATGCGACGCCCGTACATCCATCCCTATGCCTACGGTGTTTTTAGCACTTCTATTTAATTCGTTACATTCGCTATTACTATTGTTGCTACTGTTTTACTGCTACTATTACTATTAAACCACTACATCCATTATATCATCGTTACTACTAATAAATTGTGTGAAGCAAGATACTTTTCAGGCGTAGCTGAATTGACAACTCTGGTTGTTAAAGATTATAATTTTTTTTTGTCTCCCCTTGTGAAGGATCAATAAATTGGGCTATATTTAGCATCGAAGACTCTTGCGATCCAATACACTTGTGAGTCACCAAGGACCCATAGCCAATTCACAAAGGAAGTCACCCAAAACCCTAGTCCATTCGCTGGAGTCCCATATAAGGAGAAGAAACAACCCCCAGAAGAGAGTCGCACACCATACCATATCCAACTCTGTCACCATCGTCCTCTCCACGCAAGACCGCGAAGTGCCGCCACATCTCCACCACATCATCACCACCACGATAGTCATAGCCATACTTCTAATTTTTAATCTAGATCCCATCGTGATTGGCATCATTGTAAGAACAACCAATCTATTCAATCCAAGTACTATTTTGTCTCAATATTATCTATTGCTGATATGATCATGATGTGTGATTAGTCTCCCTCGGGCTATGGGATGGGGCCTAAACTTGCAGCTATGTGTTTTATCTAATCCATGGGATAATTAGTCTAATGAGTTAATCTATGTTATTTGTGTGTGTTCTACTATATGTGCCTCGCTCCTAGGAATTGTCAGGTACCCAAGACCCCGAAGAGTGATCAGGCTAAAGGTATAGTGAGAGTGAAGTGAAAGGTTGATCGGGAGTGTCCGTGACAGGAGGATCAGTAAGACTGTTGGAAGAGGGTCTCTCGGGAACAACAATCACGTCACTGTGCTTAATGCTTTCGTCTTTATTTCAGAGTTCAAACCAAGGGCAACCCAGCGAGATAGAAACTATATAGGGCCAAGGTTGGACGAATTACTCTATGTTAACCCGTGCTCGGAGGCATAGTGGACTACGATGCATTACCTACATAAGTCTAAATAGCATATGTATTAATTATACTAAACTACATTAATTCTATCTTATTTATCTCATGTTACTAATGCACTGCTGCTGGTGAAACCTTAAGACCATTCCTACTTTTAATAATTCATAACAACCCTCTTTTACAAAACAAGAATATGTCCAGTAAAACAGAAATTAGCAAGCTTTCTGTGGAATCAATGATTGGTATCACCAAACACCTACTTACCGGTTCGATAAAACCTTGGGTCTCAAGAGAAAAAGGCTACATACTACATTCGGTAATCTGGATCAAAGGTATTAGGTCTCACTCTTCAACTTGAAGAAATGAACCCAAGTGAATCTTGAATAGTCATCAACAAACACTAAACAATACTTCCTCCCACCAAGACTAGCTTCAGGAACAACACCGAAGAGATCCACATGAAGGATTTCCAATATCCTCTTTGATGAAATGATAGTATTGATTGGGCAGGGTGAATCATGCATTTTTACTTCAACACAAGTCCTGCAAACACGATCTTTGGAAAGGAAACATTTTATTTTAGTCAGAGACTGTGGCCACCCTTGTGAAGGCTCTGCAAAGTTCTCATATTGACATGGGACAAGCTGTGATGCCACAGCCACACCACCGCCAGCCTTCCGAATAGACACACCACTTGAGTGTTGGTTGACCCCGAAAAGTACACCACACACAACTCATTTTCGAGATGCCCAATGAAAGCGACCTTTGGCGATTTTCTCTACAATAAAACCACGAGATCAGGATCAAAGAAAATGAAAAACCCACCTTCCCAAGTGCACGAACTGAAAGTAAATTATAACCGAGGGTCTCAATAAGCATGCCATTCAGAAGAGTGATATTTGGTGTAATGCCCACCTTACAGAGACCCGTTACCTCATATTTTGATTTCTCTCCATACGTGACGGTTGCTTGATTTGTATTTGGTCTCAAATCCGTCATGAGCTCCTTGCTTCCGGTGATATGACTTGTGCATCCACTCTCTAGCACCCATTTTGACCTACCGGAAGCATAGTCCTACAAAAGAGCATTGCTGGGATTCAGGTACCCATCTTCCAGTGAGTCCTCTTTTGTTAGCTACAAGGGTCTTAGGAACCCAGATAGAAAGTGCAATGACACCTCCACGAGGACAACGATATTTAGTATGAACATCACCATAATAATCAACAAAAATAATGTGATGAGGGTTAGTAATTCCCGCAAAGTCGCTACGAGAGGTTTGGCCCCTTGTGGCATTACCACTCGCAATGACAATCTTCTTTGCTTGTGCGGGATTGGCCCTTTTCTTGGCCTTGTTCTTCTTCTTGGCAACATAACCAGGGCCCTCTTTTACATTGTGTGGTATTTTCATTTGCAAAATATCATCAATAGGACTCTTTCCCTTGGAGCTAATGGCCTTGGCAAGTTCATATTTCAACCCAGCATTTTCCTCAAAAATATTTGCATGATCACAATAAGAAGTAGAGGAACTAGGCTCATCAATTTTAGATGGTTCAATTTGAATTTGTTCATGATACTTGATGATGGTAGAGTTATCACCCTACAAAGCCTTGTAAGCCTTTGTGAGCTTCTCTAGGTCCTCAGTTAGTCTAGAATGACCAGCACCAAATTCAAACTTTTCCTATTTAGCCAATTTATATTTAGCAATAGAATGGTCATGTTCCTTAATGATTTTAGAAATGATTTCATATGTGACTCCTCAATATAATCAAGTTTCTCCTCGAGGGAAACTTGGGGCTCTTTGCTCTTCCTCAAGGGTAACGATAAGAGAGGCTATTTCAAGAGCATCTTCACTTTCTGTTTCTCTTTCTCTTTCTCTTTCTCCCTTCTTCTCAAGGAGGTGTTGTGCCTCACCATATTGACTCGTTAGAGCCTCAATTTTTTTCTTTCTTTCACCTTACAAGTAAGTCATGAAATGATAGAAAGCAACAATTTCTTATTTTACTCTAATACTAGTAAGATCATGCATTTTTCTCGTAGTATTAGGAGAGGGGGAAGATGATACCTCGGAGCCCTTGGCCATTAGACACCTTGCGGATTGGATCGGGATGTTCTCATTGGGGAATTCAAATATACACTACTAGGGAACATGCTATAGCAGCATTACCTACCGCCGGCGCAAATACAAACAGGCCCGCCGGTGGTAAGTACCACCGGCGCGCTAGAACGAGCACCGCCGGTGCTACAATGTTACCCCCGGCGCTCCATGTGTACGGCGCGCCGGCGCTAAAGGCTGGCCAGGCCCCCCCTCCGGGCAAACTTAGCCCCGGCGCGGCCCAGTAAGATTACGCCGGTGGTAAGTATTTATCCCCGGCGCGTTGCAGGCCCAGCGCGCCGGCGCTAAAGGACTGTCCAGGGCCACCATTTACCCCCGGCGCGTTATGTCACCTAAGCGCTGGCGCTAATAGTTACCCCCGGCGTGGTGGTTTTCTGGCGCGCCGGCGGTAACTTACACCTTATCCAGCCACCACCCACACCACCCACACCACCCACTCCACTCACTCCTCATCTCCAACTCGAAACTCCTCTCTTCCCAGCCCATTTTCTCACTCCTTTCTTCCAATTTTAGCACATTTAACCAACCAAATATGATATGTTTCGTCAAAACTTTCTCTCCCAACATGCCCCTCCCTTCTACCTAGTTAGATCTAGATCTACTATGAAGAATCTCTCTCCCCCACATGCACCATATTCATATATCTAGCTCTAGCTAGATCTAGATAGCTAGAGTCTACACACACCGCTCTCTCCGGTCGACATGTGTCGTGTGTATGTTACGATCTTCCATATCTCGTGCCGGCGGAATATACTTATATCGATATATATATATAATTATTGTGTTTGCAACCAAAATATGTGATGATGACCCATATTCATGGTAATTGTATTATGTTTGTTGCGACCGTGTAAGATGTGATGACATGTAAATGAGTTGGCAATGTTTTGCCGAAATGTCGATTCATTTCCGTTTCGGCAAATTTTTGCCACTCCGTTTTGACCATTTTTAGCAAAGGTCATGCCGAAATTTTCCTTGAAACCGGCCGGGTGTGGATCTAATCAAAATCTACTCTTTGTCGACCGTGCATGAGACAATGGTCATCTCAATGAGGGAAAGCATCGTGGATAGATATGTGGAACGTGCAACGACTGACATGCATCGAAGGGACCGCATAGACATACTTTGTCCGTGTCGAAGATGCAAACTTGGCTCCCTGTTCAACCCATCTTCGGGCGTAGTGAAGGACCACCTGCTTAGACGTGGTTTCATGAACGGTTACACTCAGTGGACCATGAGTGATGAGGAAGATGATCATGAGGAGGGGGCGCGACGGCAGCCACTGAAAATGGGGAAGAAGGGCAGGAGGAGAACGACAATGACGAACAGGCTACCGCACACGGCGGTATTGGAGAGGATAAACAGCGGACAACAATACTCCTCTAACATCAGTCGTGCGGGACCCTCATGTTCAAGAGTTACTTCTCAGCGATAGGTCGACGACTGACGCGAGAGCCGCCGGTAGACGGAAATCTAAGCTGGCACAACTGGAGATAGACTCGAATACACCGTTGTACGATGCAGCAGACCGCGATCCGGAGGAGTCCCGCTTAAGAGTAGCACTCGATATTATGCAGATGAAGGCAAAATACGGATGGACCGACGCAAGCGTTGACGACCTTATGCAATACATGAAAAAGCGTCTTCCTAAAGACAACACGTGTCCTACTAGTCTAGACGAGGCGAAGAAAGTCGTGTGCCCTCTCGATTTACCGCACACAAAGTATCATGCATGCATCCATGACTGTGTCATTTATCGGAACGAACACGCGGACAAGACCCAATGCCCAGTGTGTGGCGCTGACCGGTACAAGAGAGGGAAGAAAGCCGCTCCTCGGAAAGTGGTGTGGTACTTTCCGCTCACACCTCGTCTGCAGCAGTACTTCGTGGACCCCAAGGAAGCAAAGATGATGCGCTGGCACGCGAACAGAAAGGAGGCAGTGATGAACGATCCAGAGCGGGCTGAAAACTCAGTGCTGACACACCCTTCGGATGCAAGCCAGTGGAAGGCACTACACAACGAGTACGAAGATTTTGGGAAAGAGGCAAGGAACATCAGGTTGGGTGCGAGCACGGACGGACTCAATCTGTTTGGCAACCAGAGCAGCAAACATAGCACGTGGCCCGTGTTTGTTTGGATATACAACCTCCCCCTGGCTCTGCATGAAGAGGAAGTACATACACATGAGTATGCTAATTCAAGGGCCGACACAACCAGGGAGCGATATCAACCTGTATCTCGAGCTGCTGAAGGAGGAGCTAGAAACGTTGTGGGAGGATGAAGGGGTACAAACATGGGATGCCTACGCGGAAGAGTATTTCCCAATGAGAGCCGCGTTGATCACGACGGTGCAGGACTTTCTCGGATACGGATATATTTCATGCCAGGTGTGCCATGGACACAAGGCGTGCGTCAGGTGCATGGAACATACGCCATCTTTGGGGTCTTGTAAGACTGTCTACATGAGGCATCGAAGGTGGCTAGACAAAAATGACACGTGGAGGAAGCGTGGAGATCTATTCAACGGTAAAGATGAGCCCGAAGGACGTCCACCTCAGAGGAGCGGTGAAGAGATCAAGCAGTTATTGGACAATTGGATAGAGTGCCCTGCGCCTGGAAAGGGAAAGGGAAAGGAAAAGAAGCAAAAGCGAGAAGAGAAGAAGAAAGAGAAGTCAGCAGGACCGATCCTGGGGGTATGGAAAAGGAGGTCCGTGTTTTGGGACTTGACGTACTGGCCAATCCTCGGTACGCCTCATTGCCTTGATGTCATGCATATCACGAAGAACGTGTGCGAGAGCTTGCTGGGCACCCTGTTCAACATGCCGGATAGGACCAAAGACGGGCCGAAAGCAAGATACGACCTGGCGGCCCTAAACATCAGGAAAGACCTTCAAATACCACCGCCGGCTGCTAGGACCAAAGATGACCAGTTGGACGAGGAGGAGGCGGACGGTTGCAAGCGCAAAAGGGGTAAGCCGCAACACTGGGTATGCTCCCCTCCTGCTTCACTCCAAGTCCCAATGAGCTCGATCAAATGTTCTGTTGCCTTCTAGGAGTCAAAGTGCCCTTTGGTTACTCGGGGCTGATAAGGAGATTCCTGGACCCGAACAAGAAAATCTTTAGCGGGATGAAGTCTCATGACTGTCACGTGACGATGACGCAGATATTCCAGTTGCAATCCGAGGGATAATGGAACCTCACGTCTGTGAAACGCTGACTGGTCTATGTAACTTTTTCGACGTCATCACTCGGAAGTCGATCACCGTGAAGAAACTCGGAAGGCTGCAGGAAGAGATCGTTACGATCCAGTGCGAGCTTGAGATGTACTTCCCGCCCGCATTCTTCGACATAATGGTCCATCTCTTGGTCCATATCGTAGATGATATCATCGATCTCGAGCCGGCATTCCTTCACAACATGATGCCGTTCGAAAGAATGAACGGGGTCATCAAAGGTTTCGTTGGTAACAGGTCACATCCGGATGGAAGCATCGTCCAGGGGTTTCTCACCGAAGAGCGAATCTCTTTCTGTGAGAATTATCTGGACATCGAAAAGCCGGTTGGTTTGCCGGAAAACAAGCACATTGGCAGGTTCGAGGGAGCAGGGCACAAAACGGCCAGGAGGGAAATGCATGTGGCCTTTGAGGGGCGGACATCCGACTTTGACAGGGCCAACTTAGTAGTACTTCAGCACATCGACGATGTGGATCCTTGGTTAGAGGAGCACAAAAAAATGATAGCAAACAATGCTCGCAAGCCGATGACCGAAGAAGATATACTAAGAGCGCACAACTCCTCTTTCGTTCGCTGGTTCAAAGACCAGATTGATGCTGATCCCCCGACAATGACCAGCAAGAACGGTAAACTAATTTTGGCTTTGTCATATGGCCCCACGCCCAACCTCATGTCTTACCAAGCATACGATATCAACGGGTTCACATTCTACACAGAGGAAAAAGAAAAAAGTAGCGACTACCAGAACTCTGGGGTAACGATGGAATCCTACACAGACGATGTCAAGAAAAGATACTACGGAAGGATCGAGGACATCTGGGAGCTTGACTACGCTGGGGAGAAGGTGCCAATGTTTCGTGTCAGATCGGCTAAGAACGTCGAAACCGAAGGCAAATATTTTGTCACCATGTGTATACCTGAAGCCAACAAATGCAAGACCACAAACGCCACCGCTCAAAATGAGCCATGGGTACTAGCTAAGCACGTGGAGCAATGCTTCTTCATAACCGACCCGTCCAGGCCTAGCCGTGTTGTCGTAAGGAGAGGAAAAAGGAACATTGTCGGAATTGATGGAGTTGCTACCGAGAATGACTTTGACGGCCTCGTCGGAGACCCAGTGATAGAAGAACCCGATGAAGACAATGCAACATACACCAAAAGAAGAAGCAGGACCACGCTACCTAGGTCAGGTGATCCCAGCACAAAAAGAAGTCATCAGATAGGGGTAAAGTATACAGCGACATTCAAGAAGGGAAAGAAGAAGATTGTGATGAAACGATGAGACAGAAACAATCGCAACGTGTGTTGTGATGATGGATGGAACTATCATTAACATTGTATTATTATGTGCAACTCTTTCTTAATTAAATCGAGAACAGTGTGATTGATGTGTGTTTTGCCGACGCCGCTATCTTATATGTATTATATATCCTCTTCTAAATAACTACAATTAATATTCCATTTTATCTTATTACTATATTTAAACTAGCTTTATTACTATCCTATTTTATTTTAGGCACAATAGATAAACTAAGAAAAAGGAAAAGAAAAGACAAAAGGGAAAAGGGAAAAGAAAAAAAAAACAAAACTATCCCCGGCGCGCTGGCACTCACTTGCGTCGGCGCTAAGTTAGCCCCGGCGCGCAAGCATACTGACGCACCGGCGCTACGGCTGCATCCGTCCTAAAAGGGGGTGGGCCCACCCCACTTATCCCCGGCGCGTTAGTGGTTTCGCTGCGCCGGCGCTAAAGTATCCCCGGCGCGCCAGACGGACGCGCCGGCGCTAAACGTATCACTAGGAGGAGTACTAGTGAAGGACTTAGCCGTTTTTCCCCACTCGAACCCGCGCTCATCTCCCCCAAACTTCCCCCACTCGACCCCGGCCGCGCCCTCGCCATCGTCGCGTTCTGCGCCGCCCCCGCGCCCGAGCCACCGTCGTTGAGGAGGACGTCGAGGAGGGTCCACCCGTCGAGGAGCCGCCCGCGCCCCTGCAGCAGCGCAGCCGTCGAGGAGCCGCCCGCGCCCTCTCCCCTGCATCGGATCGCACCCCCTCCGGCCAGCAACGAACCCTAGCTAGCAGGTATTTTTCCCTTCTTCTCCTTGCTAGCTTGTCTCCGCCCCTCCTAGATCTCTTTTTTCGTTCGTTCATGTCAAGTGCGTACTACTCAGATGACGAAAGCATGCCTTCACCACTTTTGTTTTGATCGTTGCGGTGGTTGTGGACTTGTGCGATCTGGAAGCAATGTTGGGGATTGTAACAGCCCAATTTTTGGAAGACATGAAAAACTTGTTTTCAATAACCCAAAAATCAGGGCCAACAAAAACTTTTTAATATTTTTGACTTATGCTTGTGTTTTCATTTCTATTTGGTTGTTGTATTTGTTTGTGTTTGAGTTTGTTAACAACTAACGTTAAAAACAATGATCATAACTTTCTTAAAAGCACAACCCTTGTGATCAAGTCTTGACAAGAAAACTTATATTCTTTACCCACCACCCTCTTTTGGCAAAAACCTTTTTGAAAATGTTTTGATTTTAGAAGAAACCCAAAGACCAAGTTTTGAGAAAAACAAAAGAATATTTTCCAAAAGTATATAAAGAGTATTTTGGAGCTATTCATCTCCAACATGTTTTCAACCAAGATGTTTTTGCAAGTATTTCAAAAACACCTTCTCACTTCCTTCTTTTGCAAAAACTATAAGAGGGGACTATGTTACCCTTGTGTTCTACCTCAATTATATTGTTTTGGGAAATAACAACTTTTGAGCTGAAACTCTTTATAAAATCATCTTGTCATGGTATGTCTTGATCACTACCTAAAATTAACACTTAAGAGAAACACCTGGACATTAAATTGAAGAACATAGTTGTTTGAATGATCTTGTGTGTCTTGTTATTTTATCTGCATTGTTGTGTGATTTTATCTTGTGCTTGCTTGAAGTATTTATTTCTGTTTGTTGGTTAATGTGTGTTGTTTAAATATAATAAAACCTATTAATAACAAGATCATGCATCTATATCATATTCCATCACATGCTCATATCATCTTCTGTTTTCTTACAAATCTCCAACTTTGGAGACATGCTTCTATGACAAATCTTGAGCCAATCATCATACATCTGATTGTATATATCTATGCTATCCATCCTAGTTGTTATCCTTGGTATTGAAAACACTTTGGTATCATCTATCAAAGTCCTATTGAAGGCATCCCCAAAAATAATGATCATATCCCTATTATCTTGATGCACTTTTTCTGTGATACTCCAAATCACTCCTTATCATTTTCAATCCCCATAAACCTACCCTTGTACTCTCCATGACCCATACATCACCATCCTATGATCCATTTATTTTCCAAAGGCCATTTAATTATTTATCTCTCATGGTTTTTAACCTATTAAATAAACTCCTGTTTTCACCCTTTTTCCTCTTGGTGCCTCAAATATTTTCAAAAGCGTTGTTTATTAAAAATGGCTTTTGAGGCCTATATTATATACTCTATCATCCCAACTCAAAAATATTTGTTTTAAAAGCATTTTACTATTTATTATTTTCCATTTTTCAAAAGGCCAGAAATGGACTTTAAAATATTTTGTGAAGAAAAGTATTTCCTAAAATCTTGGAAAAATTACCCAACATGCCTATGGTTATGTGGGACTTACTTATACAAAAACATTTGCAAGTTGTTTTGAAAATTTTGGAGAAAACATTTAAAAACAGTTTCTGCCATTTTTGAATTCCCAAAATTTTGTGAAAGAAATATTTGCAAAAACTCTTGAGGCTACCACCCCTAGACTCCATTTTTGATACTCAATCTTCTAGACATGTTTTATTACATGTGTTGTACTCAAAATTTTGAAGAAATACAGCACAAACACCTTCTGGTCAAAGTGAAAAACTCATTTCCTTTGAGCTACTCTCACTCATTTTTCTATACCTTTGCTTCCTGGACACCCTTATCACCTTGTATCACATGTGAGTCACCCCTGGATTCTTATTGTCCCTTTATTCTTGGCTATCACAAGGTGGCAAGCCTTGCATGCCAATGCTGGTCGAGCTGGCCGAGCAATGCCTCCATCTGTCAAAACAAACTTGTCTACTAGCTTCACGAGGTCCCCTTGAACATGCCCGTGCTCTCCATTTGTCCACTCTCGCCCTCCTTCTTCTCATTTTCCTGTCGAACACCTACGGGTGAGCACCAAGAGCACTCACCTCTCCTCCTCCATGGACCATCTCTCCTCGATCTCCTCTTCCTATAGCATCTACTCATCGTAATAACACCCCTAGACATCCCGAGATCGATCCTTCTTGCTCGAGCGAGCTTGGCCGTAGCCGCCATGGACGCCGCCCGCGGAGCATCGAGGCTTGGTCGTCCAGAGCCTTCCCCTTCCTCAAAAACTTGTCAATACACCGTATCTCCCTCCTAATCGAACACCTGCATCAAAATCCCCTTCCCTAGACCTCTTAATCATCGGAATCGGGCACGGATTTCCGCCGGCGAGCACATCCTCGAGGCACCGCTGCGGGACGTCTCTGACCTCACCGTTTATTCCCTCGTCTTCCCCTTGGCCTCCTCTTTCTCGTGCTCCCCTCATTTTGTTCTTCCTCTGATTGCAGGGACGGCGCCGTGGTCGACCTAGGCACCTGCCGCCGGACCTCGTCGTGGTCCAACCTCCGGACCTCTCCAGCAAGATACGACAGGACCTCCGAGTTCGTGGCGTCTCTCTGCGCCCGGAGAGACTTTTCTCTCACCCCGGTGCAAGTTTTGACCTCACCGGAGTTACCTCCGGTAACCACCGGGCCGCCGCATCCGCCATTTGCCCCGCTCGGGTTCGGTCGTCGCCGGCGCCTAAGTCGCGAGCCGTCGGATTCTGATCCAACGGCAACATACCCCTTTGCCTCACCGATGAGCGGGCCCAGCCGCGGCCCAATCCGGAGTTTGAACTCTTCCCGCGCGGGAGAATGCTGTGGGCCGGCCCAGGTCGACGGATCTGGCCTCTGCGCTCTCCTCCGAAGCAGATCTGGCCCATTTCTATTTTCTCTGCAGGTTGTTTTATTATTTCCCTGTGGATCTGTTTCTGGCTGTTTACTTTAATTCAAAATAAAAATGCTAACTAGTGAATCTTGCCAAACTAAAAATCACAGTACGAGATCTACAAATTATTAACCACCTCCAACTTGCAGATCTAGTTTTTGTGCTTTATTTTAAGAGAACTAAAATAAATGGCAGAGACACTCATGAACACCATTTCTTTAATAACTTGAGTTTTAAGTATCCAAATCTTGCAAACTCAACTGTTCTGAGTAGCCCTTTATAATATCTATCTGTTGCAGTTGGCCTTGTGTTGACTTGAGTTTTTTTTTGAAAATGACATGCATGTTAGTTTTTAGGCCAGAGAGCACTTCTGTGAATTGTTTAATTTTATTGGTGATGATTTTTGAAGTGAATCCAATTGTGTTGCTTTGCTAATGACTAGGAGCACCTAATGCTAGTTTTTCATGATGTTAGAAGCTACAGATAGGATTGGTGCAATATTTAGTGTTTAGCTCTTTTCTGCATTTTATTGCTATACCCTTATTTAAATTGTGTGTTATATTATTTTGCTATAAAATTGATTCCTAGCATGTGTAGGGTATTAGTACATGTTTTATTGGTGTTTTGAGTGTTTCATTATCATGTTAGGAAAATGTGTGTGAAAAGCATGTTGTTGTAGTATTTTTCCATAGGGTTGTTTTCCTTGTTATATTAGGTTAAATCTTGCATTTCTTCTTATGGGTATGATGATTTTCATAAATGCTTTAGTATTGTTTTTCCTAGCATAGCTACTGTTATTTTACAATATTATACTTGCTTGCATGCTTGAGTGAGCTCTAGATAATTTTGGCATGCCATGCTAGTTTTAGGTGATTTCTGCCCTAATAATTATTTGCATGCTTAGTTTTTGATAAATTGATTAGATTGTTATTTTGTTATTACTAGCATGTCTAGGTGTTGTTTTCTCTGTTATTTGGATGCCATCTTAAATATCCAGCATGTTAGAATAAATCATGTTTAATGGTCTCTTATGGTTATGCATGTCTGCTTGTCTAAATAGCCTTTTTCATGTCTAGTTTTAATAGTTGTTTTGCTCCATGATTATTTTCATGCATTGAGTGATGCCATGGTATTTTTGGTATGGTTTTGTCTCTGTTATTAGGTTGCTTAGGTACTGGTTATATTAGTTCTCCATGTTTAGGAAAGCATGTGTTGCTATGGGCTTGTAGTATTGCTTGATAATATTTTCCTATGCATGTGTATGTGTTCCTAAGTTGTTTTATTGTTATTTTGCTCATCCTCATGAATGACCAGAGATTCATTTAACCTTATTTGAGCATGTTATGAGAGTGGCACACCCACTGGACTCATGCCATTTTGGTTGAGGAACCATAACATAAATTCTAGTGCTATTCATGTGTGTTGTCTGTGCATGTTTTGCTTGTTGGTGTGCACCCTAGTATTTTTGTTCGTGAGTGTACTTGTTTGATGAAATGCTCGCTGTATGTTTACATTTCATCAAGTGCTTGCCTTTGTTTGGTTCTGATTGGGTGTTTTCCTTTTTATGTTTACGACGTTAGATAACGAAGACGGTATTATTTCCCGGAGAGGTTTTTATTGCAACTCTTGTTTATTTCAAGAGCAAGACCAAGACCAGTGCCAAGGCAAGCCATTCTAAATGCTTGCTGTTGTTTTACTTATCATTATCTATCATGCATGTTTTACTTCTGAAGTTTTACAAAAGCTGATTCAAAAACTATTCTTTTAAGTGGAATATACCACTATCATTTTATGTATCTAATACGCTATATCCACTATATAATCTTGGTGTTACCAAGCCCTTTAGATATTTTATTATCATCACTTAATTAACTTAAGTCCCCCAGTGGACATTGTAACTTGATGATTTTGGAAAGCAAAGGATTGGAAGAACCCCGAGGAAAGGTGGGACCTTGTCCGAGGGAGGTTTGTGAAGAAGGAAATGTTTTCGACTTGTTTTCCAAAAATGACACATAACCTAGTCTTCGCCGGACAACCAAGCCGTGCTGCCACATTACCTCAATATGGGAACGGGGTCTAGCTAATTGCTTGTCGGTGTTAGTCCGTGTCTACCTCAATGTGCTATAGGGGTTAGAGTCCCCCGAACCGAATTGTCGCCATGAGGGAGAATGGGACATTCATAGTGTGGGATTAAGTTCGCCTACCGGTTGCAATAGTTGGGTCTCCTGCCATGGCGGTGTGTTGTCAGGGGAAACCGGATCGATACGGCTGACTCACTCGGTGCCGGGGAGAACAAACCCAGTTGAGGAGGTAGTCATTTACTAGCACGGACATAGTGGATGGTTAGGACCAGTTATCCGATGTTTGCATATTGTCTCGGACAGTCCGTGGTTGTTCACGGCGGATGTACTGGATCTTGTGGATTGTGTACACCTCTGCAGAGTAAAACTATTCAGAATAGCCGCGCCCTCGGATATGGGCAGTTGAATGGCCATGTAGCTAGTATTGTGTCAATGTTTTCAAAAAGCTGGAAAAGTGTTTTGGAACTTGTACCTGGGAGGTACGTTGAAAGGGAATGATTGTACCTTTGAGGTACCGGATAAATGATGATCTTAAAGATGTGTTTTTTTCAAGAAGTTTTGCAAAGAGAAATGTTTTCTTTATATAGAATGTTTTCTCAAAACCTTGTGGACATGTTTTATCTACAAGAGAAATGAAATATCTTTTGAAGTATCTTCTTCAACAAAGGAGAATAAAACTTGTGCAACTATGATGAGTCTTAAATTCATCATGGCTAGTTGAGCCCTAATTAAAGCCTTCCTACCACCTTTATATCTGCATACTTGCATGTTTAGCTTTCATTTAGGGTGACTTGCAGGAGTACATTCAAACGTACTCATGAATGGTTTCGCCCCTGGCTATTGTCTTAGCCAGACTTTGAGCAGAAACCCGGAGAACCTGAAGAAGGTGGTGTCGCTGACGGCTATGTGAACTAGGAACGTCTCCGAGTCAGTAGCCTGTGGGTGGTCAAGGCGTGACTTGGGTTTACCACGAGTGTGTTTTGCAAATCTTCCGCTGTTTTTAAGTGTGTGTTCCTGCCCTGCGTGGCAGTTGTTTTCAACTGAGTCAAGTGACCAGTTGTGTAAGCCGTGTATTCGTGTAGTGGATGTTGTAATCTGCAATGCCAACTCGAGTATGTTGTTCACGACTAACTGATCATGGGATCGTGAATGTATGCATACTGGAGGTCTCGGACTGCTAGTCTGGGGTCCCCACAGAGTTGGTATCAGAGCCATCCTGACTTTAGGAGACCTTAGTTTAGCATGGACGTCAGATAGGAAACAAAACTATTTTTGTAAAAACTATATTACTGCCTAAAATGTTTTTATCTAAGGAACCATAAGTATGGTTTCCATCTTTCTCACATTTTCCAAAAATTATTACCTTGTTTATAAAACTGAAGTTTTGAAGAAAAACAATGAAAATAGTAAACATACCTTGTTTGTCTTTTGTTTTCATAACTCAAAATATTTTCGAAAAATCAATAAACATGAGTTTATAAAATTTTGGTTTTCATTTAAAAGTATATCAAAAAGTTTTCTTCTGTTATCTTTCTATAAAACAATTACGTACTTGGCGATATCCCGAGAAGACCTTAGTAGTTAGCAACCCGAAGAAAAAGGAACTTTCTTCCGAAGACCTCAACATCAAGATGAGATAAAGAGGAGAACCCAACGACCCTTTTGTCGACCCAGACCCATAGGAATTGATAGGTTTCGCTCAGTGGTTTTACTTGAGCTAACCTGTTCTTCCGCGGTAATAGACGTTTGCTGGTACTAAAGGTACCTTGTTTGTCCTTTGCATGTGTGCTAATTGTGTGTTTTTACTATTGCGTAATGTTTTTACTTGTTCCCTTGTTGTGTGTGAGTTTGAATTGTTTTTATGTGTGTCTCACAAGCACGCCTTTTCGGCAAAGCAAAGTCACCACACTTTTACCTCTTGCTTTGTTCCTGTTTGTTTGTAAAAAGTCTGACTTAGCAAAAACCCTCTTAAAAAGTTTTATCCCCCATCCTTTCTTGAGAAGTGCAAGATTGTGGAGCGCTCTCTACTTCAACCCGAGAGCCCAAGATTTCTTAGATCTTCTTCAAAGATGGACGACGGACTTCACGCGCCATTTTGTGCAGCTACATCAAGAGCTGTCATGAAGAACGACAAATTCAGATTGAAGCCCGAGAAGACGCGAGATGTGTCTCGCGACACCAACCAAAAACTTTTACTAGTCTAACCATACTAACATAACTATCTAATTTTTAGACTGACATCTAACCGAAGGTTTGCAAAAGGCACTATCTAGTTTTTCCGAGGGAAAGCTAACTATGTGACCCTAAACCACCTGAGAAGACACCTGCAAAGCTCCATGAAGATCAAGACCCAACAAATTCTTCCACGACCTGCCGTCGCCACCAAGCAAAAATGAGACGAAGACGAAGAAAATCCCCGACAACCTACAAAGACCAATCAAAGGGGGGAAGCATCCGCACTTCAACACGGTCGACCACTCAAGAAGCCAAGAAGCATATAGGAGTTTCTAACGACTTTCATAGCAATAACCGGAGAGAGTCAAGTCTACGGACCTGACGCCCTGTGAGGCCAGATGGTTGCCGCGAGTAACTATCTGCGATGCCCCTAAAAGAAGGCCAAGTACAGACAACGACAGAAGGTCTACGAAGCAGAAAAATCAAGACCCTTCATTAGCTTGTGTCGTTCCACCAACATCAGCAACAAGGACATGAAGTGTCAAGTGAACATATCCATCTTCTCGACAAGCAACATTCTAACAACATCAACACCTCGAGTTCTCAGAAGACCACCTCGTCAAAGGATCTTCATTTACAAAAATTGAAGAAGCCTGAGACTCTTGTTTTTAGTTACTCTCTTAAGTACCCACTTACGAATCTCGGGGACGAGATTCATTTTAAGGGGGGAAGAGCTGTAACATCCCAATGTTTGGAAGACAGGAAAAACTTGTTTTCAATAACCCAAAAATCAGGGCCAACAAAAACTTTTTAATATGTTTGACTTATGCTTGTGTTTTCATTTCTATTTGGTTGTTGTATTTGTTTGTGTTTGAGTTTGTTAACAACTAACGTTAAAAACAATGATCATAACTTTCTTAAAAGCACAACCCTTGTGATCAAGTCTTGACAAGAAAACTTATATTCTTTACCCACCACCCTCTTTTGGCAAAAACCTTTTTGAAAATGTTTTGATTTTAGAAGAAACCCAAAGACCAAGTTTTGAGAAAAACAAAAGAATATTTTCCAAAAGTATATAAAGAGTATTTTGGAGCTATTCATCTCCAACATGTTTTCAACCAAGATGTTTTTGCAAGTATTTCAAAAACACCTTCTCACTTCCTTCTTTTGCAAAAACTATAAGAGGGGACTATGTTACCCTTGTGTTCTACCTCAATTATATTGTTTTGGGAAATAACAACTTTTGAGCTGAAACTCTTTATAAAATCATCTTGTCATGGTATGTCTTGATCACTACCTAAAATTAACACTTAAGAGAAACACCTGGACATTAAATTGAAGAACATAGTTGTTTGAATGATCTTGTGTGTCTTGTTATTTTATCTGCATTGTTGTGTGATTTTATCTTGTGCTTGCTTGAAGTATTTATTTCTGTTTGTTGGTTAATGTGTGTTGTTTAAATATAATAAAACCTATTAATAACAAGATCATGCATCTATATCATATTCCATCACATGCTCATATCATCTTCTGTTTTCTTACAAATCTCCAACTTTGGAGACATGCTTCTATGACAAATCTTGAGCCAATCATCATACATCTGATTGTATATATCTATGCTATCCATCCTAGTTGTTATCCTTGGTATTGAAAACACTTTGGTATCATCTATCAAAGTCCTATTGAAGGCATCCCCAAAAATAATGATCATATCCCTATTATCTTGATGCACTTTTTCTGTGATACTCCAAATCACTCCTTATCATTTTCAATCCCCATAAACCTACCCTTGTACACTCCATGACCCATACATCACCATCCTATGATCCATTTATTTTCCAAAGGCCATTTAATTATTTATCTCTCATGGTTTTTAACCTATTAAATAAACTCCTGTTTTCACCCTTTTTCCTCTTGGTGCTTCAAATATTTTCAAAAGCGTTGTTTATTAAAAATGACTTTTGAGGCCTATATTATATACTCTATCATCCCAATTCAAAAATATTTGTTTTAAAAGAATTTTACTATTTATTATTTTCCATTTTTCAAAAGGCCAGAAATGGACTTTAAAATATTTTGTGAAGAAAAGTATTTCCTAAAATCTTGGAAAAATTACCCAACATGCCTATGGTTATTTGGGACTTACTTATACAAAAACATTTGCAAGTTGTTTTGAAAATTTTGGAGAAAACATTTAAAAACAGTTTCTGCCATTTTTGAATTCCCAAAATTTTGTGAAAGAAATATTTGCAAAAACTCTTGAGGCTACCACCCCTAGACTCCATTTTGGATACTCAATCTTCTAGACATGTTTTATTACATGTGTTGTACTCAAAATTTTGAAGAAATACAGCACAAACACCTTCTGGTCAAAGTGAAAAACTCATTTCCTTTGAGCTACTCTCACTCATTTTTCTATACCTTTGCTTCCTGGACACCCTTATCACCTTGTATCACATGTGAGTCACCCCTGGATCCTTATTGTCCCTTTCTTCTTGGCTATCACAAGGTGGCAAGCCTTGCATGCCAATGCTGGTCGAGCTGGCCGAGCAATGCCTCCATCTGTCGAAACAAACTTGTCTACTAGCTTCACGAGGTCCCCTTGAACATGTCCGTGCTCTCCATTTGTACACTCTCGCCCTCCTTCTTCTCATTTTCCTGTCGAACACCTACGAGTGAGCACCAAGAGCACTCACCTCTCCTCCTCCATGGACCATCTCTCCTCGATCTCCTCTTCCTATAGCATCTACTCATCGTAATAACACCCCTAGACATCCCGAGATCGATCCTTCTTGCTCGAGCGAGCTTGGCCGTAGCCGCCATGGACGCTGCCCGTGGAGCATCGAGGCTTGGTCGTCCAGAGCCTTCCCCTTCCTCAAAAACTTGTCAATACACCGTATCTCCCTCCTAATCGAACACCTGCATCAAAATCCCCTTCCCTAGACCTCTTAATCATCGGAATCGGGCACGGATTTCCGCCGGCGAGCACATCCTCGAGGCACCGCTGCGGGACGTCTCTGACCTCACCGTTTATTCCCTCGTCTTCCCCTTGGCCTCCTCTTTCTCGTGCTCCCCTCATTTTGTTCTTCCTCTGATTGCAGGGACGGCGCCGTGGTCGACCTAGGCACCTGCCGCCGGACCTCCGAGTTCGTGGCGTCTCTCTGCGCCCGGAGAGACTTTTCTCTCACCCCGGTGCAAGTTTTGACCTCACCGGAGTTACCTCCGGTAACCACCGGGCCGCCGCATCCGCCATTTGCCCCGCTCGGGTCCGGTCGTCGCCGGCGCCTAAGTCGCGAGCCGTCGGATTCTGATCCAACGACAACATACCCCTTTGCCTCACCGATGAGCGGGCCCAGCCGCGGCCCAATCCGGAGTTTGAACTCTTCCCGCGCGGGAGAATGCTGTGGGCCGGCCCAGGTCGACGGATCTGGCCTCTGCGCTCTCCTCCGAAGCAGATCTGGCCCATTTCTATTTTCTCTGCAGGTTGTTTTATTATTTCCCTGTGGATCTGTTTCTGGCTGTTTACTTTAATTCGAAATAAAAATGCTAACTAGTGAATCTTGCCAAACTAAAAATCACAGTACGAGATCTACAAATTATTAACCACCTCCAACTTGCAGATCTAGTTTTTGTGCTTTATTTTAAGAGAACTAAAATAAATGGCAGAGACACTCATGAACACCATTTCTTTAATAACTTGAGTTTTAAGTATCCAAATCTTTAAAACTCAACTGTTCTGAGTAGATCTTGCAAATATCTATCTTGTGCAATTAGCCTTGAGTTGACTTGAGTTGTTATGTGAAAATGACATGCATGTTAGTTTTTAGGCCAGAGAGCACTTCTGTGAATTGTTTAATTTTATTGGTGATGAATTTTTATGTGAATCCAATTGTGTTGGTTTGATAGTGAATAGGAGCACCTCATACTAGATTTTCATTATATTAGGAGTTGCAGAATAGAATTGGTGCAATATTTAGTGTTTAGCTCTTTTCTGCATTTTATTGCTATGCCCTTATTTAAATTGTGTGTTATATTATTTTGTTATAAAATTGATTCCTAGCATGTGTAGGGTATCATTACATGTTTTATTGGTGTTTTGAGTGTGTCATTATCATTTTAGGAAAATGTGTGTGAAGAGCATGTTGTGGTAGTATTTTTCCATAGGGTTGTTTTCCTTGTAATATTAGGATAAATCTTGTATTTCTTCTTATGGGTATGATGATTTTCATAAATTCTTTAGTATTGTTTTCCATGGTATAGCTACTGTTACTCTAGCATATTATACTTGTTTTCATGCTTGAGTGACCCCTAGATAAGTTTGTCATGCTATGATAGTCATATATGATTTTCTGCCTTAGTTGCTATTTGCATGCTTAATTTTTGAGGCATTGATTAGATTGTTATTTTGTTATTACTAGCATGTCTAGGTGTTGTTTTATCTGTTATTTGAATGCCATCTTAAATATCCATCATGTTAGAATAAATCATGTTTAATGGTCTCGTATGGATATGCATGTCTGCTTGTCTAAATAGCCTTTTGCATGTCTAGTTTTAATAGTTGTTTTGCTCCATGATTATTTTCATGCATTGAGTGATGCCATGGTATTTTTTGGTATGGTTTTGTCTCTGTTATTAGGTTGCTTAGGTACTGGTTTTATTAATTATCCATGATTAGAAAAGCATTAGTTACTATGGGCTTGTAGTACTGCTTGATAATATTTTCCTATGCATGTGTATGTGTTCCTAGGTTGTTTTGTTGTTATTTTGCTCATCCTCATGAATGACCAGAGAGTCATTTAACCTTATTTGAGCATGATATGAGAGTGGCACACCCACTGAACTCATGCCATTTTGGTTGAGGATCCATAGCACCTATTCTAGTGTTATTCATGTGTGTTGTCTATGCATGTTTTGCTTGTTGGTGTGCACCCTAGTAATTTTGTTTGTGAGTGTACTTGTTGATGAAATGCTTGCTGTATGTTTACATTTTATCAAGTGCTTGCCTTTTTTTGGTTCTGATTGGGTGTTTTTCCTTTTTGTATTTACGACGTTAGATAACGAAGACGGTATTATTTCCCGGAGAGGTTTTTATTGCAACTCTTGTTTATTTCAAGAGCAAGACCAACACCAGTGCCAAGGCAAGCCATTCTAAATGCTTGCTGTTGTTTTACTTATCATTATCTATCATGCATGTTTTACTTCTGAAGATATACCACTATCCATTTTATGTATCCAATACGCTATATCCACTATATAATCTTGGTGTTACCAAGCCCTTTAGATATTTTATTATCATCACTTAATCAACTTAAGTCCCCTAGTGGACATTTTAACTTGATGTTTTTGGAAAGCAAAAGATTGGAAAAACCCCGAGGAAAGGTGGGACCTTGTCCGAGGGAGGTTTGTGAAGAAGGAAATGTTTTCGACTTGTTTTCCAAAAATGACACATAACCTAGTCTTCGCCGGACAACCAAGCCGTGCTGCCACATTACCTCAATATGGGAATGGGGTCTAGCAAATTGCTTGTTGGAGTTAGTCCGTGTCTACCTCAATGTGCTATAGGGGTTAGAGTCCCCCGAACCGAATTGTCGCCAGGAGGGAGAATGGGACATTCAGAGTGTGGGGATTAAGTTCGCCACCGGTTGCAACAGTTGGGTCTCCTGCCATGGCGGTGTGTTGTCAGGGGAAACCGGATCGATACGGCTGACTCACTCGGTGCCGGGGAGAACAAACCCAGTTGAAGAGGTAGTCATTTACTAGCGCTGACATAGTGGATGGTTAGGACCAGTTATCCGATGTTTGCATACTGTCTCGGACAATCCGTGGTTGTTCACGGAGGATGTACTGGATCTTGTGGATTGTGTACACCTCTGCAGAGTAAAACTATTCAGAATAGCCGCGTCCTCGGATATGGACAGTTGAATGGCCATGTAGCTAGTATTGTGTCAATGTTTTCAAAAAGCTGGAAAGTGTTTTGGAATTGTACCTGGGAGGTACGTTGAAAGGGAATGACTGTACCTTTGAGGTACCGGATAAATGATGATCTTAAAGAAGTGTTTTTCCAAAAAGTTTTGCAAAGAGAACTGTTTTCTTTATTTATAATGCTTTATAAAAACCTTGTGGACATGCTATATCTACAAGAGAAATGAAATACCTTTTGAAGTATCTTCTTCAACAAAGAAAAATAAAACTTGTGCAACTAATTAAAGCCTTCCTACCACCTTTATATCTGCATACTTGCATGTTTAGCTTTCATTTAGGGTGACTTGCAGGAGTACATTCAAACGTACTCATGAATGGTTTCGTCCCTGGCTATTGTCTTACCCAGACTTTGAGCAGAAACCCGGAGAACCTGAAGAAGATGGTGTCGCTGACGGCTATGCGAACTAGGAACGTCTCCGAGTCAGTAGCCTGTAGGTAGTCAAGGCGTGACTTGGGTTTACCACGAGTGTGTTTTGCAATCTTCCGCTGTTTTTAAGTGTGTGTTCCTGCGCTGCGTGGCAGTTGTTTTCAACTGAGTCAAGTGACCAGTTGTGTAAGCCGTGTATTCGTGTAGTGGATGTTGTAATCTGCAATGCCAGCTCGAGTATGTTGTTCACGACTAACTGATCATGGGATCGTGAATGTATGCATACTGGAGGTCTCGGACTGCTAGTCTGGGGTCCCCACAGGGATATCGCTTATCGGTAACTTATCGGTCGACCCAACATAAGGGGTAAATCGGCAAATTTATCGGTATATCGGCATATTTATCGTCATATCGAATGATTTATCGGTCGATCTATCTTATCGGTCGACCCAAGATAAGCGATAAATCGGCCGATTTATCGGAATATCGAAAGATATTTGGAACAGTGCCTGAAAGCATAATCCACTTTGCACTAGTAGCACTACGGTAGCATCACTTTAGACTATCTCAACCAGCACGGTCTCTGTTGTTTATCTAGTACGTACTTTTGTGAGTATCATCAGCCACGTAGCAAGGTGAACAAGTCTTTGTTTCGATTAAATTTCCCTGCCAGCTGGGATAGGCGCATGTGTTACAAGCAATAGCAAAACAACGATGAAATTAAACAAGATCAAACCAACGGGGACACGAGATTTTAACGTGGAAAACCCTTCCAATGAGGAAGAGAAAAAACCACGGGCGCCAGCCAGCAATACTTCACTATTTCGGGGTAGGTTACAATCGCGCCGGGATTTACAATCTGTGGCTTATCCCGTGCGGCGGCTTACAAGAGGTATATAAAGGCGGTCCTGACCTAACTAGGTCGGTAACTGTGTATCCAACTCCAACTCGGTATCGACTCGTACCGTACCGTACTCGGCCCTAAGCCTCCGGCGACGGGCCTCCGCGTAGCGAAGGCCGAACTTTCCTTTATCTTCATATGAATTTGGATCACCATAAAACAACAGCATGCTTTGTTGACTTGAGGACTTCGTCCGGTCGCCATGCTTATCTACGCGACACTCCACATGAGATGAGTTGTTGAGTCTGGTGGTTATACGTACATGTGTTATTTTGAGAACTGGAATCAGTTGGGCTGGTGGTTATACAGAGTATATCGATATGTATTTTTGATTCCTTGGTGGTGGGTGGTGGTTGCATGCTCTTGTCAGTTTCAACTTGAGAAATCTAGAAAGTGTCATCTACTCGTGCAGGTACATAAATTGAGTTGCTAACGTTTTGCCGGAAGGTCATGCCGGATTTTTGCGTCAATTTTTAGAATCAAATATTGTAACAGAATATTTTCGTCCATATCCCCTGATTAAATTGTTCATTACTCTGAATAATTTCGGTAAAATAAATAACTCCCAGCACACATTTTGCAACTGTTAATATGTTGCACTAATGTCCTGCTGCTCAAATTCCCCTCGGGGAATCAAGTGGTTAAACATACAAAGTTGGCTTGGATACCCAGAGAGAGCTACTAGCAGATTATGAAATACTAAAAGATTGTGAAAAAGGAAAGGACCAAATCATGGAGAGAGAAAGAGGTGAAAGTAAGAGACCACTTCAAAAAACGAATTGGCAAAAAGGACCACGTGTGAGTGGAATTGGCAAAACTGCCGTGGCGGCAGGCCAGCCAGCCGACACGTGGCACATGCCGCCACGGTCGGAGGCGGCAGGCCCTGCCGCCACGGGCCCAGGCGGCACGCTGCGTGCGGATTTTTGGCGGTGGGCCATGCCGCCTCGGCTGCTGGCGGCACGCCTGTGCACCGGCAGCCCGCTGCGCACCTGACCTGTGACGATTACGAGGACGAACCTGCCGCCTGGGAGGCAGGCGGCACCCTGGCCTCCTCACGCCACGCCACAGATTCCCTGTCCCAGGTGACCCTAACTCCGAGAAAGCAGGTTATTCGGGCTGTGTAAGGATGCTGATTATACAGTGAGATAACAACCCTCATTCCAATGCGTCTGATTACAATGATTCCGTATATTTTACGCGCCCGACGCAGCAGCACGAGATCGAGACCTCTCTCCTGGTTCTATATATTGCAGCTGCTCGCTCACGCTTCATCGCTCAGTTACAACACTTCTAGCAAGTGTGTTGGTCCGTTCGTGAGGTTGCATTAGAGTGATGGCAGATAGTGGTAGTGGTGGTCTCGACCCAAATAGCTCATGGTGTATTCTATATCATGCGGCAATAGGTTCTTGCGCCAATAAGAGGGAGGGTAGAGCGGCAGTTAGTTTTTGGGATATAATGAGTGAGCGGTACCACGCCGATGCTCTGGGGGAAAATTTAGCCAGATATCAGCTGTCGCCTAGATCCACCGATGAAATTAGGGACGAACTAAAGAGGTGGCGTCATAAATGGCAGAGAATATGTGAGCTAAAAACGATTGAGTCGGGGCTTCGGGGTTTGCCTATCTCAATTACTAGCGATCTGATACGATTTTCAGACGAGGCTTATGCACTTCACGTTGGGGTAAGTGATTTACGCGTTTACATAATCTTCAAATTAATTTGCATCGTTATAATTTTTGTCTGTCTTTTATTCTAAATATGCAGCTCTGGCCATCAGACGGAGAGTTTTTGAACAAAAAGATTGAGCACTATGAGTGGTTGAACATATTGTTTGGGCCACCTGCTAAGGGGTTTCCGGAGACCAACGCGCACGCTGAGTGGATGTTGAGGACAATATCCGAGGGGAAGATTGATGCCGTATTAAAGGGGAGCGTTGAGCGTCCATCAAAAGGGAAGAGTGGTAGCGCATCAAAGGGCAAGACTGCTTCTGCATCGAAGGGAAAGAGTGGGGGCGCATCGAAGCCAGTTGTCGATGAGAACAGTGACGATGACTTTACGCCGAGAAGTTTAGCCAGGTGCAAAAGTATGTGGAAGAGTCCAGGTTCATGAAAAAATGTCGCTGATGAAGATAGTGATGACGACTTCATGCCTCCATCACGAACACGTGGGAGTGCGAAGTGAAGTCGTGGAGTTTAATTAGTTATTTCTATTCGTCTTTTATTATTTCAAGTTGTACTTGTTTCTTGTTGTTAATTGTATGTTCAATAAATTTCGTCTTAGCAAAATTATTAAAATTAGTGCGTCCAAAACTCATAATAGGAGCATGTCCCGTAGAAGAAAAAATAGGAATATTTCAGGTACAGATGTAGTAATATGTCTCTCGCGAAAATAAAAAATTACATGTGTCACGCACGGCGTATTCGGCCTCGCCGGGGAGCTCGTGGAGGAGGCGTCGATCGGCCGTACCTGCGGGGTGCCTGAGCATTGCGGGGAGGAATGATGGACTATTCATCATGTTGTTCTGATGGTTCGGGAGACGGGGTACGTATGACTGGCTCATACTCTGAATAGCCTGGAATTAAACTTGAAGTGGTGCCCGTTGGGTCATAACCAAAGAATTCAGTAAGTATTTCAGGGACAGTGTTCGTGTGCGATGGTCCAGCGATTTCTGATTCATGCATGTGTTGACGACCCTGTAATGGGGGCATAGTGTAACCATAACCGGCCGCCATCTCGGCCCATGTAGACTCTACAGTTTCCTGATTATGAAAACAATTCGTAAATAATAGGCATGACATGTAGGATATTTAATAATGTGTCCTCGTACGCAATGATTTGTTTGAGATTAGAAAAAAAAATCTACATACTTGTGCCGTGTTGAACCGCTCCGAACGACATTCGGGTCGATCCATATTTTGCCCTAAACCAGCTCCCGTCCCCTCCCATGTAGTTTCCTGTTAACGTAAAAAATTTGTAAGTAATGGATGGCACGATATTATGACTTAGTACATATTTAGTAAAAAGAAACACCTGTGTCGTGTTGCGCATATGCGAACTCTCGCCTTCAGTATAGGAGTACCGTCCTCCGTACGGGCTAGCCCGTGGAAAAGGATTCTCCTCCTATTGTAAGCATCGTCATACGTGAACAAAATATTGCATATGTGTACAAATAAAAAAAATAGAGATTATTGAAAAAGTATATTTGTTTACTGTAAGATAAGACCTGTGTGCTATCTCTGTTCTCGCTCTCTACCAACTTGACGCAAACATCGGCACGATCTTGCACGACTCACATCTTGACGCAACTCAGGAACCACAACCAGCTATCTCTGTTCTCGCTCTCTACCAAAGCATATGCAATAGGAAGGAGCTGGTTATTTGCATCTGCCGCAATCGCCACCAGGAGTGTCCCCTTGAACTTTCCAGTAAGAAAGGTCCCATCAATTGATATTACCGGACGACAATGACGGAATGCTTCACTGGTAGAAAACAGGCCTACAGTCCCGGTTCGCCAGGCCCATTAATCCCGTCCGGGCAACCGGGACTAGCTACGCGCGACTAAAGGCCCCCCCCCCCCCCCTATAGTCCCATCTCTTACGGACCGGGACTAAAGGCCTGTCCACGTGGGCGGGTGGCGGAGCCTGGGGTCGGAGGACATTTAGTCCCGGTTGGCCACATGAACCGGGACTAGATTTATTTCGTAATTTTTTTAATTCATTTGGTTTCTAATTATTTTTCTCACCTTTTTTCACTCCCTTTTTTTCACTCCTTTTTCACTCCCTTTTTTTCTCACAATTTGTATTATTTGCTTAGTGTCTAACTAAGATTATCTCTAGTCAAATTAGTTACTCATGGTCAAACTTCCCGCTCGGTCACCCATCCTCCCACTACTCTAGCACTAGCACGCTTAACTTCCGAGTTCCATCCCGTCCCGAATCCAAGTGTTTCTCACGCATGTATATGATAATAGTATCATATCAATCTTATTAACATGTTGGCCGAAGCCATATTTCTTTATTGTTTGAATTTCAAATAAATCTTTTAATAAACAAAAGTAATGATGTAATTAATAATTTTGAATAAATAAATAAACATTAACTTTTAATTTGTATTATTTCTAAAAATACAAATAATATATCCAAAAATTGAGAAAAATAGAACTAATTCATTTTAAAATCTTAAAAATACAAATAATATATCAAAAATGAAGAACAATAATACTAATTTATTTTAAAATCTTAAAATACAAAATATATATCAAAAATTAAGAACAATAATACTAATTCATTTTAAAATCTTAAAAATACAAATAATATATCAAAAAATGAAGAAAAATAATACTAATTCATTTTAAAATCTTAAAATGAAAAAATATATCAAAAATAAAGAACAATAATACAAACAATATTCATTACATGCATAGAGTCGATCACACATAACACAAACATAGAGTCGATCACATTTCATAATTAACATATATATATAGAGTCGATCACAAAAGATATCCATTACATATATATACTACTAATTAGATACCCATTACATGCACATAGATATCGAACGCATGCATACATCATCTATGGCCCCGCCGAGTAGATGCGGAACAACTCGTACGCGACATATGCATCTACGGCCGCATACTTGAGGTTCGTCATGCGCAATGGGGTCTCCTCCCAATAGAAGTGATTCTGCCGGGGGAAATCAGTCTTTATCCTTTCATAGCCCTGGTGGATGAAGGTGCTTGCCATGACAGCCATCCCGGTCTTTGGCCCGGTCAACTGGATAAGATTCTGAAGATCAACGTAGTGATCTTCAGGTATCATAATACCGATGCGCATCAACTTCACACGGTCTTGCGTGATGTCTACGCTGCAAAAGTCAAACCCCGAGTTGACAAGAAAATCAACAAGGTCCGGGCAATGCCTCGAACTACTGTAACAACAAAAATAGGATATGTGTTAGATATGTTGCAACACACGTATTGTTCACATGCAACAAAAAAACTCGAAGATGGCATGCAAGATTGTACACGTGTGCTATATATATATAGCTTCTACCTTGACCATTGGAAGACCAACACCGAATGCTTGAACGATATCTGGATGAGGGCAGCATCCTTCTGATTCGCCGTGTACTCCAGATCGAGCCCAAAGAACCGGTGTTCTTCGGGAGCTTCAAAATAGAGATCGGCCAAATGACCCAGAGCTTCATGCAGCCTCGCACAACTGTTGGTGAAGAGCACGTCCAAATCCTTGCCGCATGGTGTCTTCCCATTGTATTGCGTCCATTCAGCCATTTTGCGTGCGTGTGTTGGATCGAAAAGAACAGAGAGCGAGAGAGAGGAAGAACAGAGAGCGAGAGGAAGAACAGAGAGCGAGCAGTGGAATGGCGCCCTTCTGCCTCGCTCGCGAAATAAAAACCGCCGCGGGGGAAGCGAGACGCTTGATGTTTAGTCCCGGTTGGCCACGGGCACGGGGAATAAAGGGCCATTGGTCCCGGTTGGCCACGGGAACGGGGAATAAAGGACCAATAGTCCCGGGCGGCCAGGTCAACCGGAATTAATTCCCTCCACGCGTCGCAACGCGCTTCCCAACCCGCGACGTCTGACCTTCTGTCGCGGGTCTCCTCCCGACCCGGGACTAAAGACTCATTGGTCACGGTGCGCAACGCTTGGGGACTGATGCTGGCATACCGAAGGCCTTTTTTCTACCAGTGCTTGTATAGTCTGGGGGAATGCCCAGAATATACGGTCAATGATAATTGAATTTTCCTCCGTTGGGTGTCTACGAGTTTTCATGAATATTTGAGTCCCAGGGTTAACTTCTGCTATCTGCCGTAACAGTTTGGGGGCCAGGTCATAGGCCTCCTCATAAGTGCCATAAAATTTCTGAAAAATGGCCTCTTTCGCTCGTCTAGCCTTACCATGGCTGACGGGGAAGCCAATCAGATCGGCCGCAGTTGTTTGCAGCGTCTTAATACTCATATTTATATCTGCTGTCACCGCCGTTAACATGATTTCTCCCACATATTTAGCAGTCACATTGCGGTGCTCCGCAAGAGTCCCTACTAGCTCGCAGCTATGGGGTACTATTTTTGAGATATGCCAAGGCTGACATACCCCAGGGCTCTGTCGAGCAATCACTCTTCCATTGCAACCATCAGCCAAAAAGATGCATACGACCTTCAACACAGTTCTGTCGTACTGCTTCACTTTATGTTGGCGAGATATGCCCAGTGCATACCTCTTGATTGCCGTGTCAGCAGAGGCCTTGTCTGGAAAAGTATGCCCTTCCTGTAGACTATCCTCTCCCAGGCCCGGAACCGAGTGAAATTCATTGTTCATGGTCATTGTCGTCAAGAACTGATGGTCCAGCGGGGAACCCCATCATTCCCTTCTACCACGATGAAGGCCTCAACCCTCATCGTGTTTCCATGCTCGTGCTTAAAGAATCTGCGGATGCGTTTTCGGATATCCCCAAAATCTTTATTGACCATATCTTTAACTACTATACTTAACGAGTCACAGTTTGACACGTCCACACCAGATATATCATCGCGTGCGATGTCCCCATAGAACACTTTTAATATTTCCATCGTACCTACCGAACAACCATATTTAGAAGAACAAAATTAATATTGTATTCAATTATTTCATTATCGCATTTTTAATATAGCTGACCCGACTAAAATTTTACTTATTAAATTTCATATTGCATGTCCATTTATTTTATTTCAATACCCATAAATACTCGCATAATAATTATTTTGTACTGTTTAACTTATTTATTTTATATTGCATGTGCATTTATTTTATTTCAATATCCATCAATACTCGCATCATAATTATTTTGTACTGTTTTACTTATTAAATTTTATATTGCATGTGCATATATTTTCTAGCTTCGTCACGGCTTCCATGCAATCTATAAATATTTTCTGGCATTCGTAATTATTTCCCTTGCAATCCATAACTGACCGTAATAATTATGACTTAATGTTAGCGTGAAGAAAATTAGTAACATCTTCGCTTAATTATTTTGCACAAATATACTTAGTAACTTATTTATTGCATGTAATTATTTCATTATCACATTTTTAATATAGCTGACCCGATTGAGATTTTACTTATTAAATTTCATATTGCATGTCCATTTATTTTATTTTAATACCCATAAATACTCGCATCATAATTATTTTGTACTGTTTTACTTATTAAATTTTATATTGCATGTGCATATATTTTCTAGTTTCGTCACGGCTCCCATGCAATCTATAAATATTTTCTGGCATTCGTAATTATTTCCCATGCAATCCATAACTGACCGTAATAATTATGACTTAATGTTAGCGTGAAGAAAATTAGTAACATCTTCGCTTAATTATTTTGCACAAATATACTTAGTACATTATTTTTTGCATGCAATTTTTTCATTATCATATTTTTAATATAGCAGACCCGATTGAGATTATTTTCTAGCTGCCTCGTGCCTCCCGTGAAAATACGATATCCATAAATATTTGCGGTTATCTAATGGGTGTATACACATTTGAAAACAATAACCGACTATAGCGCGATAGCGCGAACTACATCATACCACAGCTACATAGAGCTAGCACTATAACACCTATATCTACGTCACCTAAATTTCTACAACAGTTACAACAACATGGCTACCTACGAGATATAAAACATACTATTTTACACTAATTTCTACATTCTAAATATTGTAATTATAAGTGTATGTCAAAACAAGTAAATACACTCTAAATCATGTACCTTATTGTTGAACCTCTTGGTTCAAAGATCGTGAAATAATGTTTGAGAAGAGCAGCTCGTTAGTCTCTTCTCCCTTTCTTACTGCCTTGCACACACACGAGCTGGTGTGATCCAGACAGCGGCAGCACAAGAGAGTGAAAGAGAGCGGCAGCACAAGAGAGCGAGAGAGCAGCAAGTGTTGTGTAGCTGGTGTGAGAGACCTCGTGTGTGAGAGGTGATGTGAGGACCAGCTGTATATAAAGAGAGCGGCAGCACACGGTGAGCCGCATGCGTGCATGGTGAGCTGCTGCGTGAGAATCTGCACAATTATTAGACTATACGCGTACAAGTTTGGGCAATTAACGAACTGTGCTCCCTCCCTGCAATCAGCTCTGTCTGTCACCGCGCACCGCGCCAGCCACGCGAACGAATCTCACCCGTGCTTTCTCCTCCACCCAAATATGCTAACAGTATCCACCACCTAAAAAAGCTCCTCAAAATCAGTGTAGTTTGTCCTCCACCGAGCTGGATTGTGGCTTCTTCTGCGCGAAAATTGCGCGCCGTAATCAGCGCCCCGCCTGCGCGTGCAGTCCGCTGTCGGCAAGAAATCCTGCGCGCGGTGAGAGGACGACAGGGTGCCGCCTCAGCCGGTGGCGGCAGGTCCTGCCTCGTAATCAGCATCCGGCGCTGCGTGGAATCATCGCCGTGCCGCCTAGTAATCATCGCCCTGTGCAGTCCGTGCGCTGTCGTGTTGCGCGGCGTGCCGCCACCGGCCCAGGCGGCATGGCCCACCACGGCAGAGGGCCGAGACGTGCCGCCTCCGCCCGTGGCGGCAGGGCCTGCCGCCTCCGACCGTGGCGGCATGTGCCACGTGTCGGCTGGCCAGCCTGCCGCCATGGTAGTTTTGCCAATTACACTCAAGGGTGGTCCTTTCTGCCATTTCGCTTTTTAGGGTGGTCCCTTTTGCCAAAAATTCTCAGCACTCACTGGAACTTGAAATAATTCTCTCCCTCTCCTCACTGGAACCTAAGCATGAAGCACTCACGGTGGTTAATGCAATATATTAAATGTCATTTGTCCACGTCCTTTTGCAACTTAATTTATCACATATTGCACAGGAAAGATGGATTTTTTTTTAATTGTCGGTCTCATCTACAGCTAAAGTGTTGTAGCTTTTCATTTGTCTCTAGCAACATAATTGAATCGGTTGAAGATTTGTAGGCACCACCCAAGTGCATGCATGCCATATATAACTTGCAAATTCTAGAGCTCTCATCAGCATCATCACCATTTCATTGAACATTTTACATTTCTTACCGTTAATTTGGCAAGGAACGAACTAGAATGGCATCTACTCATTGGTCTTACCGTTTCTTTGATCCGAATTTTTTTTGGTTCCAGCAACCTTTGTTTTCTTCTTTGGAGCCTATACAAGAAAATTTCGTATACAATAAAATTATGGGAACAGCTGTTTGCAACTAGTACACATTCCCTCAAAAAAATAGTACATGCATGGCCATCCACATCAAACAAATAAGAAAAGTCTGAAGATATGGTCCATGAAAGTTGTTGCTAGCAGAACAAAACATCTTTACATGAAAAAGGTGCCTGCTGAACTTGATTGGTGAGAAAATTTAGAGGAGCTTGTACCGTAGTACCAGTTCCATGATATTTATTTTACATTTGAGGTAGTAGATATCAGTATTCATTTCGCAAGCTGGCAGCTATCACGAATTCAATTTCAAACTAGGAAAGTAGGAGCAAAAATTAAATCTGTACCGAGGGTTTAGGAGGTTTATCTTGCTTTTCCTCCTTGGAGGATTTAGGAACTTGATTGGATGCCATTCTAGTTCATTCGGATCAAAGAAACGGCCCACTAGCTAGCAGAGGACAAATTTGGCAAACTTTTCTCTAGGCTAGTTTGGCATTTCTCATCAAAGACAGGTGGCTTGTACCCTTTTTTGAACCATCGATCTTATGGAAGCATAACCTATCACTGCTTATGGCAGCATTACGACTTTTTTTTAAAAAACGGGGCAGCATTATGACTTAGTTTACAGTTAAAACCCTTGAGCAGATAACAGCCATTACTAATAAATCAACTAACGGTTGCAGTTAATAACACAGAACTGCATATGCAGTGCCCTTACATTGGTGGAATCCAACTAATTAATGCATATGATTGAGTTGTTTCACAAACAGGACGCCCATCTAAGACTGACGAATCTACACCTTGTAAGTAATAATCATATAAGACCGACGAAGCTTATAATGTGACAGATCTTAGTACCTGTTCTGACTAGTTTCAAAAAAAATTGCCACTATACATATTGCAATAATTTTTCAAAGGGGAATGATTAGGCCTACTGTTAAAAAATGAAAGCATACAAGTAATGAGAGTGAAATAAGAACCACTCCTGGTAAGCCAAAATAATTCAATGACTGAATATATAAGTATCGCCTTCGGTTCAACCTCTGGCACTGGGTAAAATTTTACCACAGTAAATTAACTAAGCAGGCTAATATTGACAAGACCAATAGCATATGGCAACATTCATCTAGATACTTATATTATGAAGTTCATACATCCCCATTTTTAGCATATTCAGATTCAGTAGTTCTGTAGGCTATGTTCCAGTTGACTGAATTTGCATCAGTCCCACAAATCCTAGAAAATCTAGCGTGCAACGGAATTCAGCAATCATGCCATCAGTATACCCTTATTTAGTTTATCTCCAGCGAAAGATAGAACCAGTACTAAATTCACGACGGAGATCAAATTCATTCTTGGTTTGACAGGACTGGAGTAGCATACTAGTTCCCCCAAATAACAAGCTAGTTCTAGCCCATCACAACCAAACTATGTTCTGAATAAAATGTGCTGTCCACCTAAACACTACTACAAGAATGGATAAAGGCAAGCGAAACATCAGCTCACCTCGGCCTGCATCCCGGCGTATCGCCTGAACGAAATCTGCTCTTTGTGTTTTGTGTTTGTCTCCTGTTGGTAGTTAGGCCTTGGCTTGTGTGTGTACTGAAGGTGAGTGTTTCTCAGCGGGTTTTCGTCCTGTAGGTGAGTGTTTCTCAGCGGGTTTCCTGCTAGTGCCCCGACTCGCTGTCACACCATTCTCTTTTCTCTGTGTTGATCTTGTAAAAAAGGCTTTGTATTTCCGTTATCTTTCCGTGGAAAGAGGCTAGCCCCGGTTTGTGACTGAAAGTCTTGGTTGTTGTAGTTTTAAATTTTTACTGATAAAGCATCATCATAATCAATAACATGTTCCAAATTTGTGGGCTGGTTTCACTGTAGTGTGTAACATAAATGCACGTCATTTGCATTTTTTTTAGACGGAAGACCATGCTGGTATTTCCCTGTTGTTGAATAAATCATGCAGAATCCTCTTATCTATGCACCTCATGTGCCACTTTAATAAGCACTCAACTTATGCAGCTAATAGAGCAGATGATACAGCATGTATGTTTCTTGAAATGAGTGTGAAGAAAGCAATGTTAATTGGGGTGATTTAGTTAGTCTAGAAGTTGGATATAAAAGAAGCATTGCTCTATTGTTTACAGGTCTGCTCATCGATCTGCATCAAAAACTGATCTTATAGGAACACACGTTCTCATGTGGGAAACCAAATTGGCTGGAGGCACGTTCTCATGCTCACCCTGGCGCACCCGTGTTCGAGTAGTTGTGGGTACCCACACCCATCTGAAGTTTAGCATTTCTGTAGCCAAACTGAATACTGAGAAATACTAGCACTGCGTAGGAAACGAAACAGAAGTTGGAAGAGATTATACTACTGTTATTTGTGAGAAGTGGCCATTAATCTATTACAGTAGTTAGTCAGGTCATAATTCAGAGTTGCAATCTCATAATTCTGTTTTGTTGTTTTATTTCTGTGAAATGACAGCGTGACCCCCTTGAAACACGGTCCAACACAATGTCGTCTCGCGGAGACCAGAACAACGACACCGGCGCCGAGACTTCCGAACAAGAGTTGGGGGCGCACTATCATCTGATGTTCTTAGAGCAGCAGAATGAACAAAGGGGCAGCGGTGATGCTGATTATAACCCTACCGCGGACGAGGAAAGGGAGGATGCCGAGGAGCAAGGTGGTAGAGGAGAAGAAACCACCGATAGTGGCGCGGGTGGTGGCTCCGAGACCAGTAACCAAGCTAGGAAACGGCGTCGGGAGCGGCGCCCAAACCAGGTCGGTGCCACCCGAGAACCATTCACCCTGGTTGACAACGATGGTGTGCCTCGGGAGCCTAAAACTTGCGCGAGGGGTTACGGCCTCCAATTGGCAGCAATCCTTCGGGACGTCGTCAACCTCAACGAAACTAACCTCCAACACAAGGACAAGAAGCATTTGCGCGCTCAGCTTATTTCGAGGTTGCACGCCCGATACGAGTTTCCTGGCGAGTACAACAACCAGAATCTCGAAGGTAATGTGGCGAACACCCATGCCATGAAAAAGTTCACCAAAGCACAGAGCGGTTATAAATATATGGTGAGGGATATGCGTGCCGCGGGTGCCGATCTCGAGAAGATCCATAGCCACTTTCCGAAGATTACGCAAGAGGACTATGATGCTTTCGTGGCCAGTGAAGATCTGGAGCAAACCAAGGCTAACACCAAGTGGGGAGAGGACATGAGAAAAAAGAACATCGGAGTCCACCGCCTCGGATGCAACGGTTACACCGGCAAGGAGGAGATATGGGCGAAGGAGGATCAGGCCTATATAGAAGCCGGCATCGAGAACCCGTGGCACAAGTACACCCACCCGGAGACGCGGAGATTTCTGAGGTCCCGGTACCATAAACAAAGCAATACTGGGGATGTCGTCACGGACCCCAGGAAGGTGGTCGGTCTCAAGTTGGCCACGTACGCGAAGGTGCTTGCACTTGAGAAAGAACTGGTAAGCAAATTTACCGGTTTCAGCTTCGTTAGATCCTACTCTCGATTAAATTCTAGTATTGGCATTTCTTAATGATTCACTTTACTTCTGCAGATAGCAGAACAAACGGCAGAAGAAGCCGCCTCCTCGTCTCAGGCGTCGACGGATAAGCTTCCGTGGGGCATACCCCTTGTCAGGGCGTTGAACAAGGTGAAGGAACTGCCACCGTTGACAAGGCCGCATCAGGGCCGTACGATCGCACACGGTGGAGGTCGCAAGCATGTTAACCATGGCTTCGCCGTGGCAACTACCAAAGAGGAGCGAATGGCGGCGCGAGCGCAGAAGAGGCAGCATGAAACTAGCCAGACTAGCCAACTGCTGGAGGAGACGGTGGAGCTAAGGGAAGAGACGGGGGTGCTAAGGCATAAGTTGACTGAATTGGAATCCAAGATGGAAGAGCAGGTTAATGACAGGGTGGCTACCACGTTAAATGAAATCATGCCTTCCATGATTCAGTCGTGGACGAACCGGCGGGCAAGAGCCGCTCCCGTTGATAAGCTTAGGCGGAAGCAACTCTCACAACAGGGCGCCGCAGGATCAAGCTCGACCTGTTATATTTGTGACTCCTGGCGCGGCAAACGAAGGTGATAATAGGCGGGAGTCGCCGTCAATGCCGGCTAGCAGCCCCTCTGTCACCTGCACGGCCGATCTCGCACCCGGTCCTTCGACACGCGCTGAGCTCCCCGCTGTCACTCCAGTGCCCCCCACCAGTCCGTCGACACGCGCCGAGATCCCCTCTGTCATTCCCAAGCCCGCCCTCGGTCCGTCGACACGCGCCGAGCTTGACGCCCTCACGGTAATTAATCTTAAAGCGTGAACTCGTTAATTGACTGCTTCATCACCGCCCCCTCTAACCTACATATTTTCTTATAGGACCCCGAAGTTCCTTGCACCTTGCTATTGGACGTGGATAATGAGTTGAAGGATGTGGCGAAGGGAATAATCCTTTGGCCACAAAACCGCAGGTTCCATTGCCAGTCAATGTCTGAGGACGTCCATCAGGTTCGCGTGGATTGGGCTTTAGCGGGATGCGGAGAGATGTATCCTCGTTATCAGCCCCCGGAAGCCGACGGCGAGCTGACGATATCAGGACTGAGGAATGAAATATTGGTATGGCCGAAGCGACTGATCCGATTGAACACCAAATCAGGGACGGCGGCAAGCCAAGACAAGGCCACTCCAACGGCTGCGCCGGCGGCTCCAACTCCTCCACCTGTCGTTGATACTTCTGAGCCCGCGACACAACGCCGAAGCGAGGATCCCATTGATGAATTCATCGCTGATCTCGATATGGACCGTCATTATGACGATCTCGAGCGTGTTGCTGACCTCGATTTGGATCAGCTCGATGATATGGATCACCAGCCGCCTCAAGATTCACCCGACTGTAACATCCCAAGTATGAAAAACAACCTTAGAATGCTTGCTTCTTGTTTAAATTTCAGTTTGCATCATTCCATCATAAGCATTGCATTTGTTTTCACTTGTTTTCCATTTGAATTTCAAACCAAATTTCAAATCCTTGTTTCATACTTGTTCTGTTACAACCTTTCCAAATAAAAATTTCAAATCAAACCATTTATTTGTTTCCATTAAACTTGATTTTTCACACTATTAACTTGCTTAAGTTTCAATATTTCAATTATTGCCAAAATTCAATCAAATTCATTTAAAATTCAAAGAGCAGCAAAATTTAAAATTTTGGAAAACAAAAGTTTGCACAATTGGGCTCTTGCAATAAGGAATCTATAAAAAATTACCACCAAAATTTTTGAAACCCCAAAACCCTTTCTTTCTTCTCTTTTTCTTTTCTGCAAAAAAAAGAGAAAAAGAAATAAAAACAGAAAAACAGGCTGGGGGAGGCAGACCAGCCCAGCCCACCTTCCACCCCAGCCAGCGCGCGCGGCCCACCTACCTTTCTCCTTCCTCCGTACAGCTGACGCAAGCAGAGCGCACCACCGCACCCCCCTCTCTACCTGCTCCCTTTCCCTCCTCCTATTTCTACCCCGAGAGCACCAAACCCTAGCCATCCCTCCTCTCTTCCTCCCTGCGCCGCCACCTCCATTTCTCCCTCTCGATTTCCCCTCCTTTTCCTTCCGTTTCTTTCTGAATTTTTCTGAACTTTCTGACGAGCTGCCATGGCCGGAGCTTGATGGGGTTGGCGTAGGGGTTGTGGTCGTCGTCGATTCCGCACGAGCACGGTAACGGGACCGTGGTCGTCCTCTCTCCCTCCTCGCTTCCTCGACCAGGCCCGGGAGGCGCTCGATCGCCACCACCGCATCGTCCACGCCGCCGGTCACCGCCACCTCATCGAGCCTCCTCCTCCTCGACTCCCCCACGGTGAGCACGTCGTCCTCCTCCTTCCCCTCTGCATCCGCGGCCAGCACGCACACCACGCGCTCACTGCACGCATCCACGCGCACACGCTAGGCCGCAGCAGAGCTCGTCGCCGGCGTCCACCGTCCTCCCTGCAAAGTTCAGTTAACTGAATTTTTCAGTTAACTGACGAAGCAGCACCTCAAAACCCCACCTTCCTCTGTTCTGTCACGAAACAAACAGCAGCGCAGTGGCACACGCGCTGCGCACGCACGCCCGCATCGCGGGTTCGAGCCCCCCGCGCGCAACCCTTTTTAGGGATTATTTCCCGCGGGAGGCCCACCTGCCAGTGACCCTGGAGGCCACCTCCACTTCCACACACGCCACGCAAGCGCCACGGTGGCCAGGGCCCCTTGTCAGTGGCTCAGGCTGGGCCACTGCGAGGTGAAAACCATTTCTGGCCCTTTTCTTTTACTATCAAGTCCCTGTATTTTTACAGATTGGTCCCTGTATTTCAAACTCACATAAATCCCTCATTTTGAATTCAAATTCAACATGTTAAATATGTTTTCCATACCAAATTTAATTCTCTACATGTTAAAACCATTTGCATACTGTTTTGAACATTTCAAATGGTTTCAAAAATTCAAATTCAAACAACTCTTTCAAATTTGGTCAAATTCATAACTAGTTCAAATTTAATTCAAATGGCACATGTAAAATATGTTTTCCATGCAAAATTGAACAATCTTTCCAAATATAAACTTTGTTTCCTGTTTTGAATAATTAAAATTGGTTAAATAATTTAAATCTTGTTTAAATCATTTAAAATTGCTAAATTAATAACTTGGTCAAACTAAATTCTTTTTGAACATATAAAATATGTTTTCCATTCCATTTTTCATGAACTTTGCAAATATCAACTTTGTGTTCTGTTTTAGATGAATTAAATTGCTGAAAACAAATGTTTCTTAATTAATGCATTTAAAATTGTCAAATTAATAACTTGCTCATTTTAAATCCATTTTCAACGAATGAAATATGTTTTCCATCTAAAATTCTGTGTTCTTTCCAAATATGAATTTTGTTATCTATTTTGAACAATTAACATGGGTGAAAACAATAAATGGTTATGTAACTCATTTAAGAAGCCAAATTTCATAACTTAATAAATAAAATTCCAAAACTTGGTAAACAACATTTCAAATTGAAGCTATTGTTGTTTTCTTATTGTTTTCATCATCCATGCATCATTCTAATCAACTTTCACATGATGGTTATTTGTAGATCACCTAATTCAACTTTAATTCTTGGGCCTTTCTATATGCAACCCAAATTGCATATGGGCCCATTTAATTATGTTACCATGTCAACTAGCTTATCTTTGATGCACCAATTAAATTGCCATGCATCATCCCATGTTTGTGCATTATGCCATGTTATTGATTGTTCGTTTCTCTTCGTTGTTTGTTTTCTTCTTCCCGAATAGACGACGACGTTGAGACAGACGAGGTTTACGACACTACTTCAGAGGAGTTAGCCCAGTACCAGGCTACTGAGTTTGCAGGCAAGTATTCACTCAGCTGAACCATTGTGTCATTTCCACACTGGATACTGATCCTTTCCGTTGTCTAATCTGCTAGCCTTAAGATTCGTTGCTTGTGTTCCGATCCTATCACATGTTATCCTGTAACCCTGATATAGCCTATCCTCCACACCTATAACCCCGTTGCTTGTTGCATGTGTCTTACTAGCATGCTTAGGGTTGTTTATGCTCGAGTCTGATGTCCGTTATTTCTGTTACCATATCTATTATGTTCCGGGGCTCGATGTTTAAACAACAACCTGTTAATGTATGAGGTAATGCTAATTTGATGATAAGGCACCGGCAGGAGGCCGGGTATGGTTTTGAGGCCTGCTAGTGTCGAACTCAGGAAAAGTTCTTGTCCTCTGGATCCATGTTGAGCGCGCTAACCGCATGTGGGAAGCGTGTATGGGCGCCCCCCCCCCCCCCCCGCAACTCTGATTTGATTCGCATCTCGTCCAAATTGCCACACTTAGTTCGGGCTTTCCATTTGATGCACGCATATGCAGGTACGAACCCTTGGCGCCAGGGTGGAACTTTTGTAGTCGGCATTTAGGGCGGCGTGGTCTTCCAGTGCTATGAGGGTCCCCCTTTTCTTCGTGGGGGCTCGATTAGCCGCGCACGCATAGCACGTGGTTCTTTGGGCTTGATGCGAAGAAGAGTTGGGTTGTGTTGAGTACCTCGCTTGGTGGGTTGATCCCCCGTCTGGCGGGATATTCTTACGTGTACGGCCAAATTGGTGCACCCCTGCAGGGTTAAATCTTCTCGAGAAGCCGTGTTGTCCGCGGTTATGGATGACTTGGTGATAGGGCTGGCTAACAAGGATTAGACAACTTACACCTAATCAATAATAAGTTGACTAGTAATAGGCATATTGCCACAATAACCTGAACCATCATTAATCCAACTGTGTGAGTTATCCTCGGATTGCTTCTTTGGATAAGGGGCGAGATCCAGGATGGGTTTGTTTGAGGTTAGTGGTAGTTGGTTCCAATGCGCTATCTTATCCCTTTCTTTTAGCCGGATGTTGTAGCGTCTCTGTGTAGTTGGTTAGGGCAGCCCGCTGCCGCACCTTTGTATCACCTATCTTCCGTTGAACCCAAAGCATCTGTACTGGGTGTTGTTGGGTACACTTTGGTATCTTGTGCGTCTTGCTTGCCAGTACTCGTCTGTACTGGCCCCTTTGGGGCTGCGTGTTCTGCAGACTACGTTTCCGAGGATCCCCATGGTGGCTACTACGTGGAGTATGACGAGGCTGCTGACGAGTAGATAGCGGACCCGGGCAGGATCCGAGACTTCGTGGATGGGCTCCGTTCTTTCGTTTCCGGCCTCTTAGGCCTATTTGGACCTTGTCTGCACTCAGACACTTTGGATGCTTCCGCTGTGATGTAATGATGACTTGTTGGGGCATGTGTCCTCTGCATGACTGTATTTGCTATCTCTGCTCTAGTGAGAGCTTTTGCCACTTATTTCTATTTCTTTGTGTCTTAGAGATTTGTTGTGATATCACTTGTTCAAATGCCGTTGACGTACCATGTGTGTATGTTATGAAGTACGTCAATGGAAGTATTCGGATTTCTATTGGATGGTTTCACAGACTATGAATAGTAGAGGATGGTTGTCACACGTTTACGTGTTGGCCTACTCATATTGAGATGCGGGTGCAGGTAGGCCCCGTAAGCCATTTATCTACTGTTTAGCGGGCTGTGAGTATCCTCTAAAAGTCCGGGTGCGACAAATGGTATCAGAGCCTGTCTGCCTGTAGGATCCCTTTTACTGGTCGCAGTTGAGTCTAGAAACTATTTTGTAGCTATATAGGAAAAATGAAACGTGAGAGTAGGAATTCTGTTCTTTTATTTCTTTCCCCACCCACCCTCCCTTTTCTGGTAAGGAAGTGTAACGTTGTTTTCTCTTCTCATCTAAACTTTCAAGTTAGGATTTCACGTATCCTGGTTTCTCTAGGATGGTTATATCTACTAGACCATAGGAATGGAGGTGGTTGTGACATGATTTATCATGTTGCCTACTCACGATTGAGAACGGAGGCACATAAGCCCCGGAAGCAGATCCTCTATTCCTTAAGCAGTAGATATTGATCCTCTAGAAGCCCGGATGGGTTTTCCGTAGTACCTCAGGGTGTTTGGTCTCGTGTTTCCCGAATGTTGCTTCGATATCCTGTTCTTCTCAACATCCTTTTCGTCCGTTGAAACCTTGTTGTTGCTTGCCACTTCAGTTCTTCTACCGGTGTCTAATCAAAGCTTCCCCGATCATCTGCAGATGGATCTCAGGTTCTACCCGCAGGTGGTTCGTATGACTCGTTGCGAAAGCACTGCCGGTTATCCGGAGATGCTGAGAGACATGGTCACTTTTCTGGGGTTCCGTTGGGCACCAGAGTACCAGGTCTACGAGCAGCAGCGAGAGTTTGACCAGACCTACTACCAGGCTATCGTCTACATTCTGTCAGATGATGGCATGAGCGTAGTTCACCGCTACGAGGCAGTGGGTTCCACGGTGGATATGGCTGTGCAGCAGGCAGCTTATGTGAGTCTCACCGTCCTTCGTGCTGACTACTGGGGATTTGATGATTCTATCTATCGCCACATCCCCCGTGGTTACATCACTTTGGAGGGAGGTCACTTCACTCTCTACGACAACTTGGATGTTTACGAACATGATAACTCCAGGCTGCACACCACCGCTCAGTTTGTGAGACACAGTGACGCAGTTGCCCGCACACTATCTCAGGAGTTGGCTTCAGTCAGAGAGCAGCTTTACCTTGCTTTGACTCGTCTGGCGACTCACACCACAGACTTTGTTGGAGACGAGCGCTTTGCATGTTTCGATCAGCCAGTTGGGCGTCGTCTGCCAGATGCTGGAGGTTACGAGCCGATCAGAGGTCCACTCCTTAACCTTGGTGCTGGTTACACTGGGATTCCCCGCTTTGGAGCACAGGGAGTCGATGCTATGTACTTCACCACGCCTAGAGTCGGTCTCAGACCACGTCAGATCTACGTGGATCGTCGTTCCACCTACTTTCGTGGGCGTGCTCCTCACCGTACCTCTCGCCGTACTCCTAGCCGCCGTCCTGCGTGATGAGCATGGGAGTACCGATGTATCCATCCTTAGCTATGTTTAGTAATCCTTTGGTATTCGAACCATTTATGGTGTGTTGGATATTCTGATGTAATTGAACATGTGATGGTGTACCTTTTGGTTATCTATTCATGCGTCAGAGTAATCTATCTTTCGGTGGCCAAGTCTATCCTTTTCTATTGTTGTGCTAAAATGCATTTCCATTCAGGATGCCGCCAACAAGGAACAACACGCCTAAGCCACCGCCAATCACGGAGCTGTTGACTCAGATGACCCAAGTCATGATGCACATGGCCCAGTTTTAGGCTAATCAGCACATCAACCAGACAGCTCCACGAGTCAGCATCAAGGAGTTTCTCAGTCTGGGCCCAAGAGCTTTCGTGGCCACAAGCGAGCCTCTGGACGCTGATGACTGGATCCGTGAGATAGCCAAGGCTCTGGAGATTGCACACGTAGCTGAAGAAGACAAGGTCAAGTATGCCTCCTATCTGCTGAAGGGTCAGGCAGCTACTTGGTGGGAAAACTTCCAGGCCATGAGAACTGGGATGCCAGTCACGTGGGATTGTTTCAAGGAAGCCTTCCTGAAGCACCACATTCCAGATGGTCTCATGGAAAGAATGCGTGAAGAGTTTTGCTCTCTCAAGCAGGGCAAGTTGGACGTCATCGGGTATCAAAGTGAGTTCAATCGCCTCGCTCGATACGCTGGAGATGAGGTGTCCACTAAAGTCAAGAAGATGGCAAGGTTCCGCAGAGGTTTTAACCCGGAACTCAAGTATGCCCTCACCAATGTTAAGGCCAACAGCTTCGAGGATCTCGTTAACACCGCGCTCAATGAAGAAAATGGGCGCAAGGCGTTCGAGGAGTCTCGCAAGCACTCGCGTGAGAGTGGTTCCTCCTCCAACATGACCACCCCTCCGCAGAAGCGCCGCATCTGGGTACCAAATGGTGCTGTCACTCGGGCTCCATACGCCCAAACTTCTCCAGGCTTCGCTCACCGCCCACCCAACCCTGCTCAGCTGAATGATCCAAGGGTTTCGATGGGGCAGCCAAGGCTAGGGCCTCCTCGTGTCGTCACATGCTACAAGTGCAAGCAGACGGGGCACTACGCCGACAAGTGCACGCAGAGGCAGCTACCTCCACCACCACCTCGTCCTAACACAAACCAGGCAATGGTGCACGCTCCCCCGCCTAAGGCCTTCAACTCCAACAACAGGCCTGTCGGGAGGACCGCAAGGGTGAATCATGTCAAGGTAGACAAAGCTGAGGAAGCTCCTGACGTCGTTCTCGGTACATTTCCCGTAAACTCTAATCCAGCTAAAGTGTTGTTGATACCGGAGCATCACATTCTTTTGTGTCAAAGATCTTTGCGACAGCAATTAAACTCCCTTTTGTTGGTTTGGGTTCGCCGCTAGTGATCAACTCCCCTGGAGCAACTATGCAAACGTCCAAGATCAGTCACAAAAATCAAATTCTAATTGGAGGCCACATATTCTTTGCTTCTCTCATACTTCTTGGCAATTCTGACATTGATGTCATTCTTGGTATGGATTGGCTGAAGGCCAATAAAGCAAGAATTGACTGTGCTCAAAAGTCAATAACTTTGTCCCACCCTTCTGGCCAGATAATCTATTCTCCACATGAATCAAGTTCGATTCAGCTATGCACCCTCAATGCAAAACCTCTACCTTCACTTGAAAATGTTCTGGTGGTTTGCCACTTCCCTGACGTCTTTCCAGAAGAGTTGCCAGGAATGCCTCCGGACAGAGCTGTTGAGTTCGTGATCGAACTTGAACCAGGTACTGCTCCAATCTCTATGCATCCCTACAAGATAGGAACTCCCGAGCTTAAGTTGTTGAAGGAACAAATTGATATGTACATGGAAAAAGGTTACATTCAACCTAGTTCCTCGGCTTGGGGTTGCCCAACTCTGTTCGTTGCGAAGAAGGATCAAACAAAGAGACTCGTTGTTGACTATCGTCCTCTTAACGAGAAGACCATCAAAAACAAGTATCCAATTCCTCGCATCGATGATATTTTTGATCAACTTGCTGGAGCCTCAATATTCTCCAAGTTGGACTTGAAAATGGGTTACCATCAAATAAAGATCAGAAAAGAGGATATTCCAAAGACAGCCTTCACCACTCGCTACGGTCTACATGAATTCACCGTCATGTCCTTTGGTCTCACCAATGCACCGGCAACCTTCTCTCGACTAATGAATTCTGTCTTCCATGAATACCTCGACAAGTTCGTTGTGGTATATCTTGATGACATTCTTGTCTACTCAAAATCCGAGGAAGAGCATGAAGAACATCTTCGTCTAACTCTTATGAAGCTGCGCGAAAATCGTCTTTATGCCAAATTCTCCAAATGTGAGTTCTGGATTTCAGAAGTTGCTTACCTTGGTCATGTCATCTCTGCCAAGGGCATAGCCATTGATCCAGAAAAGGTTAAAGCAATTGTTGATTGGAAACCTCCAAAGACGGTGAAGCAAGTAAGAAGTTTTCTTGGCTTGGCTATCTATTGTCGTCGCTTCGTCCCAAACTTCTCCAAGATTGCCAAACCTGTCACTGACCTCACAAAGAAGGACAAGAAGTTCGTCTGGTCTCCACAATGTGATGAAAGCTTCAATCTCCTGAAGACTAAACTCACTTCTACACCAGTTATGGTTGGCCCAGATCCTTCCAAACCTTTCCAAATATTCTGTGACGCTTCTCTCCAAGGTCTAGGTGCAGTTCTCATGCAAGAACGTCAAGTTGTGGCTTATGCTTCACGTCAGTTGAACACACATGAGCTCAATTATCCCACTCATGACCTTGAACTTGCAGCAGTTGTGTTTGCCCTCAAGAAATGGAGACAATACTTGTTGGGTAATCGCACTGAAATCTTTTCCGATCATAAGAGTCTGAAGTACATCTTCACTCAACCAGATCTAAACCTCAGACAAAGGAGATGGATTGAAAAGATTAAAGACTTTGATCTTACCATTTCTTATACTCCAGGCAAGGCTAATGTTATGGCCGATGCTCTCAGTCGCAAGTCGTATTGCAATAATCTCATGATCATGGAAAGCCAACCTCCTCTTCATGAAGAATTCCAGAAGTTGAACCTTGGTCTTGTTCCTCAAGGCTATCTTGCAAACTTGACAGCCAGTCCAACTCTTGAGGACAAGATTCGTTCTGAACAACTTCGTGATGCTGAAATCAAGAAGATTGTAGAACACATAAAAGCAGGCAATGAGAAATTTGAATGCTTCTCAATTGATGACAAGGGAACTCTGTTCTTCAAAGGACGCATTGCATTTCCTCAAATCCAAAGTCTCAAAGATGTCATTCTCAAGGAGGCTCATGAAACTCCTCTTTCCATACACCCTGGAAGTACAAAGATGTACCAGGATCTCAAGACACTGTATTGGTGTCCTAGCATGAAACGTGAAATTGCCCAATACGTTTCTGAATGCGACGTTTGTCAACGTGTCAAGGCAGTTCATCAGAAAACAGCCGGTCTTCTCCAACCTCTAAAAATCCCTGAGTGGAAGTGGGACATGATTGAAATGGACTTCGTCACTGGTTTTCCAAAGTCCAAGAGGGGCAACGATGCAATCTTCGTTGTCATTGATCGACTCACTAAAGTAGCTCACTTCCTTCCTGTCAAAGAGACAATCTCAGCTAGTCAGTTAGCAGAGCTCTACAAAGCAAAGATTGTTCCTTTTCATGGTGTTCCATTGGAAATAAGCTCAGACCGTGGAAGCATCTTCACTTCTCATTTCTGGAAAAGTTTTCAAGAAGCCTTGGGCACAAAGCTTCTGTTCAGCACAGCCTACCATCCTCAGTCTCAAGGGCAAGTCGAAAGAGTCAATCAGATTCTCGAGGATATGCTAAGAGCATGTGGTCTCTCTTTTGGCATGAAATGGGAGGAATGTCTTCCATATGCTGAATTCTCCTACAACAACAGCTTCCAGGCAAGCCTAGGCATGGCACCATTTGAGGCTCTCTATGGCCGCAGATGCAGGAGTCCAATCAATTGGTCTGGAGCTGGTGAACGTTCACTCTTAGGACCTGACATTGTTATCGAGGCCGAAGAGAAAGTTCGCATCATTCGTGACAATCTGAGGATTGCTCAATCTCGTCAGAAAAGCTACTATGACAGCAAACACAGGGACATGGTCTATGCAGCTGGAGACAAAGCATATCTCCGTGTAACTCCCCTCAGAGGCACTCATCGTTTTGGTGTCAAAGTAAAGCTTGCACCAATATATATTGGTCCCTTCAACATTCTCTCAAGGCGTGCAGAAAATGCCTATCGTCTTGAACTTCCAGAAAAGCTATCCAAGGTGCACGATGTGTTTCACGTGTCACAGCTCAAGAGGTGCTTCAAAGATCCAGGTCGTGCAGTTGATCATGATTCAATTGAACTGCAAGAAGATCTCTCTTATGAAGAGCATCTTGTTCGCATTCTCGATGAGACCGAGCGCAAAACTCGCAACAAGAGCACCAAGTTCTTAAAAGTGCAGTGGTCCCATCATTCCGATAAAGAGGCAACGTGGGAGACCGAAGAGGATCTTCGCAAGAAGTATCCGGACCTTTTCTCTTCTCAGTAGGAATCTCGGGGCGCGATTCCTTCAAGGGGGGGCGTTTTGTAACATCCCAAGTATGAAAAACAACCTTAGAATGCTTGCTTCTTGTTTAAATTTCAGTTTGCATCATTCCATCATAAGCATTGCATTTGTTTTCACTTGTTTTCCATTTGAATTTCAAACCAAATTTCAAATCCTTGTTTCATACTTGTTCTGTTACAACCTTTCCAAATAAAAATTTTAAAATCAAACCATTTATTTGTTTCCATTAAACTTGATTTTTCACACTATTAACTTGCTTAAGTTTCAATATTTCAATTATTGCCAAATTCAATCAAATTCATTTAAAATTCAAAGAGCAGCAAAATTTCAAATTTTGGAAAACAAAAGTTTGCACAACTGGGCATTTGCAATAAGGAATCTATAAAAAATTACCACCAAAATTTTTGAAACCCCAAAACCCTTTCTTTCTTCTCTTTTTCTTTTCTGCAAAAAAAAAGAGAAAAAGAAATAAAAACAGAAAAATGGGCTGGGGGAGGCAGACCAGCCCAGCCCACCTTCCACCCCAGCCAGCGCGCGCGGCACACCTACCTTTCTCCTTCCTCCGTACAGCTGACGCAAGCAGAGCGCACCACCGCACCCCCCCTCTCTACCTGCTCCCTTTCCCTCCTCCTATTTCTACCCCGAGAGCACCAAACCCTAGCCATCCCTCCTCTCTTCCTCCCTGCGCCGCCACCTCCATTTCTCCCTCTCGATTTCCCCTCCTTTTCCTTCCGTTTCTTTCTGAATTTTTCTGAACTTTCTGACGAGCTGCCATGGCCGGAGCTTGATGGGGTTGGCGTAGGGGTTGTGGTCGTCGTCGAGTCCGCACGAGCACGGTAACGGGACCGTGGTCGTCCCCTCTCCCTCCTCGCTTCCTCGACCAGGCCCGGGAGGCGCTCGATCGCCACCACCGCATCGTCCACGCCGCCGGTCACCGCCACCTCGTCGAGCCTCCTCCTCCTCGACTCCCCCACGGTGAGCACGTCGTCCTCCTCCTTACCCTCTGCATCCGCGGCCAGCACGCACACCACGCGCTCACTGCACGCATCTACGCGCACACGCTAGGCCGCAGCAGAGCTCGTCGCCGGCGTCCACCGTCCTCCCTGGAAAGTTCAGTTAACTGAATTTTTCAGTTAACTTATGAAGCAGCACCTCAAAACCCCACCTTCCTCTGTTCTGTCACGAAACAAACAGCAGCGCAGTGGCACACGCGCTGCGCACGCACGCCCACGTCGCGGGTTCGAGCCCCCCGCGCGCAACCCTTTTTAGGGATTATTTCCCGCGGGAGGCCCACCTGCCAGTGACCCTGGAGGCCACCTCCACTTCCACACACGCCATGCAAGCGCCACGGTGGCCAGGGCCCCTTGTCAGTGGCTCAGGCTGGGCCACTGCAAGGTGAAAACCATTTCTGGCCCTTTTCTTTTACTATCAAGTCCCTGTATTTTTACAGATTGGTCCCTGTATTTCAAACTCACATAAATCCCTCATTTTGAATACAAATTCAACATGTTAAATATGTTTTCCATACCAAATTCAATTCTCTACATGCTAAAACCATTTGTATACTGTTTTGAACATTTCAAATGGTTTCAAAAATTCAAATTCAAACAACTCTTTCAAATTTGGTCAAATTCATAACTAATTCAAATTTAATTCAAATGGCACATGTAAAATATGTTTTCCATGCAAAATTGAACAAGCTTTCCAAATATAAACTTTGTTTCCTGTTTTGAATAATTAAAATTGGTTAAATAATTTAAATCTTGTTTAAATCATTTAAAATTGCTAAATTAATAACTTGGTCAAACTAAATTCTTTTTGAACATATAAAATATGTTTTCCATTCCATTTATCATGAACTTTGCAAATATCAACTTTGTGTTCTGTTTTAGATGAATTAAATTGCTGAAAACAAATGTTTCTTTATTAATGCATTTAAAATTGTCAAATTAATAACTTGCTCATTTTAAATCCATTTTCAACGAATGAAATATGTTTTCCATCTAAAATTCTGTGTTCTTTCCAAATATGAATTTTGTTATCTATTTTGAACAATTAACATGGGTGAAAACAATAAATGGTTATGTAACTCATTTAAGAAGCCAAATTTCATAACTTAATAAATAAAATTCCAAAACTTGGTAAACAACATTTCAAATTGAAGCTATTGTTGTTTTCTTATTGTTTTCATCATCCATGCATCATTCTAATCAACTTTCACATGATGGTTATTTGTAGATCACCTAATTCAACTTTAATTCTTGGGCCTTTCTATATGCAACCCAAATTGCATATGGGCCCATTTAATTATGTTACCATGTCAACTAGCTTATCTTTGATGCACCAATTAAATTGCCATGCATCATCCCATGTTTGTGCATTATGCCATGTTATTGATTGTTCGTTTCTCTTCGTTGTTTGTTTTCTTCTTCCCGAATAGACGACGACGTTGAGACAGACGAGGTTTACGACACTACTTCAGAGGAGTTAGCCCAGTACCAGGCTACTGAGTTTGCAGGCAAGTATTCACTCAGCTGAACCATTGTGTCCTTTCCACACTGGATACTGATCCTTTCCGTTGTCTAATCTGCTAGCCTTAAGATTCGTTGCTTGTGTTCCGATCCTATCACATGTTATCCTGTAACCCTGATATAGCCTATCCTCCACCCCTATAACCCCGTTGCTTGTTGCCTGTGTCTTACTAGCATGCTTAGGGTTGTTTATGCTCGAGTCTGATGTCCGTTATTTCTGTTACCATATCTATTATGTTCCGGGGCTCGATGTTTAAACAACAACCTGTTAATGTATGAGGTAATGCTAATTTGATGATAAGGCACCGGCAGGAGGCCGGGTATGGTTTTGAGGCCTGCTAGTGTCGAACTCAGGAAAAGTTCTTGTCCTCTGGATCCATGTTGAGCGCGCTAACCGCATGTGGGAAGCGTGTATGGGCGCCCCCCCCCCCCCCCCCCCCCCGCAACTCTTATTTGATTTGCATCTCGTCCAAATTGCCACACTTAGTTCGGGCTTTCCATTTGATGCACGCATATGCAGGTACGAACCCTTGGCGCCAGGGTGGAACTTTTGTAGTCGGCATTTAGGGCGGCGTGGTCTTCCAGTGCTATGAGGGTCCCCCTTTTCTTCGTGGGGGCTCGATTAGCCGCGCACGCACAGCACGTGGTTCTTTGGGCTTGATGCGAAGAAGAGTTGGGTTGTGTTGAGTACCTCGCTTGGTGGGTTGATCCCCCGTCTGGCGGGATATTCTTACGTGTACGGCCAAATTGGTGCACCCCTGCAGGGTTAAATCTTCTCGAGAAGCCGTGTTGTCCGCGGTTATGGATGACTTGGTGATAGGGCTGGCTAACAAGGATTAGACAACTTACACCTAATCAATAATAAGTTGACTAGTAATAGGCATATTGCCACAATAACCTGAACCATCATTAATCCAACTGTGTGAGTTATCCTCGGATTGCTTCTTTGGATAAGGGGAGAGATCCAGGATGGGTTTGTTTGAGGTTAGTGGTAGTTGGTTCCGATGCGCTATCTTATCCCTTTCTTTTAACCGGATGTTGTAGCGTGTCTCTGTAGTTGGTTAGGGCAGCCCGCTGCCGCACCTTTGTATCACCTATCTTCCGTTGAACCCAAAGCATCTGTACTGGGTGTTGTCGGGTACACTTTGGTATCTTGTGCGTCTTGCTTGCCAGTACTCGTCTGTACTGACCCCTTTGGGGCTGCGTGTTCTGCAGACTACATTTCCGAGGATCCCCATGGTGGCTACTCCGTGGAGTATGACGAGGCTGCTGACGAGTAGATAGCGGACCCGGGCAAGATCCGAGACTTCGTGGATGGGCTCCGTTCTTTTGTTTCCGGCCTCTTAGGCCTATTTGGACCTTGTCTGTACTCAGACACTTTGGATGCTTCCGCTGTGATGTAATGATGACTTGTTGGGGCATGTGTCCTCTGCATGACTGTATTTGCTATCTCTGCTCTAGTGAGAGCTTTTGCCACTTATTTCTATTTCTTTGTGTCTTAGAGATTTGTTGTGATATCACTTGTTCAAATGCCGTTGACGTACCATGTGTGTATGTTATGAAGTACGTCAATGGAAGTATTCGGATTTCTATTGGATGGTTTCACAGACTATGAATAGTAGAGGATGGTTGTCACACGTTTACGTGTTGGCCTACTCATATTGAGATGCGGGTGCAGGTAGGCCCCGTAAGCCATTTATCTACTGTTTAGCGGGCTGTGAGTATCCTCTAAAAGTCCGGGTGCGACACCGACCACCGTGGTCTCCCAGCGGGGAAAGCGGAATGCTTGAAGTAGAAGTTGTTTGGTTCTCAAGAAACCCCCGAGGAAGATGTCGGCTTCAGCGCTCGGTGACCACCGTGATCTGCCGGCGAAAGCTTTGCTAAGCCCAAACACTTGTCGTGGTGCGACACTCGACGCGATAAGAGCAGGCGACGTCGCTCCCCCGTGCTTAAAGACGAGGAAGACCATCAGGAAAAGGCCTCAGAAGAAAAAAGCGGCCGCCGCCTCCGCCAGCGAGCCAGCACATCGGGTTCTGGACAAGTTACCCGACAAGTGGCGCCAACACCATGTTCTGGGCCAGCCGATGCTACCGCCTGACCTTGTCAAACTCTTGGCCGGGGACACGAGGAGCTGTCATGATAGTGTTCTGCAGAAGGAGAGGGAACTTATGCAGTCGAGTTCCCCCTCGTACCCGCTCCACGTGGTCAAGGTTCCCCTCGGCGTGGGCTTTGTGGAGAAATACCCCATAGAGCAGTTCTTTCTCGGGTTTGATGACATGTTCAACGTCTTTCATCTGAAACGGCTCTTCCCACCCTTCGTGCGTCTCGTGGCTCTCAAAATGGCGCACGATATCATCCAAGAGAGAACACCGGACATAGCCATAATGGACCCCTACTACATGCGTGAAAGCGTCTTGGCCAACCCACGGGACCGAGTGATTGCAACGAAGCATATGGAGGATTTCTTGGTGGCGAATCATACTAAGGAAACCTTCCTCATGCCATATTTCCTCGAGTAAGTTCACGATCGACCGCTAGCCATCGTTACATTCTTTAGTATATTTCCATCACTCTTTTGCGTGTGTGAGAAGATTAATCTGAGGATGGCGCATGGATTGTTTTGTGCAGAGACATGTATTGCGTCCTCTTGGCCATGCACCCGCGGCAGTCGCACGTTACTTATCTCGACTCGGGGAGTGCCAAGCCGAAGAACTACACCAACCTCAAGTCTGTTCTCGATGCAGCACTCACCGGATTCGCCGCCAGGGAAGGTCCCCTCAAGGTAAGGAAAGAAACCAGCCGAGGATGCCTCCGGTGCGTCCACACAACCACGTTTGCCTACATGAAGCAGTTGCACCCAGAGAGTGGGATGGACACCTGGTACACCATCCTTCATATGAGGGAGTTCGTGAAGGATGCAAACGACCTCTTGTTGCCATCTAGTCTCCAAAGACGGGGCATCGACATGGCGAACGCCCCTAGCGATACGGTGAGAAATGAGTTTCGTCACATCCAACGACAGATTGCCACAATAATCCATCACGATGTCGTCACTAAGGGTGGCCTCTTCTTTGCGGGTCACATACCACCGATGAATGACGAGATAGAAGCCCGCCTACAGCACTAGTAGAAAATAGGGCATTGAGCCAAGCACATTGGAACCGGATTGGATATAAACCGGTTCTAAAGGGTCTGTCCGCTGGGCCCCCTCCCTGCAGCAAATGGCCGCAAGGCCTTTAGGACCGGTTTGTGTTACAAGCCGGTCCTAAAGGCCTTGCAGCCATTTGCTGTAGGGAGGGGGCCCAGGGGACAGACCCTTTAGAACCGGTTTGTATCACAAACCGGTTCTAAAGGTTTTCTCATTTTTTGCAGCAACTGCGGGACCCGCTGTCAGACCCTTTAGCACCGGTTTGTAACACAAAACGGTCCTAAAGCCCTCCCCTAAATCCTATATTCCACCCCGAGCTCAGCTCCATTTTTTCCAGCTCGAGCTCAACTCCATTTTTGCTCTCTCCTTCCTCTTGTGAGCTCTAATCCATCCCCATTTTTCTCCACCATTTGTCAAGATTGTTGGTACCCATCGGTTCTACGGTTAGCATCAACATTCTCTCTTCCGGCATTGCAAGTTTTGCTCGTTTTCTTGCTCATTTCATTTTTGTTGTGCTAGCTAGGTGTTTGATGAAATGCCTAAGCTAGAGAGAGTTTATCATTTGTTATGTATACATATGCAATTTGAGCTCAAATTTAATTATGATTTGTGGTTTTTTTAGTGTCGCGCGCCTTGTCCCCTTCCTCACCGCTGTCGATCGCCCCGTCACCGACACAACCTTGGTGAGCCTATTGTTTTTTTTTTACCAAAACAAATTTTGATTTGTATGATTTACATATTTACTTGTATATAATTTTCTTATTATGTAAGATTTTTTTATATATATATATATAGCGCCATGGTTTTTATATCCGTCCCCGTTGGCCCTCGTCCAGTCTATGATTCGGATGTGGTATATTATCTTTTATAACTACATATCTATTTTCATTTCCTGATTATATGACAATTAATTACACCGACCAACTTGACATAGATATTTTTATCTAGGAGGTAGTGGAACCGGAAATGCCAATCGACCCTATTGTTGAGAAGTTACACTTAGTTGAACAAGAAAATGTTGTCTTGAAAGAAAGATTGAAAAAAACTGAAGAAATGTTGGAAAAAACTGAAAGAGAGAAGATGACCTTGGAAAAGGTTCTTGCCGGTGTCGTCGATGGTCACAAGAGCGAGATGGACGCAATGCGCCTGAAGATTAGAAAGATTAGAAAATATGCAATTAGTAAAGAGGCTTGGTATCATTATGTCGTCGGGTCAATTGTTACCTTTGTTGCGATTTTGATCACATTTGTTGTTGTTTTTAAATGCATTAATTAGAGAGAGTTTTTATGGATGGTTTCAGTGTGTATTTTTATGAGAACTATATATGTATGGTCACTACGCTACTTTGGTTTTAACGTGTGATGAACTTTTTGTATTAATTAATTAATTTAGTCATGATGATTTAGCATATATAATGGTTGTTGATAAATTTATATAATGCAGATGAACCAGCAATGGATGTACAATGATCGACGTCGTCCCGAATTCCTTAATGGCATGCATAGTTTTCTCAATGTGGCTGAGAAAAACAGGCAGAAATGATTTATTTTTTGTCCATGTAAAAAATGACAGAATAAGAGGAATTTTCCTAACTCAAGAACCATACACACCAACCTGTTGCAAGAAGACTTCATGCCCAGTTATTTTTGTTGGACCAAGCACGAAGAAAGAGGGGTTGTAATGGAAGACAATGAAGAAGAAGAGGATAATGATAATTATCCTATGTTCGGTCAACACGGTGATACTGAAATGGGGGAAGACGAGCCTGAACTTGAGGACATTGTTGATGAGTCTGATGATGATCTTCGTCAGGTCATTCGTGAAGAACAGATAAACTGCGGAAGTGAAAATGATAGGTTGAAGTTGGAGCGCATGTTATAAGACCACAAAAAATTGGTGTACCCAAATTGCGAAGATGGCCAGAAAAAGCTGGGCACCACCCTGGAATTGCTGCAATGGAAGGCAGAGAATGGAGTATCTGACAAGGGATTTAAAAAGCTGCTGAAAATAATGAAGAAGATGCTTCCAAGAGATAACGTGCTGCCCTGCAGTACATACGAAACAAAGAAGGTTGTCTGCCCTCTAGGATTGGAAGTGCATAAGATACATGCATGCATCAATGACTGCATCCTCTATCGCAGTCAGCACGAGAATTTAAATGCCTGCCCGGTATGCGGTGCATTTCGGTATAAGATCAGGCGAGATGACCCTGGTGATGTTGAGGGCGACGATCGCCCCAGGAAGAGGGTTCCTGCCAAGGTGATGTGGCATGCTCCTATAATACCACGGTTGAAACGTTTGTTCCGAAACAAAGAGCATGCCAAGTTGCTGCGATGGCACAAAGAAGACCGTAAGGAAGACGATATGCTGAGACACCCCGCTGATGGGTCGCAGTGGAGAAACATCGACGATAAGTACGAGGACTTTGCACGTGACGCAAGAAACTTAAGGTTTGGTCTAAGTACAGATGACCTGAATCAGTTTGGGGAGCAGAGTAGCAGTCATAGCACTTGGCCCGTGACTCTATGTATATATAACCTTCCTCCTTGGTTATGCATGAAGCGTAAGTTCATTATGATGCCAGTGCTTATCCCAGGCCCGTCGCAACCTGGCAACAACATTGATGTGTACCTGAGGCCACTGGTTGATGAACTTTTAGAGTTGTGGGCTGACGAAGGTGTACGTGTGTGGGACGAGTACAAACAAGAAGAATTTGACCTACGAGGGTTGCTGTTTGTAACCATCAATGATTGGCCCGCTCTTAGTAACATCTCAGGACAGTCAAACAAGGGATACAGCGCATGCACACACTGTTTAGGCGAGACTGAAAGTATACATATAGGCAAGATTGTGTACCCGGGGCATCGTCGATTTCTTCCAGACAGGCATCCCGTAAGAAAGAAAGGAAAGCATTTCAAAGGCGAGGCAGATACACGAAGGAAGCCAACCCTCCCTAAAGGTACTGATATATATGACATGGTCAAAGATATAAAAGTAATCTTTGGTAAGGGTCCTGGCGCACAATCTGTTCCGAATGACGCCGACAACCACGTAGCCATGTGGAAGAAGAAATCTATATTCTGGGAACTACCCTATTGGAAATTCCTAGAGGTTCGCTCTGCGATCGACGTGATGCAGGTGACGAAAAATATTTGCGTGAACCTGCTAAACTTATTGGGCGTGCATGGGAAGAAATCGAGAGATACACCAAAAGCATGGCTGCACCACCAACGTATGCACGAACGAGACGACCTGATGAATCCAGAGAATTTCAAAGGTTCTGCCAGCTACGCTCTTACCAAGGAAGAGAAGGAGATCTTTTTCCAAGTCCTGAGCAGTATCAAGGTCCCGTCTAGCTACTCGTCGAACATAAAAGGAATACTAAACCTGGAAGAGAAAAAGTTCCAAAACCTAAAGTCTCATGACTGCCACGTGATCATGACCTAGTTACTTCCGATTGCATTGAGGGGGCTTCTGCCAGAAAACGTGCGAGTACCCATTGTGAAGCTATGTGCATTCCTGAACGCAATTTCTCAGAAGGCCATCGATCCAGCAACTCTACCAAGTTTACAGAAGGACGTGGTCCAATGTCTGGTCAGCTTCGAGTTGGTGTTCCCACCAACCTTCTTCAATATTATGACGCACCTCATAGTTAACCTAGTCCAAGAGATTTCCGTTCTTTGTCCTGTATTCTTACACAATATGTTCCCCTTTGAGAGGTTCATGGGAGTCTTGAAGATTTATGTTAAAAACCGTGCTAGGCCAGAAGGAAGCATGGTCAGGGGCTATGGAACAGAGGAGGTCATTGAGTTTTGTGTTGACTTTATTCCTGACCTGAACCCGATCGGTGTTCCTCAGTCGCGCCATGAGGGGAGACTGCATGTCGAAGGCACGCTAGGAAAGAAATCAACAACATGTATAGACGAGCAATCTTTCACTCAAGCACACTACACAGTTCTAGTTAATTCCAGCTTGGCGGCTCCATATATCCAGGAACACAAGGATATTTTACGCTCGGAATATCCGGAGCAACCTGAAGATTTCATTGCTAAAGAACACGCGAAGACTTTTGGCGGTTGATTGCAAAGACGTCTCATTAATGACAACATTGTTGAAGATGAGCTATACTTGTTGGCCAAGCAACCATCTTCGACTGTATTGACCTTTAAAGGGTACGAGATAAATGGTAACATATTTTACACGGCAGACCAAGATAAAAAGAGCACCAACCAAAACAGTGGTGTCCGGTTTGATGCAAAAGACGACAACGGGCAAAGGGTCACATACTATGGTTATGTAACATCCCAAGTATGAAAATCATCCCCTTAGAATGTTTGTTGCATGTTTATTAAAGTACTGCACCATGTCATCATATTGTTTCCATGTTGGTTGCATTTGTTTCTTAATTGTTGCAATTGTTTTCCACTGTTTTCACAACTCAAATTCAAACCTTATTCAAACAATGGTTTCATACTTGCTCTGTTACAACATGTTGAATAAAAATCACAACTAAAAAACAACCCATTTGTTTCATGTTTTTCCATAGTGAACACTTGTGAAAATGATGTTTTAAATCAATTATTTATTTTTCCAAACACATTTTAAAATTCAACTCAAAGCACCCAAAACAGAATCATTTTGAAATTATGTTGATACCAAAACAAATCAATTCAAATTTCCTAATTACCTTAGGGGTTACCCTATTTTAGATGTTGGTTTTATTAATGATTATTAATAGTAACAATTTCACCCAAATTTGGTTTAAAGTTTAAAAAGCAATCAAACATTTAAACTTTTGAAAATAAAAGTTACCAACTGTTAGTATTTGGCCTAGAGAGCTTCCCTAATTTTTCTCAAATTTTTCACTAAACAAAAACCCATCTTTTCTTCCCAATTCCTTTTCAGCCAAAAAAAACAGAAGGAAAAAAAAATAAGGAGAAAAACTCTGCGCGCGCAGCAACTAACCTAGCTGGCCCAGCCCGTTTCCCTCTCTATCTCCCGCGCGCGCAAGCCCAGCCCGCCTAACCTTAACTTAACGCTTCAAAAAGCGTGCAGAACATCTCAGCAGCCTATAAAACACGCCCTAGGAGCCCCGCAGACCTAACCCTAGCCCCCTAGGTCCTGTTCCCCTCGCTCGCCGCCGCCAATCGCTTCTTCCCCGTCGAGATCCCCTCTCTGCAACTCCCTCCGGCGACCTCCCCCTCTGAATCTCTCGATGGCGCCGCCACCTCCCAACTCTACCTAGCCACCTACCACCTGAAATCGAAAGCTCTCTCTCCCCGCTTCCGTTTAAACACCTAAACAGCCCCGGTGACCGCGTGGATCCCCCCCGCCATCCTCGACCACGCCGCGGACGCCGCCGTCGTCAGCAGCTCTCTGCAACCGCGACGAACTCCCGGTGAGCCCCGCGATGTACCATCCCCTCTCGTTCATCTGTTGCGCCACCACAAGTCCGTGCACGTCCACCGCGTCCAACCACCCCCTCTGCAGCGAGCACGGCCGTTGTTCTCCCCGCCGGCGAGCCCTCGCTTCCGTCAGACGAGCAAGGTTTTGTTCGTCAGCAAAATTTCAGTAAACCACGCGTTGAAGAGATAACCTGACCGCGAGTGTTTCTCTGTCGAATCTGAAGAATTAGCGCAGTGGTTGCACTGCTCCTGCGCCTAGGGCTGGTCGCGGGTTCGAGCCCGCAGCGCCCCAATTTTTGTTGCCTTTTCCTTCCACCGCACGGAGGCCCACCAGCCAGTGACTGCCACGGCCACGCAAGCGTGCGCAGCGCCACGCTGGCCTCTGGCCCACGCGGCAGTGGCAGTGTGTAGACAGCAGGGCCGTAATAAAAGTTCCTGCGAATTTCTGTTATTTTCCAAAATCAATTTAAATAACAGATTTAAACATGGAATTTCAAACCTTAATAACTTTTAATCTAAAATTCCAATAAATAAAAGTTTTATATGTTTTCTGTTCCAAATTTCATAACCTTTCCAAATAATCTATTTGTGTACTGTTTTGAACTTTCAATTTTCAATTCAAATTTAAATTCAAATCATTCAATTGTATTTTGCCAAAATTCATAAGTAATTCATAATAAATCCAAATCATGCAACTAAAATATGTTTTCAATGCTATTTCAAATAACCTATTCAAATATAAATTTTGCTTCATGGTTTGAATAATTTAAATTGCCTAAATAATGTAATACTTGTTTAATTCATTTAAATTTGATAAAATCATAACTTGCTCAAAATAAAATATTTTTGAACATGCAAAATATGTTTCCAAACCATCAAAGTGTGAACTTTTCAAATATGAGATTGAAATTATGTTTTGAACAAAAAAAAATTCAATTAAATTCAAACTTGTTTTAAATTCATTTAAAACTTGTTTAATATTGTTTAATTCATAATTAAATAATCCAAATTCCAATTTCAATATTTGAAACATGTAATCCAACTAAAATTTGATGTTCTTTTCAAATATAAACTTTGTTATTTGTTTTGAACAATTTAAATGGTTGAAAACAACAAATACTTGTGTATCACCTTTAAGGCACCCAAAAATTCCCTAAATTAATAATAAAATTCTAAATTGCTACACCCTATTTTAATTTGATTCTAATGTTGTTATTTTGCTGTTTTCCCTTTTCGTGCATCATACTAAACCACTAGCACCTGTTGATTAGTTGGAAAACAAATAATCTAACCAAAATCCATGGGCTTTTCATATGCAACTCAACATTGCATATGTGTCCATTTAAATTGTGTTATCATATCAATTAGTTATTTTGATGCATCTATTAACTTGTCATGCATCATATTTGATTGTGCACTATGCCATGACAATGATTGTTTATATTTCTGCCTTGTTTGTTTGCTTCTTCTCGGAAAGACGACGACGTTGATACCGACGACCTTTACGACACCCCTTCTGAGGATCTAGCTCAGTACCCGGCTACTGGGTTTGCAGGCAAGTTATCACTCACATGAACCATTGTGTTCCTTTCAACATTTGGTTACCGATACTTTCCGTTGTCTATATTTGCTAGCCCTAAGTATCGTTGCTTCTGTTACGAACCTATCACATGATACCCTAAACCCTGATATTGCCACACCTCCAGTCCTAAAACCCCGTTGCTTGGGCCCGTGTCTTACTAGAATGCTTAGGGTTGTTTTGCTCGAGTCTGCTATCCGTTACTTTCTGTTATTATATTTGTTATATTCTGGGGCTCGATGTTAAACAACAATTTGTTAATTTGAGGTAATAATAATTTGCTGATAAGGCACCGGCAGGAGGCCCGGCGTGGTTTTGAGGCCTGCTAGTGTCGACCCTAATAGGAAAAGGGTCTTGTCTACTGATCCATGATGAGCGCACTATCCGCATGTGGGAAGCGTGTATGGGCGCCCCCCTCAATTTGACTCGATCCGCATCTCGTCCAAATCACCACACTTAGTTCGGGCTTTCCATTTGATGCACGCATATGCAGGTACGAACCCGAGGCCAGGGTGGAACTTTTGTAGTCGGCATTTAGGGCGGCGTGGTCTTCCAGTGCTATGAGGGTCCTCCTTTTCTTCGGGGGGCTCGATTAGCCGCGCACGCACAGCACGTGGTGCTTTGGGCTTGATGCGAAGAAGAGTTGAGTTGTGTTGAGTGCCCCGCTTGGTGGGAAAGGCCTTCCCATCTGGCGGGTTATTCTTACGTGTACGGCCAAATTGGTGCACCCCTGCAGGGATAAATCTTCTCGAGAAGTCGTGTTTTCCGCGGTTATGGTTGACTTGGTGAAAGTACTGGCTAACAAGTACTCAGAACAACTTACACCTAACTAATGATAACCTGACTAGTAATAGGCTTATTGACACAACAACTTGATCCATCATTAATCCAACTGTGTGAGTTATCCTCGGATTGCTTCTTGGGATAAGGGGCGGGATCCAGGATGGGTTTGATTGGTGGTTAGCTACAGTTGGTTACGATACGCTATCTCATCTCTTTCTGTTACACCGGCAGTTGTAGTATGTTCTGTAGATGGTTAGTGCAGCCAGTTGCAGCATCTTTCATACCCTTTTCTTCCGTTGATCCCAAGGCATCTGTGCTTGGTGTTGACGGGCTACACTTTGGTGAACTGTGAGTCTTGCTTGCCAGTACGTTGTTGTACTGACCCCTTTGGGGCTGTGGTTTACGCAGACTACGACTACGTCTACGATGACCACCAGGATGGCTACTTCATGGAGTTTGACGAGACTGCAGACGAGTAGATAGCTGGACCAGGGCTGGATCCAGGACCTACGTGGATGGGCTTCGTCTTCTTTATTTTTCTCCGGCTTCTTAAGCCTGTTGGATTTGTCTGTACCCAGACACCTTTGATTGCTTCCGCTGATGTAATGAATGTTATGTTGGGACATGTGTCCTCTGGATGATTGTATTTGCTATTTCTGCCTTAGTGAAGGCCATTTGCAACCTTATTTCAATCTTTTGTGTCTTAGAGGCATGTTGTGTTATCCTTTTGTTCAAAACCGTTGACGTACCATGTGTGTATGGTATGAAGTACGTCAATGGTAGTATCCTGATTTCTACGGGATAGTTTACATCGACGGTGAACAGTAACGGTTGGTTGTCGCACATAAGTGCTGGCCTACCCGTAAGGGGACGCGGGAGCCGTTAAGCCCCGTAATCCAACCAAAATACTGTTCAGTTCGTACGGTGAGTATCCTCTAGAAGTCCGGGTGCGACAAATGGTATCAGAGCCTGTCTGCCTGTAGGATCCCTTTTACTGGTCGCAGTTGAGTCTAGAAACTATTTTGTAGCTATATAGGAAAAATGAAGCGTGAGAGTAGGAATTCTGCCATTTTTCTTCTTTCCCCACCCACCCACCCTTTTCTGGTAAGGAAGTGCAACGTTGTTTTCTGTTCTCACCTAAACTTTCAAGTTAGGATTTCACGTGTTTTGGGTTCTCCGTAGTACCTCAGGACTTTTGGTCTCGTTTTCTCGATGTTGCTTCGATATCCTGTTCTTCTAAAGAACATTTCGTCCGTTGAAACCTTGCTGTTGTTTTCCACTTCATTTCTTCTACCGGAGTCTAATCAAAACCTCCCAAATCATCTGCAGATGGATCTCAGGTTCTTCCCGCAGGTGGTTCGGATGACTCGCTGTGAGAGCAACGCCGGTTATCCGGAGATGCTGAGAGACATGGTTACCTATCTAGGGTTCCATTGGGCACCAGAGTACCAGGTCTACAAGCAGCAGCGAGAGTTTGACCAGACCTACTACCGGGCTATCGTCTACATTCTGTCGGATGATGGCAGGAGCGTTGTCCACCGCTACGAGGCAGTAGGTTCCACAGTGGATATGGCCGTGCAGCAGGCAGCTTACGTGAGTCTCACCGTCCTCCATGCTGACTACTGGGGGTTTGACGATTCTATCTATCGCCACATCCCCCGTGGTTACATCACGTCGGCGGGAGTTCACTTCACTCTCCACGGCAATCTGGATACCTACGAGTCTGATAGCTCCAGGCTGCACACCACTGCTCAGTTCGTGAGGCACAGTGACGCAGTTGCTTCCACACTTTCTCAGGAGTTAGCCTCAGTCAGGGAGCAGCTCCACCTTGCTCTCACTCGTCTGGCGACGTACACCACAGACTTCGTTCGAGACGAGCGTTTTGCACGTTTCACTCAGCCAGCTGGTCTTCCGTTGCCAGATGCTGGAGGTTACGAGCCGATCAGAGGTCCACTTCTCGACCTCGGAGCTGGTTACACAGGGATTCCCCGCTTTGGAGCATAGGGAGACGACGCTTTCTACTTCACCACACCGAGAGTTGCTCTCAGAGCAGTTCCGCTCTACGTGGATTGTCGTCATACCTACTTCCGGGGGATTCCTCCTCACCGTATCTCTCGTCGTACTACTCGCCACCGTCCTGCGTGATGAGCATGGGAGTACCGATGTATCCATTCCTAGCTACGTTTAGTTATCCTTTGTATTTCGAACCATGTATTGGTGTGTTGGATATTCTGATGTATTGGAACATGTGATGATGTACCTGTTGGTTATCTATTCATGCGTCGGAATAATCTATCTTTCGGTTACCAAGTCTATCCTTTGCTGTTATTGTGCTAAAATGCATTTCTGTTCAGGATGCCTCCAACCAGGAACTCCCCGCTTGAACCACCTCCGCTCACGGAGCTGTTGACTCAGATGACTCAGGTCGTGGCTCAGATGGCCCAGATCCAGGCTAACCAGCACAACAACCAGAATGCTCCGCGAGTCAGCATCAAGGAGTTTCTGAGCATGGGGCCGAGAGCTTTCGTGGCAACACGTGAGCCTCTAGATGCTGATGACTGGATCAGGGAGATGAACAGGGCTCTGGAGATTGCTCATGTTGCTGAGGAAGATAAGGTCAAGTATGCCACCTACCTACTGAAGGGTCAGGCAGCTACCTGGTGGGAGAACTACCAGACCATGAGAGCTGGCTATCCTATCACCTGGGGTTATTTCAAGGATGACTTCCTGAAGCACCACATCCCAGATGGTCTCATGGAAAGGATGCGTGAGGAATTCTGCTCTCTCAAACAGGGCAAGCTGGACGTCCTCGGCTACCAGAACGAGTTCAATCGTCTCGCTCGATATGCCGGTGACGAGGTGTCCACTGAAGCCAAGAACATGGCAAGGTTCCGCCGAGGTTTTAACCGGGAACTGAAGTACGCTCTCACCAACATCAAGTGCAAGGACTTCGTGGAGCTCGTGAACACCGCGCTCAATGAGGAGAATGGGCGCAAGGCGTTCGAAGAGTCGCGCAAGCACTCGCGTGAGGGTGGTTCCTCCTCCAACATGACCACCCCTCCGCAGAAGCGCCGCATCTGGGTGCCAAACAGTGCTATCACTCGGGCTCCAAATGCCCAAGCTTCTCCAGGCTTTGGTCCCCGCCCGCCCAACCCATCTCAGATGCAGGGTCAGAGGTTTCCAATGGGGCAGCCAAGGCCAGCTCCTCCTCGTGTCGTCACTTGCTTCAAGTGCAAGGAGACTGGACACTATGCTGATAAGTGCACTCAGAGGCAGCTACCTCCACCACCTCCTCGCCCCAACACCAACCAGGCAATGGTTCGTGCTCCCCCGGCTAAAGCCTTCAACTCCAACAACAGGCCTGTCGGGAGGACCGCGAGGGTGAATCATATCAAGGCCGACAAAGCTGAGGAAGTTGCTGACGTCGTTCTCGGTACATTCCCCGTAAACTCTAACCCAGCTAAAGTGTTGTTTGATACCGGAGCATCGCATTCGTTCGTGTCAAAGATCTTTGCAACAGCAGTTAAACTACCTTTTGTTGGTTTGGGTTCCCCGCTAGTAGTAAACTCCCCTGGAGAAACTATGCAAACTTCCAAGATCAGTCACGAGAATCAGATCTTGATTGAAGGTCACATATTCCTTGCTTCCCTCATTCTTCTTGGCAATTCTGACATTGATGTCATCCTTGGCATGGATTGGTTGAAGGCCAATAAAGCTACGATTGATTGTGCTAAGAAGTCAATAACTCTGTTCCACCCTTCCGGCCAGATAGTCTATTCTCCAAGTGAATCAAGTTCTGTTCAGCTGTACACCCTGGATGCTAAACCTCTACCTCTGCTCGAAAATGTTCCGGTGGTTTGTGAATTCCCTGACGTCTTTCCAGAAGAGTTGCCAGGGATGCCTCCGGACAGAGCAGTTGAGTTCGTGATCGAGCTTGAACCAGGTACTGCACCAATCTCTAAGCATCCATACAAGATAGCTCCTCCTGAACTGAAATTGTTGAAGGAGCAAATCGATATGTACATGGAGAAAGGTTACATTCAGCCTAGTTCCTCCGCTTGGGGTTGCCCAACTCTGTTTGTTGCCAAGAAGGATCAAACAAAAAGACTCGTGGTTGACTATCGTCCTCTCAACGAGAAAACAATCAAGAACAAGTACCCAATTCCTCGTATCGATGATCTTTTTGATCAACTTGCTGGAGCCTCAATATTCTCAAAGTTGGACTTGAGGATGGGTTACCATCAAATAAAGATCAGAAAGGAAGATATTCCAAAAACAGCTTTCACCACTCGTTACGGTCTATATGAATACACCGTCATGTCCTTTGGTCTCACCAATGCACCGGCAACGTTCTCAAGACTCATGAATTCTGTCTTCCATGAATACGTCGACAAGTTCGTTGTGGTATATCTCGATGACATTCTAGTCTACTCAAAATCCGAGGAAGAGCATGGAGAACACCTTCATCTCACTCTCATGAAACTTCGCGAGCATCATCTATATGCCAAGTTCTCCAAATGTGAGTTCTGGATTCCAGAAGTTGCTTACCTTGGTCATGTCATCTCTGCCAAGGGCATAGCCATTGACCCGGAAAAGGTTAAGGCAATTGTTGATTGGAAACCCCCTAAGACGGTAAAACAAGTTAGAAGCTTTCTTGGCTTTGCTAGCTATTGTCGTCGTTTCGTCCAAAACTTCTCCAAGATTGCAAAACCTCTCACTGATCTCACAAAGAAGGACAAGAAGTTCGTTTGGACTCCACAGTGTGATGAGAGTTTCAATCTCCTCAAGACTAAACTCACTTCCACCCCAGTTCTGGTTGGCCCAGATACTACCAAACCTTTCCAGATATTCTGTGATGCATCTCTCCAAGGTCTAGGTGCAGTTCTTATGCAAGAACGTCAAGTTGTGGCTTATGCTTCACGTTAGTTGAACCCACATGAGCAAAACTATCCCACACATGATCTTGAGCTAGCAGCAGTTGTGTTTGCCCTCAAGAAATGGAGACAATACTTGTTGGGTAACAAAACTGAAATCTTTTCCGATCACAAGAGTCTGAAATACATCTTCACTCAACCAGATCTTAACCTCAGGCAAAGGAGATGGATTGAAAAGATTAAGGACTTTGATCTCACCATTTCTTACACTCCAGGCAAGGCTAATGTTATGGCCGATGCTCTCAGTCGCAAGTCCTATTGCAATAATCTCATGATCATGGAAAGCCAACCTCCACTTCATGAAGAATTCCAGAAGCTGAATCTTGGTCTTGTCCCTGAAGGATACCTTGCTAGCTTGACAGCCAGTCCAACTCTCGAGGACAAGATTCGTTCTGAACAACTTCGTGATACTGAAATCAAGAAGATGGTTGAGCACATCAAGGAAGGCAAGGAGAAATTCAAGTCCTTCTCAGTTGATGATAAAGGAACTGTGTTCTTTGAAGGACGCATTGCAGTTCCTCAAGTTCAAAGTCTAAAAGATATCATTCTCAAGGAGGCTCATGAAACTCCTCTCTCCATTCACCCTGGAAGTACAAAGATGTACCAGGATCTTAAGACTCTGTATTGGTGGCCTGGCATGAAACGTGAAATTGATCAATACGTTTCTGAATGCGACGTTTGTCAACGTGTTAAGGCAGTCCATCAGAAAACAGCAGGTCTACTCCAACCTTTGAAAATTCCTGAATGGAAGTGGGACATGATTGAAATGGACTTCGTTACTGGGTTTCCAAAGTCCAAAAAGGGCAACGATGCAATCTTCGTTGTTATTGATCGTCTCACTAAGGTAGCTCACTTCTTTGCTGTCAAGGAAACTATCTCAGCTAGCCAGTTAGCAGAGCTCTACACAGCAAAGATTGTTCCTCTTCATGGTGTTCCATTGGAAATAAGCTCAGACCGTGGAAGTATCTTCACTTCTCATTTCTGGAAGAGTTTTCAAGAAGCATTGGGCACCAAACTTCTGTTCAGCACAGCTTATCACCCTCAGTCTCAGGGGCAAGTCGAAAGAGTCAATCAGATTCTCGAGGATATGCTCAGAGCATGTGGTATCTCCTTTGGCATGAAATGGGAGGATTGCCTTCCATATGCTGAATTCTCCTACAACAACAGCTACCAGGCAAGCCTAGGCATGGCACCATTTGAGGCACTCTATGGCCGCAGATGCAGGAGTCCAATCAATTGGTCTGGAGCTGGTGAACGTTCACTCTTAGGCCCTGACATTGTTAAGGAAGCCGAGGAGAAAGTTCGTATCATTCGTGACAATCTCAGGATTGCTCAGTCTCGTCAGAAGAGCTATTATGATAGCAAGCACAGGGATATGATCTATGCACCTGGTGATAAGGCATATCTCCGTGTAACTCCCCTCAGAGGCACTCATCGTTTCGGTGTGAAAGGAAAGCTTGCACCAAGATACATTGGTCCTTTCAACATTCTCTCAAGGCGTGCAGAAAATGCTTATCGTCTTGAACTTCCAGAAAAGCTATCCAAGGTGCACGATGTGTTCCACGTGTCACAGCTCAAGAAGTGTTTCAAAGATCCAGATCGTGCAGTTGATCATGATTCCATTGAACTGCAAGATGATCTATCTTATGAGGAGCACCCTGTTCGTATTCTCGATGAGACCGAGCGTAAGACTCGCAACAAGAGCACAAAGTTCTTGAAAGTGCAGTGGTCGCATCATTCCGATAAAGAGGCAACGTGGGAGACCGAAGAGGATCTTCGCAAGAAGTATCTGGACCTTTTCATTTCTCAGTAGGAATCTCGGGGCGCGATTCCTTCAAGGGGGGCGTTTTGTAACATCCCAAGTATGAAAATCATCCCCTTAGAATGTTTGTTGCATGTTTATTAAAGTACTGCACCATGTCATCATATTGTTTCCATGTTGGTTGCATTTGTTTCTTAATTGTTGCAATTGTTTTCCACTGTTTTCACAACTCAAATTCAAACCTTATTCAAACAATGGTTTCATACTTGCTCTGTTACAACATGTTGAATAAAAATCACAACTAAAAAACAACCCATTTGTTTCATGTTTTTCCATAGTGAACACTTGTGAAAATGATGTTTTAAATCAATTATTTATTTTTCCAAACACATTTTAAAATTCAACTCAAAGCACCCAAAACAGAATCATTTTGAAATTATGTTGATACCAAAACAAATCAATTCAAATTGCCTAATTACCTTAGGGGTTACCCTATTTTAGATGTTGGTTTTATTAATGATTATTAATAGTAACAATTTCACCCAAATTTGGTTTAAATTTTAAAAAGCAATCAAACATTTAAACTTTTGAAAATAAAAGTTACCAACTGTTAGTATTTGGCCTAGAGAGCTTCCCTAATTTTTCTCAAATTTTTCACTAAACAAAAACCCATCTTTTCTTCCCAATTCCTTTTCAGCAAAAAAAAAAACAGAAGGAAAAAAAAATAAGGAGAAAAACTCTGCGCGCGCAGCAACTAACCTAGCTGGCCCAGCCCGTTTCCCTCTCTATCTCCCGCGCGCGCAAGCCCAGCCCGCCTAACCTTAACTTAACGCTTCAAAAAGCGTGCAGATCATCTGTTCGGAGTACGGCACCCCATCGGCCGGTGCCACCGCGACGGTGCCGCACTCCGACGGTGATCCGAGCTCCCAGCAGCCTATAAAACACGCCCTAGGAGCCCCGCAGACCTAACCCTAGCCCCCTAGGTCCTGTTCCCCTTGCTCGCCGCCGCCAATCGCTTCTTCCCCGTCGAGATCCCCTCTCTGCAACTCCCTCCGGCGACCTCCCCCTCTGAATCTCTCGATGGCGCCGCCACCACCCAACTCTACCTAGCCACCTACCACCTGAAATCGAAAGCTCTCTCTCCCCGCTTCCGTTTAAACACCTAAACAGCCCCGGTGACCGCGTGGATCCCCCCCCGCCATCCTCGACCACGCCGCGGACGCCGCCGTCGTCAGCAGCTCTCTGCAACCGCGACGAACTCCCGGTGAGCCCCGCGATGTACCATACCCTCTCGTTCATCTGTTGCGCCACCAAAAGTCCGTGCACGTCCACCGCGTCCAACCACCCCCTCTGCAGTGAGCACGGCCGCTGTTCTCCCCGCCGGCGAGCCCTCGCTTCCGTCAGACGAGCAAGGTTTTGTTCGTCAGCAAAAGTTCAGTAAACCACGCGTTGAAGAGATAACCTGACCGCGAGTGTTTCTCTGTCGAATCTGAAGAATTAGCGCAGTGGTTGCACTGCTCCTGCGCCTAGGGCTGGTCGCGGGTTCGAGCCCGCAGCGCCCCAATTTTTGTTGCCTTTTCCTTCCACCGCACGGAGGCCCACCAGCCAGTGACTGCCACGGCCACGCAAGCGTGCGCAGCGCCACGCTGGCCTCTGGCCCACGCGGCAGTGGCAGTGTGTAGACAGCAGGGCCGTAATAAAAGTTCCTGCGAATTTCTGTTATTTTCCAAAATCAATTTAAATAACAGATTTAAACATGGAATTTCAAACCTTAATAACTTTTAATCTAAAATTCCAATAAATAAAAGTTTTATATGTTTTCTGTTCCAAATTTCATAACCTTTCCAAATAATCTATTTGTGTACTGTTTTGAACTTTCAATTTGCAATTCAAATTTAAATTCAAATCATTCAATTGTATTTTGCCAAAAATCATAAGTAATTCATAATAAATCCAAATCATGCAACTAAAATATGTTTTCAATGCTATTTCAAATAACCTATTCAAATATAAATTTTGCTTCTTGGTTTGAATAATTTAAATTGCCTAAATAATTTAATACTTGTTTAATTCATTTAAATTTGATAAAATCATAACTTGCTCAAAATAAAATATTTTTGAACATGCAAAATATGTTTCCAAACCATCAAAGTGTGAACTTTTCAAATATGAGATTGAAATTATGTTTTGAACAAAAAAAATTCAATTAAATTCAAACTTGTTTTAAATTCATTTAAAACTTGTTTAATATTGTTTAATTCATAATTAAATAATCCAAATTCCAATTTCAATATTTGAAACATGTAATCCAACTAAAATTTGATGTTCTTTTCAAATATAAACTTTTTTATTTGTTTTGAACAATTTAAATGGTTGAAAACAACAAATACTTGTGTATCACCTTTAAGGCACCCAAAAATTCCCTAAATTAATAATAAAATTCTAAATTGCTACACCCTATTTTAATTTGATTCTAATGTTGTTATTTTGCTGTTTTCCCTTTTCGTGCATCATACTAAACCACTAGCACCTGTTGATTAGTTGGAAAACAAATAATCTAACCAAAATCCATGGGCTTTTCATATGCAACTCAACATTGCATATGTGTCCATTTAAATTGTGTTATCATATCAATTAGTTATTTTGATGCATCTATTAACTTGTCATGCATCATATTTGATTGTGCACTATGCCATGACAATGATTGTTTATATTTCTGCCTTGTTTGTTTGCTTCTTCTCGGAAAGACGACGACGTTGATACCGACGACCTTTACGACACCCCTTCTGAGGATCTAGCTCAGTACCCGGCTACTGGGTTTGCAGGCAAGTTATCACTCACATGAACCATTGTGTTACTTTCAACATTTGGTTACCGATACTTTCCGTTGTCTATATTTGCTAGCCCTAAGTATCGTTGCTTCTGTTACGAACCTATCACATGATACCCTAAACCCTGATATTGCCACACCTCCAGTCCTAAAACCCCGTTGCTTGGGCCCGTGTCTTACTAGCATGCTTAGGGTTGTTTTGCTCGAGTCTGCTATCCGTTACTTTCTGTTATTATATCTGTTATATTCTGGGGCTCGATGTTAAACAACAATTTGTTAATTTGAGGTAATAATAATTTGTTGATAAGGCACCGGCAGGAGGCCCGGCGTGGTTTTGAGGCGTGTTAGTGTCGACCCTAATAGGAAAAGGGTCTTGTCTACTGATCCATGATGAGCGCACTATCCGCATGTGGGAAGCGTGTATGGGCGCCCCCCTCAATTTGACTCGATCCGCATCTCGTCCAAATCACCACACTTAGTTCGGGCTTTCCATTTGATGCACGCATATGCAGGTACGAACCCGAGGCTAGGGTGGAACTTTTGTAGTCGGCATTTAGGGCGCCGTGGTCTTCCAGTGCTATGAGGGTCCTCCTTTTCTTCGGGGGGCTCGATTAGCCGCGCACGCACAACACGTGGTGCTTTGGGCTTGATGCAAAGAAGAGTTGAGTTGTGTTGAGTGCCCCGCTTGGTGGGAAAGGCCTTCCCATCTGGCGGGTTATTCTTACGTGTACGGCCAAATTGGTGCACCCCTGCAGGGATAAATCTTCTCGAGAAGCCGTGTTTTCCGCGGTTATGGTTGACTTGGTGAAAGTACTGGCTAACAAGTACTCAGAACAACTTACACCTAACTAATGATAACCTGACTAGTAATAGGCTTATTGACACAACAACTTGATCCATCATTAATCCAACTGTGTGAGTTATCCTCGGATTGCTTCTTTGGATAAGGGGCGGGATCCAGGATGGGTTTGATTGGTGGTTAGCTACAGTTGGTTACGATACGCTATCTCATCTCTTTCTGTTACACCGGCAGTTTTAGTATGTTCTGTAGATGGTTAGTGCAGCCAGTTGCAGCATCTTTCATACCCTTTTCTTCCATTGATCCCAAGGCATCTGTGCTTGGTGTTGACGGGCTACACTTTGGTGAACTGTGAGTCTTGCTTGCCAGTACGTTGTTGTACTGACACCTTTGGGGTTGTGGTTTACGCAGACTACGACTACGTCTACGATGACCACCAGGATGGCTACTTCGTGGAGTTTGACGAGACTGCAGACGAGTAGATAGCTGGACCAGGGCTGGATCCAGGACCTACGTGGATGGGCTTCGTCTTCTTTATTTTTCTCCGGCTTCTTAAGCCTGTTGGATTTGTCTGTACCCAGACACCTTTGATTGCTTCCGCTGATGTAATGAATGTTATGTTGGGACATGTGTCCTCTGGATGATTGTATTTGCTATTTCTGCCTTAGTGAAGGCCATTTGCAACCTTATTTCAATCTTTTGTGTCTTAGAGGCATGTTGTGTTATCCTTTTGTTCAAAACCGTTGACGTACCATGTGTGTATGGTATGAAGTACGTCAATGGTAGTATCCTGATTTCTACGGGATAGTTTACATCGACGGTGAACAGTAACGGTTGGTTGTCGCACATAAGTGATGGCCTACCCGTAAGGGGACGCGGGAGCCGTTAAGCCCCGTAATCCAACCAAAATACTGTTCAGTTCGTACGGTGAGTATCCTCTAGAAGTCCGGGTGCGACAGGTTACATAGAGCAGATATGGGAACTTGACTACGGACCTTCCTTTAAGGTCCCTTTGTTCTGGTGCAAATGGTTCAACCTGTCAGGCGTGAAGGTAGACCCGAAGTACGGAATGAAAACAGTGGATCAGAAGAATCTTGGGTACAGCAATGATCAATTCGTCCTAGCCAATGATGTGGCTCAGGTTTTCTATGTGAAGGACATGTCTAGCAGACCAAGAAAAGGAAAAGATAAGGAAGCGAATACATCAGACGATGAGCCAAGGCACCACATAGTTCTTTCAGGGAAAAGAAACATCGTGGGAGTTGAGGAAAAGACAGACATGTCAGAAGATTACAATAAATTTGATGAAATTCCTCCCTTCAAAGTCAAAGATGATCCAAGCATTCAGTTAAATGATGAAGATGTTCCATGGTTACGGCGCAATCAGAAGAAAGGCAAGAGGAAAAATAGAAACGAATCATCCCTTTAGTCCCGGTTGGGGACACCAACCGGGACTAAATGGGTTAGGGTTTCGTTTGGACCAATCAGATATAATCACATGGATCGTGTGTTTCTTTCAAGCGCTTGTGAGTCGTTGGATCCGGGGTGTGTTTATTTCGAGCTGTTGTGAGCCGTTCGATCAGGGCTACGGTGTGTTTCTTTCGAGCAGTTGTGAGCCATTGGATGAGGGTGTTTCTTAACCGTTGGATCAAAACCCTAGCTCAACACTTTGTGAGCCAGAGGACCCTATATATAGCCCACCTTCATACACCGGTCAGTTCAACGAGCAAATACAAAACATCCGGATTCGCCATCATACGTCCTGCCGTGCATTTGGTATGCATATATGCACCCAGTAGCCACGGTAGGGTTGTATGATGGCGATACCGATTGTTTTGTTCTACACCACCCCCTTTAAGGTTTGATACATCATATATTCAGTTCATCGAGCAAATACAAGACATCCGGATTCGCCATCATACGTCCTGCCGTGCATTTGGTATGCATATATGCACCCAGTAGACACGGTGGGGCTGTATGATGGCGATACCGATTGTTTTGTTCTACACCCTTCTTTAAGGTTTGATACATCATATATTCAGTTCATCGAGCAAATACAAGACATCCGGATTCGCCATCATACGTCCTGCCGTGCATTTGGTATGCATATATGCACCCAGTAGACACGGTGGGGCTGTATGATGGCGATACCGTTTGTTTTGTTCTACATCCCCCTTTAAGGTTTGATACATCATATATTCAGTTCATCGAGCAAATACAAAACATCCGGATTCGCCATCATACGTCCTGCCGTGCATTTGGTATGCATATATGCACCCAGTAGACACGGTAGGGCTGTATGATGGCGATACCGATTGTTTTGTTCTACACCCCCTTTAAGGTTTGATACATCATATATTCAGTTCATCGAGCAAATACAAAACATCCGGATTCGCCATCATACGTCCTGTCGTGCATTTGATATGCATATATGCACCCAGTAGACACGGTGGGGCTGTATGATGGCGATATCGATTGTTTTGTTCTACACCCCCTTTTAAGGTTTGATACATCATATATTCAGTTCATCGAGCAAATACAAAACAGCCGGATTGGCCATCATACAAAATATAAATATGTTGTTATAATATTTGATTTTACAATTTTTTGAGTCTACTTTGATTTTATAAATAAATGTAAAAGAAAACAGAAAAGGGAAACAAAAAAGAAAAATAAAAGAAGAAAAATAAAAGAAGAAACAGGAAAAAGAAAAAGGAAACAAAAAAATTTCTTTATATTTTCAAATTAGTTTGATAAATACCTTATTTTTTATTTTTTTTATTGTTTTAAAAGACATTTAGACAATTTTTACACAAAATATGAGAAAATATAAATATGTTGTTATAATATTTGATTTTACAAATTTTTTAGTCTACTTTGATTTTATAAATAAATGTAAAACAAAACAGAAAAGGGAAACAAAAAAGAAAAAGAAAAGAAGAAAAATAAAAGAAGAAACAGGAAAAAGAAAAAGGAAACAAAAAAATTTCTTTATATTTTCAAATTAGTTTGATAAATACCTTATTTTTTATTTTTTTTATTGTTTTAAAAGACATTTAGACAATTTTTACACAAAATATGAGAAAATATAAATATATTGTTATAATATTTGATTTTACAATTTTTTTAGTCCACTTTGATTTTATAAATAAATGTAAAAGAAAACAGAAAAGGGAAACAAAAAAGAAAAATAAAAGAAGAAACGTGAAAAAGAAAAAGGAAACAAAAAAATTCTTTATATTTTCAAATTAGTTTGATAAATACCTTATTTTTTATTTTTTTATTGTTTTAAAAGACATTTAGACAATTTTTACACAAAATATGAGAAAATATAAATATGTTTTTATAAAAATTTGATTTTACAATTTTTTAGTCTACTTTGATTTTGTAAATAAATGTAAAAGAAAACAGAAAAGGGAAACAAAAAAGAAAAATAAAAGAAGAAACAGGAAAAAGAAAAAGAAAACATAAAAAAGAAAAAAAAAAGAAAAAATGGCCCTGTACAGGACCTTTAGCACCGGTTTGTGTTAACAACAGGTGCTAAAGCCCCTTTCGCACCGATTGTTAATACAAACCGGTGCTAAAGGTCTATACAGGGGGCGCGCAGACTGAAAGTGGTCCCTGTACAGACCCTTTAGCACCGGTTTGTGTTAACAACCGGTGCGAAAGGGGCTTTAGCACCGGTTGTTAACACAAACCAGTGCTAAAGGTCCTGTACAGGGGAAGTTATCGGGGACTTAGCGGAATTTTTTCACTTCATTCTTCGCGCGCGTCCTATCTGCTTCTTCTACGGCGAAGCCCTGCTCCGGCGAAGCGCTGCTTATCTTCTCGCCGCCGTCGCCGTCAACTCCTCGTCGCCGTCCGCCTCGCCGCCCCGGGCGCGCCCCGACGCCGCGCCGCCTCCCTCTGCCTCCCACCGCCGACCTGAAGCCGCGCGCGCGCCTCCCCACCGCGGCCCCGCCTCCGCCCGTCGCCGCCCAGACACGGCCCCGACGCCGCCGCGGCCTCTGCCTCCCCATCGCGTGCCTCCCTCTGCCTCCCACCGCGCGCCGCCCCGCCTCCGGCCGCCCCCAAGCAGTGACGTACACGTGACGTCACCCCCAACAGTGAGTTTTTTTTTGTTGTAGTTCTAATTAGAATTAGAATTATAATTTGTAGTTAGAATTAGAATTAGAATTAGAATAGAATTAGATTTAGAATTAGAATTAGCTATAATTAGAATTTTTAAAATTAGAAAAATATTTGGACATATAAATTTGAAATATATTAGCTAGAATTAGAATTTTTAGTAATTATAATTAGCTAGACTTAGAGAATTTTTTCTGTTTAAATTTAAAATATACCACATTCTCTATATAAATAACCGATGAAATAATTTCGCTAAGTGTCCGATGAAATAATTTTGCTAAGTGTCCGATGAAATAATTTGGCTAAGTGTCCCATGAAATAATTTCGCTAAGTGTCCGATGAAATAATTTCGCTAAGTGTCCGATGAAATAATTTCGCTAAGTGTCCGATGAAATAATTTCGCTAAGTGTCCGATGAAATAATTTCGCTAAGTGTCCGATGAAATAATTTCGCTAAGTGTCCGATGAAATAATTTCGCTAAGTGTCCGATGAAATAATTTTGCTAAGTGTCCGATGAAATAATTTCGCTAAGTGTCCGATGAAATATTTTCGCTAAGTGTCCGATGAAATAATTTCGCTAAGTGTCCGATGAAATAATTTCGCTAAGTGTCCGATGAATTAATTTCGCTAAGTGTCCGATGAAATAATTTCGCTAAGTGTCCGATGAAATAATTTCGCTAAGTGTCCGATAAAATAATTTCGCTAAGTGTCCGATGAAATAATTTCGCTAAGTGTCCGATGAAATAATTTTGCTAAGTGTCCGATGAAATAATTTCGCTAAGTGTTTCTTCATTTTATAAATTTTACTAGCAGGTGTTGAGTTATGGATCCCCAAGAACCTGCACATGATCCGCACGCCGATCAGCTCGAGGGAATGGGTGAGGCGGAGAAGGAAAGATACATGTGCCAGATGATTTTTGAAGATGCAACGGCCATATATCATGATCACGACGGTGGACAGGCGTTTAGCAATCAATTTTTGAACGACTCCGGTGACGGAGCTGAGAATATAGAAGATGTAGTAGATGATGACGACGACAACGTCGAGGATGCAGAAGTGCCCTCCAGATCAAACTCTGCCAATGTATATCTCAAGTCACTGTTGACGCAACAATTAATTTGTATTGCACTTACTAACGAATCATTATTTTCCCGTTTAGGAGCCCTCCGGAACAGCTAGCGCAAGTACTGAAACAAAGTCGAAACGAGGCCCGGCCGCAAGGTTGAAAGATACCGCAAGGTTCTCGATCGATACAGTTGCTGCTGATGGCAAACCACTGGAGCCCCCAGAAACTTATCGCAAATTCGTAAATCAGTGCGGAGTTGTTGTAAGAGACCTGGTCCCGATCAACTTAATAGAATGGAATAAGCCGAAGACCGGCGCCAACGTTGGAGCATCTTATGTCGATGAAAGATTGAAAAAAGTTCTTTGCGACACGGTCTAGCTAAATTTCAGCGTAGCGGAAGATAAGAAGAAGAAAGTCGAGGAGTGGGCTTTGAAGAAGATGGCCACACAATTTCAGAGGTGGAAGAAAGACCTGTGGAAGAAATATAAGGACGAAGATCCAGTTTTCACTGGGCACCTTGTCAAGATAAGAGACGCTTGGCCTGATTTTAAGGCGTAGAAGAAATCGGGTGTCTTTGCATCCCGATCAGCCACAAATAAGGAGAATGCGAAGAAGAAGAAATATCACCATATTTTGCGGTCAGGTGGCTACATGACTGCCCTGCCTAGGTGGCGACGCTATGAAGATGCGCTTCTGAAAAGAGGTATCATTCCACAGACACATGACTGGCCCGATAGGTCCAAGTTCTGGTTGTTCGTGCATGGGGCAACGTTGGACGCTGAGACTGGGATGATTGTTGCGGAGGGACCATGGTCGGAAAAAATAACAAAGGTCGTAGCAGAACTAGAGAAGGCAATAGAAGCTGTTCGAAAAGGAACTTTTGTTCCCTATAGAGAGAACGACGAGCTGACGAAGGCACTCGAGAACCCCGAAAAGTGGGGACGAACACGAGGCTTTGGAGCCACTACCCCGTGGAGCCAAGGGTTTCCAGCGGACCTTGGCACTTACAGAAGCCGTGGTAGAAGCAAGAAGAAGGCGCTGGAACGGATATCGACATTAGAAGAGAAGGTGGCGTTTCTCTTGAAGAAAGGGGGACACCCTGTACCTGACACTGAAGAGGAGGTATAACATCGTCCTGCACCTGATCAGCTGCAAATAGAAGACGATCCTGTAGCAGATGCCGTCCCATCTCAGCATAGAAGCAGCGTGGGTTCCACGCAGCTGCAGCTAGAAGACGGTCGTGCAGTCGAACCGTCGGCGCCTCACTACCCCATGGATGATATCACGGAGAAGACAAACTGTGAGATACATATGCCAATGGGGAACATATCCTTCAGGGTGGCGTCAGGCTATGCTTTACCGAATCAACCTGGAGCAACCTACCATGGTGGTCAGATTCCAGCATCCCATGCTCGTGTCGCGTTGTCAACAATTACGCCGGGATGCCATTCAATTGAGCTCCATATTCCTGGAGGTGAAGGCGAGAAGACACAGGGAGAAATAGAGCTTGGTATCATCTTGTGGAATAAGAAACACATCGTGTTTCCTAACGCGGCGGCAAGGCCACCGACTCCTCCAGGTACAAATGCACCACCTCCATCAATTACTAAATGTTGCACCAGATGTAAGCCTATTTTTAATAGTTTTTTCACTTTCGTACAGAGAATGCACGACCTCCAAGTCCACCCCCCAACGCACCTCCAAGTACACCCCACAACGAAGATTGGGAGCCCGAGGCCGAGGGTCCATTACCCGTGCACTCCCGTGATCCGACGGATGCGCCCACTACGGGTACGGCAAAGCGGAAGCTGCAGTTCAGAAGAAACGGGACTGCTCCCAAGAAGAGACAAAGGAAACCCAAGAAAGTCGAGACTCCCCCGAAGTTACCAGGCCTGATGACTCCGGAGGAACTAGCCGAGGCCGTGAAAGCCAAAAACAAAGCATGGTTCGCACGGTTTCCCCTGAAGCCCCCTCCAGACGTCTGGAAGGAAACTCTGAAGAACATCCCAAAGTGGAAAATTGAGCGCACCATCGACAACTTATATTATCCTGCACCGCCGCCACCACCGCCCCTTTCAGACTATGAACGGTACATTGAAAAGATGCACACCCCACAGATGAAGCAGGCGGAGCAGATGAAGCAGGCAGAGCAGACGAAATGCGGGAAACAAGTTCCCCAGCTCGGACAACAAGAAGCACGGTCAATTGCCCCGCTCAAGGTGTTATCTGACCAGGCTTCAGTGTCCGGTCCACGCATGGGCGACGTAGGTTACGCTATTGCTGATGTGGTATATAAATACAAGCCCGAGCACCCTCTGGTCGAAAATCCTACTGCTCTAACAACCCAACTACGGAATTTACATGATTGGTACTTGGAGGCCGCAAGGCAAAAGAGAGACTGTATCATGGCGGCAGTTCAGGATCAACACTACTTCACAGAGTACGGTGTGGAGCTTGGGTTCGATGAATTTTTCCAGATGTACAATCAACATGCCCTCGACAAGTCTATCCTCAGCTGCTACTGTTTGTAAGTGATTTATTTGTGTAATTTAATTATTTAGTTAAGCTCGCGTTCATTGCCCGTATAATTATCACTCACGACATTCTTTTTGTACGCTACTATGCAGAATGAAGATTCGTGAATGCAGGCTGGCAGGAATCTGGGACTTTGGGTTCATTGACCCGTATTCGTTTCATCAAGACACAATAGAAAAGTTCAACAAGGATACACCGGATGATTCGTTTCATCAAGACACAATAGAAAAGTACCAAAAAAGAAATACTTTGGCCCTACGGATTCAAGTGAGTGTTACTGTCTTGTAGACATTCCATTTTGCTTACCTGATGTTAAGTGTAATTGATGAGTATGCATGACTGCGTGTGTACATGTGCGCATGTCCCACTTCATATTGTTCATCATTAGAATCGAAAAAGGACAAGTAGAAGTCTGTGACTCGTTAACCTGGGACGCTGACACATGGAAGAGCGCGCGTCAGATGTTTCAAAGGTATATATATATCGGCCTCTTTCATTCATCGGCCTCTTTTTCGTTCATTTCCTGATATCAAGTAAGTAATAATTAACTCTTGTATTCATTTTTCTTTTGTCGGCCAAGGTTTGGCAAATGTTCATCAAGGAAGAACCCGTTACATGGGCAGACAAGCTCCACTTTCAGATTAACAAAGTAAGTAGTACTACGTACCCTGGTTTCAATACCATTACCATTCTCTTGATTATTATTAATTTGACTGAATTATATTCTCGTATATAGAGCGTCCCGCAACAACCAGAGGGAACTGATTATTGTGGATACTACGTTTGCGAGTTCATTCACAGGATTATCAATGAGAAATCCCGTACTTCCAGAAATCTAGAGGTACGTAACCGGATCTTCACAATTTTGTTTATGTTGCCATCAATTATGTTTAGTTTTGTTCATAACTTAATTGTTTTCATCTACTTCTTTTAAAGATGCAACGAAAGCGGGCGATGCTCAAACCAATCCAACGTTGCAAGGCAGTTGCAGAGGAATTGGCAGGATTTCTCCTCACGCAAGTCATAGATGAAGGCGGAGAATTTTTCCATCCTATGAACCAATAGCCAGCTCCCTTCTCTATGCAAGTATACAGCTATTGGAAACGAAGTTCAGATTATGTAATGCTCGGTCGAGTACTTCGTGTTACATGTATATATATATGTACTTTTATTTGGTGCATCAAAATTTAACCGCAAACACGGAATCGGAAACACTTAACCGCAAACACGGAATCGATGTTTTCGGATACGTATTTCCGATTACGTGTTTCCGATTCCGTGTTCGTAAAAAACGAAACACGGACACACGGAATCGGAAAGACGTAAACGGAAACACGTAAACGGAAACACTGAAAATACAGAACACGCCCTAAACCCTAAACCCTAAATACGGAATCGGAAACCCTGAAAAGAAAAGGAAAAAAAAGCTTTAGGACCGGTTGGTGTTACCAACCGGTTCTAAAGGTCCTCCGCCTGCGCGCGCCCTTCGGCGCCCACGTGGAGGCCTTTAGCACCGGTTTGTGACAGACCGGTTCTAAAGGGGGGGCCTTTAGTCCCGGATACGTAGCACCGGATTTGTATGCGGGTCCAAAGGCCCTTACAAACCGGTGTTAATGCCCTGTTCTCCACCAGTGGAGGCATACGGTGACAAGAAGCCATTCGACTCGCTAGACGGAATCCGCCCCTTCCCGCCAAAGCCGAATACTTAGAGTAAGAAAACTTATTTCTCGATCAGCCCATATACTTGTTGTGGCGGCCGAATCCTTGTTGCATATACTTGTTTCATATTTGAATTTGCTACGTTGTTGCATATACTTGTTGCATATATGATTTGGCTATTGATGTCTATTTTGTCTTGTCCAAATAATAGATGACGTTCTATGTCGTGTACCGGGCACATGTTCCCAGAGTATACGACGACTGGGAGGCTTTCCGGAGACAGGTGCACCGGTTCAGCGGCAATAGCTACAAGGGGTACACCACTATGGCGGAGGCACAAGCTCGATATGCGAGCTATCTAGCGGGAGAGACGTATCTAGCGGGCGAGATGAAAAGGAAGCGGATGAAGACCATCTTCGTCACGATGATGCTCATCGTTTCCGCGTTTCTATTATATCTTCTAGTTTAGATCGATCTCGATGTCTTTATCTTCCGACACTTTGTATCCAACACTTTGTATTCGCGGGTGATCGATGTCTTAGCTACTTGTTTTGTCTATGCTTCATTTCGATACTTTGTATTTGGGTTTGAGACTTTTTATATTCGTGTGTGATACATATGAGTATTAGCTACTTGTTTTGTGCCGTATACATTCTGTTTTTGTGACATATATATTCTTTTTTACTGCTATTTTCTGTAACAGTATAACCTGTAACAGTATAAAACCTGTATATACGGTTTTCTGTTTATTTTTTTAAAATATCAATACATAGCGCCGGCGCGCTGGGTGGACCTATCACCGGCGCGGTGCGCGCGCCGGGGCTAAGCCAGCAATACCCCCGGCGCCTTGGTCTAAAGCGTCGGCGCTAAACTTACCCCCGGCGCGCTAGAGCAGAGCGCCGGCGCTAAACGCATTACCCCGAGCGCGTGGGACAAGGGCGCCCGCAGTAGAGTTTTACCACCGGCGTGATCATCGCTGGCGCGCGCCAAGGCGCCGGCGGTAAGCCAAAACAGAGCGCCGGCTCTAGGGGTTTCCCTAGTAGTGATATAAGGAGTTTTGGATCAAGCAATGGCTATGGAAGCAACCTCACTTTTGGATTCTTCTTTGTACGCATCATCCCCGGACGGATACTCTTCTTGTGTCACCAACACAATCCTTGAAGATGGTTTCTTGTTGGAGGTGTTCTTCTTCAAGAAAGGCTTCTTGTGAGGAATCTTTGATTTATCATTGAGAAAAAGCTTACCTCCATTTCTTCTCTATTCTCATACGGACATTCACCGACAAAATGGAACTTGTGTTGACAATTGAAGCAAGTCCTCATTTTTTTAGGCTCCTTTCTTGTTACCACTTGATTTATATCTTTGTTCCATTTGATCCTTGGCTTTGTTCGGGTTCTTCCAGGAGGTCTTTGCCACAAAGGCCATGCAATCTCTATGAGTAGGCTTGAACTGTTCAGGGGCCAATGGGGTCACGTACTATTCCCTTCCTTGATCTTCTTTTTGTTCCACAACTTTGGCCTTCAAAGCAAGTGAGGATCCTTTGTGCATCCCAAGATCCCGAGCATGAGCATCTTTAGCATTCTTGGCAGCAACCTTGAAGGCTTGCATCTCTTGCATAACTTGGAGGTCATGAGATGGTAGTTGTGTTGTCCTTGGAGACTCTTCAAGTCGGTAGGATCAAATGGCATGAGGGCACACATATATTTCCATTTGGCCAAAGCATCATCCACCTATGTGGCACCAAGGTCTAAAGGTGGTGGCAATGGTCTTGAGTCTTTGATATACCCATGGTCTTCACCCTCTTCCATAAAGAACCCTTTGGCTTTGTTGCTGAAAGCATCATATCTATTCTTCCTCATGCTCTCATTTCCATCAAACACACACTGGAGAGAGCATCCCAAGCTTCTTTGGCGGTGGTGAAGTGGTTAATGTGGGTCAGATCTTTTTCTTCCAGAGCTTGGTGGATCATTTGAGGAGCGGTTGAATTTAGTTGACTATCAATCAATTATCTTATTATCAAGTTGATTGGATCCATGGGCTTGTATCTAACTTTAATGATTATCCAAAGCTCGATGGAGGCACTGTTCACATGAGATCTCATAGAAAATTTCCAATTAAAAAACAAAGATGCATTTAGCTTAGGTGGATCTTCTCTAAGATTAACAAGAGGATGAAAGATTGGTGGATTGGGAGAGTACCAATGAGGGACCTCATGTGACTCCCCCTTCCTGTTCTTAGTTTTATGGGAGACATCATTTTTATGTTGTTCATCCCCTTCCTTGTCCTCCGAGGTGGAATCCTCCGGAATAAAAGATGACACGGTGTCCTTGGCTTTCATGAGTTGTGCTATCATTTCACACAACTCATTCATTTAGACCTCTATGGAAGAAATCAATGATGTTTCCATGTTCTTCAGGTTCTCCATCGAAGCCGAAGTGTCATACATGCTATTCGTCTCCCAATCTCCATGGAACGCCTACGAGGATCAACATCCAGGGGTTCCTCCTCGTCATCCAACACAGGCTCCTCTATAGAGTAGAAGAAGAAAGGAATTCAGAACAGCGAGAAAAGAGAGCCAAAGTTGACTGCTAGCAAACAAAGAGGTGAACTCAATCACCTTCTTCATCTTCGGACCAATCCCGAATAGAGGCACCTGCTCGAGACTTACCGGGTTGAACGGCGTTGGGGATACACAAGGTATCCTGGGTGTCGTAGGTAGTCTTGTCATCCTCTTCTCGGTCCTTGGTCCAGTTGGTAGTGAGGATTTCGTTATCCTCTTCTCGCTGGCGTTTGATGTGCTGTTGATGCAAGCAGAGAGCACAGTGAGTTGAGTTCTCAGCTAAGTGTTTCTACTCGGAATAGCAGGCAAACACAAAGCATATTAAGCTAAGGAATTCTACCCGGGATAGCATGCAAACACAAAGCATATTAAGCTAAGGAATTCTACTCGGGATAGCATGCAAACACAAAGCATATTAAGCTAAGGAATTCTACTCGGGATAGCATGCAAACACAAAGCATATTCAGCTAAGTAATTCTACCCGGCACGGCATGCAAACACGAAGCATATGGAGCATAAGAGATAAGTATGAGGACCTACTCGGTACATCATGCAAATACAAAGCATACAAAGCTAATAGGCTACCCATTCGGTATCATAGTGCAAAAAGCATAGGCAGCAGAACACTAACCTGCTCGATGGGTTTGGTGCGGCTATACGGCACGAAGCCGTCCGCCCAGTTCTCGGTGAGCGAGGTCTGCATAATGGACCTGGCCCAGATGGCCACATAAGCTTTGCTGAGCTCGAAGGTCGTCGTCCCGGTACAATCCCGAGCACCTCCCATGTAGCACATCTTGTGTACTCGGTGTTGGAGCGGAAGTACCCGACGCGAGATCCAGCAGGTGATTGGATCGTCCTGGATGAGCCCTTCCTTCACCGGCTCGGTCAGACGCTGCCCGACCTGGAGGACGTCTGGCACGGTCCACTTCGGATCGTATCGCCAGTTCTGCCCGGTGGGCAGCTCCTTGACGAACAGAGGGAGACCTATCCGGTTTTCGATGGGCTTTCCCTTCTCGGCGGGTATGTTCTTCACGTACAGGAACCCGCGCTGCCATTTGCGCACGGTCTCCAGCCCGAGAACTCTCGGGTGGTGTCCGGTGCGGCGCTGCAGCATCATCGCGCTACCTGTCTGGGTCATCACGCGAGGGGCTGAGGTGTTGCCAGGATAAGGAACTTTTTGCCTGCGGAGAAAGAATTATCTCGCCCAGGTATGGATGGTTGGGTAGACACCCAGAAAGGCTTCACACACGGTGGCGTGTGTGGAGAGCATAACTATGGAGTTTGGTGGAAGGTGGTGAGGTTGAACGCTGAAATGGCGGAGGAAATCGGAGAAAAATTGGGAGACGGGAAGGCCGAAGCCGCGTTTGAAATGGGAAAGGAAGACAACATACTCATCCTTCTCGGGTTTCGGGATGAGCTCCGTGCCAGGAGGCCGGCAGACGACGCCGGGAGGGATGCGGCGGGTGTTGACCAACCATTGGCAATCTTCCGCGGTCACGTCCGAGCCCTCCTAGTCGGCTCGGGCGGGAATTGCGTCGTCTCCATGCGCCATGGATGCAGATGGCTGTCGGAGAGGAAGAGCTCGTGGATATTGAAGCTGATGGAGTTGCGCAGAGATTCGCGTCTCTCTCTCTGGCTGTGCGTGGGGCGGTGGCGCGGTAAGTGCTCGCGGTGGCGCAGTGAGTGCTCGCGGTGGCGATGTGCTCGGCGGCGGCGACAGAGGCGAGGAGAGAGCAAGATTGGGAAGGAACAGGAAAGAAGAATAGGTGGGCGGCGCGGGGTATTTATCTCTTCCCTGCGAACTGCCGTTACTGGTGGATTGATCGTGGGCATTGATCGTGCGGCGTGGATTAACTGTCCGTTAGAAACGCACACAGCGCGAAACGCGCGCGTAACGGGCGCAGTTAATCCCACGAACAGATCGTGGGATCTCGAGTACGGTTAGACATGACCTAACGGGCCGTGGGCCCTAGGCGCAGAGACAGGCGCGTGGCCTGCGGAGGCACCGAGGGGTCGTGGTTACTACTGCTTGGCACGTGGCCCACAACGACACGGAGAGATGGATTTGGTCTCATCCAGCGGGATCTTGTTCAGAATATCCCTAAGGGAATTTACACGGAGAGAAAGTGTTCTACTCGGAGTTGAAGAGATTCTTTCAATAACCACAGTGGGTGGTTCGAGTAGGAGGTTATGGGTCCAGGTTAAGGTGCAACTCGGCCTCATTCCCTTCATGAAGACAAGTTTTGTTTTAAGCTGGCAGGACCCAACGATCAAGTTCACTGGACTCTACCAGCTTCAGGGACTAATGTCGAGGGGCTACCCCCGAGTAGGGGTAAGGCAAGTGTTAAAGTGAAGGTCAAAATGCTGTTGACCGGGTAGACGGCTACCCGGGTACTTGCTACCCGGTAGGTTCTATCCGGACATAATCACTGAAGGCCAAGAGAAGATATTGAGAAAGATTATATTCGTGCGAGTAGAGAAGTTATGGTCCGAGTAGATGGACAACAAGCCTACTCGGGCCAGAAGTCAATGGAGCCGTTCTGACAAGGATCCCGCATATCCTGCATCCATACCGGCGTGCGGTTCAACTTACTAGGTATGTGATCATCAGTGACGCGGCGTGGTGACAGAGAGGTGGGCACCTGTCTTGTCTTGTCACTGACAGGGGGGACAGGACAGGATGGGGCCTACGCTGTGAGGCTGACAGAGTAGGCAGGACCTGTCAACCGTACGGCGCGGCGGCTTCTCAGCGCGAGATCCCGGAGGCATGCGTTACGTCACAGTGCTCAAGTCACATCAGCTGTACCTTTTAGTCTTTGTTTATTCGGCTGGGCACTAGTATATAAGGTGCCCTGCCCCCTCCTGCGCGAGGGACGTTGCCTCAGATCGCATTTATTGCAAGAGCCAACACTAGAGCTAGAGAGAACAGCCAAGTGGCTACTCGGCCAAGAGGCAAACTTATACCGTGGTTACTCGGAGATTACACATATAGAGAGATAGGCAGGAGTAGGGGTGTTACCTCCACACGAGGGCCCTGAACCTGGGTAGTTCTTGTTGTTTGCAGTGTTACTTACGCGCGGCTACTCGCCATGCGATCCCTCCCCGGATACCCCCAGCGTCTATCGGCCCCAACTTTAGCCATCCCATGGCATCTGTCTTCTCCACACCACGACATGGACCCTGACAGAGTTTTTGGTGGATTGGGCCGAGATGCAGTATGAGCCTCCCCTGCCGGAAACCAATTTCTGGAAGATGCATTTTGATGGCTCCAAGGTAAAAGAAGGGCTCGGTGCCGGTGTGGTGCTCACCTCACTTAAGCGAGATCAACTCAGATATGCGCTGCAGATCCACTTCTCGGCATCCAATAACGTAGCCGAGTACGAGGCACTGGTACATGGCTTGAGGGTATCCAAGGAGATTGGAGTCCGGCGCATTGTATGCTATGGAAAATCGGACTTGGTGGTTCAGCAAGTGTCGGGATATTGGGATCCTCTGGATGCCAACATGGCCTCCTATCGGTTCCAGGTGCAAAACATGACTAGATTCTTTGATGGATGTTTGTTCCATCACATTCACCAAGCTGAAAGTGATGCAGCTGATACCCTGTCCAAGTTGGGATCTTCTCGGCAGTTTATCCCACCTGGGATTGCCTTGGAGCATTTGAGAAAGCCATCAATCAAGCCATCTCCCAACTCGAAGTCCATTTTTATTCCAGGGCTACTGGACTCGGAAGCTGTTCCTATGGAGATTGATTGGGAAGGCTCAAAAGAAAACCCGGGGATTGCCTCTGCAAACCCGGGGACTGTCGCATTCATTGAGGGGATCATTTCTCAGTACTCGGGGACTCGTCGCCAACTCGGAGCAAGTCATGGCAGCTGATCCAATGGAAGTGGACGAACCAGTGTTTCCTATCCGGGAGACACCGAGTTGGGCTCTGCCCATATTATCCTTTCTAATGGATGGCACATTGCCGAGTGACGAGGTCACAGCCAGGAAAATACAGAGAAGATCTAAAGGCTACACCATCATCAACAAGGAGCTGCACAAGAGAAGCCCTACTGGCGTGCTCCAGCGCTACGCTGAGCCAGAAGGAGAAGAGGTTCTCAGGGAAATACATCAAGGAGAGTGTGGGACTCATGCCTCATCTCGGGCTCTGGTCAAGAAGGCGTTCCGGCCTGGATTCTTTTGGCTCACTGCCTTGCAACAAGCAGAAGATCTAGTGAGAAAGTGCAATGGGTGCCAGAGATATGCAAGCAAGATTCATATGCCAGCTTTCGAGTTGAAGACCATCCCCATTACTTGGCCATTTGCTGTTTGGTGTCTGGATATGGTTGGCCCCTTCAAGCCAGCTAGAGGCAACATGACCCACATCTTGGTCATGGTGGACAAGTTCACCAAGTGGATTGAAGTGAAGCCTATCCGGAAGTGTGATGGAAACACATCCGTGAGCTTCTTGAAGGATATCATTCTGAGATATGGCTACCCGCATGGGATCATCACGGACAATGGAACAAACTTTGCTTAGGGAGCCTTTGCTAGGTTCTGCAAAGAGAAGCGGATCCGACTAGACGTTGCGTCAGTCGCGCATCCGGCTTCGAATGGGCAAGTTGAAAGAGCTAATGGCATGGTTCTATCCGGAATAGAGCCAAGGCTAATTGAGCCATTGCAGCAAACCCCTGGTTGTTGGCTGGACGAGTTGCCGGCGGTGTTGTGGAGTCTAAGGACTACCCCTAACCGATCAACCAGATACACATCATTCTTCCTGGTATATGGAGCTGAGGCCGTGTTGCCCACTGACCTTGAGCATGACTCACTCAGAGTAACCCTCTATACTGAGGCAGAGGCAAGAGAAGTCCGAGAAGATGATGTGGACCTGCTTGAGGAAGCAAAAGAGTTAACTATGTCCCGCTGAGCTGTATATCAACAGAATCTGAGGAGGTATCATAGCCGGAAAGTAAACCCAAGGGTTTTCCGACAAGGAGACATGGTCCTTAGGCTCGTGCGGCGCACAGCCGGGATGCACAAGCTATCCCCTCCATGGGAAGGGCCTTTCATTGTGAGCAAGGCGCTGCACAATGATGCCTATTATCTCGTCGACGTATAGGCACCGCAGAAGAACAGGCCGGATAGATCCGGAGAGGAATCCAAGCGTCCCTGGAATGTAGCTCTACTCCTCCGTTTTCATTCATCAGCAAACATTGTATGTATATCCGGAACCGAGTTAAATTCAAGTCGGCACTCCGAATTCGAACTCGGGGACTGCCCTTACCAAACTTTCTCTGTGTCATTTACTTCATTTACTTTGTCTACTCGGTTGGTTTACTTAGAATTTCACGTGTATATCTAGTAGTGTGTTTAAACCCAAGGGCCAACTCTTCGACTCTGCTGCTGTCTGCAACCCGGCTTCATGGCAAGCAAGAGAACAAGCCAAATGTCAATGAACACACGAAAAATTGCTAAGGAAAAGAGAAGTGTAGCAACCGAGTAGGGTGTTTGTTACTTCTCTGTTTTCTTTTTCGGCTAAGTGGTGGGCAGCGTTAGCATTCAAGTATCAAAGTGGTTAAGTATTTGAAACTTGGTTTTTGAAATCTTGTGACTCGACTACCAAAAAAGCCACAAGTGGCAGGTAAGAGCAAAGATAAAATAGCTAAGTGGACGAAAAAGCAACTCGGGACTTGCATTTTAACGCAATCCGGCATTGAGCCAGTCTTGCTAAAGAAAAAACTAAAATTGAGTAGCGCAAGGAACCATAAAAATGTTTGTTACATCTGCACCCGGCATCCCGGGGATCTGATAACTGTTTGAGGATAAAAGTGCAGGAATTTAAGCAACAGCAGATGAGGTAGTGTCCGTCTCGGTGTTGGTAGGCGACATGGGCTCAGTAGCAGGAGTTGTGGAAGCGGGCTCTGGTGTAGACGAAGTCGAAGTAGCGGAGGCTGGCTCGGATGCAGCGTTGGTGGCTTGGGCAGCGGAAGCACTTGGTAGAGGGTAGACCTCGGAGGCAACGTTCTCGGTTGCAGCCACGGTCGCGCCCAATTCCGGAGCGGGATCATCGATCACCATCTCGGTGGTGACAACCTCCTCCTACGCGGCGGACTGCGACTCCACTCGGGCCTCGTCAGAACCAGCTGCTGGCTTGGTGATCTCCGGGTCCGCCTCCATCCCGGAATCCTCAGCAGTGTTGCGCTGCTCGGTCCCTTCGTCTTCGGCTTCCTCGTGCTCTTCCTCTTCGTCGCCCAAGTTGTTGTCTTCGCCAGCATCTTCATCACCCTCAGCTTCTTCCTCCTCCTCGTCATCTCCTTCTACATCGGTATCCGGCTCCGTGTGGCCGTCGATGTACTAGTTGGTTTCCGCATAAGATGCGAGCTCGTAGGCCACTTCCTTCCGGCGCAAGACGCACTCATCCCGGCCAGTCCACTTGGAGCCATTGCTAAGGGTACCAATCCTGTCAAGATCAAGATTTTCGTACCAGGATAGAATGAAGTGCAAGTTCTCATCCGCACCAGCCCGGACTGTGGAGGCACGCCACTTCTTCAGTTCCTCCTTGACGTGGTTCAGGTTGGCCTCCATCTCATTGATTGTGTCTAGAACCTATCGCTCTGCCGTAACAGCTTGTGCAGATTCATGGCGGTGGATACCATGGAAGTGCCTAGGCCTTTGAGGGACAGCACCCGAGTTTTGATGTTTACAATGTGATCATCTATGCTGGCGGACTCATCAGTGTTGAGACCGTAAGCTGCCTGGCTCTTCTCGCTTTCTCCACAGCAGTCTCAGCAGCATCACTGAGGTCCGGGAAGGTATCTCAGCCAGGACATGCTAGTTTGAGTCAAAAAAGAGAACCAGGAAGAAGGAAAACCAAGTAGAAGAAGTCAAAAAGGCAAAAACCGAGTAGAGTGAAGAATAGCGAGAACTCACAGCTCAGTTCTAGGACAAGGGCCCCTAGTCGGGTCCTCCAGTCTTCTGCAAGTCGGATGTGCCTGTCTTGGAGACGACGTGAATCATTGACCATGCCCTCGAGAGTTTGATTTCTATCTTTTAGAGATCTAATCTCCCTCTCGAGTTCCTGCTTCTCTGAGGCAGCCCGGTTCATCACTATTGTCCTCTCATTCCCGGCGGTGATCGCAGCCTTGAGCACGTCTGTGAGCTCGAGTTTGATCTTCTCAACTTCAGCCTTCTCAACATCCAGTTCTTCCTATTGCTGGGCCTCTCAGGCCTGCACTTGCTGATGCGCTTCAGGCGGGGTGAGGCACTCCTAGTGCTGTTCTCGGAAGGTTTTGTACTCTTCTCCGGGAAAAGACACAAGTTTAGCAGTACAAAACAACAACAAAGGCTAAGGGAAGAGAAGAATCAGCTCACCTTCCAAGGAGGAAATTTTGCTCTGCGCAGAGGCGACCATGACTTCACAGTCCTGATGCGTCTCAACGAGAGCCCTGAGCTCACCTGCAGAGAAGGAAAAGGTTGAGCAAGCAAAAAACGGGCGTAAGCAAAAAACGCACAGACTGAAATGCTGAATACTTACTTTCTACAACGGACAGCTTGATGGTAGTGTCTGTGGCGTGCTTCTCCAGAGCGTCCCTCTTGCTCTTCTCAAACTCCAGCACCCGGTTCCTATCGCTGATGGCCCTGTGGGACCACGGGAGCTGGCGGAAAGCCTTGGTCCGGGTCTTAGTGCTCTCCTACAGAGAAGAAAAAAAGCATTGTGAGTAGGAAGATTCGGACCGAATAGATTGCAACTCGGTTGAGCCTTATCTACTTGGTCCAAATCTCGGGGACTGGATAGTAGATAGGGCAAAGTCTAAAAAGAGGAAAGTTGGCAACTCGGAAATCAACTCAGAAAATCAAAAAAGGAAAGACACTTACCAGGTAGGTCTTTTCAATATCTTCAGCAGATTTGCGCAGGAACAACAGCTTATGCGCCAGGGTGCTGCTGGAGGAGGCCACTGCCATGGTAACAGGACCAACATCGGTCTTGTTCCACATTAGCCGGTAGTTGTCAAGGTTCCTCAACTCAACAACGTCCCATTCGGCGTGGCCGAATTTCTTGATGTCCCAGTCCCTCTCGATAAATCCTATCCGGTCAAGGACAACCTCTAGGTCTTCTCGGATCTCGTCTTTGTCCTCTGTGGGGGGAGTATTATCTCGGATGGTCAGGGAAGTGTTCTTTCCCTTGGATCCAGAGCGGGCCAGGGCCTTCTGCTGCTTCAGATCAGCCAACCGCTCGGCCTCTTGCGCCATCTTGATCTTATGCCGCTCCTGCAGCTCGACCCAATATTCCGGGAAGGTGGGAGGCTTGTTGGTGCCACTTGCGCCCGAGCCGGGAGCTTGTTTTTTAGCAGGGGAAAATTTAATGTTGGTCCGTACCAGTTTGGTATTCCGATTAGGGTCCTTTGCCTGCTTGGGCTTATTGAGTGGCCAGTCGGTATTCTTGGGTGGCGGTAGCTGTTGCGCGGGCTGCCCGCCTTGCTAAGCGTCTGGCTGCTGGGGCTCTGAATACTGAGGGGTCCGCTGCTGCTTCCCGGCCTGCCGCTTCTCGGTTGGTTGCGGACCGTCTGCCCTGCGCCTCGTTTGGGTTGCACCCTGGATGGCTTCGAAGCCATCTTTGCTGTTGAGGGCGCTGGCTGCTTCTTGGAGATGGGCTCGGGAGCCTGCTGCGTTGGCGGAGGCATCTTCTTGGTTGGCGGCACCTGAGGCTGGCCAACCGGCGCAGCATCTGGCTGTACTTGGTCTTGGAGTGGTGGCTGCTCCGCAACCCAGTCCTGCGTGGGTGGAGTACTTTGCTGCTGCTCGACAGGGTTTTCTTCTCGTTGCTCGGCAGCAGGGTCTGGTCGCTCCATGGCGGTGTCATCTTGCCGCTGCTCGGCGGCGTTGTCTGTGGTCTCCTCAGCGGAGGCAGCTGGCGGGTTTGGTGGTCTCTCGGCAGCCTGCTGAATGTTGGGCTGCGGCTGCTCTGGAACCTGTTCGTTCTCCATCTCGGCGCGTGCGTTCTCGACGCCAAGATCATGTTCTTCTCGAGGAGGGGAGGACACCTGCGTCCTGCCCTCTGTTTTTTTGTCCCCTTCATCATCGGAAAGCTCCACGACGTCTCGTGGCGTGCTTCTTTTGGGGGCTGGTTCATTGGTGGCCTCAGCGTCGAGTGCAGCCCTGAAGTAAGATAAGCAGAGAAGAAAGAGAGTCAAAGGGATGCATAGAAGAAAGACAGGGAGGAAACTGTGAAGAGCATAGAAGGCAAAAGCTAAGTTCAACTCGGAAGCACTCACCCGTCAGCAGTGGGGTGCTTCTTGCGCACGGTGCTCTTCTTGTTACCGGCCTTCTTCCTTATCTTCTTGGCAGGGGGCTCTAGTGCCCCGCTACCTGCTCTCTTCCTGGATTCGGTTGGGGTGGCCACGGAAATAGGTGCCACGTCCAGTGGTTCCTCACCTTCTCTCGGTTTCGTTTCCTCTGTGTTTGAGAGAATAAAGTATCAGAAGGAGAAAAGAGAAAGATCAGGATGGAGCAAGCGAGCGAACAGGTGAACTCGGTCACCTTCTTCATCGTCAGACCAGTCCCGAATAGAGGCATAGTCTTGGGACTTAACGTCCTAGCCAGCGTGGGGGATACAGAGCGTATCCTGGACGTCGAACGCTGTCGCGTCATCCTCGGTCCGGTCCGGCTTCCAATTCCTCTCAAAAACGACATCATCCTCCAGTTTTTGGCGAGCATGTGCTGAAAGTGCAAACATAAAGCACTCTAAGTAGAGTCCCAACGGAGGAATGATACCCGGTCTAGCGTGCAAACATAAATCACATAATGCTAAGGCCTAGAAGAGATAAACGAGTAAATGTTCTACTCGGTCTAGCGTGCAAGCATAAAGCACAATATGCTAGAGTCCTAGAAGAGATAAACGAGGAAAAGCCCTACCCCCCTTAACAAGCAAACAGAGAGCATTTGAGACTAAGTCCTAAGCAGGAGCACGGATGGAGGCTCTACTCTGAATAGCGTGCAAACATAAAGCACATTAAGTTCTAACAGAGGAGCCCTACCCGGTATGAAATGCAAGCATAAGGCATGATTGGGATAAGAGGCTAAGATAGTTTCTACTCGGTGTACAACGAAGAAGTAAATAATTGAGATCAGCCAGGGTGCAGAGAGGAAAACTTACCTGAGGAATGTGCTTGGTGCGGCTATACGGCACAAAGCCGTAGAACCAGTTGTCCAAGAGCGTGGTCCGGAGGATGGATTTGGCCTAGATCGCCACCTCCGGTTTGGAGAGCTCGAAGGTGGTCGTCCGGGTGCAGTCACGGGGTCCTCCCATATAACACATCTTGTGTACCCGGTGTTGGAGCGGGAGCACTCGGCGCTCTACCCAGCAGGCCACCGGGTCATCTTGGAGGAGTCCTTCCTCTACCAGCATTTGCAGGCGCTCGTCAACCTGGTTGGCGTCCTTCACCGTCTTCTTGGGGTGGTAACCCCAATTCCGCATCTCGGCGGGGGCATTGTTCTGGAACTCTGGAAGCTTGATCAAATCCATAGATTCCTCTCCTTCTGCGGGAGGGGCGTTCTTCACGTAGAGGAAGCCCCTTTGCCACTTGCGGCATGTCTCCAGCCCGAGTACCCGCGGGTGGTACCCGGTGGAGCGCTGGAGCATCATAGCACTACCCGTCTGGGTCATCACCTTCGGGGCAAGAGGATTAGAAGGATTGGGGATACTTTGCTGGCAGAGGAAAAAGTACTTGGCCCAAGTGTGGACGGTGGGATAGACACCTAGGAAGGCTTCGCAGACTGCGGCATGGGTGGAGAGCATGGCTACCGCATTGGCGGGTAGGTGGTGTGGCTGGAGGCCAAAATGGCGCAGGAAGTCCTGCATGAACTTGGAGATAGGAAGCCCGAAGCCCCGCTTGAAATGGCTTAGGAACACGACATACTCACCGGGTTCGGGAGTGGGAACGAGCTCCGTCCCGGGCCAGCGGCAGATGACGCCAGGAGGGACCCATCGTGTGTTGACGAGCCACTGGCAGTCTGACGCTTTCACGTTGGAGCCCTCCCAGCCCACGCGCGGCGGCGCCGCCTCCTCCTCGTGCAGATCTCCGGCGATATTCTCGATCTCCATGGCATTTCCTTCGGTGGAGGAGCGAAGGCGTCGAGGACGAGGACGATGGTGAAGACGGACGCGCGCGGAGAAGAACTCTCTCTCTCCCTCTGCGCGTGGGACGGCGGTGTGCGATGAGCTTGCGGCGGCGCTATTTTCCGCTGCGGAGGAGAAGGCGAAGAGCAAAGGCGAGAAGGGGAAAGTGCGAGGAAAGAGGTACAGAGGGCGGCGCGGGGGTATTTATCTCACCGCAGCTGCAGTTGCTAATTGGGATCGATCATGGGCAAAATCGTGCGGAGTGGGAGTTAACGTGCCTGTTAGAAACGCACACAGCGCGAAATGCGCGCGTAACGGGCGCAGTTAATCCCACGACGCGCGTCGTGGGCTCTCGAGTACATGCGTGAGGTGACACAACGGCCTCTGGGCCCTAGGTGCAGTGATGGGCACGCGCCACGCAGTAACGCCAGAACCGAGGCATCGGGGGTACGGATGCGTGACACGTGCCCGCCCTAGACACGAGAAGATAGAGCCGCACTAGATCGAGCGGCAAAGTGTTGAAAATTTCACTAAGTGTTGGGTTCTCGGTGGGACTCAGCACCGCGTGGTCTACTCGATGCCGAGAAGAAAGATCTCAAGGCCATAAGAAGAAAAGTCCGAATAAAGATTATGGGCATCCGAGTTGAGGAGCCACTCGGTCACACTTCAGCATGGAGGACATTTGATTAAAGCTGGCAGGGCCCAACGAACAAGTTCGCCGGGCTCTGCCAGCTTCGGGGACTAATGTCGGGGGGGGGGGGGGCTACCCCCGAGTAGGGGCAAGGCTGGTGGTAAAAAGGTGATCAAGGTACGGTTTGCCGGTAGGTGGCTACCCAGGTATCCGGTATCCGGTAGACGCTACTCGGTGATAAGTACTGAAGGCCAAGAGAAGATAACAAGTGATATTCTGGATCAACCGGGTAGAGCTCGGGTGGTCCGAGTAGATGGGAAGCTATCCTACTCGGGCATAAAGTCAATGGAGCCGTTGTGGGAGATCCCGTGTATCCCGCAGCCGTACAGGCGTGCAGTTCAACTTACTAGGAGCATGATTATCCGCGCTAAGGCGTGGGCACAGTACGGGTAATCGCCTGTCAAGTCCTGTCACTGACAGGGGGGACAGGACATGTCAGTGACCTACCCTAAGGGGCTGACAGAGTGGACGAGACCTGTCAGCCGGACGGCACTGTGACTTTCGGCACGGCGTCAGCCGGAACACGGAGGCGTGCGATGTGTGCATAGTGGTGTTGTCACTTCGTGTACTTTTAACTGTAGTTTACTCGCTGGCTACCAGTATATAAGGTGGTCAGCCCCCTCCTGCACGAGGGACGTTGGATCCAGGCACATTTATTGCGAGTCTTAGTTCCACACAGAGAGAAAGCTAGCAGTTGTCTACTCGGCTCAGAGTAGAGTTTGTACTGTGGCTACTCGGTTGAGCATTATACAGAGAGGTAGGCAGGAGTAGGGGTGTTACCTCCACACGAGGGCCCCAAACTTGGGTCGATCTTGGTGTTTGCAGTACTCCTGAGCGCGTCTACTCGACGTGCGATCCCTCCCCAAATACCTTCAGCGTCCATCGGCCCCAAACATTAGCCACCCTATGCCATCTGTCTTTACCTCACCACGACAAAGGCTCATAAAATAAATAACTGCATCACTTTTGCACACATTAGGATGCTCATTGTGTTTTCAACAAATATCAAAACACTTAGGAATAGAAATGTTCTTTCAATGTTTCCAATAAATTGCACAAACGGAATACAAAATATGCGTGTTCATTGCTCGGTAGCTAGAGAACAAATACTCTCTCCGTATCGAAATATAAGATGTTTTAGCATTTCCTAGACAATATGCACCTAGACATGTTTTAGTGTAAGATGTATATAAATATACACACTAAAACATGTCTAGATACATTATATCTACAAAATGCTAAAACATCTTATATTTTGATACGGAGGGAGTAGCTCTTACCATAACATAGTCTGCAGTTAGCACCTAGGTAGGCTATGATAATTTTCCTTTTGTGCTTAGCAATGAATTATAAGATATATTGAACCACAAATACATTTCAGCTACCACAAACTGAGCCATAAGAAATGCCACATAATGACCCGACTGGTTGTATGATGCAAACATGTAAAGGAAGCGTTTAGGGTAGAGAAAAATATTCTCCATCTCAAAATTGTCATTGAGATGGATGTATCTACATATATTAAAATGTTAGATACATCCACTTAAACCCATTTCAGCAACACTTATTTTGGGACGGAGGGAGTATCAAAGAGGCTTGTTCTCCAACCACCGCTGACCCATGGCAAAACCTTGTTTAGGCTTGTGTCGTATAGCTGTATGGCCACCACCCTGCACGCGCATTACAAAAATCGTAATCTCATTCTATTGCATATGTTTCCTCTATCCAGTTTCACATCTAATATGTTAAGGGGTTCGTGTTATGCACGAAAGACAAGGAAGACAACATACCTTTACTGTTGCAAACGTCAATTTGTTGGCATATGCAATTGTAAATCTGAGAAAAAAGAACATTTCCTAATCAGATACCACCCACACGCGAGTGAATTTCTGGAATTATTGGAACTAGTTTATTGAAACTTACCAAAAATAAAAAAATTATGTTTGTAAAAATACGAAAAAATATTGCATTTAGGTATTGGTAAGACTTGCCATAATATATAAATGTACAACTATTACCATTTTTGATTTGTGCACAATTCAACAAATGGCTTATTTGTACTAAATAGTTTGTATCATGTGCTATAGAAACTTATTTTTTTGCATTTACGAAAACATAAAATGGTAAGTATCAGAAAAGAGTTGCCTTAAAATCAACATTCATGTTTTTACCATGCTATGGGAAGCCCTACGGTGTAAAAATCAATGTTCATGAGAGTGAGCTATTCTTCTTTGGTGAGTCCCAAGAGGCTGAAGAAAAGTATACTGCTACTTTTTGTTGTGAGGGAGGTGAATTTCCTATTTATTCTCTGGGAATACCAATTCATTGTCGAAGCCTCATAATTGTGGAATGTAAACACATGGATGAAAGGATTGAAAAAAATCCTCATAATTTGTAAACGAAAGCACCGCTCCACTGGTAGACGGATTGTATTGATAAATTTCGTGATTAAGAATATGGTATTATATATTCTAACCTTTATTCTCTCCCGAGGGGCGTTTTGCAAATATTGGGCTATTATCCATCTAGATTCTATTGGTAAAATTATGAAATAAATACCAAATATGGTTAAGAAAAACAAAGCATTGATCCTTTGCCAACCAAAAGACCAAGATGTTTTGAGAATCCATGACTTGCAGGCTAATAATAATGCTTTACATAGTTAATGGTTGTTTAAACTTCTTAGTAAGGATGCAGTATGGAAGGATGTGCTGAGGAACAACTATATTGGGGTGAATTGTATTTATTAGGTCAATTGTAAACCTTTGGACTCTCATTTCTTGGCTAGTTTAGTGAAACTGGGGCATTTGGTTTTTAGGTATGGGACTTTTACCATTAGAGATGATTTTCTAATTTATTTACAGAAGGATACCTTCTGGGATATGCTCCTTTGTGCTCACAACATCCCGGGCTATGCAATATTATTAGACACAAATTTGTCACTATTAAGGAGGTTTTCGGGTCATACCCTCCAAAAATCTCTTTTAGGCATGAATTTATTAGAAGTACACTGGTTAATTGAAATGAGTGGGTAGAGCGTCTTAATGGTGTGGTGTGGATGCCATTGCATGACTTGTTTTGATGGAATTTACATGTCAATAGAAACATTTTCAGTCAAGCCAATGTATTAGGTACTAGTCTAGGTAGATGCACCAATTAATAATATGAAATTTTACAACATAAAGGTCCCGCTTAAGGTTAGATTTTTCTTTAGTAAATAAAGCATAGTTTCATCTTAACTAAAGACAACCTTGCGAAGAAAAATGACATGGCAGTAAACAGCGTTGTTTTTGTTATCATAATGAGACAATCAGACACTTGTTTTACGAATTCAATTCGCTCATACAATTTATCATCCAATATGCAGCTCTATGTTTGGCATTGTGGCTTTGCAGAAATGATATTGTGGCTGATAAAAACAAAACTCCTTCTGCGCTGCATGTTATATATACGTGTACGCATTGGCTTCGCACATGATGCCTTTTGCAGCAATCAGAGCATAAGGATTTTTTTTTGTAAAATCATGTATCCAGGTGCAGCTAGCAGCCAAATAAGTCTTTACCCGGTATGGATGGTAGTTTAATCTACGTATTAGCCCTGAGTCACCTTAGGCTGCTTATCTCAATTTATTTGTCAAATAAATTTTGACCTTGAAAATTTTCCCGTTCTAAATGGGTTGTATACATCTTTGTTTTTTTGGCTTGAGGGTATCTTTATTATGCAGAGGCCGGGTATAGCTCTCTTGTTTATATCGCTTTGATATGACTTTGAGTAATAAAATACTCCCTTAATCGAAAAAACTTAAGCGTCCTGTAACCTTTTTAAATCAAAAGTGTAATTTTGCCGAATTAAAAAGACGAGATCAACAAGCATGATGTTCCTAGGTGTAAATTCTTCTGCTAAATTATATGTAACAGAAATTTCAGTGTTTTAAAGGCCTAATGTTGTAGAAGTCATTCTAAGACCCTCTGTGAATCGTTGTGAGACAGAAAAACAAGAGGATATGCTTCGTCTTAATAGTGTGAAAAAAAGAGAGTAGATTACTCAATTTGAAGGATAAGAGTTGGATGACTTAACCCTGCAGACTGGCCATCCACATGCCATGCTCTCCAATTATCAACAATGGAGAAGTTGAAGGATCCAACCCATCGTTGTGTTCCCAAAAATGGTACCCCAGGATCATGGTCCCCGCTGCAATCACAGACATCTTCTTTTATAGACGTGGAAGAAGATTCAACAAGTATATATAAATCTTCTAAAAAAATAAAATGGAACACTACATATCCAAATCAGAAATTGTCCTTGGATACTTTCACCTGAACACAAGCACTCGGTAACCCCTGATTGTGTGGTTGTAGTGGTAAGGTATGCTGCTTGGGACTTCTAGCGTATAGGGTAATCCTACGGTGCATCTTGTCCACTCACCAATTGTTCCCTATATGTCATACTTGTGCCATTAAGAATATCGAAAAATTCATGGTATTACTTAGTGGCAAAACAAGCACTCGGTTTTTATTTCAGAGTAACAGAGTCTTCACTAGTCGATTGTAATGTGCGTACACTCTGTGGAAGCAGTTGATACAAGAGTGTAAATGCAAAATATAATCATCTGGTTACCTCCTTGATCTGAAGAGCATCTCTAGTCACGTTATAATTCGCCCAGATGGCAGCTAGGTAGTAACGGTATGACTGCATTTCGGACCAAATTGACATTAGGAAAATTGAGAGATGAAGTCAGACCGTATCATATTCATCTAGCAGAAATTGACCCTGTTTTAGTGGATAAGTAAATAAAGCTCACAGAAACATACATATTTCAGGTAACTTACGAAACAATTGATAGTTGGGTGAGGAGATGGCACGCTTGGCTGAATGTGTTCTTCTGAGAGAAACCTATTTCTTAAAGCATCATCATTCACACGTCCTGGTGTATCACTTACACACTTATCATCCAAGATATGATCGTGGTCAACTTCAGAAATGAGCTGCAATACAAGGGACCATGGTGCTTAACTATATCTATTAGTTCCACCAAAACAAAATGCCAATACATGAATCTTACCTTTGCAATTGTACTTAGAACCTCAGCACACATTTCATTCTGTGGGTTGATATAGTCTCCTTTACAGTTATCCATTGCGGCCTTTTGGAAATTCAAGAAAAAACATGATCCATGATTGTATCACTTCACTTTGTCAAAAAAATTACTGTGTAATTACTACCTCGTATAGTTGATCAGATATGATTCCAACGCCATGACTATATGGTATTTTGGAATTGAAATCATCAAACCTGGAGCCTGTAAGAGGGTTGCCAACTAGATAGCCCTACAAGAAATCGAGTGAAAAGAACAAAATGGGAAGGTTATGATGTCAGATTACTTGTGTCATTACCAGCTAAGTTAAGTCTATGAACCAAATCTTTTTAAGGCTAAGAAATTTTCTTGCCTTGAGATTAATCACAGGTTGCTTGCTTTGTTCAGTTCCTGAAGTGAAGTAAACCAAAAATGAAGATATCATTAGGAGATGGCTTTTGGGATAGATACGAAATTATAACTAATCAATCCTAAGAAACTCAAAACATGAACTTGCATGTGGCCGAGTTAAAATGTTGAGTAAATAGCGACCTATTTGCGACTCTTTTTATGTACTAGATGAAGCAGGAAAAGTGCAGCATCTAACTTTTTAATTTCTCTGAACAACTTGCAAGGATGCATGCTTTTATACGCCTTAATATTTCTACAAAGGTCCCAAATAATTATGGGTGGGATTACTATATATGAATTGCATCTCATCTCCTTGTTTTTTTTTAAATCACTATATCCCATCTCCTTGTTTATTTCTACTGGAATAGTATGTGTGAGTATTACGTACCGGAGTTGCCCTCTGAGATGTATTGTGCGATAAGTGGAATCATTTTTCCAGCATACGAACTTCCTCCTAGGTAAAATTCATTTGACCGATAGCGTGGGTGACCGTCGAGCCACTGCACTGGCACTATGCATAAGAAACTGACTCGCAGAATGGAAACTTGAGCAGAAATTCAGTTGTGTGTCCTGTCACCTTGTTAAGAAATGTCACAACTTGCAAGGAAGATGACATGTCCCCAAGATCATAACCTTTGGGGTCACGGGCATAGGAGAAACCACAGCCGCAGGGAGAGTCCAAGAAGATCATGCTTGCCATCTGAGCATTGTCAACAAAACTGCATACTGATAAAATAACACGACAGGTGTGGGCACCCGGGAAAAATGCACTCGGGAGCCATTGGATATCGATCCCACCTTTGACCATGAATACGGATTGTAGCTCAGCTGTGGTATGTGATGACCATCATAAGGTGCTAACACAAAATTTATAGGGCCTGTAGAAAAACACCACAGATGGTAAAAACCTGCTAGCTAGCTAGCCACTGATGGTGAAAATAGATCTGCAGCTACGAGCTTTGAGATGTGGAGGGAGGGACTAACCAACTTCGAAGGCGAAGCCGCTGAAGCCAGTGCAGCGGGGCCCGCCCGTGAGCCATAGTATAAGGGGGTCCGTGCTGGGGCTCCTCTCAGACTCCACGAAGTAGTAGAAGAGCTCCGTCCCGGTCTCCTCCTCCACCTCCACGTATCTGATGGATCGCCACACCTTGTGAGTCCGCCATGAAGCATCAAGCAACCAAGCTTTAGCGCTGAGTACTTACCCGGTTTCGAGATAGAACGGCAGGGGGCCATCGAATCCAGGAAGGTGTGTGACCACCGCCGACGCCGACACCGACGGCGGCGAGAGCGGCAGAAGCAGCAGGAGGCAGGCATAGAGAAGCTTCAAGTGCATTTTTACTTGCTCTGTTTTTCTTGCGTCTGTCTCTAGACTCGTCCCAGTGGTACTCATGCCTTTAGATCAGGCACTCATTCCATTAAGCTGGAACATCTTTGAATCGTGTGGTGGCACATCTCATTCCATTAAGCTACATTGTGCTACCAAAGTCGTGTGGTGGCACATCTCATTCCATTAAGCTGGCACACTTAACTCAGTTGTCGACTATAGTTAGAGCCACCGATGAAGCTTTGAGTTGGTGTGCATTAACGGAAAACCGATAGATCGCCACGAGCCGCGCGATCCTGTCTCCTTCTGCCGCTGGTCCCTGCCGACCTGGGTGCGTTGGATTATTTTCCTCTTTTGTCGGCACGACACTGCACATACCACGTTTAAGATCAAATCTAACCGACCCCAAACCGGATACAAATTTGCCCGCTTTTAGTCCTTTAGGTATTTCATCGACAAATTTTGCCCGGCGGGTAGCCCGGGATCGGCGTCCTAGATGCGTCTGGTGGTTTCTGGCCTGGAGATCTCGTCGGAGTCCAGGAGCCCTTCGCCGGAGGAGGTGCAGTCCAGGAGGGCTCTGGTGGAGACGCAGCCAGGCCCGGCGAACACGGATCTGGTAAGCCTACATGTAGGTACCATCTTATCCTGTCCCTCCATTTCTATGTTGGATGGAGAGGAATCTTGATGCGTCTCACCGGTCAGAGACACACATGTCATCCTGAGCAACATATAATAATCTTGGACACAGGTCTCGGAAAAAAATAGAGGGCCAAGATAAGATGGTACCTACACATATGCTTACTCATATGTTTCCCCAGGACGGGCTGACATGGGTGTTGCCAAAACCATCAAGGAATGCCCTTTGGCGACGGCGCAAGCAGCTACAACGACTTCAGGAGGCGGGTTCGTCGGGACCGACGCAGATCTCGCGGGGGATGGCTGGGATGTGCTTCAAGTGTATGCGGGCGGGCCACTTCAAGCGCGACTGTACGAATCTGCAGGTGTGTATCAGGTGTGGTGAGGAAGGCCATGGGTCAGGGGCTGTAAAAGGCCACGCAGCACTGAATCGGCAGATGAGCTGCGTCGTTTAGCTGTGGAGGCAGTGGCCAAGCATACACAAACGGCGGCGGGGAGGACAAGGGAGGGGCAACCTGGTGGGCGGGGTCAGCACTATGCCAGATCTTCTCATAGGAGGCACTCAAAAGTGCCTCCAATTGACTGTAAACTGCCTCCAAATATTTTTTAAGGCACAAAAAAATCTGCTGGATATAGTTGTGTTGAGAAATGTATTTGTAGGCACTTTTTGTAAACTGCCTTTGAAAGTTTTTTGAGGCAGTTCAAAAACTGCCTCCAATATGCAATGGTGGCAGTTTTAAAAGTGCCTCAAATGTCCATTTGTGGCAGTTTCAAAAGTGCCTCCAAAAAAAGTAATTGGAGGCAGATTTAGAACTGCCCCCAAATCTTTTTAGCGGCAGTTTCAATAGTGCCTCAAATGAACATTTGTGGCAGTTTTAAAAGTGCCTCCAAAAAGAAGTAATTGGAGGCAGATTTAGAACTGCCCCCAAATCTTTTTAGTGGCAATTTCGAAAGTGCCTCAAATGGACATTTGTGGCAGTTTCAAAACTACCTCCACAAGTATTTGATGTCAGTTCCTAATCTGCCACCAATGCATTGTACATTCACTACTCAAACAGGTTTCAACTGATAACATCACCATTCAGTCAATATTCTAGTTTTTCCAACTGAAATGCATAGACAGGTTTCGCATACATAATCATGTTTAAAATGCATAAACAAGTTTAAAATGCAAGTTTCAAATGAATCCCATGATATCACATTCACCGTCTCTTAATTTCTCACATAGTTTTCTTGATCTCTTACTACTTGTTGGTTGTTGTGAGTCTTCAAACTGATCTACTTTCTTACTGGAATTTCTTCCTGATGCTTGCTCTAGCTCAAGCCTCCTTGCTGCTTGCTCTAGCTCTTTCACGGTCTCACGAGGAGCAACGGTAACTGTCCTTCCTCGATAATCTATTATAAACAAACAAAAATGGACACAGTTGAACCATTTGATCAAAACTACAGTTAAAGCAGAACCGTAATAAAAGTGATGGTATCAATTTGGAGCAGTATACCTTTTCAAATCCATATATGGTGACTGATAAGCATCTCTCCATCATGAAGATTAACATGTTGAGGATAGATAGAACACATTTTTCCAAATCAGAGGCCTCAAAACACGGCAACTTTAGCTCTTGAACAGCGACCAAGAAGTTGCGGATGTTCTCAAAGCACTGAAAAGCGGTCGATGGCTGGCTATCGCCGGGGGTATGTGATAACCTTTGGCAAAACACCAAACTGTATTTTGTTGATGGACTTGCGTAGGACAATGCCATTCCTTAGAGCAGCGACAAATTCTTGCTCCAATGGGCAAAGAGATATGCCTAAGGGCCCAACCATGCTCTGAAGCCATGCTGCAACCTGGTGCCATCACCAAGCTTGCGCAAAACCAAAACAAGGAAGTAAAATGAGCTAACAGAAATTTACACAAACCTCTACTTTATGTATTTGCAATTGTTGCATATAGAGTTATACACTAGTAGACATGGTACTGACTTTATATACAACAATGAAATACAGTGCTCTAGAAGCAAGAGTGTCAATTTTAGCATTAGAGATGAAGTTTAGAACTAGCGAAGTGCACAAGCTGAATAAGAAAAAAAATTCAGAGATTAAAGCATATACCTACTTTGTAGAAATGTACAGTGTTGGAGCAAGATAGCAGTGTCAGTTTCAGGAATAACCAAAATACAATATTCTATGTCTATGCACATTTTCAATGAAGAATCAAGGTTAAGGTCACATCAAACCGTGAGATTACCGGGATACCAAGCCAATATCCTCTAGAAAATATTGCGGCAAACATTTGGCTAAGAACTAGGACTATTAATTTCACCAATAGAAGCAGTACAAGAAAAAATAGATGCGCGCAATATCCCCTCCCTCTCCAGGGGCTCCACCCGTCCCACTCCATTCTCGCGACCAGTCCGCCATAGTTACTACAAAAACGTGCCCCCAAAAAACCAAGAGCTTGCACTCATACTAATCGATCCTGGGAGCAACTAAGCAAGGATGTCAACGACTTACCAGCAACCTTGGAGCTCTTGGCCAGATGCTTCGGCGCGGCAACTTAAAATTCAGCACCCTAGGGCTATGCGCAAGCAGCGTCGCAGCTTAGGATTCAGCAGGAGCTCGGGAATGTCGAGAAAGAGCCGCAGTCGACGGAGGACAGTAGCCTGTGAGCTGGAGTGCCGTGCGGAACCAGCAGGAGGCGGCTAGGGTTAGCAGGGGGTGCGCGCACGAGAGCGAGGAGGCGGCATGGCGGGCGGCGAGGAATCAGTGGAACGGGGCGGAAATCAAAACGATGTAATACATTCCTAAGGGCATCTCCAGCCGTCCCCCCCGAGAGCCCCCCAGGGGGGTTTTTTCGCGGCGGAAGCGACGAAAAGCGCCGCTTCTTCACCACTCGGCCCCCCAGCAGCCCAAATAGCGCCGTTTCGGCGCTAAATAGAGGATATTGGCTTGGTATCCCGGTAATCTAGTAGACATGGTACTGACGACGCGCCGCACCCGGGAGCTCGAGTCCCTCAACGACAACGGCCCTGTCGAGGGCCGTTTCAACTCGCACGGGCGGCGCCGCTGGTGGAGTGCCCCTGGGAGGACCCTCGACGAGGTCCTCCAGCACATCCACGCCGGCAACCAGCCGCGCCTCGCGATGCCGCCGCCGGAGGCCACCCAGCCGTGGGTGGCGCGGCGGACCGGCGCGTCCTCGTCGTCTGCGACGTCGAGCTCCTCCGCCGGGCACTCCACCTCCATCTCCCCCCCCCCTTTCTTAACACCGGTGCGCCCGCCCGCAGGCGCAGCGGTGACGCGCTCCGCCTCGGCGAGCCACGCTTCGAACGCGTGGTTCGCCCGAAGACGGAGGACGGCGACGGCGACGACGAGTGGCCCGACCAAAAGGTCGCGGAGCAGCTATCGCTGAACACGCTGCAACCGCTCGACGTCGAGACCGCCGCCCAGTGGAGCCTGCGCGACAACACCCAGGCCGAGCTCGCCCTTCAGCGCCGCCTGCTGGCTGAAGCCGAGCAGCGCAAGGCGGCGCGCGAGCGCGAGGAAGCCGCGGCGGCGGCCCTCCTCCGCGTCCCTCCCCCACCAAAGCAGAAGGAGAACGTCTACATCGTTCTCGACGAGGACTCGGACGACGACAACGTGATCCAGCAGGCGCTCGAGGTGAGCAGGTGGGATTGCGGCGGCGGCGACGAGGGACAGGGGGGAAGCAAGCGCCCCGGCGACGCCCCCAGCGACGATGACGACGACGCCGGCGGCGACTACAGCCAGGCGATCGCCGCCAGCCTAGGGCTTAACTAGTTTAGTTTAAATTTATCGTTTTAGCTTTAAATTCGCGCCGAATATGTACGCAGTTTCAAATTTCAATAAAATTTCGACTAGTTTTTCAACTGCGTTTGTTTGGGCCGATTTGTTGGGCTCGGGACGCGACTGGGAAACGCGCCCCCCCCCCCAGGTTCCAGAATAGCGCCGTCTAGCGCCGCGGCGGCACCAAAACGGCGGCGTTTTGGGCCCTGGGGGGGCGCAACGGCTGGAGATGCCCTAATTCTCCCATACTATGATAGTATCCGTACAAAAGGTTACCATACTATGATTTAGAGCATTCAAGCAGTACCCGCGGAAGCAATACACAATAACAGTGAATCATTCTGAATCCAAAACGAAAACATTAAGCAGATTCTGCCCCTTTTAGTAAAATGTTGAGAAGAACTCTTACATGGATCAAAGATCATCTTTTCAATATTTGCTGGAGTGACATCAAGGATATATCCAGGTCTACAGAAATTAAGAAATAATGTTCAGTAGATGAATATTGAATAATGATCCAATTTAAATTGAACTAAGTGGTTCCAGCAATAGGCATTTCACTCTGCGCACCGCAACTAAAACCAAAAACAGATAGACAGTCTATCCATCCCAGGCTCCAAGCAGAAAAAAAGAATGAAGGTGCGGCGGCCGTCACGTCGGCCACTGCGAGAGGTTCACGGGGAAGTTGGTGTTAACCATTGTTGTTAAATAGTTTATCTAGTTTATTTCCGTTCTAAGTCTAGTACAGCGTTGCATGGCATCATGGTGAAGTGGACCGATGGATCGGCAATGGTGCGAGTTGATCATCGGTCAAGTGAAGCCAGGAGTTGTGAGTACATGCATATGTTCTAGATAGATTTTATCAGTACGTGCATGCAGCCCAGAGCTGATCGGATCTGTACGTTGCCGTGCCAAGAGACTAGCTCAAAGTGAGCTGAGTTAGTTGAGGCAAAAACGTTGAGTTGGTCCATCAGAGTGGCTGGATGCGCATGCACTTGATTAGTGGAGTGCATGTGTGCGTGGAGCGTGAGTTTAGGATCAGGCATGTGTGTGGCTTGGCCCGTGCGTTTCTTTGCCTTTAAATACTCCTGTAATTACTTTGGTTAATTAAGAGAAAGTGAGTCAGATTAGGCACAAATTGTGCGGTGCCAAACTCCCTGTGTTCTCTTCTTCTACCTCCTGTTCCCGAGTTCTTCTTCCACCTTAGGCCACATACAACACTTGGTATCAGAGCCATGGCGTTGGTTCCACACGGCGCTGGGGGGAGCACGGTGTCGCTCTCCTGCCCGATGTTGACGCCGATGAACTACACCGTTTGGGCTATCAAGGTGGAGGCAATCCTTGACGCCGCGGGCGTCTGGGAGGCGGTGTCCCCTGCGGATGGCGTGGTGGTGGACGAGAAGAAGAACAAGACGGCGAGGGCGCAGCTCCTCGGCGCGCTGTCCGAGGACATCCTCATGCAAGTGTCCACGAAGAAGACGGCGAAGGAGGTGTGGGACAGCCTCAAGACGAGGTTCGTCGGTGCTGATCGCGTCAAGGCGGCGCGGCTCTCCACTCTCCGAGGCGAGTTCGACAGGCTGCACATGGCGGACGGCGAGCTGCTGGACGACTACGCCGGCAAGATCAGCGGCATGGCGGCAAGGTACGCCAGCCTTGGCGCGACGCTCGGCGACGCCGCCATGGTGAAGAAGCTTCTCGACACCGTGCCCGACGGGCTGTACTCCGCGGTGGCCGGGATCGAGCAGTTCTGCGACGTCGACAAGATGGCGTTCGAGGAGGCGCTGGGCAGGCTCAAAGCGTTCGAGGAACGCTCACGGCGGCGCGCACAAGCCAGCGGCGAACGAGGCGACAACCATGGCGGTGGAAGTCGCTTGCTCCTCACGGAGGAGGAGTGGCGTGCACGCGATCGCAACGGCGCCGGCAAGAAGAGGAGCAACTTCGACATTCGAAAGGTTCGCTGCTACAACTGCCAAGTATATGGGCATTACTCCAGGGACTGCACCGAGCCAAGGAAGGAACGGGCGCTTCTCGCCGATGCGACCGCCGACGACCAGCCGGGGCTGTATTGAAGGGCGCCATGAAGTTTGCAATAAAGCACAACAAGGTTAAGGGGCTGATTGTTGGTGTTAACCATTGTTGTTAAATAGTTTATCTAGTTTATTTCCGTTCTAAGTCTAGTACAGCGTTGCATGGCATCATGGTGAAGTGGACCGATGGATCGGCAATGGTGCGAGTTGATCATCGGTCAAGTGAAGCCAGGAGTTGTGAGTACATGCATATGTTCTAGATAGATTTTATCAGTACGTGCATGCAGCCCAGAGCTGATCGGATCTGTACGTTGCCGTGCCAAGAGACTAGCTCAAAGTGAGCTGAGTTAGTTGAGGCAAAAACGTTGAGTTGGTCCATCAGAGTGGCTGGATGCGCATGCACTTGATTAGTGGAGTGCATGTGTGCGTGGAGCGTGAGTTTAGGATCAGGCATGTGTGTGGCTTGGCCCGTGCGTTTCTTTGCCTTTAAATACTCCTGTAATTACTTTGGTTAATTAAGAGAAAGTGAGTCAGATTAGGCACAAATTGTGCGGTGCCAAACTCCCTGTGTTCTCTTCTTCTACCTCCTGTTCCCGAGTTCTTCTTCCACCTTAGGCCACATACAACAAGCAAGTTTGTATTTCTTTGTTTCCAAGTAGGCTAATCATGCAGCTGCTCACATTCATACACATCTGAACTACATTGCCACAATAGCAAGCAAAGAGACATGCTTTTACATATAAACAAGATATTAAGTTGAAGAGAATCTGAAGGAAAAAAATGCTTTTCTTGTTGTGGATCATGACATGTATCTGCACTTGATGGAATAGAGAACAGGGGCATGTGCGTGAACTGAAACAAATGTTACACAAACCAATAAGAAGCAGCTGAGATGGGTAAGGTTGGAGAGATGCTTGGCAGAGTGAGTTTGTTCCTTGAAAGATCAAGTATAAAGCCTACCAAACCATTTTATTGCATTTTTCCTACAAGAAAATGTATCACCGGGACATCAAAACATTTAACCCAACATGAGCTCAGTTCAAGGAAATCAAATGAGTACTATCTGGAATATAAGCAAATTCTTCAGTTAACAGTGTAGTTTATACTCAGATTTTTCATAGCTAAGTTACCACGAAATCTCAGATACTTGGATTTACTCATCCAAGCAGGAGCATCACACAGCACAATCTAGTGTCAGACAAGGCCAGATCACAGAACGTGAGAGGGAAAGCAGGGGAGAGCCGAAGGATTATCACACCGTGAACAACAAAGAGCGGCGACCACCACGGCAGTTGTAGTGTGGCCAATCCACTTCCTTCCTGGAACAACGGGAGCCGAGGGCGTAGGCGATGTCAATAGACGAGGAACCGTGCCTTGGACTCGGCCGGGTTACGTGTTTATATGGACCTGAAGCTAGGTCAAGCGAATTACATGGAAGAGATTACACGTAAGGGAGAGGGAGAAAAGGAACCGGACCCAATACGACCTTATCACGATCGTATGGTTACAACAGAAATATCCTCTAATACCCTCCCTTAATCAAAACTTGTACAAGTTTAGATTATATTTAAATGCTTCTAATTCTCTTGTAGGTAGTGGTTTTGTAAAGCCATCAGCCACTTGATCCTTTGAAGATATGAACTTGATATCCAGCAATTTCTGAGCTACTCTTTCCCTCACAAAATGAAAGTCAATTTCTATATGTTTTGTCCTTGCATGAAATACAGGATTGGCAGAAAGATATGTAGCTCCCATGTTGTCACACCATAAACATGGTTTCTCCTTTAATTTAATGCCAAGCTCTTTGAGAATAGTTTCAACCCATATTACCTCAGCTGTTGCATTTGCCAAAGATTTATATTCTGCTTCTGTACTGGATCTAGATACTGTTGCTTGCTTTCTAGCACTCCAAGAGATTAAATTTGGTCCAAAGAATACTGCAAACCCTCCAGTGGACCTTCTGTCATCTATGCATCCTGCCCAATCTGCATCAGAAAAAGCACTAACCAAAGTAGACATAGACTTCCTGAAAGAAATGCCAGTGGTGATAGTATCCTTGATATAACGAAGAATTCTCTTAACTGCTGTCCAATGAACTGTGGTTGGTGCATTTAAAAACTGACACACCTTATTTACTGAGAAACAGATATCAGGTCTTGTGAGAGTTAAATACTGTAAACCACCTACAATGCTTCTATATTTTGTGGCATCCTCGGGCCCAAGAGGATCTCCTTCATGAAGAGACAATGGTTCTGAAGCAGAGAGTGGAGTGGAGAATGTCTTGCAATGATACATTCCAACTTTGGCTAGTAACTCAGATGCATATTTTTCTTGAGTGAGAACAATACCATTAGAAATTTTCCTGACTTCAATTCCCAAAAAGAAATGCAAATCTCCTAGATCTTTAATGGCAAAGTGTTGATTAAGATCATTTACCAATGTGGTAATAGCATGTGATGAAGAACCAGTAACTATAATATCATCCACATAAATGAGCACATATATAGTAACAGCTGACTGATTATAGATGAATAATGATGTATCTCCTTGAGATGGAGTAAAACCCAGTTCTTGAAGTTTATTGCTCAACCTGGAATACCATACTCTTGGTGCTTGCTTGAGACCATACAGAGCTTTATCAAATTTGCACACATGATGAGGTAGGAGAGAATTTTCATACCCAGGAGGTTGCTTCATATACACTTCCTCTTCCAGAACACCATGCAAAAACGCGTTCTTGACATCGAGCTGACGAAGACTCCAACCTTGAGAAACAGAGATAGACAAAACAAGGCGAATAGTAGCTGCTTTAACTACTGGACTGAAAGTGTCCTCATAGTCTATACCAAACCGTTGCTTAAAACCTTTTGCAACAAGACGAGCCTTATATCTTTCAATACTACCATCAGGATTTTTCTTAACTCGAAAGAGCCATTTGCAATCAATAATATTTTTGTTACCACAAGATGGAGGCACCAAGTGCCATGTTTGATTGCTCATCAATGCATCATATTCCTCATCCATGGCCTTATGCCATTCTTCACTTGCCAGAGCTTCTTCTAAATTTGCTGGTTCTCCTGCAGTACATACAGAGAAATTATACCGAATAGTGCCATCTGTCCAAATTTTAGGATTTTTAATACCCTTTTGTAGTCTGGTTCTGCGCACAGGAACTTCTGCAGGAACAGCAGCCACAGAAGATCCCTCCGCAGTTTCCTGTGCAGCAGCAGAAACCACAGAAGATCCCTGCAGCCTGCTGTGTGTTGTGGTCGAAGGCTGAGGAGGCGCAGAAGATCCGGCAGGCAGAGGTGCATGCACATGCACTGCCAGGTTTTCGGGGGAGCAGCTCTCGCGCGGGGAGGCAGAGGGATGCGTGGCGTCCGCACAGTGGCTCGGAGCGGCAGGCGAGGCAACGGACGATGCGACGCCAGAGGGGGCCACAGCATCCATCACGGGATCGGCGCGTCCAGGCAGAATCGCCGCGGGATCAGCGCGCTCAGGCCCTGCTGCCTCGGATCTCCCTCCTGACACCGTATCAGCACTGGAATCAGTGCAGATTTTCTTGTCACGTTGCACCATGGATAATGTATCCATTTCTTCTCCGTTTGTGATCATTTCTTCACCATTTTGAGCAGTATTTTCACCAGTATGATGTAAAATGTTAGAGGAATCCATATGTGCTGCAGAATTAGTCATAATATCATTCATAATTGAACCCTCATGGTAGGAAGTAAGATGCTTAGGAAGTAAAAGGATTTCTTGTCTTAGAAGGGCACCGGCATTTGGACGTAGAGATGCAAATGGAAAGATATTTTCATCAAAGATAACATCACGAGATATATAGACTCGACCAGTAGAGATATCTAGACATTTTACGCCCTTATGACGTGGACTATATCCAAGAAAAGCACATTGAGTGGATCTATATGAGAGTTTGTGAGAATTATAAGGGCGTAAATTTGGCCAACATGCACACCCAAAAACCCTAAGAGATTTATAATCAGGTGGAGAGCCTAGAAGAAGTTCTGTGGGTGTGGCATTATTAAGAACTTTACTAGGCATAATGTTGATAAGATATGTGGCTGTAAGAAATGCTTCATCCCAATACTTTAAAGGCATAGAAGCATGAGCAAGTAAAGACAATCCTACTTCAACAATATGACGATGTTTACGTTCTGCTGAACCATTTTGTTGGTGTGCATGTGGACAAGAAACATGATGTGTAATGCCTAGTTGTTGGAATAGAGGATGGAGTTTTTCATATTCACCACCCCAATCAGTTTGCATAGTAATAATCTTTCTATCAAACTTTCTCTCAACAAGATGCATAAAATTATGAAAGACATCAAACACATCAGATTTCTTTTTAAGAAGATAGATCCATGTGAATTTGCTATAGTCATCTATAAAGCTCACATAATAGTTGTGGCGTCCCACAGAAGTGGAAGCAGGACCCCAAACATCTGAAAACACTTGTTGTAAAGGAAATATGGAAACACTTGTAGATATTGGATATGGAAGTTGATGACTTTTTGCTCTTTGACAAGAATCACAAATAGACTCAATGCTAGAGGACTTATCATATGGAAGACCAAACTTATTTAGAATGTAATTGACAACTAATTTTGATGGATGTCCTAATCGATAATGCCACCTTTCTGCTGAAGGCTTGGTGACAAGACACACTTGCTTGGGATGGGATTGTGATGAAGACACAATTGGATAGAGACCTCATTTGCACTCCCCTCTAAGAAGAATTTTCCTGGTTGCGCGATCCTTTATAAAAAAATGTCAAGGGTGAAACTCAATGAAGACATCATTATCAAGTGTTAACTTGTGGACAGAGAGAAGATTTTTGGTGGTGCTAGGAACATGAAGAATATTATCTAGCTGAATATTGCAATTTGGGGTTTCAATATATGAATGACCAATATGACTAATTTGCATACCTTCTCCATTCGCAGTTTGAATGGAATCTTTGCCGGGGTACTTGTTCTGGATCATGAGGTTCTGAAGATTTCCTGTTATGTGATCAGTGGCACCACTATCGGGATACCAATTGGTGTCAACACCATAGGCACACGCAGCATTGGCACTCTTCTCGGGAACAGGACGTTCCCCTCTCTTTTTGTCGACGGCGTAGCGCCACCAGCACTCATTGGCTGGATGGCCGTGCTTCTTACAGATTTGGCAAAAGATGTCTTGGAACTTGGATGGAGGAGGGCGATCACCCCCTTGCTGCCAGCCGGAGAAGGGAGGGCGATCACCCCCTTGCTGCTGCCACGGTCCTGGTTGCCACCCGCCGCGGTCGCCGCCCTGATGCCAGCCGCGATCACCGCGCTCACCGCGGTCACCGCCCTGCCAGCCGCCGCGGTCACCACCCTGCTGCCACGGTCCTTGCTGCCACGGGCCTTGCTGCTGCTGCCACGGACCTTGCTGCTGCGGGCCTTGCTGCTGCCAGGGACGGTCACCGCCGCCTTGCCAGCCGGCGCGCCAGGGACCTCCATCTCCTTGGGGCGGACGGTTGTAGCCACCGCCGCCACCAAATTCTTGCGGACGGCCGTAGCCTCCACCACCACCGTAGGCACCGACTGAACGATCAGCGCCGGTGGTTTTCTTGCCTGTTCTGTTAGCCGCGTTTGTTGATGATGTAAATTCTTTCGCGCCGCCACCGGTCAGCATAGATTGCCGAGCATCGTGAGCGGCAAGAAGCCCATGAAAATCATTGACGGTGCAGCGTTCCATGGCGTTCACCGCGGAGACAAGACCGTTGTAGTCTTCGTCTAGGCCGTTGAGGATGAATTCGACGAGCTCTTCATCGTCGATGTCGCGGCCGGCGGCGATGAGCTCGACGGCGAAGCCCCGCATCTTGGCGATGTACTGATCCGCGGTGAGCTCGAGCTTCTTGGTGTTTGTGAGTCCTCCACGCAGGCTTGTACGGTTTGCTTTGGATCGAGACGCATAGAGGGACTCGATGAGCGCCCACACCTCGGCGGCGTGCTCTAGCCCGATGGTTTGGGCCAAGATATCCGTCGAGAGAGAAGTGAGCAAGTAGCTCAGAACTCGTTGATCTCTCTCGATCCAACTTTCAAAATCCGGATTCTCCACCTTCTCCTCCTTTCCATCTTTCTGGATCTTGATGAACTCCGATGGCTTGGCTTCCTTCCCGTCCAGTAGGCCGAGCATCCGTGCGCCGCGCAGCGCCAGTATGACCTGGGCCTTCCATAGCAGATGGTTTGCTCGGGTCAGCTTCTCAGATGGGGGCTGCCCAAGGCCATGCGATGTGGAGTTTGAGGACGCCATTGGTAGGGTTTCTTTGTGGTGATGTGGTATTGGATGCTTTGATGATGTGGGTTTTGTCTATGATGTTGGATGTTTCGGGTGGAGCTATAGATCGATGATGGTATTGGATGCTTGCGATGAATCTGTAGATTGGTTTTTCGGGATGGGATGATAGCTCGACGTCAATGGAGAGGCGGCTCTGATACCATGTCAATAGACGAGGAACCGTGCCTTGGACTCGGCCGGGTTACGTGTTTATATGGACCTGAAGCTAGGTCAAGCGAATTACATGGAAGAGATTACACGTAAGGGAGAGGGAGAAAAGGAACCGGACCCAATACGACCTTATCACGATCGTATGGTTACAACAGAAATATCCTCTAATAGGCGAGTCAGCCATAGCTGAGCAGCAACCACACTACCACCATCCCTGACCTAATTAGACGTAGCTGAGGGTATAATTAGCCGAGCTAATCATGCATCAGTCAGGATTGCTACAGTGGTACATGTTCAAAAAGAGTAGTTCATCATTCTTTTATTTTATTAAAATACTAAGTTTGCCTGCAGTAAGGACTGATCAGGGCAAAACAACAAAGGCCCTCTGCTACTGCCCCACTAATACCAGAAAATATGACGGTACATTCACATTCCACCATGAAACTAAGTATACATGAAAGTCACAGAGACTTGTTGGTAGTCCTTACAGCAAAAGAGTGCCTGTTAACACAAACATCTTCTTGGCAACAAACATGCTAAACATTTAGTGAATCAAAAACTTGACATCAGAATCCTAGGCAAGAGAGAAACAACCATGAACCCAGAAATTCATGAATCAAAGTCACAACAATCAGAATCAAATGATTTCAGAAATTATTGATACATAATCGTCCCTATATGCTGCATCAGTATCACACTAGTTGTACCTAACTAGAGTAACCATAAAAATCAGAAGATAGAAACCAGTATCATGATTAAATTTCTCACGGACATTCTGTCGAACAGGTGACCTGCGGCTCGAGTTGTACCTGGAGGAGCAGGCCACGATTGGAGATGAGATTCGAGGCGGCGGGCGTGGGGGATGCGTTTGCTAGTACCTCGAGGCAGTGCTCGCGGTCGTAGACGCAGCGGGCGTCGATGAGGAGGTTGCCGAGGGCTTCGAAGATGTCGTGGCCGTCGGGGGAGGGGGGGGCGAATTCGAAGTCCTGGTCGGCGAGGACGTTGGCGATGTAGTCGATGATGGCCTGGTCCACCTCGTCCACCACGGAGTCCCCCAGCACCTCCCACACCACCCCCATGCTTGTCTCCATCAGCGCCGCCATCGCGTCGCCTCCGGCGGGGAGGAGCACGAGCAGGAGCAGCGGCGGCGAAGCGAGGCGGACAGAGAACCCTACTCGCTCGCTCGTTCGCGGCGGAGCGGGTGGTGGTGTGTGGCTTCCGTGTGGGTTTGCGCTTTGCGGGGGCCTTAGCCCGACGTTGGGTGGATGGATGGGAAAATAATTATACGAGACCTGGTCTACAAATTTAGCCCGTGGACCAACTTCGGCAATTGACACGTGGCCAGAAAGCGGTTTAGATCTGAAAATAGATAACCGAATTTTGTTTGTTCTCTATTTTCTAGCCACGTGTCAATTGCTGGAGTTGGTCCACGGGTCTAAATTTGTAGACCAGGTCTCATATAATTATTTTCCGGATGGATGGCCTTCAGCCCGTGAGATTCGTGAAGGGTCACCCCTATGTGTCGCTACAGGGACCCCCTATACATCGCTCTTAGCGAGTCGAATCGATCAACTCGCCCGTACTTCCTTCTTCTTCGGCAGGCCCATTATGCAGGAACGGCCCATCTAACGGCTAGCGAAGGAAAACGATCCGTTCACGTTTCTTCGTTCTTTCGTTGGCTTGTTCGTTGAGTCAGGAAGGAAGACTAGCGAAGGAAAACTTTTGTTTCAGTTTCCTACTACAACTGACGTACACACTGGAATTAGTATGGCACGTAGACAAGGAACGAGTATCATACAATATGAAAAAACTGTTTCTTCTAACTGACCACGCCAACAAAGAATTTGCAAAGATGTTGGTTCCTTTTGGATGTGATGAACTGTTTAGTAGGTTGCTTTCTAGAATGCCTTTTGTAATGTGATGAATGTTGAATCACTGTCCTTTTGTAATGTTGTTAATATGTTTCCTGTCCAGAATTTGGTTGTTCACGGGTTTGAATTGTCTCTGATTTTGATCTTCTGCTTCTATAATGAATTCGGAGGCACTTTTAAAAGTGCCTGCAAAAGTCCCTTGAATTGAAGGCAGTTTCCAAAGTGCCTCTAAATGGTCAACAATTGTAGGCACTTTTAAAACTGCCTCCTAATGGGCAACAATTGGAGGCACTTTTAAAACTGCCTCCTAATGGGCAACAATTGGAGGCAGTTTCAAAAGTGCCTCCAATTTGATCACGTTTTTGAGGCAGTATTGGAATTAGTGCCTCCAAAAAATGGTTAAAAGGAGGCACTTATTAAAGTGCATACAAAAAGTCGATTAGGAGGCACTTTGAGAAAGTGCCTCCATGAAAGTGCCTCCTAACTGAGTATGTGGCATAGTGCAGGGGCGCGGTGCGAGGCAGCCTGGCGCGTCGGGCCAGCACACGCCTGTTGCTCAACCTGGTCCCTTCAGGCCGTCGTCGGAGCGGCTGCTTGAGCGTTCAAGCGGCCCAGTGGTTTGGCCGGCGGTGCGTCAGCTGGAAGCGGCGTCTTCCCCGCCACCTGCCCTGCATCATCCACCGTACAACGCGGATTAATGAACTGGAGCGTCGTTTCCAACTGGCGCTCGTGGCGTACGTCGGTGGTGCTAGACCTGCGGTCTCCCGTGCCCAGGTGGAAGATGCCATCACGCAGAAGGTGGGCATCGTACGGGGTGCGTTCTCTATGCATCTGTAAAAGCCTGAGGACTTGATCGTATTCAGGTCACCAAAGGATCTCAGGAGGGTTGCGTCTTGCCCCTCTATGGCGCATGAGTATTTCACCCTGTACTTCCGGCAGTGGACGAGGCTGGCGCAGGCGGAGCATAGAGTCATGAGGTCCCGGGTGCAGCTCGCCATAGAAGGCGTCCTGCCGCACACTTGGGAGGTGGACACGGTGCAGAACGTGCTAGGGACATGCTGCACCATCGAGGCGGTGGCTCCAGATTCTGCTAGTCGAGTTGACCTTGGCACATTAAGAGTGGAGGCTTGGACGGTGGACCCTGACTCCATCCCGCCGGTCCGCGAGCTTTGGGTGTCGGAGCCGGCTGAGGGGGTCCCTTCCCTCTGCCGGCAAGAAGGATCACAGAGCTAGGTCTGTTGCAATATAAGGTGCTGATTTACGGATTCTTGGAGGATCCTAGAGTGGGAACGTCGCGGGGTTCGTCGGGGAGTGATCGGGACGGACTCTCGGAGAAGGACAATTTCAGCCACGAAGGGGAAAGATTCTGGACGACGTGCACTCGTTTTTGATCATCTGGGACGCTGGACCGCCGTGAACCGTTCACGGAGGGGGAGGATGCTGGTGGCCGCTATGCACATGACGGCGCTCATGGCGGCGCTAGCTGGCAGGTACGGGAAGGGCCCTGTGATTGGCCTTTGCCCGGTTTGGACAGTCAGATTCAGCTGATGGCCCGTGGCACTACTATAGTAGGAGAAACCCTACCAGTGACGAATAAAACTGGGCTACCGCTGGCGAAGCGCTGTTCGTCAGCGCTGGCGGGCTACCACTGGCGCTCGCCAGTGGTAGCGGGTTACCGCTAGCGAACAGCGCTTCGCCAGCGGTAGCATATATTAGCGCTGGCGAACAAGCCCTTGTTCGCTAGCCGTATGTTCGCCAGCGGTAGTACTGTTCGCCAGCGGTAGGTCCGCCAGCGGTACAACCCCCAGTTTTTATTTTATTTTTTGGTATTTTCATATATAGTGCTGTATTTTCTGGTATTTTAGTATACAAGTGCAAATACATGTATTTTCTGTAATTTCTATAATTCATACATACAAATCACTCCAACTTTTTGATTCGCATATATATAATATATATTATATATATATATATATGTTCACATATGCATATATATGTATATGCAATAATACACAAACCGAGATCCATCGATATCGTACGAAAATAAGTTTCATAAATATTAATATATATACATGCATTCATGAATACACATATCGATCTCGATAACATGTTTAGGTCGGAAGATTTCGAACCAAAAGTATAGTCATCTAATTAGTTTAACGATTACAAAAGTATCACATGCATACAACGCGCGATATAGAATCGCACACAACACATCAACGATTACAAAAGAAAAGTGAGATTGACGCTTTAACTTCCGCCTCCGCTTGCGATCTTTCACCAGGCCAGCGCGTCATCCACTTCTTCATCTCTCTGTAGACCAAGATAAAAGCATTAGGGTGGCAAAGAAAATCACAAGTTTTTATTAGGAGCACAATTCGTACCGAACCGAATACACACCGTCGATCATTTCTTGGTCGTTGTGATCTACTTTTTATTCATCGTCCGGAACGAAAGAGAACCTTCTAACGAGTTGAATGGTCTCTCGTGTAACATCCCAAGTATGAAAAACCATCCTTTAGAATGTTTGATTCTTGTTTAATTAAAGTTTTGCATCATGTCATCATAATCATTCCTTGTTTGCATTTGTTTTCCTTTTGTTTGCATCTGTTTTTCTCTGTTTTCACAATTGAAATTCAAACATTGTTCAAACCTTTGTTTCATACTTGTTATGTTACAACTTTCCAAATAAAAGGTTCAAATAAAACATCCTTTTGTTTCCATGTAATCCATAAGGTTCAACTATTAAAAATGGTGGTTTTTAATCAATCAATTAATTCAAATGTTATTCAAAATTCAAATCAAATCACAAACAGCACTCAATTTCAAATTATGAAAATTACCACAACAATTATAATCCTTTTGTTCCATTTAAACTTTAGGGTTCACCCTACTTAAATCTTGTTTCAAATAATTCACTTAATAATAAAATTCATCCAAATTTGAATTAAATTACAAACAGCAATTTAAATTTGAAACTTTTGGAAAACAAAGTTGGCAATTAGTTGCTATTGTAAAAACTAACTTAACCAAAAAATTTCTAAATTTTTCCTAGCCCTAAAACTTATCTTTTTCTTCCATTTCCATTTCAGCAAAAAAAATAGAAAAAAAAGGCGCAGAGGGGGAGAGGCACAGGCCAGGGGAGCAGCCCAGCCCAGCTCCCTGGCCCGATACCCCTTCGCGCACCCCCCTCCTTCTCTTTCCCGTACGGCAAGCCATCCGCCGGTGCCACGTCGCCGCCGTAACGCGCCGACGGCCGCTGCGCGTCCCTAGCCCCCTATAAGACCTACCCTAGGGTTCCCCGAGCTGCCCTAACCCTAGGCTACCCTATCCCCCTCGCTCCGCCGCCGTTTCCTCTCTCTCACCGGCGATTTCTTCTCTGTACTGAACCTCACCGGAGCGCACACCTCTGAAACCACCATGGCCGCCGTCGTTACCGTGCTCCTCCGTCCTGGATAACTACGGGAACGAGACCCCCGTAGTCTCCTCGAGCTGGTGGACACCTCTGCGAGCCCGGGAGGCGCTTGGATCTCCGCCGCCGTCCGTGCCATCGCCGTCGAGCTCCCTGCCCCGAGCCTCTGCCTCGCCTGCGACCGCCGGTGAGCGCGCCTCCCTCTCCTCCCTCTTCTCTGCACGAGCACATGCACCACCTCGCACACGCAACACCAGCACGCACACGAGCCCAGCAGCGAGCTAGCACGGCAGCAACCACGGCAGCTCGCCGCCGGCGTCGTTCTCTGCCAAGTTTCAGAAACGCGCGCTGTTAAAATTCAGTTAACCGTAACTGAAGAATACCTTACCTGCATCCCCTTACCTGACAAAACTGAACGAGCAGCGCACTGGTTGCAGTGCTTGCGCGCGCGCAGCAGGGCGCAGGATCGAGTCCTGCCCCGCGCGATTAAATCCACTCTTTTGCGCTGGGCACTGACAGGCCTGGCCCACCTGTAAGTGGCCACTGCTGCCACGCAGTGCCACGCTGGCCCAGGGCCCACTGGCAGTGCCCTAGGGTAGCTAACTGCGCGGTGTAAAAAGAATTTCAGCTTTTCTTTTTCCAGTTTAGGTCCAATTCTTTTACAGTTTGGTCCCTGAAATGAAAATGCTAATAACTTTTATTTTACAAATCCAAATAATAAAAATAAAATATGTTTGCTGCACCAAATTTAATCATCTACCTTTTCAAACCATTGGTTTTCTGTTTTGACTAATCCAAATGCATTCAAATTTCAAATTCAAACAATTCATTTGAAATTTGTATAATTGCATAAATAATTCATACTTAACCCAAATAATGCAAATAAAATATGTTTTCCATGCTATTTCAAACCATCTTTTCAAATATAAATTTTGCTTCAAGATTTGAATAATTAAAATTGCTTAAATAATTTAAACCTTGTTTAAATCATTTAAATTTGCTAAAATCATAACTTGCTCAAAATAAATTATTTTTGAACTTGTAAAAGATGTTTTCAAACTAGAAAAGTATAAAATTTTCAAATATGAATTTGAATTTATGTTTTGAACAAATAAAATTCAAATAAAATTCATACTTGAATTAAATTCAATTAAATCTTGTTTAAACTTGTTTAATTCATAATTAAATCATTGTAATTCCTTTTTCAATAATTGAAACATGTATTCCATCTAAAATTTTGTGCTCTTTCCAAATATGAATTTTGTTATTTGTTTTGAACAATTTAAATTGCTGAAAACAACAAATGCTTGTGTAACACCTTTAAGGAACCAAAATTTCTTAACTTAATAAATAAATTTCTAAAATTGGTAAACCTTATTTCCAATTGATTCTATTGTTGTTATTTTTCTGTTTTCCTCATCCATGCATCATGCTAATTCACTTTCACCTGTTGATTAGTTGTAAAACAAATATTCCAACCTTAATTCTTGGACCTTTTCATATGCAACTCAAATTGCATGTGGGTCCAATTAATTGTGTTATGTTACCATGTCAACTAGTTTATTTTGATGCATCCATTAACTTGACATGCATCATCCCATGATTGTGCACTATGCCATGTTATTGATTGTTTGTCTCTCTGCGTTGTTTGTTTGCTTCTTCTCGGATAGACGACGACGTTGAGACAGACGATACTTACGACACCCCTTCTGAGGATCTAGATCAGTACCAGGCTGCTGAGTTTGCAGGCAAGTATTCACTCACATGAACCATTGTGTTCCTTTCAACATTGGATACCGATACTTTCCGTTGTCTATTTCTGCTAGCCATATGAATCGTTGCTTCTGTTCGAACCTATCACATGTTACCTTTAACCCTGATATAGCCTCACCTCCACACCTATAACCCCTTTGCTTGCTGCCCGTGTTTTACTAGCATGCTTAGGGTTGTTTTTGCTCGAGTCTGTTACCCGTTACTTTCTGTTACTATATTCTCATTTATGTTCTGGGGCTCGATGTTAAACAACAACCTGTTAATTTTGAGGTAATAATAATTTGCTGATAAGGCACCGGCAGGAGGCCCGGCGTGGTTTTGAGGCCTGCTAGTGTCGACCCTAATTAGGAAAAGGGTCTTGTCTACTGATCCATGATGAGCGCACTATCCGCATGTGGGAAGCGTGTATGGGCGCCCCCCTCAATTTGATTCGATTCGCATCTCGTCCAAATCGCCACACTTAGTTCGGGCTTTCCATTTGATGCACGCATATGCAGGTACGAACCCGAGGCCAGGGTGGAACTTTTGTAGTCGGCATTTAGGGCGACGTGGTCTTCCAGTGCTATGAGGGTCCCCTTTTCTTCGTGGGGCTCGATTAGCCGCGCACGCACAGCACGTGGTGCTTTGGGCTTGATGCGAAGAAGAGTTGGGTTGTGTTGAGTACCTCGCTTGGTGGGTTGATCCCCCGTCTGGCGGGTTATTCTTACGTGTACGGCCAAATTGGTGCATCCCTGCAGGGTTAAATCTTCTCGAGAAGCCGTGTTTTCCGCGGTTATGGTTGACTTGGTGAAAGTACTGGCTAACAAGTACTCAGAACAACTTACACCTAACTAATGATAACTTGACTAGTAATAGTCTTAGTAACACAATAACTTGAATCATCATTAATCCACCGGCGTGAGTTTATCCTCGGATTGCTTCTTTGGATAAGGGGCGAGATCCAGGATGGGTTTTGTTTGGTGGCTAGTTATAGTTGGTTACGATACGCTATCTTATCTCCTTTCTGTTAGCCGGAAGTTGTAGTATGTTCTATAGTTGGTTAGTGCAGCCAGTTGCAGCATCTTTTATATCCCCTTTCTTCCGTTGAACCCAAGGCATCTGTGCTTGGCGTTGACGGGTTACACTTTGGTGAACTGTGAGTCTTGCTTGCCAGTACGTTTATGTACTGACCCCTTTGGGGCTGTGGTTTCCGCAGACTACGCCTACGAGGATCCCCGTGATGGCTACTACGTGGAGTTTGACGAGGCTGCTGACGAGTAGATAGCGGACCCGGGCAGGATCCGAGACATCGTGGATGGGCTCCGTCTTTTCGTTTCCGGCTTCTTAAGCCTATTTGGATTTTGTCTGTACTCAGACCCTTTGAATGCTTCCGCTGAGATGTAATGATGATATGTTGGGACATGTGTCCTCTGGATGATTGTATTTGCTATCTCTGCTCTAGTGAGAGCTATTTGCAACTTATTTCCATCTTTTGTGTCTTAGAGATATGTTGTGCTATCATTCTGTTAAACGCCGTTGACGTACCATGTGTGTATGGTATGAAGTACGTCAATGGTAGTATCCTGATTTCTATGGGATGGTTTGCGTAGACGATGAACAGTAGGGGTTGGTTGTCACACATACGTGTGTTGGCCTACTCGTAAGAGATGCGGGTGCCGGTAAGCCCCGTAATCCAATCAACTACTGTGCAACGGAACTGCGAGTATCCTCTAGAAGTCCGGGTGCGACATCTCGCCAGTCTGCTCTATTACACATTGTCGCAGCTCATCGTTAGATGGTGGGCACCGCGAGTGGAAGGTCCTATCTGAACTTACTACATCCCTATAGATGATTGTGCAGAGCTTGCGCTGGATGCGACCAAAGTTCTGTCTGAATTCAGCATCAGACCATTCGACGATGCCGCGACACCACTTGTCCACAGCAGATATGAATTGTAGACTCTGTTGCTCATTCACGATCTCCATCGTGTGTTGGATGAGGTACCATGCCTCCATATGGCCGCCTGGCGCCTGCTTGGGGCAGGGGAAATCTATTCTGTGTTTGAACACATATTTGCCTTGAATCTGTTGTGCTCTGTCGCAGAATCCTTCCGCCCTGATGTAGCCGTCCATAGCTTCATAGAGAACAGACTTGATGAGGGAGTAGTTCTTCTCCTTCAGTTTACTCCCGGAGTCGAGATATACGGCGTGCGTGTCTCTCGGATAGAGCATGATGAGTGTGTCGTAATTGTTTCTGCGCAAAACAGTTCAAAGAGTCCATATATATAATTCTCAAGAATTGTAACCATTATTAATTGTATATGCGTAAACTTAAATAAAGATGGGAAATAACTTACTCGAGAAAGTAAGGCAGGAGGGTGATCCTCTTGTGCATATAATTATTGTACAACACCTCTTGGATGTACTTTGCCGCTTTTGTCCTACCCTTGGGGTTGTTCAAATACATGTCTTGTATGTAGTAGGGATCTACTAGCGCGATGCTTTTGGTATTCTCTACGGATAGTTGATGCGCCAAACAGAGCGTAAGAAGGCGGACGATTGATGAGTGGAGGGATTTCATGTGGAACATCCGAAAAATGTCATCAAATCTCACGATAATCTTGTTTGCGTTGCCTTCGGTGAAAAATCCCACCGTAGATGGCACCTTTGCGACCAAAACCGGCAGCGTTGGATTTTTCTCTTTGAGAAGCGTCCTCTCCATATATAGAACACCGTCATGGACGCTAAGCATATCACATGTCAACAAGGAGGCCAACCTCGGCGGAAGCATCGGTTTGGCCAACTCATGGACCTGATGCCAGTCGTGTATGGATATCCTGTCGAATACCCGTCCTGTCGACGGTTTAGACTTGGTCCCCTCCACCGGTTGGCTCATGGATGCAATGGCAGAACTTTTCTTAGTTCTTTTCCGTGCCGTCTTCTTAGGCTGATTCTGAAATACATTTGCTACCGCCTCTTTGAGGGCGTCCTGGCTGAGGCCAACTTGCTCGGGGGTTGTCGGTTCTTGAGAAGAGAAAAGACGCTTAGTGCATCGATATTTATCTGCTTCCTCCGCTGGCAAGAGAAGTTCATCAAGATCATCCAGGCCGGCCCCTCGTAAGGATCGTCGACGAGGTAGTCATTAGGGTTCTCATCTTCAGGATCGTCGTCGTCGTGTCGCACAGAATTTGCAGATGAGAAATGCTTGTGTTGGCTTGGGTGCCCTGACCCCTGGACCGGTGTTGGAGTGTTGACAAGAGTAGTTTCCAAACAAATTAGTGATTTTGGCCATGTAAATGGCCAAACCAAGCACTTCTCCAGGTTTAACTCGTTGTCGGCTGCGGGGGGTTGGTTCGGAGGATCGAGAGCACCACAACCAGGGAGCACCCGACTTAATGTCACCCTGAACACGTCGCCGGGCATACGCACGCCGTGGGACACGGGTTTGAGAGGTGTGATGATCTTTCCTTTAGCCACGTCCTTTAACTCTCCATTCACACGGAGGAGCAATGTGCATCCCGTCTCGTCGGCCTGCGAAACGTCGCGCGGTCGTCGTGAGAGACTAAGGTCATCACGAATCAAGTCATAATATATAATTAAGTTGTGGACGCTGAATTACTGTGAGGGCATTGAGCTTGGACAAGGGCGATGGACCGCTAAGGGTCGTCGGTGACGTTACAGAGACGTGGCGGGGCGGCGACGGATCTTCGCGACCTTGCGGCTCAGGGTTGGCGGTCGCCTCGTTCTGCGTAATAGACGCCACAATGGGGTCCACTGTTCTGCGCAGCAGGCGCCACGATGGGGGCTATATTGATCACGGGGGGGGGGGCTTGTCCGCCACCTTCCTTCCAAGGTGCACGGACTGAGCGACGGACACACAGATGCTAGGGAGGAGCGCGTTGACCCTCTCGTTCACAAGTTTGTCGATCGTCTTCTGCGGCACCTTGTTCCGCTCCTTTCTCTTCCCCTTAGTGTCCGGGTAGTAGTGCACATGCCGATGACCCTTTCCGAGGCCATGCACATGGCCACGATGCGGCTTCTTGTCTATGGCCACTCCCTTCGTCGTGTTAAGCGCCCTAATAAAAGGGGTGTCATACGGGTCCTTGTTCATCGTCGTCGAGGACCCCGCGTCAGACTGAGATAGACGTTCTTTTTCTTCTTCCTCGAGATATTTGTTCTCGAGCTCTTTGACCTTCTCGTTAAACATAAGATCGTCGGGCTTTTGGGGATCTTACCTATAATGGGCCCCGACAAAATTTCTCACCTGCGGGTCAGCGATCTTGTCATACAGGTTCGGCCCTTTTCTCTCTACATCCTGCTTAGCCCAAACTTTCTGCTTCCCATGGTAACCCCGGCTTTCGAGATTGTGCGGACCAGTGTTCTTTTCTCGGAAATCTCTTCCCCATTTACTCAGATTCTGCCTTTCCGGTTTGAGTTCGTCGAGGTTGAATGTGGCCAAGTCTTCCTCTGAAATGGTGGGCCACATTTTACGGATCTCATCGAAACCCTTACCCGCCACAATCATCTGCCGCAAACTGGATCTCTATGTCATAAACGCCTTAGTGAACTTTCGAGTGCTAACGAGTTGACCAGATTGCGCTTCAGGTCCTGGTTGTCGTAAGGATCCGGGAACTTGTACCGTGTGTGCAGCTTCTCAATCAGCAGGGCAGTCATAGCCTTGTTTTCTTTATCTCTGAGCTGGACCATATTAACGTTGCCAAAGTCTCGAGCAATGCAGCCTATCTGGTTTCCATACCCCTTAGCGTAATTCTCCGGCTCGACAGGAGCATCGCTTTTGGGGTCCACTACCGTGAACTCTTGCCGGATGGTGGCGAGCATGTTGTGTCGTATTTCTTTGGGCTTACGTGACGCCTCGCTACCGGAGGTGGCATCCCCGGTGCCACTACCGGTTTGACCTTCTCCGGCCGATGTATCGGTGCACGGCGCCTCCTGACGAATGGTTTCCTCCATCTCGTCGTCTGCATCGCCTTGCGTCTCCGGCTCGGGTCCCAGAACTAGGGTTCCTCGGCGCCAAGCATAGAGAGCCACGCATCGTCGTCCCCGCGCCCGGTCCCAGAACCACCCTCCTCGGCGTTGTGAGCCATATCTAAGGAGAGAAAAGCCGAATTTAATTCAACATATCCTAAAATTTAAGATATACATGAGTCCAAATTTCCCGGGCAATCTAATATATGATATTTTTAGCAAAAGTAATGCCAAAATTCGCGGAAAATTTTGGCATGACCTTTGCTAAAAATATCACATATGGCGTACCCCAAATTGCCGGAACGGAAATCAATCGACATTCCGACAATTAAGGACCTCACGTTGGTACCTGCGCATAAAATCCCACCCCATGCTCCCCATTTCATCCCAAATTTCGACATCCACACGAAGGTGGGCCCACACATTCCTATATACATCACCGCATCACACACCACCATCACCGCCATCACCGCCATCACACCACCGTCACCGCCATCACATTGTCGCACCACCATCACCGCCATCACATCGCACACCACCACATCCACACCACCATCTCACCACATCACCACATCCACCAAAAACATGTACCAGTACCACAAACACAACTACCAGTACCAAAATAATCAAAACCAGTACCAGAAACTGAAAAAATTACCTCTTTGAGGTATTTCCTCAAACAGTTTGCAGGCAGCTGGGAGTAGGGGAGGAGCAAGGAGGGCCCAAGCCCCTCGGCGGAGCAGTGGAGGCCAAGGAGTGCTGAGAAGGGAAGGGAGGGCGCTCGGGTGCTGATCGCGGGAGAGGGAGGGGAAGTGGCGGCTCGGGGCAGTGTGGTGGCTCGGGGGAAGTGGGGAGAGGAGATGGAGGGGCGAGGAGAGGGAGGCGCGGTCGTGGTTGGGATCGCCGGAGACAGAGGGAGGGTCGTCGGAGGCAGTGGCTGCGATCGTTTCCGCGGAAACGACTAAGTCCCAGGCCTAGGCGGGTAACTGCTAGCTAGGGGAGAGGAGCGGGGGGGGGGGGGGGGCGCGTAAGTGGCACAGCCCAACATAGCGCTGGCAAACAACAACCGTGGTTCGCTAGCGGTACCTTACCGCTGGCAAACATTATGTGTTTCCCAGCGGTAACTTACCTCTGGCGAACCAGGGTGGTTGTTCGCCAGCGGTACTATTTACCATTTTTTATTTTCTTATTTTTTTAAATTATTCAAACACATTTCATTTATAATAATTCAAACACATTAGAAATAATACTGTTTTATTTTGTTTTCCATTATATCCTTTATGTTTTCTATTGTTTTATTTTGTTTTCCATCATTTCATTTATGTTTTCTATTATTTTATTTTATTTTCCATTGTTTCCTTTATGTTTTCCATTGTTTCATTTATGTTTTCCATTGTTTCCTTTTTGTTTTCCATTGTTTTCTTTATGTTTTTCATTGTTTTCTTTATGTTTTCTATTGTTTTATTTTGTTTTCCATTATTTCTTTTTTGTTTTCCATTATTTCCTTTATGTTTTCTCTTGTTTCCTTTATGTTTTCTATTGTTTTATTTTGTTTTCCATTATTTCCTTTTTTTTTCCATTATTTCCTTTATGTTTTCTATTGTTTTATTTTATTTTCCATTGTTTCCTTTATGTTTTCTACTGTTTTATTTTCTTTTCTATTATTTCCTTTATGTTTCAAATAATAACTCCACACATTTCAAATACCGAACAAGGTACATTAAATTTATAATAAGTGCACATCAGACCAGTTGATCCATGCATATACATAGTTTCATCGCATACAAGGCATACATATATATACATAGTTTCTCAGTGTTTGATCTTTTTGCCTTTTTTTGTCGTAGTTGCATAATTTAGCCCCACATCGTGACTTCTTCTTTTGAATGGAAGACCATGCCTAGGTAGCGTAGTTCTGCTTCTTCTCGTGGTGTATGTTGCATGACTATGATCATCATCTCTTGATCATCGTCAATATTTGGGTCGCCGAACGTGTCAAACTCGTCCTCGTCAATGACTCCATCCATTCTGATGATATTTCTTTTCCCTCTCCTCACGACAACACGGCTAGGCCTTGCGGGGTCTGTTATGAAGAAGCATTGGGACACATGCTTAGCCAATACCCATGGCTCATTTTGCACTGTGACGTTCGTGCTTGATGAAGTTCCGGCTTCGGGAATAACCATGGTTGTAAAGTATTGGTTTTCTTTTTTGACGGTCGACATCCTAGCCCATCTGACGCGGAACATAGGCACCTTCTCTCCCGACTAGTTAAGCTCCCATATCTCCTCGATCCTTCCGTAGTATCTCAACTTTTTGTCACCGGTGTAGGATTCCATCTTTACCTCTGAGTTTTGATAATCGGAAGTTTTGTCTTTCTCCTCCGTGTAGAAAGTGAACCCGTTGATATCATATGCTTGAAACGTCGCTAGGTTGGGAGCGGGGCCATGTGCCAAGGCGTACACTAGTTTATTTTTCGCACAATCCCTTGGCGGTGGGTTAGCGACGATCTCATCTTTAAACCAACGCAAGAAAGTGGAGTTATGCTCTCTGATTATTTCTCCTTCGGTCCTCCGCTTTCCTTGTTCAGTGTACTTTTTCTTAATCGAGCTCTTGTGTTTTTTCACCCAAGTATCGACCATGTCAATGTGTTGGAGAGCTACTAAGTTTGCCCTGTTAAAGTCGGTGCGTCGACAAGCCCGATCCACATGCACTTCTCTATGTACATATTTGTGACCTGCTCCATCAAGCTTGCCAATGTGCTTGTTTCTCGGCAGACCAACAGGGTCCTCCACGTCAATATGATTCATGCATAAAGAGATGCACTCTTCGGTGAGAAAACCCTGAACGATGCTTCCATCCGGACGGGCCCTGTTGCGAACAAATCCTATGATGACCCCATTCATCCTTTCAAACGGCATCATGTTGATATGGACCAACAGATGAACACATATGTCAAAGAATAATGGTGGAAATTGCACGATATGGACCAATTCGTTTGTGGGTGTGTGCCTCAAACTCATTTTAAAAGACTCGATTTCCGCCTCAAAGGGAATCAAGAGTGGAAGGTGAACTAGGCCATTGCTACACTAATTAATATTAAATACATATTCTTTAATTTATTCTAGCTCTGAAACACCTTTCATGGCCCTCCGATCTCCATCAGATAAGTCCCAGAATGATTTCGGATCTCTACTCTCTTTTCTCTTCGGTGTCAAATTAAACCTAAACGTCGTCTACCCTTAAGTGTGCCACCCTGCGCTTCGGGATCACTCCAGACATGATTACTCTCTGATCAATGACCAACAGTGGGATATAGAAACCCATGATGGCTCCTTTGCGTTCGACGATTATCTTTGTCGTTTGAACCTTATACGTCGAGCCTCCAGTCCTTTTGTTGTGTGATACTAAGTCTATTCGAGATTCTATCTTCGGTACCTCCATACCTAGTTCAATCTCGTTACCGATAAACATATTAATAGTTCCTGTGATATTGCATCCATGTGACCTAGTCACATGCTTGCAAGATTACTTGATGCAATCTCACTGAGTAGGCCCAGAGTATCTATCCGTCACCCGGATTGGCAAATCCCCTCTCGATGCATACGCATCTACATATCCCTTCGAGAACCCGATAGACACCTTTATTATCATCATGTTACGGTGTGACGGTTGATGCAGTCAAGGCAACCTCGGATAAAGTGATTAAATATGATCTCACGGTCAATGAATTGGGTACTACGTTTTCGTGTTATGACAATGTTGAACTCGTGACTGGATCTTATTGTGATACATACATATTGGGTATGTGTCCATCATATCATTCCTCCAATGATATGACTCCATTGTCAACTGAAATAATTATCTATGATCAGGAAACCATGATCACATGTTGCCCAATGGAGTAGTTTAATAGACGCTACTAGGAATCTGGTTTGTTTACATAGCACACGTGTCTTAATGTTTCCTCTTAACACACGTATAGCATGGTATAAAACATATTATGAACATATCAGATATGGTAATAAAACATCTTTATTAATTTCCTCTAGGGCATATCTCCTTTAGAGGCATGACCCTGACACCGCGGAGAAAGGGTAGAACCTGCACTTTCCATGAGAGAAAGTTAGCCCGAGTGAGCTTCGTGACTGGTGGTGCACTGATGATGGTCGAGGCAGAGGATGTCGAGAGGACGCCGTTGGGAAGGGGAGGGTGGGAGTAGTGTTCTAGGGTTTGGAGTTTTGGGGATTTTTTTTGGAACGATCAAGGCATAGGATCTAAGGAATCGGATGAAAGGTTCTACGGTTTTGGGGTTTCTTGCTTTTAGGGAAATCGGCAGCGATCATGTAGGGGAAGAAACAACGATCAGGTTCGGGGGTTTGGAGGAGTTCCTAGCGGCGGCGGATCGGAGGTGATCAGCGGCGGCAGCTAGAAGAGAAGAGGCTCTTGATACCACGTTGGATTGTGGAGAGAACAATACCTCTGATAGGGGAGTGTCGGGTACATGTTAATAGGCACATGAAAAGCCACTGTGGTGACATAGTAAAAAGGGAATATGTATATGTTAGAGTACTACCATATACCTATACGGATATGGTAACCATACAATATTATATCTAACAAGAATAATAAATAATTTATATTTACCGGCATGTCGATATCTAAATTTGATCACAGTGAACATTTTGTTTCAGCGACGGATTTGAAACCATATATGCATCCAAACATGACAAGTTCTTCACATGTCTGAGCAGATGCTTTTGGCTAGTTGAACATTATTGTGGATTATGGTAATTATGTTTGAGTCTCATCTTCATATACCATTGATGGTTTGGCTAACTAATTTTTACTATTTCAACATTGTCAACTAAGTTAAGCAAAAAAGAAAATTCAACAACCCGAAGCTAATTAAAATATCTATTTCCTACTAGTAAAACCATTCAAAATTCATTTACATTGTATTATGTATATATAAATATATACGGTAATAAAATCCCAACTTATATTATACATAAGCAGTAAATACCAGGTGCATATGCACGCTGGAGCCAAAATGGATTTCACCTTGTTTGTTGGATATGTACAAACATAACGGAAAAAGCTAACGATCAGGCGGGGGATCGTATCCTTCCATCCCCCGCATCGACTGCTTTCCACGTGGGGTCACCTTTTGACGTAGGAACGTGCGGAGGGAGCAGTCGTTGAGGCCCCACCACAAGCCTTATCCCCTCAGTTTTCTTCCCATCCATCGCAGAAACCAGTTGCCGGCCGCCCCGCCATGGCCTTTCCATCCCGCCATGGCCGCTCTATCCCGCCAGCAAGCTCCGGGGCACGCAAATCCATCTGTCCCTCTTCGGCGCACGCCCTTCCCCTCTGTTCCAATCAAGCGCCTTCCATGGACGGAGGCACAGCGGGCGAGTCGAGCCGCGGGAAGAGCCTAGCGGATTCGGGCCAGGATACAGCCAACCCTTCCATGGTCGACAACCTCGTCGCTGACGCTCACGGGCCCTCGTCCACGGTGGTGCACGGAGAAGATCGCGTTCCCATCGTCAAGATGAAGGCAGCGCCGACTAGGACAGCAAAGGAGTTCACAACAGCACGCCGATGTCCCTCCCGCTTGTGGACCCCCTCTCTTCCACATGGCTCGGAAGAGATGGCCGTCCCTTGAGCTTGAAGCCTAGGAGGTCCGGAAATAGTGCTCCCATGGGAGCGTGGCGGTGCTCCCAAGATCGATAGTTGGTTTTTCGTGTTTTGGGCAATTTTCACGGTGGCGGCAGAATTTTGCTACATATATGTATTTTTGTTGCTATTTTTGTACATATTTTTTGCTACGAGAACTTCGGCAATATCTTCGGCGAGGTCAATTGTTTGCTACAATACAACAGATTTTTTACTATAATTATTCCAAATTTTTGCTATCCCAGTACAAATTTTTTGCTATGACTTTCTCCGGCGATGTCTCCGGCGAGAGTCTACCGGCGATGTCTCCGGCGAAGTTGTTTTTGCTACAATATCACTTTTTTAATTGCTACAATGTCTCCAGCGAGATCTTCTGCGAGGTTTGACTTTTTACTTTTCTTTTCTGGGATGAACCTTTTTTGCTACATAGCAGCAAAATCGAGATATTAGCACCCCACATACATAAACTTGCGAGGTGGGAGCAAATAACTACAAAAACTTGCAGAAGTGAACAAACTCATACATCAACTTGTCATGCGGGAGCAGAAACATACAAATTAGGTCTAATAACGCCACATAGGCTGCCACGGAGGATCGGGGGCTCAGACAGGCCATTGCATTCTTACACAAACCACCCTAAAGTTTTGTGCTTCAGACAAATAGGTCCCAGTCAATTCCCAATATCTCTTTGGCGTTGCGTATTTGATGACATGGCATCGGTCTAGCAAAAACACCCCTTCAACCTTAAAGTGCAACAACCCAGCCAAAAGTTAACAACCAAATTATTGTGAGAAGGAAAAAAACATTACATCCCCAACCTCTATCTACTCATGCGATTCTCACGCACGGGACTGCCCCGGCCGTACCAGCCATGGGCAACTGGCCATGGCGCGGAGCGTGGCGAGCCCGGAGATGCGCTGTTGAGCACAGCGGGGTCGGCTTCTTCTCCACGCCACGACGACGAGGTCCGCCCCTAATCTGCCCGGAGATGCGTTGTCGAGATGTGCCGCCCGCGCATTCTGAGCACGGCGGGGTCGGCTTCTTCTCCACACCTGAGCTTGGACAACACCATGGAAACATACTCGAGCGCGTTCTGAGCTCGCGCGCGTGGTCTGCCTCGTCCTCCGCGCGCCACCCACCACGCCAGTCGCCAAGCTGCGCAGCCGCGGGGATGCTACCTGTCGAGAAAGCCGTCCATGGCCCTGGCGAGCTCCGCGGCGGCCGGGTAGCTGACCGTGAACCTTCCGCCGCCGAACGCCATGCCGTACGAGCGCATCACATTCTGCTCCACGCTCTCCGACGGCGCCCTGGCGTAGTACATCTCGTCCGGGAGTCCGGGACTCGTCCGCCGAGACGCGGTACGGCGGGCACGTCGCCAACGGCCAGGGGCTCATGGGCTGCTCGTCCAGCCACACGTGGCCGCGCATCGCGTCGGGCCGCCACCACAGCTCCGCGTACCCGCGCCGCTCGTCCCACGTCCGCGTCGAGGCGCCGATGCCGAACACGATGTGCCAAAGCGTCGTCGGCGTGTGGTGACGGCCGGCGGCAGGCCCGTCAGCGGCGTCGTCGGCGCCTGAGCTCGTAGCCGCAGAGCGGGAGTGGTTTCGCGTCGAAGCTCCTCGCTGCCTGAGCTCGCAGCGGCAGAGCGGGCATGTTCGGTGCTTGTGCAGCCACAAGTCGATGTAGCCCACGTGGAACAGGTGCCTGCACGGTGGCAGCTGCCGCACACTCTTGCCATCCTGCACGTCCTCCAGGCACACCGCGAAGAGCAGCTGGGCGAAGCTCCTGTCGCCGCCGCCACCCTTGTCGAAGGCCGCCGGGCTCTTGTACGCGAACGTCGGCAGCGCGCCGATCGCCGCGTCCGTCAGCCCGCAGGTGCACCGGCGCACGAGCCGCAGCGCCGGCACAGGCTGCAGTGTCCCCAGGCTGCTCCCGTCGTCTTCGCGCGCCACAGCGATGCCGCGCGCGGGCGCGACCGCGTGAGGCAGGCGACGAGCCCGAAGAGGAGGACGATGAGGCTGGTTATGGCGTCCCCGCAAAAGCCAGCGCCGGCGCTGGACGCCAAGAAGCCTGGGACACCGATTCACCCGCCAAGAAGTCGTCCAGGCTGGGTCGTTGGTCCTCGCCTTGGCCCTACCATCGCCTAGATGGTCGTCCGCGCGGAGGAGGAACACGCCGGGGAAGGAGAACATCCCACTACAGCGCTGTTCCGATAACTCGAGGGGGTTTTCTGTTAAAGTTTGTTGCGTGTCTGAGCGCCCTCCTCCAGCGTGGCAGCCTACGTGGCGTGATTAGGCCTAATTTGTATGTTTTTGCTCCGACAAGTTGATGTATGTGTTTGTTCACTTTTGCAAGTTTTTGTAGTTGTTTGCTCCCACCTTGCAAGTTCATGTATGTGGGGTGCTAATATCTCAGCAAAAGCGGGACAATTTTTTGCTACACAGACCAAATACGAGGTTTAGACAAAATAGGACACGACGTCAGCACGGGACCCAATGATGAAATTTTTTGTTCCCCCAGGATGCCCAGGGCTGTCCTTGCTTGAACAATCAAGGTTTTGGAAAAAGCCAGGTGGGAGACCATGGACCATCACATTTCTAGGGTGGCTTCACAGCCTCCGACGACACCAATGATGTCACCGTCCGGTCTCTCATGTTGTACACGCCGGAGTCTCGAAAGGGGTCCTCGTAAAGCTTCCGCTTGGACATGTCCGTGTAACGATCATTTTCATTCATGAAGTAGATGCAATCTTCTCGAGCCCCGATTCTGCCACCAGCACAGAGAGACTTGGAGCAGCCTTGGCTGACAAAGAGCGCGCACCCCATCAACGTATCAACCTCTCTCCACCGTCCATGGCGGCCGCCGCTTAGACATGCTGCATCGAAGACCTCGAACCGGCGAGTCTGCTTTTGTTTTCCAAACGCCAGCGGCGAGTCCATGACTCGTTTCACCATCAAAAGCTTGTCGCAGGACACGACCAGGTAGTCCCGTCGTACGTACAGGTAGTTGACGTCATCGGACCCTCCTTCCTCATCATCGGACATGTCTCCGTCCTCGTCGTCGTCCGGATCGTCGCGTGGATCCTCGTCGTTGTCGTAGTCGTGGTCATCCTTTGGGCCGCTGTAATTCTCTTATTACAATTGTTTTGTATTTTAAAAAATTTAGTGCTTCACTATTATAAAGGGTTGATATTTTGTGTTAAGAAATATCCTAGCTTATACTTCATGTTGCACGCTCTATTTTTCCCGATGGATTGGAGATGATTTTTCCCTCATGGATTGAAGATGATTTTTCCTTATGGATTGGAAACGATTAAAAAATAATGACATTTTCTTAATCCATGAGTCCATCCGGTATGAGTTTTATTTCTTTATATTCAAATGCAGAAATGAAGATGCTAGACTAGTTTGAGCTATAATCCTATTTCCTATTTATAAATTATAAACATATCATTAATTTATCTTATGAATATTCCATTGACAGAAAATTAAATGCATGTAAGTGCTACTCATTTTTATCATCCTACGTGGGCCGTAAGGAAGGTCGGAAGGTACATGCAAAATAAGAGATGTTAAGATTGAAGGGTTTTATTTATTTTATCGCCATGTAAGGATATAGTCAAGTAGAATGTAATCATAAGAGATCAAATCGGCTATTTCTTTGATAGTCCATGACCGCTCCGAGTAAGAGATGGATTCTATATATGGTGTCGGCTAGAAGTTTTCATGAACTATTTGTACTCCTGTAATAGTTGTGATAGTATCTGCGGTAGCAATATCCATATCAATACATGTGACATTTCATATGATGTACTCCCTCCGTTCCAAAATAGATGACTTCCACTTGTTTAAACATGCATGTATCTAGACACTAAAACATGTCCAAACGGAGGGAGTAAATTCTAAGCTAAGCGTTGGCGTTTTTTCAGGAGCTAACCGGTTTGAAGTTTGAGAAGGCCGAGGCTACCTCTCGGGTGAGAGACCTTGACAAGGAGCTGGAGTCCGCCCGAAGGGAGTTGGAAACCACCCGCAAGGGTGCATCCGAGCGTCTTGCTGAATCTCAGCAGGCCTTAAAGCAGCTGCAGGACGCATGCGCGTCGCATGAAAACGACCTGGTTGGCGTTCTCCGTCCCGTAGCCCAATCTGTGGCTGGTAAGTTAGCCACAATCTTTCCTTTTTTGTTGCTTGCATCTTTCCTTTTTTCTTCTTCTTATATCGATTCACTCCTTTTCTTTTTTAGATGCTCTTGGAGCTGGCTTGGCGCTATCCGGAGAGGTCCGGGTCGACGCTCTGTCGCACACCTGCGCTCAGCTGCAAGAGTATGGGAACAAAGCTTGCTTTGCCCTGCGTGATGCTACTCGAGCGTTGTCGCAGCTGCACCAGCGCTTGCTCGTGGGGGTGCCAGTTTCGCCAACTCTTGGTGGCCTTCTGCAAGTTTTCCTTGGCGAGGCCAACCCCCTTCACGAGTACTCCCTCACGTAGACCGAGTGTGGAGCCCAAAGGGCCATCCAGTTTGCCTTGGCGCATGGCGTCTCGGGTGACCTGGAAAAAGTGTATTCAGATCTTCCTCGAGACGCGCTGGGAAAAAGGTAGCGCTCCGACCCTTTGGCGATCGTGAGGGGAAGCTAGCAAAGATGCTCTCCGAGGTAGTTTCCCGCGGCCGTGGTACGAAGCCTGCTGCGAGTGGAGCTACCTCTGGGAAGTCGATAGTTCCTTACTCCTTAGGATGAGTGCCGTTTTATCCTTTGTATGCCAGTCTTCGTAAGGAACTTCGGGAAGCATCTCATACTTTTCCTGTTAATCGAAGTGTTTTAAAAGTGTCAACATTTTGTTATCATGCTTTACTTTGTGTTCTCCCGATGAGAGTAGCCCCCGAGCACTCGAAGATATATTTGTTGTAAATCGTCGAGTGGGGTGTGACTTTGTCTCTGAGGATCCTTTGTTCTTTCCAGGTGGTGGATTCCGGCGGAGGTTCGTCGAGTGGCGCTGCCCCTTCGACTGAGACGTTCGCGAGGACACATGGGAACTTCGCCAAGTGCTTTCGCTTCATACGGTTAATTAATATTTATTGGTTCGATAGGTGTTGTGCGGGTGAACCTATGCTAATGCACCGCCCAACTAGGACTAATACATACTTGTGATTATACCCCTCGTAAGAATCCGCAAATACAAGAAAGTAATTAAGATAAATCTAACCACAGCTTTAAAACTCCGGGATTCTATGCTCCCTCATGCATTGGTTTCCTAACAAAGGTTTAGCTTTCTGTCACTTCGGCAACCCCACAATTAGTAGCCAAATACACAATGCATCCTCCTAGGCCCATAAAGGTGAAGTATCATGTAGTCGACGTTCACATGACACCACTAGAAGAATAGCACCACAACTTAAATACCAAACCATTAAATATTACTTCAACATAATTAACCTACTAACATTATGAGTTTTCCCATGTCCTCAGGAACTAAACGAACTACTCATAAGACATCATACGGATCATAATCAGAGGTGATATAATGGATAATAACAATCTTGTCATAAAGTGTAAACACGATAAATCTCACAAGCATCAACTACTAACAACTAATCCACACCGGGAGAGAGATCTAGTGAAGAAGAACGATAAAGACCCCTAATTGTTACAGCGGGATGAAGGTGGATGATGAGGGTGATGGTGCTGGTGGTGATGATGATGACGATGACGATCTTGATGATGCCATGAGCGATGACAGTGACGATGGCGATGATTCCCCCTCTCCGAGGAGGAATTTCCCCGGCAGATTTCTCCGTGCGGGAGAGCTTTTCTCTCTCTCTTTTGTTTTACGGCCCGAGGCGGCAGCGTAATATTTCTTCTATGATGTTCTTGGACTTAGGGTTCCCTGGGGGTCAAGTACGTGAAAGGAGGCGCCCAGAAGTGGGCCAGGGGGGCCAGAGCACCCCCAGGCGCGCCGCCTGGTGGTGTGGGTCCCTAGTGGCCCCCCTCCAGGTGCCCTTCTGGCTAGCTTCCTCCTCGGGACTTCTAAGACTTCTCCGGTATCTCCATCTTCTTCTAGTCTTCTTAAATAAGGTATCTCGGCAGTGCTTTTTCCACCAGTTTTCTGGTCGCGGTGTTTAATATCCAAAAATTATGAAACGTGCAAAATAAGATGAAATAACATATGTAATGCATCATAACATGAAATATATCGATAAATAACAGAAAATAACAATATAAATAGTGATGCAAAATGGATGTATCATCTATCTCAACATGCAAGTTATCCACATCATTCATTTTTTAGCCAATCAATTGTACATACCATCTCCACTGATATTTATTAATCTCTACATGAAGGCTACACATCATCCATTGATTTAAATATCCAATTATCCACACTAATAATTTATAATACACTCTCATTTCATGTCTATTAAATTTACTATTTCAACGATAACCAATTCATTTATTTGCATATTCCTATAGACAACATAATCTATCATACCTCTTATATCTGTTGGTTTGCACAATATAGTTTTAAACGGATTCCCGTTGCAACGTGCAGGGTATCCTTCTATTATCTTATAAGAAAAAATCCCACAACATGCATGAATGATAATCTATCTTTATATGCAAGCTATCCACATCTTCCGGTGTTTGAGCCATTTATTTATCTATGTCATCCCACATTTATTAATGATATTTTATGCATAGATGCAAGCTATTTATATTGGAAATTATTTTAGTCATACAATTTGCCACATCATCAATTTTTTGCACGAATATATCACATTGATTAAATTTATATTCTCGGCTATTGTGAGCAATCAAATCTCATATATTCCTGAGACCTTTTTCATAGTAATTATATCATGGTGCCAAGGTCAAGGCTCATGTTCATGAGATCTAGATCAAACACTAAACCAGGAACATGATTCTTTATAGAAATTTATGAATGTGGGTGGAACATGAATAGATGCAAGAATACGAATACTTGGATGAAGAATACAAATAACCTATAGGGTAGTAGTTTTTTATTCTCTTTGAGGAACCCGATTTTAATTGGTAATGCTCGGATTTTTGGTCAAGCTCTACCCACAGAGCCGTCGTGGACTTTTCTTATGCATCATTCTGGTAGAGTAGTTGTATCCATAACAATTAAATGGACCAGAATATCAATTTAATAATGTATGTATTGAAAATTCTAATTTTGAAAATGAGGAAGGGATTGGCAGCGGCGTATATAGTCCTATAAGTATTTTAAAAAAAACATGACCATCCGAGGCACTAGCACCTGATGGCATTTTTTTAGTATATAGGAGTCCACGTGTGCGAACCCTATAAGAATTTACAAGGCTTGCTTAATAATATTTTTGTCTGTGGACTATGGAAAACATGTGTTGCAATTCTGCACTTACATGAAATGTCTTTGCAAGGGATAGATTCTCATGGTCCAGAGACGAGGAGTTTGCCAGGCAGACGCTTGCAGAGCTCAACACTATGTGCATCGGAGCTCGTGGTAAATAATACTCCCTCGGTTGTGTTTCATTGTGTATGTTCACTCATTTAAATTTGTATATATTCATTATTAAATTTTCCAAAATATTTTATCATTTGGAACGGAGGAGGAGTAATAAACTAGGATGGATAGAACCTTTAACACTTTTTAGAGGAAAAGGGGGCCATCCCCCAGTTTCATTGCAAGCAAAGAAACCAGCCAGAAACAAATGAAACCTATCTAAAAGACCTCTCCTTCGATCTCCATAGTTGTTTCATGTTTGAGCTTCTTGGTTGGCTTGAAGGTTGATGATGGCGACCAGCAGCTAGCATCCAGGATGGATGCCGGCTCAGCGAAGTTGTTTTCTTGGTCTTTCTCACAGCATTTCTTAGTGGGGATCCATGTCTAGCCAAACCATCTGAAATGTGTAGATTTTCCATCATTGCAGTTGTAGATGGCTTGATTAGCCACTGTCCGGGGGAGAGGCGCTGCCAATACCTTGGAGATGACCCTTTAACACTTGATAAGTGTAGGGAGTGTTTTAATCGCACCTCAAAACTCAAAAGATCCATGATACTAGTACATTAAAGAGGGTGAACCGAAGCGCACTCGTTATGCGGTTACAGGTTTTTATCAAGTTAGTTATATATCCTGCTTGCCGATCGTGGTTAATCCTTTCTCTGATTGTAATCGGTTGGGTTAACGAGAGAGCATGTCGTGACAGGAATGGTCCCCATCGTGTTACCTAAGCCCTAGATAACAAGCATTATGAAATCCATAGAAAAGTAATCCTATAATCAATATCGAAAAGAATTTCACAAATATTTAATGAATAAATAGGCACAAATACATCTCACCAATCCCTACATCTCCCACGCATTGGAGATTTACTCGCACATGAGAGTCATAGCAGGTATAATCTCGATGATTAAAAGGAAAATGGTCCTCTCTCTCTCTCTCCCTCCCTCTCCCTCTCCCTCTCTCCCTCCCTCCCTTTCTCTCTCTCTGTCTCCCTCCCTCTCTCTCTCTCTGGTGATGGGATGGATGTATGTTCTCTCTCCCCCCCCCCCCCACGATGGAATGGATGTATGTTGAAAAAGGCGATCACCGGTAGGGGCTGGTAGATAGTCACCTCTCGAGATCTCTTCTTCATCCCCCCCCCCCCCCGGACGTCCCTTTAATATGCTGAAGGCGGTGGCGCTTGGTAACTGGTCGTTAAGGCTCTCTGAAAAGAGTTTCTGATTTTGTTCTTACTAGAACTGTTTGTTCTGCTCCGATATGTCGATATCTAAATTTGATCATAGCGAACATTTTGTTTCAGCTACGGATATGAAACCATCGGAACATGACAAGTTCTTCACATGCAGCATAGGCTTCTGGCTAGTTGAACATTATTGTGGATTATGGTAATTATGTTTGAGTACTCATCTATATATACCATTGATGGTTCGGCTAACTAATTTTTACTATTTCAACATTGTCAAATAAGTTAAGCAAAAAAGAAAATTCAACAACCCGAAGCTAATTAAAATATCTATTTCCTAATAGTAAAACCATTCAAAATTAATTTACACTGTATTATGTATATATAAACTTATACAGTAATAAAATCCCAACTTATATAATACATAAGCAGTAAATACCGGGTGCATATGCACGCCGGAGCCAAAATGGATTTCACCTTCTTTGTTGGATATGTACAAACATAAGGGGCTTGAACAATCAAGTTTTTGGGAAAAGCCAGGTGGGAGACCATGGACCATCACATTTCCAGGGTGGCTTCGCAGCCTCCGACGACATCAACGGTGTCACGGTCCGGTCTCTCATGTTGTACACGCCGGAGTCTCGAAAGGGGTTCTCGTAAAGCTTCCGCTTGGACATGTCCGTGTAACGATCATTTTCATTCATGAAGTAGATGCAGTCGTCTCGAGCCCCGATTCCACCACCAGCACAGACAGACTCGGAGCAGCCTTGGCTGACAAAGAGGGCGCGCCCCGTCAACGTCTCAACCTCTTTCCACCGTCCACGGCGGCCGCCGCTTAGACACACTGCCTCGAAGACCTCGAACCGGCGAGGCTGCTTTTGTTTTCCAAACGCCAGCGGCGAGTCCATGACTCGTCTCACCATCAAAAGCTTGTCGCCAGACACGACCAGGTAGTCCCGTCGTACGTACAGGTAGTTGACGTCACCGGACCCTCCGTCCTCATCATCGGACATGTCTCCAGCCTCGTCGACGTCAGGATCGCCGCGTGGATCCTCGTCGTCGTCGTAGTCGTTGTGGTCATCCTTTGGGCCGCTGCGTATGCAACAGGCCGACGTGATCCGCCCGTCGCGGGCGTCAATGACGTGGAGCTCACGCTCGTACTTCTGGAGGTCCGCGGTGAGGACGTAGAGCTTCCCTTTGAAGAGCGCAATGTCGACGGTGAAGCTGCCCGAAGGCGGCAACAACTCCGTCGTCTCCCTTGGGCGGCCAGATGTGGAGACGACGACGCTGTTGCGGCCGCTCGACTTGAGGACGGCGACGAGGTGGTCGGAAACCACCGCCTTGCGGACGAGGTGTTTGGCGAGCGGGTTCCCTCGGAACCAGAAGGCCGCGGTCGTCGCGTAGGCCTGGGAAAGGCTCGTCAGCGAGCACCAGCCGTCGCGGTGGACGAGGAAGAGCGCGCCGTCGGTGGAGACCCGGCTGGAGACGTCGCGCGGGAGGGGAACGCGGTGGACGGCGCCGTCGGGGAGGCTGAGGAACGTGCCGTCGGGAAGGGCGAGCCACGGGAGCAGCGGCGGCAGTGGGTGCTGCAGCCGCGCGCCGGAGCGCCACGCGCGGCAGACAGCCTGGAGGCGGACACGGTCGGCGTGTGAGGGGAGACGCATGAGCACCAGGCCTAGCAGATCCGACGGGAGGTCCGGCCATGGGCCGCGGCTGCTGCGGTGGAACATCGCGCGTGTGCGTGGACGGGCTCGTTCGTTGGTTCGTTCGATGCGTCGCGTTTCTTTTCAAGGACGAGCGTGCCGTTCCCGAGTCGGTCTCGTGCTTCCAATCCTCCGGACCGGGATCAAATCTCGTTATTATTTCCGTAGCTTTCGGAAACGGAACTGAACCTCGGTCAACATTGACGCTGGCCGTTATTCTTTTTTTGCGGGGAAATATAGAGAACTTTATTTAGCCCGAACCTGCATTGTCAGCCAAAAGACTCACAACCAGGAAGTCCGGGATTTCTCCAATCCAACTGCTGGTAACTGTCAATGTGCAAGCTAGCTTTGCACACAGATGAGCAGCATGATTAGAGTGCCTTATTACATGTTTGATATCAAAGAAACTAAAATCCAAGACTAGCTCTCCAATCTCATCTAACACCGGGGACACAATTGACAGAGAATTGTGCCTGTTTGTCCAGAGATTCACCATCTCCAGGCAGTCTGATTCAATCACCAGTTTTGTATATCCTCGTAGATTGGCAAATAAGACTCCTTCTCGGATAGCCAAGCACTCGATGATTAGGGGGTCCGTCACCCCCGGAAAGGGTTCACTACTGGAATTCGAGACTTTGCCGAGTATCATAAATACTCGGCTAAGGCCAAAAATACTCGGCGAACACTTTGCCGAGTGTCACACTCGGCACAAGTTACTCGGCGTCGTTCATCTCGGCAATCGGACCTTTGCTGAGTGTCAAACCGCGGGCCGCTCGGCAATCTCTTTGCCGAGTATATTCTGGGCACACTCGGCACAGTTGGCTGGAACAGGTTCCGTTCCTTAGTCTATAACGGAACGGTGCTCGACACTTTGCCGAGTGTAACACTCGGCAAAGTTCCTGGGCCCAGGCGTCCATGGTAGCGCCACGTGGCCTGTACGCCGAGTGTCACGGCACTCGGCAAAAAGGCAGGCCCTGTTCGCCGAGTGCCCTCTTTGCCGAGTGCCACTGCGCCGAGCACATCGAGCACAGCCGAGTGGCCTGTACGCCGAGTGTCGCGGACACTCGGCAAAGTCCCCTCCCGTGTACGCCGAGTGTATTGTTGTGCCGAGTGTCGCTTCGCCGAGCGTACTCGCACCACCGAGTGGGGGCTATGCCGAGTGCCGCGACACTTGGCATAGTCCCCTCCGTGTACGCCGAGCCCCAGTTTGCCGAGTGTCGCACTCGGCAAAGCGGTTGCCCAGGCGACCAAATGGCACCTGGGAGCAAACTTTGCCGAGTGTTTTGTTGGTCACTCGGCAAAGACTTGCTCCCAGGTGCCATTTGGTCGTCTGGGTAACCTCTTTGCCGAGTGCAACACTCGGCATAGTGACCATTTGGGTCTTTGCCGAGTGCCACACTCGGCAAAGAGGTTACAATTTTAGCAGAAACTGTCTGCATTTGCTTCTTTCCTGCAATCAAATCACAATTTATATAGAGCACAGTACCAGAACAGTCAAAACAACCATAATTGCACCAAATAGCAACAAATGCATAACATATTTGCAACCAAATAGCAACAAATGCATCAAATAGCTCCACATGGATATATTACAAGTCACAAGTGTTTAAACATCATCCTAGAAGCATCATATAGGTAGTTCAATAGTCGACAAGTCACAAATGTCTAAACATCATATAAGTAGCCACAAGAACGACGGGATCCAAATCAACTATGCACCGAGGTCTACGGAGCCGACTCGTCACCGTCAGCTCGAGATCCGTCCTGGTCCATGTCGTTCTGGGTTCCCGATGATGAAGCATTTCCCTATAAAGATCCATATTAGTCGACTAAGCTGGAAAAATGTATCAGTTAACAAGCTGCAAGCCAACTTACCAAGTTGAGGTTGAACGGCGGTAGAGGAGGTAGAGGAGGAGCTGATGGATCCCGTGGAAGAGCGCTGACCATCTGCAAAGATGAAAAGAGATAGACCGGTGAGTTTACACGCATATAATGATGAATGGAACTAAAAGGGGTGAAAATAATACCTGCATCATTGCCTGCATCCATGCATGCTGGCTACTCATCTGCGCCTCCATTCTTTGGACCTTCTCTTGGGACTCCATCGCGATCCGCTTGTTTTCATCAACTTCATCCTACGGGATGTTTAATGGCAACAATTGCGCAACGGAAACAAGATATACGGGTGCTGAAGAATGATTGTACCTGCATAGCGGCGATGGCATCTAGTCCTGGCCGTGGGCGGCGCTCGATAGAGGGCGATGAGCTGACCGACCTCGCACGGATCTGGGAGAGTGTGGGTGTACCTGTGGTATCGAAGGCGCCATTGGCGAAGGCAAATCTGCAGTTCCTTCGACCCTCTCCCGCAACCATAGCAACCTGTGGATCATAGGGTGCCGTGAAGGGGTCACAGTCAGGGCCGTGCTTCTCCTTCATCTTCTCGACGTACTTGTCTCACTTCTTGCCGGTTTGCGAGTTGATCCACTGCTGATCGGCCGATACATCAGGTTTCAGCACCTTGGGGGTCCGGGTCCTACGGAAGGCCTGCATGCGAGTGATCTCATTGCCCTTCTCGGCCTACATTTGAAAGCAGAATTATATTAGCAAAAACCTATAAAGTTACAAAGAACATTGCATTGAAACGGTTATTTACCTCTCTCTGGACGATGCCGGTGAGGGTGAGGCCGCCCTGACGGTGTCCCTCGCCTAGCAGAAGACGTCGGGCCCGGCACGCGGCGTGTTCCGCCTTGTACCCGTCGCTCACCCACTTCGCGACCATCACCGTATAGCAAGGCAGCTTGTTGGCCAGCCACTGAGGCACCACCTGTTTGAAAAAATTAGAGCCACGTGAGACCACCCGGCGGCCATATACGAATAACTTTAAAGACTATGTCCTTACCTTCAAGTATTGGACCTCCGGCATGTGAATCTGTCGGGTGTCCTTCTTGGACAACGTGGTGTTCAAATATTTGGCGTAGAACTTAACCACGCACAGCACACGCGCCTCGTAGTGCATGTCACGGATAAGCTTCTTGGCCATCTTGATCAGCACAGCCGTGGCCCTACCCTCTTCCCCCTCAACGCAGGTGAAGTAGTCCTACAACCATTGCAGAAATTGAATATATTAGCACGATATATATATATTTCACGAAAGATATTGCCCTAAAACCATTTAGCATTGGAAAATATACTAACCCAGAAATCTGTAATCACCCGGGTGCCTAAGTGGCCGTACACCCGGCCCCACTTGTCCGCCACATCGGGCACCTGCTCGTAGTGCTTCCAGGAAGCAGCTGGCTCCTCCTTGCCATCCAGGGTGACCAAGCCTGGGAAATGCTTCTTGCAAAGAAGCCCAAGGATGCCGCTCATGGGCCGTGGTGGCCTGGGCCCCACATACGCCAAGGACCTGCACGTGCACAAAAGAAAAACAAGCTAGTTAGTTATGTTTTGATGAAAAATTAATATAGCAAAAATGTAGCAACGATGATTAACAATCACTTACGTGTCGCCGTCCGGTCTGACCAAGTGGTGCCGGTGGGGGTATGGCGGCTCAGGTAGCCGCGTGGGCCCGCGCAGAAAAGGTTTCTTGTCCGCGGGCCACACTTTCCCTAGCTGGGGGAGCGGGTGTGCGAACAAGTCCTCGTCCTCCTCGGACTCCGGGTCCGAGGGCTGCTGCTCCTCCTCCTCGTCCCGGTCAGACCCGTCCTCGGCGTCTGACCCCTCCTGCTCGTGCTCCTCCTCCTCCTCCTGCTCCTCATCCTCCTGCTCCTCCTCCTCGTCAGAAGAAGTAACCTCGGGCAAGGGGCTCTGTGAGCGAGCAGCCCGGTGCGAACCACGCCCCCCTGGGCGACGAGCCAGGGCTCTCCGTGAGCTAGAGGTCTCCTCCGTGCCCGCGCCGGGCGTCGCAACCCGTCGTCGCCCTATCAGTGTGCGCGCGCCATCCTCAGATCTGGCGTACAAGCCCGTCACATGGGCCTTCTTGGTGGCGGTGCGCTTTACCCCCTTGGGGGCCTTGGAACCTGCCATGTTTCACCTGTTATGACACAAGAGGGAACCCGATTAGTACAGGTGATAACAAATGTTAAAAAGTTAAATAAACAAAGAGTAATTCATACAAAGCATATTATGTACATGCAAAAATAAATTAAAGCGCAATTAAAATAGTAAAGTGTCACAATTTCACCTTTTCTGTACTTAAATGTCTAAATATAAACTAGCAGAAGCGCTCATCGTAACCACGGGCTGCTTAAAATCCTGACATTTGTCATGTGCACGATTTTCTGCTGAAAATCTCCTCCCATGAGCTTGAAGAACCTGATCTTGTTCACGGCCATGTGCTCCCAGAAGTAGTGCTCTTGCCACTCCCTGCACCGATATTTTGGTGACCAAAATAACAGCGTAGGGAGTGGCAAGAGCACTACTACTGGGAGCATATGGATGTGAACAAGATCAGATTCTTCAAGCTCATATGGGAGGAGATTTTGAGCACAAAATCGTAAGTGCTTGGAGACTCTAAGAACCATGACAAACGTCAGGATTTTAAGCGCAAGTAATGTAATAGCAATAAGAAGTTCGGAATAGAAAAATAAATCCTGACATTTGTCATGTGCACGATTTTCTGCTGAAAATCTCCTCCCATGAGCTTGAAGAACCTGATCTTGTTCACGGCCATGTGCTCCCAGAAGTAGTGCTCTTGCCACTCCCTGCACCGATATTTTGGTGACCAAAATAACAGCGTAGGGAGTGGCAAGAGCACTACTACTGGGAGCACATGGATGTGAACAAGATCAGATTCTTCAAGCTCATATGGGAGGAGATTTTGAGCACAAAATCGTAAGTGCTTGGAGACTCTAAGAACCATGACAAACGTCAGGATTTTAAGCGCAAGTAATGTAATAGCAATAAGAAGTTCGGAATAGAAAAATATTACAAGCTATAAGTTTCGAAGTGACACACAAATAGTGAAAACTAAATGCTAATTATACATTGACGGTTACATAGTTGGAACACAAATGGTTCAGAACCCATTGTCTACATCCTTGGGATCATAACTTGGACCGGGATCATCATCGTCGTCGCTATCACGGGTGTACCACCACTCTTCCATGTAGTTCGATGGTGGACCGCTCGGCTCCTCAACATCGGGTATGTGGATACGTTCAAGTAGTTCCACGTCCTTAGAGTTAAGAACAGCTGGATCGTCGTCTTGCTCACTCTCGGCGCCCATGCCATCATCACCGTCGTCTTCTACCATTTCGTCAATTGTGGGCAAGTCGATGCTGAACCGGCCGGTGAGCCCATCGGCGTCCTCTTGATAGAACTCTCCCTCATAGGTGATGGGGTTTATGCGCTGGTGGTAATCTTCATCGTTTGGAGGAGGTGGTCTATTACGCGGTGGCACCGTGATCACCACATCCCACCCCTGGAGACGTTTCATAGTTTTGCATGGGTCACTAGTAGGAAATAGGCTATAGCCACCAGGTTACCGCTGGCCAACAAGAATACCTGTGCGCCAGTGCTACTTACCGCTGGCGAACGCGCCCCCCTGTTGGCCAGCGCTAAGTTAGCTACCGTTGGCGAACATGGCACTTCGTTCGCCAGCGGTACCAGTGGGCGTCGGGGCTGCGCGCGGCTACGGGCGGCAGCAAATACCGCTGGCGAACATGGCACTTTGTTCGCCAGCGGTATGGTTACTTAGCGCTGGCGAACAGCGAGCTGGTTCGCCAGCGGTATGGTTACTGTTGGGCAACACTTTTGTTCGCCAGCGCTAACTATACCGCTGACCAACCACTATTTTTGTTGGCCAGCGGTAATTTTAGAAAAAAATTCCCTCCACACACCACCACACCCCCCTCCCCCGTGGACCGCCTTTTTTACTTTTCTACATCACAAACGAAAATGATAAAACGTTCAAAAAATAAATTCCTTGGATATGTGGGTAGAGTGCACTGTCTAGTTGATATAGAAAATTTGAAATACTCCATTTGACCTTTTATGCAAAATTCAAAAATAAATCGTAAAACGGCCATAACTTTTGCATACGACGTCGAAAAAACGCGTTCAATATATCAAAAGAACTGGACAGCACCTCACTCAGATAGTAAACAGGTCGCTGCACGGTCTTGCCTTCTTCTTCTCTTTCCACCACGATCACCACACTGACTACTCGGTTAGTCGCAGCAATGTACAGCAGCATTGGCTCTTTGGGTAGCGGGCTAGCCAAGATTGGAGCGCAACCCAGCATGTCCTTCAGCTCCTTGAATGCCACATCAGCTTGCGGTGTCCAGACAAACTTGTCATTTTTCTTCATCAACTGATACAGAGGCAAGGCCTTCTCGCCCATTCTGCCCAGGAAGCGGCTCAGAGAAGCCAAGCAACCAGTGAACTTTTGCACATCCTTCAGGGATCTCGGCAAAGACATGCTCTCAATAGCTTTTATATTTGAAGGATTTGCCTCAATGCCCCGACTGGATACCAAGAAGCCGAGTAGCTTGCCAGCCGGGACGCCAAAGATGCATTTAGTCGGATTCAGATTCATCTTGTACTTGCGCAAGTTGGCAAATGTTTCCTCAATGTCACTAAGCAGAGTATGTGTTTTATTCGTTTTGATGACAATGTCATCTACGTACACCTGCACATTTTTGCCAATTTGATCATGCAAGCATTTCTGCATGCATCTCTGATAGGTAGCCCCCGCATTCCGCAACCCAAAGCACATGACACGATAGCAATAAGCCCCGTACGGGGTAATAAAGGCAGTCTTTATTTGATCAGCAGGGTTGAGAGCTATCTGATGAAAACCAGAGTAGGCATCTATGAAAGACAAAAGCTCACAACCAGCAGTGGAATCGATCACCTGATCTATGCGGGGTAGCGGAAAGGGATCTTTGGGGCAGGCCTTGTTCAGGTCGGTGTAATCCACGCACATGCGACATGCGATATCCGCCTTGGGGTCCTCCTTCTTCTTCTAAACCATCACCGGGTTGGCTAGCCAGTCAGGATGCAACTTGGTGATCTGGTCACCAATGGCCTTCCTTCTCTCATCGCCAAAGCGGCGCATCGCCTGCTTCACTGGCTTGGCATCATGCCGCACATGTAGCGAGTGCTCAACCAACTCCCTCGGGACACCTGGTAAATCCTCATTGGACCAGGCGAACACGTCCCGATTCTCACGGAGGAAGTGGATGAGCTCGCTTTCCTATTTCTCTCCCAACTCAGTGCCAATGATGGCAACACGGTCTGGGAACTCAGGGTCAACCTGGACTTTCTTCGTCTCTTGGGACGCCTGGAATGCAGTCCCGTACTGGGAACTCGGCATGCCGGGCGCACCACCTTGCGCTGCTTGCGCCATCGCCACCACCTCGTACATCTTCTTCTTCTCGGCAGCAATGACCATGGATTCCGCTAGCTGGGAACCAGCAGAGGCACACTCCAATGGGGAGATAGAATACTTGGGTGGCATGTTGTGCAATGATGTAGACATCATCTCCCCCATAGACAGATGCTCGTTCAATTTCGATCAATCCAATTTCAGGATTTCGTCTCACTCTAGTTGGATCGAACCAATGGCATTTGAATACAACCGGGTTCTTCTTGCCGAAATGGAAATCGAGCTCATAAATTCCCTCGACGATGCCAAAGTAATCACCACCGGCATTCGTGAAGACCCCGAAATTATTTGTCTTCCGGTTCGGCCGTTTCTCATCGTAAGAACGGGTATGGAAGCGATACCCATTCACATCGTAAGATGTGAATGTCTTGAGGGAGTAGGTGAACCCGCGGGCAAGTTGCCGCAACTCGGGACTCATTTCCTTGTCGGTTAAAGCCTACAAGGTCAATAGGAGTGTTACTTAAAGCTAAGATCGGCGTAAAATATGTCTCACTAGAAACCATGTAAGATAGAGTGTTACTTTTGTGGCGAACCAACTAATGAAACCGCCGCCTCCTTTGCCACCCTTCTTAAAAATAGTAGTCTTCTCGTCGTAGGTAGGTTCTCGGGAATGATGTTTCCAGGTTTCTTTCTCAAATAACCTAGGTGCGGAATGACAAAAATCGGAGTTAGACACAAACTATGGGAATGAAAGCTTGTGAAAAGAAGGTGTTGAGCACTTACTCAATGTAGGGCTTTACTTCCGCCGTGTTCTTCAGGACACACGAGAGAATAGCCGTCCATTGTTCATGTGAGTCTACTTGCTCTTGCTTCGCGCCACTTGATCTGCCACCAAGCCCTGCAAGTATGCTAAGCTCGGGTGCATCCGCGGAGTTGGGGTCATTATTGTACCGAGAAACTGGATTATGACGAGTGGGAAGACTTTCATGATAGTACTTTGTCGTAAAGTTTGCCACCTCCTCGTTGAGGGTTGCCTCACATATGGATGCTTCGATGCGACATTTGTTCGTGCTTTTCTCTCTAAGTTTCTTCTGCTCTCTCTCGGTTGAAAACATCCAGCGGTACTGCACAGGGCCACCCAATCGTGCCTCTTCAGCGAGATGCAAGAGCAAGTGTTGCATCGGATTAAAGAAGCCGGGGGGAAAGATCGCCTCTAGGTCCACCAGTAAGCCGGCAACCTGTTCCTCCAACTTAGCAACCACAGCTCGGTCTAATTCCTTGGCACAAAGCTGGCGAAAGAAAAAACTCAACTTGGCTAGCACTAGCCAAATTTCCTCATCAACGTATCCTCGAATCATGACAGGCATGATCCGCTCAATCCATACGTGGTAGTCATGACTCTTGAGCCCTGTTATCCGAAGCCCTGCAAGCTCTGTTAAGGATATCGGCCGATATTCCGATAAATCGGCCGATTTATCGCTTACCGGTGTCTGGCCGATAAGATAAATTGGCCGATATTGTGGCCGATATTCCGATATTGCGGCCGATATCCCGATAAATAGGCCGATTTACCACTTATCGGGGGTCCACCGATAAGTTACCGATAAGCGATATCCTTAACATTGCCTGCAAGATTCACTCCCCTCATTATATTAGCTGCGTACCCATCAGGGAAGAAGAGACAGTCCAAGATCCACTGGAGAACTTCTTTCCTTTGGGCCCTAGTCAGGCAGAAAGGGGCCGGTGGCTTCGTCTAGGTTTTTTTGGTTTTGGTGGGAGGCTTCATGTTTAAATGTTTCCTGTCACATAGCTCCTCTTGATCGACTCTTGCCTTAACGTTATCCTTCGTCTTCTCAAGATCCATAAGTGTTGCCCAAAGGGCCTCGGCGATATTTTTTTCCGTGTGCATGACATCAATGTTATGTGGAAGAAGAAGATCCTGCATGTAAGGGAGCTTCCACAGGCATGAGATGTGAGTCCACTGGTGCCACTCTCCATATCCCAGAAAGCCAGTCCCCTCGGCATTGAGCTCCAGACTTTCTAGCTGAGCCTTCACGTCTACACCGGTCATCAAAGTTGGTCGTGGAGCATCGACAGCTACATCTTTCGTCCACTTCTTTTTATTTCGCCGGTATTTGTGACCAAGACGAAGGAACTGACGATGTTGGTCAAAGCATGAGTATTTTCCACCCTTTTTGAGCCAAAGGAAAGTCACAGCCTGGTAGCTCACCGGACAAGGCCACTTCCCATGAGTGCACCAGCCGCAGAATATCGCGCGAGCCGGAAGGTCATGCAGGGAAGTGAAGTACCAAACATACATATCAAAGTGCTTCTTTTCTGCGGCGTCGTATGTCCGTACCCCGGTGTTCCAAGCAATGAGGAGATCATCTACCAGCGGCTCCATGAACACGGACATATTCTTCCCTGGATACTCAGGCCCTGGAATTATCAGCGACAGGAACATGTTCTGCCGTTGCATGCACACGCCGGGGGGGAGGTTCATCGGGATAACAAACATCGGCCAACAGCTGTATGAGGCAGACGTCATACCATATGGGTTGAAACCATCGGTTGATAACGCAACGGCTACACTCCTGGGGTCACCCGCTTTCTTCTTATGTTTGCCAACGAAGTCCTTCCATGCTTCACCATCCGACGGATGTATCATCTTATGAGGACGGTACCTCTTCCCGTCTGACGGCCATCTCATCTGTTTCGCAGATTCCTCGGTCATAAAAAGCCTTTGGATCCGCGGTATGAATGGAAGATATCGAAGGATCTTTTTGGCGACCGTTAGCTGCGTCTTCTAACCATTACCGGAGTCCACCTCCAGAAACCTAGAGGCCCCGCATTTGACACAGTTCTTTGTCTTCTCATGCTCTTTCCTGAACAACATGCAACTCTTCGGACAACAATCTATCTTTTCATACGGCATCTTAAGGGAACCGAGGATTTTTTTCGACTCGTACATGTTCTTTGGAAGAAGGTGTTCCGCCGGCAAGAGGGTGGCAATAACGGTCAGAAATGCATCAAAGGCGGCTATGCTTACATTGTGCTGGCTTTTGACCGCCATAAGCCGGCCGATGGCATCAAGTTGAGAAACTCGTGTATGCTCGTGCAATGGTTTTTGTGTCTCAAACAATGTGTCATAGAACTCTTTCGTGCTCTCCTCCGCATACTCGGGGGCATCTCCCTCACCGGTTGGATTTTCAGGTGCATGTGCAGTAGTGAAATCATCTAACATCCCGTCAAAACCGGTATCAAAATCGGTCGATGCATCCTCAGTGCTAGGTGCCACCTTCTTCTTCTTCTTTCTACGGCGTACGGGATCGGCAGACTCGCCATGGTACACCCAACGGTAATAGTTTGGCATAAACCCGTACTTCCCAAGGTGATCAGAAATGACTATCCTCGGTTTCTCTGTCATGTTACGACAACGACTACAGGGGCACCATACATCAGACGAATCGTCAACTCTAGCAAATGCAAAATCCAAGAACTGGTTGGTCTTTGTAACCCAATCCATTGTCATATCCTTCACACTCGGTCGGCCACTGTACATCCACTCGCGTTCCTCCATTTCCACGCTGATGAATGCTCAGACATATTAACATGTGTTTAAAATTTAACAAGTTTGTTTAAATTATCTACAACATACTGCAAGTTTTACGCTTTGAATGCAATCCTACATGCCTACTAGGTGAAGATAGGTCCTAATCCCACCCGTGGATGTGTAGCTTGTGTTTGTTTTCCATGTCTACTCCTATCCGAGACAAATTTCGGCAGCACCTCCCCGCTGTTCTCCTAATACACGTCTCGACCACGGGGGTCGAGAGAATGTGTACTCGGAGAACAACAGAGAGGCGCCACCGAAATCTGTCTCGGATAGGAGTAGAACATGGAAAACAAACACAGCTACACATCCACGAGCTGTCCAAAAACATGGACAATTCGAAACAGTCGCGGTTATAAAAATATAGATCTTTGTATATAAATATATACAAAGAGTTCTATTTTTATAACTACAACTCTTCCGAACGGGAGACGCCTAGGGTAACGCGACTAGTTTGGTGATCTACAAAAAACAATATAGGGAGGAAAGGAGTGATGGGGGAGGTTTTTACCCTCAAAGCGTGGCCGGCTGTCGACGAAGATAATCGCAGACGCTCCCGGCTTGCGACGACCCTCCTCAGAAAATCCCCACCTGCGCCGACGCTCCTGGCCTCAACCTCGATCCATGTCCTGCAAAAGGGAAGATGTAGTGTTAATAAAAACTACACTGGCAACTAAATTGGCATAGACTACCACGAACATATACTACTAATTAACCAATACTACCACTAACCGCAATCATTGCATTAATTTAGCACATATTACACGAAACTCAGAAGTCAAAATATTGGGTGAAGAGAGGCTGACAACAAGCAGTGGAACTTCAAATATCACTATCCAACACATAACACAATATTTTTCAAGAAAATTGTTTTGCTGACAACAAAAAAAAAAGCATGAGCTGCTGTCTATTTTTTAATAACAATGATTTCACTCCCAATGTCATTTCTACTGCTGGGATATAACTGACTGTTATCTCAAGCAAATCATTTTCTACATATATTCAGTCATGGATTATCAGCTGCAAAAATCCAAAGCTAAGACATGCAAACGATATAAAAAATATGTGCATAATACTACCCACTCGTCATCAACCAGTACAAGGCGCCCAGGTGCGTCTCCTTCGGGCCCATCATCGAGCTGCTCAACCCCAGGGTGCTCTCCAAGCACTTCAGCCCGGGCTGCCCCAAGTACGGGCCCTACAAGAAGTGAACGCCAGTCCCTCCCTGCTGCTGGATCTCATCCATCTTCCCGGCCAGCCGTTGATCTCGATCCTTGTCATGGCATGGAGCTAGCCTACACGCCACTATGCTAGCTCCAGTGATGTATACTAGCTACTACTACCCACTATACTAGTCTGCTACCCACTCGTCATCACAGTTTTGTGGTAGTAGAGTATCATACAAGGTTTTAATTGTTTCTCGACAAAACATTGCTCTTATTTACAGAACAACTATGCTATTTGCACACTGAAGATGGAATTAAGCTTAGAGAGATTGAGCTGACAGAAGAAATGGTGAGGAGATTGGTGAGGTGAATTCATAGACAAGAACAGTAGGTGGCGAGAAGAGAAGCTCAACCCAAGCAAGGATCTTATGAAATGAACGCACCGGAGTAATGGTACTGGTGATCACCTAAATTCTGGTAGATCAGAAGTAATGGTATTGGTGATCACCTAAATTCTCGTAGATCAGAACAGTCGAGAAGATCTAATGTTTTACCGAGTATAACTGCTACAGCGATGAGCACGCATACAGGAGTGCCCAACAAACTCAAAGTGAGAGTCACTTTGACTTGCTACACAACGTATTAATTAACCTTCTAAATTTGTTGTTGTTGTATACCTTGAACACAAGAGAAAAGCTCCAGGTTACAGCCAAACAGAGCACTCCACTACAGACAAACCTGTCCCTAAACTCTCGAGTCCCCAGTTTGCAGCATAACCTTAATCAGCATTCAGAATTCAGATCAGAAAACCTAGCTCCCCATGAATTTGATGAGAAGAAAATGACCCCAAAAAGATTATTCTGTCTGGATTTCTTTCACAGCAAAGATTTTCAGCAAAATTGTCACTTCCGACAGGCATATATAGTCTGATATGCAAATTGTAAGATTCTAGCTCGTGTTGTTTGAACATTTTTCCCGAAAGAGTATGCGATAATTCACCAACAAGAAGCATCTCTCTCTTTTGGAGCACTCGGTTAAAGTGTATTCTTCTCTCTGCTCCTTTGAACCTAGGGAACCAAAAAAAATGTTCTGCAGTAGCACGATCTAATTCTTGTGAAAACTTCGTAATATTTTTTATTTTTTGAAAGAAAGGGATTTCTCCTTGATTTCCATTGATAGAAAGTACAGCCACCGCCAAGGGAGTGATGTTTTGGCTCCCAAGCTCATATGATCCCCATATAATAAATAAATCGAAACAAATAGTAAAATCTTTCAAAAAATTATGAAACAAATTGCTGATGAACATATACAATTGTTCTAAATACATATAAAGTTTCATGGACAAATCACATGTGTGCTTTTCTGTGCAAAAAAAAACAGTGCTCTAAATTTTTTAATTACTTTTTGGCCACTGATTTGTCCTTTTTGCACAGACCACCAACAATGTTATATAATTTTCAACAGAACCTATCTATAGAAAAAATGTCCAGAAACGAACGTTCTTAATTCCAATCCATTCCTGCTACACAACAAACTCAAAGTTCTATAGATCCATGAACGCAATATGGGGATGGAGGAGGTCGAGAGGCAGAGGAGGAGCTCACCTGTGCTGCTGCGTCCTGCAGATCGAGGAGGGGGCGGTGGAAGCCGCTGCTGCTCGAGTAGAGGGCGCGCGGCGGCTCGGTGGGGGAGGGAGGAGGAGGGGCGGCGGCGCTCGTCGTCGGTGGGAGGGCGTGGCGGCGGCTTGGTGGGGGAGGGAGGAGGAGGGGGCGGCGGCTCGGTGGGGGGAGGGAGGAGGAGGGCGACGCCGGCTCGGTGGGGGGAGGGAGGAGGAGGGGCGACGGTGGCTCGATCGATGAGGGAGGCAGGAGGAGGGGGCGGGGAGGAGGGGAGGCTGCCGGAGCGGAGGAGGGGCGGGCTGGCGGCGGCTAGGTGGGCGGCGGGGCGGAGATCGAGAGGGAGCAGGGATGGCGGCGGCTCAGACGGGGTGAGGGAGGGAATGGAAGGAGATGAGAGAAAATATAGTCGAGGAGAGGGGATAAGTTCTCTGCCGCCAGATTTGTTCCCGGTACACGGTCTTTGCCGAGTGTCAAGTGTCGGGACACTCGGCAAAGTCCATGGATGCTATTGCCAGTACGGTCTTTGCCGAGTGTCAAGTGTCGGGACACTCGGCAAAGTCCATGGATGCTATTGCCAGTACGGTTTTTGTCGAGTGTCAAGTGTCGGGACACTCGGCAAAGTGAAAACTTTAATTACTTTAACTACTTTAACCTTGGTCTTTTTTAAGTATACAACTAATCACATGATAATTAATATTAATTCTTATACCATGTTTAATTACTTTCACTATTGAATAGTCCGTTTACGCGTAGTTTGAGGCTAGCACTTCCGTCTTTTTCTCCGGAGAGGGGACCCGGAGCGTCGGGATCCCACCTAAACCAATGTTTTGCCATGCCATGTGTGTTAGATTGTATCATGGGTGTTGGGTGCCAAAGATAGCATCACTCTCTGTGTCGGGGCCTCACCGACGTCGGATTCTCTCTCGCGGGTTCGAGGACTGCTCACACCCCGAAACTCCCGGATCTGACGTAACGGGGGGAATCTTGCAAGTAGGTGGGCCCTACCATTGTCAAGGGTGTTCCTTGGGCCTAACATGACACAACCAAGCAACTAGTTCCACTTTGCTACCCACTTCCGGCTCACGCAGGGGGGCTAGACGCTGGTTCCGTCTTTTTCTACACCGGGGCTAGTGTATCTCCGGAGAGGGGACCCGGAGCATCGGGATCCCACCTAAACCAATGTTTTGCCATGCCATGTGTGTTAGATTGTATCATGGGTTTTGGGTGCCAAAGATAGCATCACTCTCTGTGCCGGGGCCTCACCGACGTCGGATTCTCTCTCGCGGGTTCCAGGACTGCTCACACCCCGAAACTCCCGGATCTGACGTAACGGGGGGAATCTTGCAAGTAGGTGGGCCCTACCATTGTAAATGGTGTTCCTTGGGCCTAACATGACACAACCAAGCAACTAGTTCCACTTTTCTACCCACTTCCGGCTCACGCAGGGGGGCCTGGACGCCGGTTCCGTCTTTTTCTACACCGGGGCTAGTGTATCTCCGGAGAGGGGACCCGGAGCGTCGGGATCCCACCTAAACCAATGTTTTTCCATGCCATGTGTGTTAGATTGTATCATGGGTGTTGGGTGCCAAAGATAGCATCACTCTCTTTGCCGGGGCCTCACCGACGTCGGATTCTCTCTCGCGGGTTCCAGGACAGCTCACACCCCGAAACTCCCGGATCTGACGTAACGGGGGGGAATCTTGCAAGTAGGTGGGCCATACCATTGTCAATGGTGTTCCTTGGGCCTAACATGACACAACCAAGCAACTAGTTCCACTTTTCTACCCACTTCCGGCTCACGCAGGGGAGGGCTGGACGCCGGTTCCGTCTTTTTCTACACCGGGGCTAGTGTATCTCCGGAGAGGGGACCCGGAGCATCGGGATCCCACCTAAACCAATGTTTTGCCATGCCATGTGTGTTAGATTGTATCATGGGTGTTGGGTGCCAAAGATACCATCACTCTCTGTGTCGGGGCCTCACCGACGTCGGATTCTCTCTCGCGGGTTCCAGGACTGCTCACACCCCGAAACTCCCGGATCTGACGTAACGGGGGGAATCTTGCAAGTAGGTGGGCCCTACCATTGTCAATGGTGTTCCTTGGGCCTAACATGACACAACCAAGCAACTAGTTCCACTTTGCTACCCACTTCCGGCTCACGCAGGGGGGGCTGGACGCCGGTTCCGTCTTTTTCTACACCGGGGCTAGTGTATCTCCGGAGAGGGGACCCGGAGCGTCGGGATCCCACCTAAACCAATGTTTTTCCATGCCATGTGTGTTAGATTGTATCATGGGTGTTGGGTGCCAAAGATACCATCACTCTCTGTGACGGGGCCTCACCGACGTCGGATTCTCTCTCGCGGGTTCCAGGACTGCTCACACCCCGAAACTCCCGGATCTGACGTAACGGGGGGAATCTTGCAAGTAGGTGGGCCCTACCATTGTCAAGGGTGTTCCTTGGGCCTAAAATGACACAACCAAGCAACTAGTTCCACTTTGCTACCCACTTCCGGCTCACGCAGGGGGGGCTGGATGCCGGTTCCGTCTTTTTCTACACCGGGGCTAGTGTATCTCCGGAGAGGGGACCCGGAGCGTCGGGATCCCACCTAAACCAATGTTTTTCCATGCCATGTGTGTTAGATTGTATCATGGGTGTTGGGTGCCAAAGATACCATCACTCTCTGTGACGGGGCCTCACCGACGTCGGATTCTCTCTCGCGGGTTCCAGGACTGCTCACACCCCGAAACTCCCGGATCTGACGTAACGGGGGGAATCTTGCAAGTAGGTGGGCCCTACCATTGTCAAGGGTGTTCCTTGGGCCTAAAATGACACAACCAAGCAACTAGTTCCACTTTGCTACCCACTTCCGGCTCACGCAGGGGGGGCTGGATGCCGGTTCCGTCTTTTTCTACACCGGGGCTAGTGTATCTCCGGAGAGGGGACCCGGAGCGTCGGGATCCCACCTAAACCAATGTTTTGCCATGCCATGTGTGTTAGATTGTATCATGGGTGTTGGGTGCCAAAGATAGCATCACTCTATGTGCCGGGGCCTCACCGACGTCGGATTCTCTCTCGCGGGTTCCAGGACTGCTCACACACCGAAACTCCCGGATCTGACGTAACGGGGGGAATCTTGCAAGTAGGTGGGCCCTACCATTGTCAATGGTGTTCCTTGGGCCTAACATGACACAACCAAGCAACTAGTTCCACTTTGCTACCCACTTCCGGCTCACGCAGGGGGGGCTAGACGCCGGTTCCGTCTTTTTCTACACCGGGGCTAGTGTATCTCCGGAGAGGGGACCCGGAGCGTCGGGATCCCACCTAAACCAATGTTTTGCCATGCCATGTGTGTTAGATTGTATCATGGGTGTTGGGTGCCAAAGATAGCATCACTCTCTGTGTCGGGGCCTCACCGACGTCGGATTCTCTCTCGCGGGTTCCAGGACTGCTCACACCCCGAAACTCCCGGATCTGACGTAACGGGGGGAATCTTGCAAGTAGGTGGGCCCTACCATTGTCAATGGTGTTCCTTGGGCCTAACATGACACAACCAAGCAACTAGTTCCACTTTGCTACCCACTTCCGGCTCACGCAGGGGGGGCTGGACGCCGGTTCCGTCTTTTTCTACACTGGGGCTAGTGTATCTCCGGAGAGGGGACCCGGAGCGTCGGGATCCCACCTAAACCAATGTTTTGCCATGCCATGTGTGTTAGATTGTATCATGGGTGTTGGGTGCCAAAGATACCATCACTCTCTGTGACGGGGCCTCACCGACGTCGGATTCTCTCTCGCGGGTTCCAGGACTGCTCACACCCCGAAACTCCCGGATCTGACGTAACGGGGGGAATCTTGCAAGTAGGTGGGCCCTACCATTGTCAAGGGTGTTCCTTGGGCCTAAAATGACACAACCAAGCAACTAGTTCCACTTTGCTACCCACTTCCGGCTCACGCAGGGGGGGCTGGACGCCGGTTCCGTCTTTTTCTACACCGGGGCTAGTGTATCTCCGGAGAGGGGACCCGGAGCGTCGGGATCCCACCTAAACCAATGTTTTGCCATGCCATGTGTGTTAGATTGTATCATGGGTGTTGGGTGCCAAAGATAGCATCACTCTATGTGTCGGGGCCTCACCGACGTCGGATTCTCTCTCGCGGGTTCCAGGACTGCTCACACACCGAAACTCCCGGATCTGACGTAACGGGGGGAATCTTGCAAGTAGGTGGGCCCTACCATTGTCAATGGTGTTCCTTGGGCCTAACATGACACAACCAAGCAACTAGTTCCACTTTGCTACCCACTTCCGGCTCACGCAGGGGGGGCTAGACGCCGGTTCCGTCTTTTTCTACACCGGGGCTAGTGTATCTCCGGAGAGGGGACCCGGAGCGTCGGGATCCCACCTAAACCAATGTTTTGCCATGCCATGTGTGTTAGATTGTATCATTGGTGTTGGGTGCCAAAGATAGCATCACTCCCTGTGTCGGGGCCTCACCGACGTCGGATTCTCTCTCGCGGGTTCCAGGACTGCTCACACCCCGAAACTCCCGGATCTGACGTAACGGGGGGAATCTTGCAAGTAGGTGGGCCCTACCATTGTCAATGGTGTTCCTTGGGCCTAACATGACACAACCAAGCAACTAGTTCCACTTTGCTACCCACTTCCGGCTCACACAGAGGGGGCTGGACGCCGGTTCCGTCTTTTTCTACACCGGGGCTAGTGTATCTCCGGAGAGGGGACCCGGAGCGTCGGGATCCCACCTAAACCAATGTTTTGCCATGCCATGTGTGTTAGATTGTATCATGGGTGTTGGGTGCCAAAGATACCATCACTCTCTGTGCCGGGGCCTCACCGACGTCGGATTCTCTCTCGCGGGTTCCAGGACTGCTCACACCCCGAAACTCCCGGATCTGACGTAACGGGGGGAATCTTGCAAGTAGGTGGGCCCTACCATTGTCAATGGTGTTCCTTGGGCCTAAAATGACACAACCAAGCAACTATTTCCACTTTGCTACCCACTTCCGGCTCACGCAGAGGGGGCTGGACGCCGGTTCCGTCTTTTTCTACACCGGGGCTAGTGTATCTCCGGAGAGGGGACCCGGAGCGTCGGGATCCCACCTAAACAAATGTTTTGCCATTCCATGTGTGTTAGATTGTATCATGGGTGTTGGGTGCCAAAGATAGCATCACTCTCTGTGCCGGGGCCTCACCGACGTCGGATTCTCTCTCGCGGGTTCCAGGACTGCTCACACCCCGAAACTCCCGGATCTGACGTAACGGGGGGAATCTTGCAAGTAGGTGGATCTGACGTAACGGGGGGAATTACACACTCAAGCATGGAGATGCTGGGCTCATCATAGTCGGGGGGAGGATGGAGATGCAACATCATGTATGCTATCCCCCATATCATCATAGTCATCAATCATCTTCTGCCTAACCCTGATTTAAGACAGTAACATAACCTGTTTATCAGTCGGCAGATCTTTTCGATGACTTTATGGCCTCTGAACACAGCAGGGAAGAGCACCGTAGAAGTGCCAGCGATAAACAGGTTATTTTCTTGTAATTCCTACCATTCCTCTAGCTTGTACTCTCTTAGGGGCTGCAAAAATGTTACCCCATAATAACTTGATAGAAACCTAAGCTGTTTTGGGCCGGCACTTCAATGTCCTGCAGGATTCAGAGGGCGGCAATGTAGACATACGCCATTTTGCACTTTATGCCTTTTCTGGTCGTACGGGCACATTGAGATGGAGCCGGAAGAATGAGGTATGCCACATCTTCAAGCATCCAATTCCATGTACCATGGAAAGATTTAACACCACTGTTGTCAGATGGTGTTGACACTTATATGCACTATCTGTTGCGATTTAGCATGTAAATAAGCTGTAATAGGCATGAACAGAGAACTGACATGCATATTGTTGTCATGTTTTCACCTCGACATGACAGAACATCCAGTCACAGCCATCAGATGCTTCAGTAATGATACCACAACACAATTACAAGCTTGATGTTCATGCCCTGAATAGTCGCCATCCTGGTGAGGTGAGAATTATGTCCACCAACCCTGATAATGAAATAATCTTTAAGAAGTCATATTCACAACAAGTTGGTCCTTTATTTGTCCTACATTGTTCTTTGTTAGCTTGATTTCAATTATGAATTCATGATCATCTTGTTCTTGTTTAGCAACTATAACCATCGTTCTCTGTTCTGCTGCTGATATTTTGCTTACAAATGTTAGATTATGTTTGGACTTGGGAGTTTGCGAACATAACAATCTTTACCAATTCTTGTAATTTGATAAAGAAAATATGATATCAAAATTTTTTGCTACCACTTCTCGCGTTGATTTGAACATGGACCCATAGAGATGCTATGTAGGTTCACATAGTATTATTTTGCTTACTGGAACCTAATGTGTCGTATGAATTGGCAGTATGAATGCCGGCAATTCAGAGAATCAGTTCTTGGTGCCATGCCTCATCGTTGGGTAAGATTAGATACTTGTTATCTTTTATTTTAGTTATTGTATTTTGATTATTTCTAATTCAGGTATGACCTTTTGTTCTTTTTCAGGATAGGAGAGAGGATACTTCCCTACAACTTGCAAATTTTAGGAAGCCTAAAAGGAAACAGTTAAAGAAAACTCAAGGAAAAACTTTTATGAATAACGTGCACAAGCCTAGTGAACATAATCCACCTGGGAAGGATGATACTAATAGATTAACCAAAGCGATTGGGAAAGCTGCAGATCTGGCTGGGTCAGTTAAAGGAAAAAAGGTACAAGAAATTTATGTCTGTAAATTTGAAAATACACATATTTTCTCTTTGTAGCAAGTTGACCTCAAGTGCAGTTATCTTGAAGTCCCCTTAGTATGAATGTGTTTGAGCCATTACTCTAGTTATATATATTAATAGTAAGATATAAATTGACAACTATATTGTAGATGGCTGTAAAATCATATTAGCCAAACTTACCATGTATACTTTTTTTTATTGAGTGCTTGTACAGCTATTCATGTCTATTGTATGATTAAATAAGTGATATCTGGCTAAGGGTGCAAAACTGTAAACTGATGCTAATATCGCTGTGATTATTTTTGTTGGGTTCTAGCTTGGTTAATATACTCCATCTTCATGTAGTCCCCATAGTATTATAGTCTTTGCCTCTAGGATATATGTAATTCTGTAACCGTACAATTATCCAAAACCATCAGTTTTTACTGGCACATTTCTATCTTCATAATTCGTTCTGTTTTGGAATTTGTGGTAGCTAGTGCATATTCCTTTGTACCACAGCCCTTACGTATATTGCACCACTTTTTGCACCACTTTTTACATGAATGTAACATCTGGCTTATTGCAGTCTCTGAACAGGCTTTATATTCCCACAATCACAAACCATACTCAAGTTTGGTGGGTTCCTAATGTTGTTGTTGCACATGAAAAGGAAGGGATTGAGGCTATTCATCTAGCATCTGGACGTACGCTTTGCAAGGTACAAGATGCATCTTAGTAATTCTTCTGTTCGTTCTCTGCTATTATCTATGTATGGGCTCATTTATTTTGTTAAAAAAATCAATTGATCCAGCTTTCTCAAGTGGTTCTTTGATTATTTTACCTGCATATGCTCTTCGTTTTTAATAGTAAGGTATAATAGCTTGTTGCCTTATTTTTACAAGCAATAACTGATGGTACACTGGGCGGCATCAAGATCTTAATGGAGATTAACCTGTGGCTGTATCTATGCATACACTATGAGTTTCTTTAGCAACCCAGTTCCTTCTAAGGGAATCATAGTTCATGTGTATTGATAAACATTTTTTTGTTTCTGTTACACGATCTTATGTTTAGTTATCTCTGACTTATTTTTGTGATATTGTATCAATGTTCAGCTTCATTTGACTGAAGGTGGTCTTCACGCAGATATTAATGGAGATGGAGTTCTAGATCATGTTCAGGTGTGTACAAGTTTCAAAACTGGAGCTACAATTCATGTTTTTTTTTCATCTGTGCCACATTTGCCAGGTCTGGAGAATTATATTCTTCAGGCCACTGCCAATGTCTTTTATGTCCATAATTTTGAGAATAACTATATCTATATTGTTTCCTTGGCGTGTCATAAGCTGTTATGCTGTCCTGTACCTCTTAGAACTAATTTTGTGGTTCAATGCAAGATTTTTGCCTTTTCATTAATTAACCAAGAATATATTAATTCTCCCAGCGAGGTCCACCTACACCCTAGGACACGGTTGAGATTACCCTCCCTAACTCCCTAATTCCCCCAAAGGGTTCCCAGATGTTTAGCGCCTACCAATCCTCTTAGGATTTTTTCAGTCACTCAATAAATTGGTTCAAATGGTATATAGGAATTTCAATTAGTATTTTGTTGGGAAAGAAAGCTGTCTGCTTAAACATGAACATAGATCATACTGAACATGGTTGTTCTGTCTCTATATCTGCTACTTGTTTTGCTATCAATTTTGTTCTAGTAAGTAGTAAGTTCGCTTTTCATGGAATTATATATCTGTTTTAAATGATACGCGCAACTATAGTGCTAACATGATTAATGAATTCCCTTCCCAGTTCATCATAATCAGAGTTCATGTCCACCATGGAACTTGAGTTCTACTAGTTCAATTTGGAAATGAGGGAATCAGTGTACACAGACCCAACTTAGAGCGTGTATCATATATTCCACATTAATTGTTCTTGTGTGCATTAATCCTTGTCTGCTAAGATGGGCAATTTCTTTCTTGCCATTGTCCTAATGAATTCGTGATTGTCTGATATGCCTTCTTTGATAGACCAGTGGTGCTTTCTTGTTGATCATTGTTATTAAAACCGCCGGTTCTATCTTTTGTAGGTTGTTGGTGCAAATGGTGCAGAGCAAACTGTTGTTAGTGGGTCCATGGAAGTTCTGAAACCTTGTTGGGCAGTTGCCACATCGGGTGTACCGGTGCGGGAGCAACTTTTCAATGTTTCTATCTGCCACTACAACCATTACAATCTGTTCCATCATGGTGACTTCTCAAGTAGCTTTGGGAGGACATTTGATCCAAGTGGCCTAGAGGTGGCAACCCCTATTCTGCTCCAGAGAGATGATGGTCATAAACACAGAAGAGGAAGTCATGGCGATATCATCTTTCTAACAAGCCGGGGAGAGGTCAGCATATTCTTCACCGTTATTTTTTTGGAAGTGCACATCTAGTTAGTTAGGCAGGGTTGCTCTGCCGGGAACATTTCATTAGCGAATCCTTCTGGAGAAAATAACAAACAAGATGTACTACAGAGTTTCCTATTGACCTTTGGGTTTTGATGCTGGTGCATACTTTAACTTTATCTGTCCCCAAGTCCTTTTGGAATATTTAAGAATTTTTAGACGCATAAAATCGTGACACTAGCTTTTCTCTTATGAAATTATTAGCAGTGGTAGTTTATTTGCCGACTTGTTTTTTTTATCATTGTAGGTGACCTCGTACACTCCAGGTCTACTTGGTCATGACGCGATGTGGAGATGGCAACTGTCGACAGGCGCAACATGGTCCAACCTGCCATCTCCATCCGGGATGATGGAGAACGTCGTGGTTCCTACACTCAAGGCCTTCTCCCTGCGGGCCTATGACCCGAGGCAGGTGATCATTGCGGGCGGGGACCAGGAGGCTGTGGTGATCTCTCCTTCCGGCAGCTTACTGGCGACCATCGAACTCCCTGCGCCTCCGACCCACGCGCTGATCCTCGAGGATTTCTCCGGTGATGGTCTAACCGATGTCATTCTGGTGACGTCCGGGGGAGTGTATGGGTTCGTGCAGACGAGGCAGCCCGGGGCGCTCTTCTTCAGCGCACTCGTCGGCTGCCTGATTCTCGTGATCGGGGTTGTATTCATTTCTCTGCACCTCAACTCGTCGAATGGTGGTAAGCCGAGGTCGTCAAGTGACTACCGGTGACATGCTGTAGTGTCTGTTCTATCGAGAGGATCTGGTGAGAATTTCCAGCGGCTAGGAACTGTTATTAGTGCTTGAACTAGTTTTTCATATAGTTAGCTGGTGGTGTTCAACATCCGTGAACTTTGCACGATGTGTATGTATTTTTGATAGTGGACTTATGTTGTTGTATGACATCGATCCTACATGAGTATAGCTCTGTTACTAAAGACCATGAGTTTGTATACTATCGGGTTATTAGTATTAAATCGTCTAAATCAGAAGAAGAAATAACATGATTAACGTACAACTTGGTTAGCAAATACAAGTTGAAACCATGTGCTCCCTCTTTCTCAAATTTAGTGTCGCAAAGTTTGACAAAAATAGATGTATCTACACATAATTTAGTGTTAGATACATCCAATTTTGTCAAACTTTGCGACACTTAATTCGAGACGGAGAGAGTATTATTATTGATCTCTTCAAGTAGTACAGTGCACACTTTCGATGCTTCCCTTCATCTTCAAAGAATTTAGAGAAATAGAGGACCTCCATCTTCAAAGAATTTAGAGCAAACCGAAGATCCTGACTTGCGCACTGAAGGTGATTGATAGAGCCGGCGGTGTATGGTTTGAGGGTAAAGTGTAGCATCTCCCATGGCTTCGGGAACTCCTCGCTGTGGTGCATTGATCGAGATACCTTGGCGAACGTCGATCCAACTCAACTTTTTTTTGCTGTTGCCACAACTGTGACAGGCGAGAATGCCAAATTCTGGAGCTCCGCTTGGAGCCAAAATAATGTGCCAATAACAGATG